>JARYHS010013630.1:173589569-174065258 GCA_031002005.1 Vandiemenella viatica
CAGTGAGTCACTCGGACTAACGCTCCATCCACTTCAACGCAGTTTCAAGGCCGGAAAATGCTTCACTAGCTGATGGTCCCGTGTCTGCGTCAACTTCGACATTAAGGTCATCTTCCTCCTCGACACTTTCTTCTCTCACACTTTCAGTAAGTTCGTCATCATTTAAAATTTCATACCCAGGGTCTGACGAATAACACACCACCCATTCTCCTATATCTTCAGCACTAACTTCTGAACATCCAGGAATTTTCAAAAAAATGTTTCTGAATTCCTCAAGTGACACGTCATCCCCATCTGTCTCTTTCCTTTCCTTTAGCTTCTTTTTCCTTTTTCTCCTTCTCTTCTTTAGTTGGTATGCCTTTCAACTTTTTCCACGCACGCTTAAGAAAGCGCTTCGGATATTCAGCGATTTGGATAGTCGGAGTTCGGATAATTTGAGTTCTACTGTACGTGACACCTAAAGTTGGTGCATGTAAACCCCACACCATTAACGCGCCAACATATCGTCAGCTTACAGTAAATCACAACGAAAAAAGCCACTGATGACGCCTCCGCGAAGTTACTGTCCTTTTTCCACCTATAACCATAAACAACGTGCCGAAAATTCCTTACTCTCGATGACTCTCCCATTAACGCACAGCGAATAAGTAAGCTACAGCAGGATATGGAGAGGTATTGACGCCGGAAACCTCAAACCAAATCTTACGAAAACGGAGGCCTGATTTTTATCTGTTAAGTATGCATGGCCGGAGATGATTGTTTTCAACACCTACCCAAAATATCTTAGCGTCGCACCTCATGGCACTGATGGAAACGTGTAGTAACCAAACTTGGTGAAAAAACCGGTGGGTACATCCTGGAGAGTAGATAACGAAATTCTCAGGAGAGAGATCACTAACCTCATCTATTCAGATGCAAAGTATTTGCCCCAGGGTTGCCGGGAAGCACGCACCGATAACCGCCCCTTTGCAACATCTACCCAATGAAGTTCAAAAGCCAAGCAGCTTCTCCAGTGGTAGGCGATACGGTATTGTCTCGATATAACAAATCACACAGCACTAAAGTCTTTTCTGAAACTCTGTACGCAGTCTAGATATTTTATTATATTATATTTTTTTATGGAGAACTACAAATCTTAATTGTGATTAACAACACGACACCAACAAAACGAAGAGGATTTAGCGACTGTCACATCATTAAAACAGTATGTCGCCCACAGCGGCACGAGATGTATTTCACCACTGTTGATTTTTTGCATTATTCGGTTTGTGAAAATGGCAGAGAAAGTAACCGAACCCGGACACGGATACCTAAGTTGGAACCCACCTTATTTCGCTTGAATGGTGCTGCATTTTGGCAGCATATATTTCATCATGTAGATATTAAAAGAAATGATATGTTTTGAAGTTTGCAGGGCAGGATCAGGACAGAGACAAGAATCCCGCCAGTTACGCTATTAGTGCTTTCAGTAACAACGAAAGTTTTTTCAAATGTGCATTAAACATAGTTTATGTAATGTTGCAAAGTGAGAAAGTAACAATCTGTTCACCGCAGTGCCTACTATTCTATATCACTGTGTTTACTTTGATACCTGCCCAACATTATTTTTAAATGTTTGAAACTGCCAAGACAAAGAGGTCCTAAGTAGGACCCCACATTGTTCTTTAAGTCGGATCGCCCATAATTCATATTAATATTTCGTCAATTTGTTAAAGTGATTTAAAATGCTATTTCAGATGACAAAAACAAACAGAAGCCTTTGTAAGAAAGGCGGCGATTTTTGTCGTTAGTGAAAGAACTTATTAGCGTAAAACCATAATACTTTTTTTCTTACATGGTAAACTATCAAATATTATGAATATCAAATAAGATAAAATGTTTATACCACTTGGTCAAACGTTAAAATAAACCCTTTCATAGTCTTTTTTAATTTTAATGCACTTTTGTGGTCTTGTGTATATTATTAACAGGGATCCAACTTTGGCTATCGCCTTTTTTCTCCAAGACTGTTTTTGCAACTTCTTACTACAAAATGAATTTGAAGGCTATGATAATATATTTACTAACTTCTCTCATGAAGGATATTTGAAATCGTACCTAAGAGCGTAATTGATTAAAATTCAAATAAAATTAAATCAAAGACGAGATAAGAAGAAAACGGGGGTCAGAATTTGGTTCCTTTCCTCTATTAATGACGCCGCAATGGGCACTCGCAGCATTTGCCGCGCTGATAACGAAACTGCACGCAAAACCTCCAGGCATATACCTAACGGTTTACCTGTTCAAATCGCCTGTACAAGGAAACCGTAACTTTTCACATTATACGGCATAAAATCGAACGGTGCAAATCCGAAAGGGCAGCCACGTTCACACTGAACGGTTTCTGGGCGACTTTTTTACATCACAAGCTCCGTGTGGCTGAGTGCAGCATGTACTATATTCTTGAAATAGGTGATTATGATATTGGACACTGAAATAAAATCAACAGAAATTAATTCAATATGCCTTTACTGAACAATATAACACAGCAGAATGAAATACACAGAAGACAACAAACACATTTTTAAAGAAATAAGGAAGTAATACATAGCCAATCACCGACTACAATGGTTTGAGGGCACGTCCTTACGACTTAAAACCGTCTAAGGGAGCATCCATTAGATCTGAGCTTAATTCTTGTAGTAATTTTGTGTGGATGTAATCATTCTTCAAAAGGAAAGTTTTATACTATATTTTGCGGTTTTTTTTTTCTTTGCCATTAATCGCCATTTAAGAAACGGACCAAAACGATCGCGTCGTCTTCTTGCTTGGTAGCCATCTTGTTGACTGACATGAATCTTGCCTGTTAACCATACCGTGTATGTGTGTATGTGCTCTCTGTATGTACAGGTATATCTTTCTGGATAACCTGCACAGTCCTACAGTAAAACGTTACGTGCAGGGGCGTAGCCATCGGAGAGCTAGGCGGTGCCGTGCACCGGGCCCCCCTAAAGCTCAGGGAGCCCCTGCTAGCTAAACCTCACGAGGCTTGGTAGAGCTAAAAAGAAAAAAAAAAAGGTCGCCCATCTGGCTTAAGGGCCCAAAATATTTTTTTGCAGCGTTACCTGAAAGAGATATGAACGATATGACCACGGCAATGAGCCGCAGTAATCACAACTTGATTAAATTCCAAGAACACTGGTACGAATACCGTGAGACAGGATGTGACATGCAGTAAAGTGGAACAATGAAGGCGCTTCTGATGAAAGAGTTCACACACAGACAAATAAAAAAGTATTCTTTCTGATGCAATCAGCAAACTAACATCGACAGATCTAAGGAAAACATGTTCGGCGTGCAGATATAATTTTTAAAAAAAAAAACAACCTTGTACGATTTTCCTGATTTACAGTGCAAAATGACAAATTCTGATAGGTGTTCATAGGAACGCAATTCAACTGCAAACGAATCGGCATTTAAATAATAATTTCTTCTGCGTATGAAATGAATGAAGTTAAATCTCGTGCCGTTAAAACTGATACTGAAACGTGTGTGGCAAAGCAGCTTTCCGGTTTAAAGTTAACGGTATTACAAAATTATGCCGATTCAGCTAATAATAATGGTACAGTTTTAAGCTTTGTTTAACAAGCATAAGTCAGTAATTGATAGTGAAATTCAATAACATGCAAAGATAAGGAAAATCTTGACAGAAGAGATATGTTAATCCTCCAATATAGAACAAGGATTCGAGATTAAATTGTTACAACGTGGTGAAAATCCTAACAGGTAACTGGAAAGGGCGCTTGCTTGAAAGAACAAAGGGAAAAAATGCTGATCTAAAAGCCATCTCAAATTTTCTGCATTTGCAAGAAATAACATGCCGTAAACCCAAGACCTTGCTACACACATTTCTATTTTTCATAATTCACGTTTAATTTTGTTCCCGTGTGTAGTAAAGCAGACAGAATACCTGTATACTGCGAGCGACGCGACGGGCTGTTTTCACAGGAGACAAGTCGATATCGCGTCACTGGAAGCACAACACGCACGCGTGTGTGCAGGTCCGGAATACAACAACAAAACGTATGAAACGCGAATCAGTGGTTACTAACAGACCAATTGGATGCAATCAGAAAAGTCTTTTTCCAGCTAGCACTGCCCCATTCTGAATAAATAAAACCTTGCACATTACAGAAACTTTGTCCTTCCTTTATTTTTTTTTTTTTTTTTTTTTTTTTTTTTTTTTTTTTTTTTTTTTTTTTTACACGGCTTTAGACTTGTCGACGTGGAGGTCATTACAGGCGGGAAAGGAACGGGAAGTAATTCCACCGTGGTCTTCTGAAGGAACGAGCCCGACATTTGCCCGAAGTGATTTCCGTAAACCTTGGAAAAACCGAAGTCTGGATGGGTGGACGAAGATTTGAAACTGCGTCCTCCTGAATGTGAGGCCAGAGCGTTACGATTCACGCATCACGCTGGGTCTAGCTAGAATGATTTCCTTCCGGAAGGTGGTTTATAGGGCTTCCAATATTAAACGCCGGGAGTTGGATGGATAAGGATGCAGAGGTCCCGGATCTCAGTCGGATTTTTTACGGCTCTCTCACAAGCTCGTCACCTTGTGAGCCTGAAGTACACTAGGAACTCTTCTGTAATTACGTTAAGCAGCCATTTCAGAAGATTCCATCCCAGAACGGAATAATCCTACATTAATAACCCACCTTACCTAATTTGAAAAAAAGGATAAAATAAACTAAATCCCAACTGGTTCCGAATAATAATCTATTTATTTCTAAACTTGTATTACCTTTACTTTCAAATCTAATGGAAGGACTGCAAAAACTAAAAAAATAAAATAAAAATAACAAAATTTCACCATTCGTCAAGACCTTGAGCAAAGTAGTATAAGCAGTTAAATCTTTCGCACATCTATAGCTAAAGTCGGCCAGTCACACGCAAGACTATCTGGGTTCCTCCCGAAGAACAGTCCGATGACTGCTCATAAATCGCCTTGTCTGTGGGAATCTTTCAGTCTAACAGAAAGAAGGTTAATGAACTATAAGCGTTAGTTTAAGTTGCATTGCTCACTATGATTTCAAATGCATTGCCTAACTTGCTAAAAAAACTTGATAGTAGTAGTGGTAGTAGTTGCTATGCTTGTGGTGACTTTAGGACGTGGCGACGTGTGGATCATTAGAGCCCTATTGATCATTATAAATTTTTCTGCTCTGTGTGATCAATTACGGCCTGTTAAACAGCTTTATGAGTTTCTTATACGAAGCAAAGGCACCATTTCTAATAAATTCAATATTTCCTTACTTTTTCTAATATCATGGCAAAGTTGAGTGTAATCAGTGATCCGTCCATCAGATAACGAAAGCTTTATCACGCGTCGACGGAGAGGAAAACAATGGGACACTCTGAAGGAATCATCTTGGCATCAACCTAGAGTGATTTTGGGTAACGATGAAAAACCGCAATTGGATGGCTGTTTCCGGGATCGAATCTGCTGTACATCCTTCCGAATGCTTGAATATGGCAGTGTAGTATGTGATACACATTTTTTGTATCAAATATAGGAGTTGTAGGGGGTACAAATGGCTGCTAGATTCGTCTTTGGAAATTACTGCAGAACACAATCTGTAAGAAGCTGTAATGTGATTCACTGTAAGATAGGAGCAGGTGAAGAGAATGTTTGAGGTGTAGAAGGCATATTTTGGTAATGAGGCGTGAAAAGATATTGGAGAAAGAATTAAGAGTGGTGCATGCAAGGAAAAAAGATTATCTAGACCACAAGATGGCACTCGCTTTCAGGCACAAGAGTGTGGAGAAAGTTTTCTTCGAAATTAGTACGGAATAAGGGAATAAATTACCAAGGGAAGTGATGAATACCAAAAACGCTGAAAGAATTAAATTAAAAGTTGAAGAGGGAAAAAATAGGCGGGTAGAAGAAACTGGCAAAATAGTCGTGTAGAGGAAGAGGGTGTTGAAAACCGAGCCATCATATCTGTCAAATAGAGGTAGGATAACCTGAACCTATCGTGTGAGCGGTAACGCTTGGGCCTGGCATTCGTGAGGTCAACCATTTTTTCGGTTTTCCGTGGTATCCCAAAATCATTCTGGACGAAAGCGTGGATGGTGCCTTCTAAAAAAAAACATGGACGAATTCCATTCCATTCCCTACCCCAGTCTACTCCTACTTCTATTGATCTAGAAGAGGCGTAAAGCTCGAGTAAAAAAGGAAGACAATGTCAGCAAAGGTAAATTGGCAAGATACGTATGATATTTGAATGGATGAGATACAGAGGGTTGGCAAGATGACATGATTTGCTGTGATTCACACAGGTGTGCGCATGCGCAAATTCTCGTCGGATTGTTCAGCCTAGTCACCAATAACTTTTCGCGAAATCTCATCCTAATGAAATCTGATAGCCTGCGAGAAATATAACGATTGCTTCAATACATCTGAAAAATACCGCTTAACGATCATTAGATTTCTTTCATTCTAACTGATATATTTCCAAAGACAAGGTATTTTTTTAGAAATTTGATCATCTATCGATCGGATTGGTAGTCGTCCGGAAACCAGACAGCCTCGTGTGCTGCTGCCGTGTCTTATTGGACTTGCGTTTCTGTACTTTTAACCACAAAAGACAAACGCGCCTTCCGAGTCCATGATGAAGTATTACCGTTTGTATACGATGTTCTTAAGGGGAAATCAGTCACGGCGAAATACGAGGAGTCCTGGCCCCCCTCCCTTACACGAGACTAAAAAAAATTTACAACAATAATCTTAAACGACAATGTGTACAGGCCAAATTTTCACACTCTACGCAGCAGTTTTACAGATACAAAATCTAAATTTTTTAGCTTCAGTCCCAGTATGTAGTCTATGTAAAGCATCGCTCTGTAACCAAGCAACGGAAGTTAGTAAAATTTTAGTTATGTTCTGCGAATGTAAGAAATACGAAGATAGACACAAACAAAATCGCCAAAATCTTACTAATACAATTTAGTAACGGAAATATAAAAGTAGTATAAAGCATATATAACGTCGAGAGAAGTAATTTCCTTGGGTAAAGCAAACCGTAACACGAAATATTAATGACATTTTGCTAACCATTAAAAAGAACTTTTAATTGAAATATCTAAACAGAGGCTGCCACACACAAGTCTCTTCTTTCATTTTTACTGCGGCTTTTGTGATGTTGGACGAGTATAATTACTAGAGCGATTTCGGGAAACTATAAAATCTAAATCGGGATGCACGGGCAGGGGATAGAAACCACATCATCCCGAATGCCAAGCCAGAACGTTAAGACCCATCCACCACGCTCGATAACATAACGAGAGCAAAGAATAGTAAAATATCTTCACACAGAGTTACTACCACTCATCACCTTTGCAGGTCCCTCTTCCGACTAGTATCGTGGTATTTTTGCGCGTGATAATGGGATAGTGCCCTGGATTTGGAGAGTATAAGTGAAGGAATCTTTACCTACGACATGTGTAAGGAAAGCAATTTTCAGGGACCTTACACGGCAGTTAAAGAATGTTTAATCCTTACGATACGTTTGTACAGGACAGATATGTTTTTTAACCTCTATCGTCACTCAGTAGTTAGAAATTTCTTAGCGAAAAAAAAACTTCTCTCAAAAGCATTAATATTAAGAAAAAAACCGATCACACGTTAGGAAATACGCCTTTCAGTCGAATAACAGCTAGGAATGCGTCGTTACAGACCGTATGTATCGACAAGAGACCAAGGAACAAATTAACATACAAGCTATAAAAGAACTGTGTACTAAGATGTTCTAGTTGACAGAGATTTACTTCCGAAAGAGGAGCGTTAAGTTGTCACTGGAGACTGATCCCTATTCCAGACATTCGACATAGCCTCAAAGCAGTGGTTCCTAATCGGTTTTTCCCTAAGTACCAGAACGAGCTAAACCTCACGAAAGCAATTCGCCAAGATAACTGTCGCAAATAGCAAAATGCTGCTTTAACTCACTTGCAACTTTATCCCACAGACATTAATAAATCTTTCATTTTACCATCCCTGCGAAATGTAGCTGAACGAAAAGCGGATTATGGTAATGGTTCATGGCTCAATTATATTCAGGTAAATCTGTCATCCAGCCACAACAGTCTACACTGTACGTATCTTCTGGAGAGCTCTCACCCATGTAAGTCGTAACTGATAACAATACATTCTCAGTCATCAATGTCATTTGAGCAGATAATGAAGTATAAAGTAATCGACCACGTCCTTATTAGCAAACTATCTCACGATGCAAGTGAGGCTAAATTCTGGAAATACGGAAAGAGAAATAGGGACGACCATGTCACTGTTAAAACCCGTCCAATCATGGACGAATATGCGGCAAGGACTTTGCCCTATCTTACTTGGCAATAGTCTTATACAGAACTCTTTTTACAACAAAATTAAATTCGCACAAGACAGATGACGGGAGTACAATCTAATAGCCAAAAAGTATTCAGATGTAAAGAATGGATACATTCGAGTTGACATCATTTAGAATGATGCAAGGGAGGGAAGTGAAAATGCAGATTCCTCCCGTCGCGTCAGCCGGGATGATGAAATGTCAGTACGCGCCTATGTGCGGCAGTATTTATTTATAGCCGGCGGTGTGGTCGTGGCCCGCATCGACCTCGGCCTAACAGGTGTTGGCACGCACTGCGCGTCATCCGCAATCATTAATCCTCATCAAAACATACATAAAATGGAATTAAAAATAAGTCTCCCAAAAATGTCGTACAAACGCTTCAAAAACAAGCACAGCAGGCGCACATCTGATCGTTAACAGGATTGAGGATTATATAACGCGACCCATAGTCCCGACATCAAAACTGCAGTTTTCTGTAGACAGCTGAAATGGCTGACATCACACTAAATTAACGCAGAATATTGTTTGTGACGACAGAAAACTAAAGGCATCTCGTGAGATGAGATCGTTAGGGACTGTCAGGCTGGAATTGAAATGGAAAATCAGAGCATTAGCTCCTCCGCTTAAGCAGAAACAAAACCATGAGGATATGACGAGGGATAAAAGCTAGATTGAGAAAGCATAAAGAAGCTGAAGCGGACAAAATTACCACTGATGTGTTCGGTACACCGTAGTGCCATTTATTAGAACACTATTCACAGTTTGTAACTTTCCTGATACCAGCAGACTAGAAAACTGGCATACAAGTAGGAGTTCATAAAGGAGGGGAGACAACGGATTATGACCTCAGTGATATGGTAGATGATGGAAATGATCAGAAATGACAGTGATGAAAGCATGTGGCTTGTATATCACTAGCATGGGTTTAGGAGGGGTTATGAGTCACAGTAGGCTATGTGCAAATTATTTAAATTGAAATGGACATAATGTAATATTGCATCGCTCCACGGAATTTGCCAGACTCATGCACTGGTAGGAAAATAATGTTAAATCCATTGGGATAAATCAAAAAGTAACTTGCTGGCCGAAGGAATTCTTAAGTTAAAGGAAGCAAAGAGTTATGGTAGGAAAAGCAATAACAAGGAAGGTGAAAGAAAGAACAAGACTGACACAGGGTAGTGTATTGTGACCATTGCTGTTCGTTATTCTAAAAAGAAGTTAGGTAGCCTGTAGGTGACAATGTTGTATAACAGGATTAAAACAAGAATTAATTGTGCTATCAGGAAATAAGGACAGGTAATCTAATTCAGGAAGTCAGAGAATCAACTTATAAGGTACACGGAAAAATAAAGTTTTATACTTGAGGAGGTATTGTTTCTTGAAGGCATAAGGTGTAAATATCTTGGCATGTCATTTATAATAAACTAAATTGGAAAGGTGGTAAGGAGAGATTTCAAAGTCGTTCAACCGACTGAAAGAATGTTAAGGGGATGTTACAAGTGATGTAAGCGAACTATGATACACTTTAGATTGCTGCTCGAGGATGACTGGATAGTATGGGACACATATTTGGAGTATCAAATACGAGAGTTGGAGGGAGAGCGAAGACGAGAATAATTGTAGAATACAATCATTAAGTAATATTATGAAGGCTTGGATTGAGGGACATTGGAAGACAGAAGGCAGATGAAGGGAGGTTTTTTTTCTAACTTCACGCTTTCTCGACTTCAAGCTCATTAGAGACTGGAAAGGACTGGGGGGAGGGGAAAGGAACAGGAAGGAACCATCCTGACATTTGCCTAGAGTGATTTTTGGAAAGGATTGAAAACCGAAAACTTGGATGGCCGTACGCAAACCCGCGTCCCCCTCCGAATGTGAGGCCAGAGCATTATCGTTCACCCATCCCGCTCGGTGGAAGCATACATGGATGGTGAGACCTTGATGGATACTGGGAGGAGAATTAATGAGCAGCGGCGGGTGGAAGGGAAAATGTGGTGATAAGTTAGTTCTTGATTGCTGAGAAGGTCGCGTCAAACACTAAGAAACAATTTAAAATCAAAATTTGTATAATTCAAAAGTGGGTGTATATGGCACATATGCTCTACCGAAATAAATTACTAATAATAATTACGTAGGTTTTGTAGGGTATCTCGCATAGCTGAAATATTGAGGTATTTTAATATCAAATCTCGAGGACGGGTTGTAGTGTTCCTGCATGGCATTCTAAAAGGTAAGGGTAAGAATTTCAATACATCCACATACAAAACTGTTATTTACTTTTTTTTAAATCAATCCACCCAAAGACGTAGACGGATGTTATTCTCTGCTCTCGCCTGGCCCCATTACCAAAGTACGTATGATTCGCGAACGAGTAGAGAATTCGGAACGGAAACTCACGAGCAAATTGTCCACTGGGAAACAAAGGAAACGAATTCTACAAAGGTCACCAGGAGAACCTTGAGATAATCTTTAATTTTCACAGTTTTTCAAAAAAAATTCAGCCACACTCTAAAGGGGAAAGTCTTCCACGTTTTCTAATGGAGTTTGACGCACAATTTCAGAGGGTCCTCTTAGTTGGAAACTGCCTCTCTTTTAGCCTCTTCACGTGACGAGATCGCGTGCAGCGAGAACGCTCATTACATGCAGCCCAGAACTTGCCAAATAATTAAGGGATACGTGGTACCACTGTTATAATAGAGGAACCACGCGTCTCGCCTTAAGCGTGGTTGGAATATTTTAGAGCTTGAACCTACGCGATACGTCAGGTATCATCACCTTACTGTCGCTGTCTCGCATTTTTTCATCAATACGCGTTTTGACGGCCACCACTCTCTTCTTATTAAATCGGTAAATGGGCACGGGAAAGCACGTGTTCATCTTCACACAACCGGACTTTGTTGTATGCTTCCGTGGGAAAGTCATAAAAATAAAGCCAGGTTAGTGATTTATTAAAATAATACTGGCGAAGCGATATGTTACAATTTGAAATTTATTGACCATCTCGCAGCACCAGGAAGCTAGTCGCACCACCTGCTCGGGTCGGTTAAGACAATCAGGGCCGGCGCTAGGAATTTCGGGCCCGGGGTAAAATGGGCGACCCTTTTCTCTTTTTTAAGCTCTACAAAATAGCCGGGCGACAATGGGCGGATTATTGGATTAGAGGCATGGGGCCCCTGCAGCCTGTAATGGGCCCCCCCATCAGCTGGCGGGCCCGGGTACATTTGACCCGCTTACCCCCCCCCCCCCCTAACGCCGGCCCTGAAGACAATGGTCCACAACCGACGCGGCAAATCGGAGTGCCGCCGCAAGATGAACGGTGTGCAGCAAAATTTGACCTATTGTAAGAAATTATCTATCAAGTTTTTATTAATTATTTTATTCCAATTTCTGTGTTCCATGCGCCGCGAATTGTTACATAATGTCATATTATAAGGAAATAAATGTTAATTACTTACAGTTGTTAATTTTAGTTGATTTTACAGTGGTGTGGCATGTTAAATCATGGATAATTTATAGTGCGAGTAGAAAAAGGTTACGGAACAGTGAGTTAAAAAACAGCTTCAAGATGCTGGTGCACATTGACGTGAACTGCGGATACTGGGATATCCAAAATCTCCTCTATTCTACAACAGGTGACTCGTAAATCGGTCTAGAGCATTTTCCGGACATCAGCACTTTTCACATCAGTGACAAACGAAAGTGGGCGTCGTAGCTTTCGAGTATCTTCAGCTCAAATTACCCCTATGGAGACATTGATACCACATCCTGAACACTCAAGTTTTTAACTATCCGCAGTACTGTAATTTTTCTAATAATCACTGACCAATCAGTTTAGCTATAATATTGAATTTTTTCTTACTTTTACTAACTTATGCAACCATTCTCAAAATACTTCACTTTCTGCTTTACGCCTCGTTGACAGCTAAGGTCATTAGAGGCGGGATTGGACTGAGGACAAGGAACGGGAAGGAATTCGCCCATGGCCTTTTTTGAAGGAAGCATTCTGGCATTCACCTGGAGTGATTTGGGGAAACCATGGAAAACCAAAATCTGGATTCGAACCCGCGTCCTCCCGAATGGGAGGCCAGAACATTATCGTTCACCCACCACGCTCGGTACAACCATTCTCGACTAGTTCATTTTCTGAAGACTTCAGCAATTACATACAAAGCCTTAAATGTCAATAAACCATCAGGAAGAATGATTTCGCGTACAGCATATAAGAAATTTCCAAATAAAAGTGCACACAAATAGCTTATAGACATTTATCTTTTAAAATCTTGGGGCACCCTCCAAATTAAGCGTTAGGTAATTGTATCTACTTATAGTCGACATGAAATTGTATCAAATTCGAGATTAAAGAGATAAGACGATCCAGAAAACCATGAATAAAACCAAAAACACTGCCAGCTTTACTCGTCAATCCGAATGGTCCACGTACTCTGTGACGACGGTCTCAGTGAATAGTGAGCAGTAGTAGAGCAAATGCTTATCAAACTCAGCAACGCGTATCTTGTCAGTGAAATCGTAATGTCATTCTCAGCTAATGTATGTTTGCCTATGTACTGAACGTGATTAACAAAATGTGATCGTGATGAAATAAATAAGCATTCTTTAAACCAGGGGTGGCCAACCCGCGGCCCGCGGGCCACATGAGGCCCGCTTTGGACATTTTTCCGGCCAGCGTGGTTCATCACACTTTTACAAAATATTTTTTATATTTCATTTCTAGTGTTATATATTTCTTTACAATGTGCGTTTAGTATCATTATTTTTATATTAACTATGTTTACATGTAAGACTAATAGTAAACTCAATAATAACTCATGTTTAACTCCAAAAAATGTCTCTAGTGGGGATATATAATTTTATATGCGGCCCGCGGAGTTATGATACGCTTCCTAAGTGGCCCGCAAGATCATTTCGGTTGGCCACCCCTGCTTTAAACACACAGGGGTGTCGGATTTTAGTTCCTCGTTAGAAAATGAGCTCCAAACATAAACTGAACGAATATCTTTCGTGCAGTTCATTGCAGTGCTACGAACCTAAAATCGAAATTCTGTGTCGGTGTTTGGTGCATACGGTGTCATCTTTAGAAGACCATAGTTAAGTACATAATTCCTAAGGCGGATAGTGAAATCTATCAGTTCCTAGGTACTTAAGGTAAAGCAAGCAGATAGTGCAGAATGATAACTGTTACACTACCTTGGGATCTTTTGTGAATGTGTCCCTCCGGAGCTCACGACACGTGGGACCTAGTTTGGTATCCATAGTACTCCAACTAGTGTTGCCCAAATGCAAGAACAAGACCAGACTTAGCCGGTCTTGGTCTTGCATCAATACACCTGGTCTTGGTCTTGGTCTTGCAAAAATGCAAGACCAAGACCGATTTTGGGCAACACTAGTGTTGCCCAAATGCAAGAACAAGACCAGACTTGGCCGGTCTTGGTCTTGCATCAATACACCTGGTCTTGGTCTTGGTCTTGCAAAAATGCAAGACCAAGACCGATTTTGGGCAACACTAACTCCAACTAACTCGATATATTACTGGGTCAGATCCTTTCTGTCAACTTTCCTCTCAATCTTCTTGGTAAACTCTTGTATTATTTTTTTTCTGACCCTGATGATATTTAAGAGTTACGGAATGGGAGTCGACAACATATACAAAATGTGTTGATTACAAGAGGATCCTAATTCAGGACGTCAAAGTTAGAGTTTTAAAGACATTACATATGTTTGCATTTACAATTTACCAGCAACTGTTATCAATGTTTGTCAAAAACAACATTTGGAAGAAGCGATCGAAAAACACTTTTTTTTTTTTTGCTCGATATTTTGATATTATGAACATAGATTGGTTATGACTTGAAGTTGCGGCGAAAATTAAAAATTTGATCTTAAATCATTACAGGAGGGCGGATAAGGTCAAATCGTATTTTTGAGGCCATTAAAAAGCAATAAAATATATTCAGTTGAAATTTTGAATAGTGATTAAGCATGTTATTCCTCAACTTTTTTATATTCCACTTTATACCCTGAATGATCTCTAATAGGGGCAGAAGGGAAAAAACCGAAAGTTTTGAACGATTTTGCGCTAAATTTTTTGATAACATCTAGATATATAGTGGCGGATCCAGGATTTTGGTTTGGGAGGGGCTTGAGTGGATCTTGGTTCGGGCAAGGGTAGGCTTTATAGTCTCCTCGGATAATGTGAGCTGAAATGGGATGGTGGCTGCCCTTAAAAGATCAACAACAACAAAAAAGTCTCCAAAATTACGATGTCGGGGATGGACCCAGATATTTCTTTTTTTTTGGGGGGGGGGGGGGGCCTAGATCCGCCACTGTCGATATATTACTATTCTACATCATAATTTGCTACGAAAATTGCTAATGTGTACCAAAGTGACCTTTAAAAAAAAAAAAGATTTTGGAAAAATAATAAACTATTGTTATCTAACTCTAACTTATTCGACAACATCGGAAATGGACAAATTCAGCGCGAAGTCTTCTGAAAACTGAAGGAGCGAATCTTAGCTACAGCAAACATATGATGTAGCGCGGACTATTTTGAGAAAACCAACAATTGCAAGAGTACAATCAACAGAAATTGAAAGTAATAGCAGAACCTATGGCCAGGAAAAAAAGTAAATTCGAATGGTCTTGAGGGTTAATGGACAGGAGCTTAGATTTGCCGCGTATCCCTCTGTCGGGAATCCGAATCATGGAAAGCCTTGTTGTAGCTCATATAATCAAATGGAACTATTAAAAATTCCTGATCCTACCGGGATTTGAACCAAATACCCTGAACTTTGAAAGCAAGCGCCTTAACTAGACCGCTCTAGCAGTAGCCAGAGTTCCAGCAGACAACATTGGCTTCTGGAAATACTGGAGAAGCGTCTGTTGCGAACAGGCTTGATTTTAATCTTTATAACTGAAAAGAATGTCCCATATGCTCACAATCTCTGTAGAAAGAAAGGCTTGGTGGACGGAGCGTTTAGATTAGTTCCGCGGATGAAATTTGCATTTATGGTTGGATTAACTCGTGCACTAGGACGCAGTTCCAAATTCCAGTTGCATTTGCAGTCAACATGCACAAGTTCAATGATTGGCTTTGCATAAAGTTCTAAATGATATCAGTACAGGGATCACTTATGTATCCGTTTCAGATTTAAGTTGACTGAGTTAGATCTGAGAACCAGCATGTCATATAGAGGCAGGGCAGGTTTTAGATTTCGATACAAGAGAGAAATGTAGCCTACCTCCAATTCCTGCTGCGTACCAAGCACTTTTTTAATTTTGTAATAATACAAACGTAATAACAACATTTTAAATTAATTTAAATTGAATCATATTTTTCAACGATAAACAATACGAGATGTAAAATCAAAGAAATCTGTGTAGCTTAATCAAATTTCAAACTTCAGTAAATTGTCAGATATAAAAAAAAACTCCAAAAGTTGTTTTCAACTGGTATATAATGGAATATAGGTACCCAGGACACATAAAATGACTTTATAATGCTTAGTTATTAAACAGTATGGTCAGAGGCTTCGAAATTGAACAAAGAACATTTTGAATGTGACAATTATTAGTGCGCTTTCGTTGCTGGGAACTTTCTTCGTCGATGTCCCGCGACAAGACCAAATTACAGACCACACGCAGTGTAAGCCCTAGCAGTCACCCCCGCCCGCTTCGATCAGGTGAAACGACTCCCCCCTCCACGTCCCCATATTCTCCGATTTCACGCTCAAATTTCAACGCCCCTATTACCAACAGTTACTTTCAACGTGGGAACGATAGACCAAACAACGTGAATAACACAGCCTTCCTAAAACTGGTCCGCGTAGACCAAGGCTGCCCAAGCAATTTTGGAGATGGACCACAATTTGGATTCTAAGTTAACCTGTTGGCCACGATTTCGATTCTAAGTTAGCCTGCGGGCTACATAATACTTCCCTACAGTTACAACATATATTTAAATACAAGCCTTAAAGCCCGTCAAAAATGAAAGGTTTTAACGGAGTGTTTGGGTAATTAATTTCTTTGCAGTTGCTTAGCTAAATAGAATTGTTATAAAATAAAGCTAAATGTAATTTCTCGTCCCTTGAGCTGTAGCAAAAAGTTTGTTATCAAATGGTCCAGATTGCGTTTCACAATATCCGCTAATATTACCGCTAGAAAATCAAAGCTTCAATCACACGCGAATTAATACATTCCCTGTATCGCATGTCAATGTCATCATGCATCGCCATATAAACCTGAACCAAAATCTTCGCGTGTTCTTACATCTTTCTTTCTTATTATCTGTGATGAAAATCGATGTTTCAACGGCTGGCAACTCACATGAGGCTGAAATAATGATCCCAGAGAAAACGAAAGATGCTAAAAATAAATCTTAATAACTTACGTTTTGGCACGTAATGTTAGATTTAATTGTGGTTTAGGCAGCATATATCGCGATCAATTTGGAACTTCTTTCATTCAAGCCAAGTAATGATTTCAGTAAAAAAAAAAAAAAAAAGCAACTAATATGACAATTTACGAGGGTTGTTCAATAAGTAATGCCCCATATTTTTTTTCTCCACAATAAGCAAAAACAAAGTTGTACTTCTAGGTACTTCAAGTTCAGTGTTTCTCCTTTAGGTCGACGAAGTTTCAAATCATTTCAACAGATGGCAGAGCTGTAGTGAATTTTCAAAATGGCGTCTGTTAGTGATCCACGTTAAGACGCGTTCCTACGGCGCGTCTCTCGGCCCCTGTTAGGAGAGGCCTCTCATCTTTGCCGCATAAGCTAGCATGAACGTCTCGCCTCGACCCACCGCCAGTCGGTAAAACATCAAACGTCCCGTCTCGTCTACAGGGGATCGTGGGAATGCACCTTTACAAACAGCGAGCAGTGATTGAGTTCTTGACTGCAGAGAAACTATTTCTGCATCTAGTTGTTAATAAACAAAAAGCAACGTGAAATGCCGATTGTAATATGGTGGCTGTCAATTCGCGAGTGACCGTTCTCTATCCAATAGCTACAGACGACGTGCGCAGACTCCAGACAACGCATTTTATATAAGATGATTTACTGTTTAACATTTTATTGGTGATAATGCATCGCGATATAAAACTTGATCAAAAATCTTCAAGGGTTCTTACATGATCCTATCTTGTTACCCATGATTCAGATCGATATTACACCGTTTGAATGGCTACATGCGGCTGAAATATGTCATCAGTGAAAGTGAAGGAAATTAAAAATAAATCTCAACCAATTACGTCATGCCACGTAATATTAGTTTTAATTGTAGTCTAGGCTGTGTGTAACGTGGCATTAATGAAAAAAATATATTTTTTTAAAAAAATTACTGATGTTCTTTTATGTTTATCGCAAATATGGAGGACACGAATAACAGTGATAACAGTAAATGAATTAACAATAATGCGCACAAAAAATAGTTTGATGAGGTTATTTATTGAATTGACTGAAACTGGATTTATCATTCCATCTGAGGAACATTTCCGAAAAAAAATAAGAACAAAGGATAAATACAAAAAGTAATTTAGCTATGATTAAATACTCCAAACACTTCAGGCTACTATCATTTGTCATGTAACACAAGTTAATTTCTAGTTTGGTCTTATGTGGAATCGCAACTCTTATCAGTGTATCTTTTCCATAAGTTGAGAAGTAACCACTTCAAGTAATTTTCCTTCAGTTAGCCGCTGAATATTTCTGTAGATTAGTGGACCCTCCGAAGGTAGTTCTCTCAGAAGAAACGCAGACGCCTCCTTTTTTCTCTTCGTCTAATCCAATCACGGACCAATTTTTTTAAGTTTCATTTAACAAATGTTTACTCAACTCAGCATTAGTCGAACGAATCAGTCATTTTAGAACTATACGACATTATTTGTACATCATAAGCAACGAATCGGTTGTTGAATCCCGGTAAGGAGCGTACGAAGTCTTTGACAACCTGTTGTTTAATTTCTGCAAGTTTCTATTTTTGCAGCCGTCTTCTGTGATG
Organism: Vandiemenella viatica; assembly: GCA_031002005.1. Taxonomy (NCBI): domain Eukaryota; kingdom Metazoa; phylum Arthropoda; class Insecta; order Orthoptera; family Morabidae; genus Vandiemenella; species Vandiemenella viatica. Next base: position 173,607,970 of record JARYHS010013630.1, read on the forward strand.
TTAAAATTGTGTGACGAAATTTGTCAAGGAAATAATGTGTGTCAATAGGAAGTACACATGATACTTTTTTTCGAGTTAAATAACATATTTTGGATGAAATTTTGAAAACTAACGAAACGGTGACAGACGGCCGGATAGCTTGTGTAAGTCTCAGTAATGTTATGTCGGTCTCTCAGGCTTTGTTTCTCTTGCAGGCAGTTTGTATATTATCCGTGCTTTTTGGGACACCTCTCAGGTAACTTATATTTATCTGTAGCCAGTTCTAGTGATAAATATTACGTCCACGCGTACCAAGTCGCAGGTGACAGCTAGTAACATATGTAACACAACACGGGGCCATGATAAGACTTTGTCCTATCCGTGGAATAGTGGCCGTAAATGTACTACTATTGCCTTTTTGTGACAACTTATTTTTGTAAAAAGCTTTTCCCATTATGAAATATATCAAGTTACACAGAGAACATCTGAAGTAGCTACTTGTTTACTAAAACTGCAAAATTAAAGCCCGAGTTAAATAATAACACAATTACATTGGTCACGTTAATAGTTTTATCATAATTTGCGAACAAAATATGAGAGTTTGCTGGTAACATTCTTTATTAGTAATACGAGATTTGCCCCTCTCAGTTACTATGTAAACTGTTTTCGATCAAAATAAAAAATTGTTATTACTAAATTTTTTTATAAAGGTTAATAACACGCCAATGCAATTGAATTTTGTTTTATTTTGGTGTCGTACGCGTTTCGCTCTATTTCAAGAGCATCATCAGCGACATATGTTACTTTTTTACATTTTACTCATCATCAGGGTTAGTTTCTCTGTGTAGGTTTTGTAGAAAATATCTGAATGTATAAATCAATACACTGCACTGACCAAATTTCACATTAACACTATTATTTTCTGTTACTATCGTTATCAAAAGATGATAGACTAAATACCACGCCATGTTTTTCACAGGTCCTCCAGTTATGTTATTACTATTATTATCATTATTTACTACAGCGCGTTAAGCAGTGCCGAAGTTACGAGACTCCTTGCCTAAATGATCACGATAAACTTCAAATAGAATCTCAAACGTTGGGGTTTGAACTCTGGCAATTTTTACCATGCATTATCGAATTTAGCGTCACAATTCACTTCACTAAATGTTGTACTGAAATCTAACACTAAACTGACGACTGTTGTACACTGAAAGTTATAAGTGAAAAATTAAGTTCCATAGTTAGTATCTCCACTCATTAATTTTCAAATATGTACGATTAAAACGTTGTCAAAATTTGATGCGCCCCTTCCCTTTTTACCTACCAGTGCCGCCAATAAGTCTCTTACTAACATCTATAAACCAAGTTTTCTTGAAGCATGTTTAGAAAGTAGAATACCCACGTTTAAAGAAACTGCAGTGTACGATTGGATAAATTCAAGAAACCAAGTAATATTTCATCACAAATCCAATCTCTAGAACTCAGTGATAAACGCTAACCTCATTCATTTTCATTAAAACACCAATCAATTTCAATTTCTGAAACAATTTTTACCAATTTGTATGTCGTAAACTAAGTAGGTCTACTAATGGAGTTAATAAGAAGGGTTCAGCTACACAAATACAGCATTTCGTAGTTATTGTATCCAGGATTTTGGTTTTTGGGGAGGCTTGAGTCGGGGAAGGGTAGGGCTGAAATAGGAGGAATAGATTGTCACACTAAAATCGGTAGAGAGAGAAAAAAAAAGTCTCGAAATGACGATGTTGGGGGATCCCCCCGAATCAACCACTGATTGTATCCATAAATGGTTTAGGCCTTACTATCAATTTCCGTATTACTACCAATTTCACTTAGTATCTACCACAAAAAAATAGGTACGTTCCCGTTATCGTTAAGAATGCGTTGGAGAATAAATCTAACGAACCGTCCCAATACATAAACCTGATATTTTCTCATTCCTCCTCTCGGTAGAAAACAGAATGCGACAGGTATTGCCGCGGTAGGCGCACCTGACCGTCAGCTTTCGCCTCATTGGCAAGTGTAATATGCGTCCGTAATATTGTGAGGAGAATACATTGACGGGCGGCAGGTCAGTCAAGGGCAGCCCCAACACCAAGCACTTACGACTATATGGCGCTCTTTAAGCCACATAAATCTTCAATTTAAGCATCTGCAAAACTATTTTCGACGCACGTTTCATTTCCATACCACAGGCAAAATACAGGATTAGTTGATATCGCATAATCAACTGTTCACGAATTTCACCAAAAATACTTTAATGGCATATCTGAAAATCTGGTTTGACTGCAGGGTAGTTTTATTATGTCGCCTCATCTGTCACTACAGATCTACAATCCGCCTAATTCAGTTTATTTCCCTGTATGTTTTACGCCTTGAACATAGAGAGACACTCTAAAAAAATCTAATGAATGATAGTAAAGAACCAAACATGCAGTTACCGAAATATCACACTATTACCCTTTTACCGCAAGTGAAATATATACGCCAAAAGAATGGTTGAACTCAGTGGCTAACCTAGGGTGGGGCAGGTAGGGCACGTGCCCTGGGCACCGCTGAAAGGGGGCTCAAAATTGGCAAATTATTAAACTTAAAAATCAAAATAAACCAACAATATAATTCATAATCAAATATTCCCGCGCGTGGCTGGTGAACTTTCGTGAACGAGCGACAGGGAGTAAGTAAACAGCGAATCGTGTAAGTTTTTAGTAATCGGAACGCGATCGGAAGGTATATTGCGTGCTCCGTCCAGAAGTCCTTGAATGGACCAATAGTAGCGACCCCTGCCCCATGTCTAATCTGGCAAGCCATACATTCTCCATTGGCTAATTGCCGATATGATTGGCGTCGTGCATTTGTATATTTTATTTGCATTGCATTTGTCGCGAGCGATCATCAAGCTACTCGATGTAATAAGTTAGTCAAACACAGCGCTTTGAACAAAAATATTTCACATTTTTACGGTAAAAACCAACATACATTAATTTACTGAAATTATATTTTCTACAGCAGGTAATATGCGCGATATAAACATTCTTAAGTGACTTGATTTTCTAATCGAACTTTGTTTATTTACAGTGAAATGCATTTTAATGCCGTAATAATTAATAACATAAGTACACAACACGCAAAAATCTAAACATAGTTAGTAGGTACACTAAAACATATTTTATATGGCTTACCGACCGATGCAGGTACCCGGTGGTGGTTGTTTAGTATTTTTAAGACGCTTTTATTAGTTTAGCAAATACATAGTTCTATAAAAGTTAAGCTAGATAACTATGAAACTAACTTTGAGGCAAATCTGGCAGCTCAGTTTTCACTCACTTCTAAATGCTGTATTAGGTTGAACATTTGGAATCTTCTGAGTAACGAATACATCGCCTGACTCTAAGTACCGAAACGTTACTCACAAATTCATTTCGTTACTCGCATTTGTCATATGGATGTCAGTTTGATTCGATAAACGAACAAATACGACGCATCATGCGGAAAATGGTATGGTTCGCTCAGAGACTAAATGAATCTGAATGAGAGAATGAACATTTGAACATCGTGCGTCCCGTATTTCTGGGAATTTTTATTTGAATTCGTTTCGTTACAAAGGAAAATGTGTATGTACAAACATGTTGCGCGTACATTATTTTAATATTGATTAATAATACTGTTAAGTGTTGATATTTTTAACGAGGTAAGTACGAGTAATTTTGACAACATAGTTATTTTGTAGTCTTGTTTTTGTTTAATACTAAAATCTACAGAGCATAAATTTGGACAGATAATTTGAGATGGTTATTGCTTTTTTATTGATCATACCTTAGTGAGATTTTATTAATTTCAAACATTTATGAAATGCGTTTATTCTAAAATGTTATATTCTAACTTCTATTTCATTTTTCAGTGAAAATTTTACCTGAACTTACTTTCCTAAATGAGCAATTTACTTAAATTTTACAAAGTACGAATGAAGTCATCCCGTAACCAGTACGCGACGCGATGCGATGCTCCATACTAGTGCTCGATTGCATCAAAAGTAACGAGTACTGATTGGTTTTTTAACGAATACATACGGGTACACAATTTCTCGTTACTTTTACAGCTCTAGTAGTGTATAAAGGAAATGTCAACAAACAACAACCTTTGCCACAATTGCTTCTGAAAGGATGAGCAGCAAATACTCTCATGTGATCCCCTTCAAAAAATCACTAATTTAATTATTTTGCAAAAACCATAAACTGCAGAAAGGTCATTATAGTGTTACATTAAACTGTAGTGGGCAACGTAGCACGGTAAATTTTGAAATTTTTTTCGGATCAGCAGTTTCGGAAATAAAGGAGGTGGCGGTGAATGGTATTTATTACTGGTTTCTAAGCAAAAATGTCCATAACATCTTATAATAAAAAGGAAAATCCAAATAGTTTGAAAGTCGGCTGGTTGCCAGCTCTCATTATGAGGATTATGAAAACTTAATATTTTCTTCAGCACCCAATTAAATTCCCCAAAAAAATTATCTTCAACGTTTCCACCATTATCACACGAAATTTTATGTTATAAACGTGCTAAGGTTAGTAAGAACTATAACAGTGCGCAATTACAAATTTCTAGGTTAAAAGATTCTTCAGTTAAGGGCGTGTCACCGAAAAATGAGCGAATCCATAAGCGTCTCGTTTTTCACTCTGAAGTTTGGGAACCATAATTTATATATATATATATATATACAATATATATAATCTTGGCCATCTTTCTGGAGAGCTTTGGATACTCAACATGGTGGGGGTAATTTTCTGACCACCTTACTTCTATGCAACCCCCATAAAACATAATTTCTCAACATTTTAAATACGATATTCGATTTTGGGTCAAGTTTTAAATCTGTAACTTGCTTCGTTTACAAAATACAGAGCTGAGCGATGACAATAGGACTCAGTTTCACTTGAGTTCGGAACCCTATAAGTAGCCAGTTTACAAAAGGTTAAAGGCATCAAAGATGAACTGTTCTTTTCTTTAACTCCGGATTAATGAACCATTGCAGAATGATTCCAACATGCAAAGAGTACACGTGAGTTACTACACCGTTTTATGGGCCTAAATGTATCATTTTGCAGAAAACTAACATAGCTATTTGATAAGAGGATTGGAAGAAATTTTCTTTCGAACGTTTATCGGCGAGACACGTTGCCGCCAGAAACTGGCTCCGCAAGGGCTATTACTAACATAAAAATTGCGACTGTGATCCCATCTCCCAATTTCGGAAATGGTAGACACTTTAGCTTTACGAAGAATTTGGAAAGCAGCAATTAAATGGCGTTGAAGCAATCGTTGAATAACTTTTCGAAACTCAAGAAGATAAATTTGTTTTTATCAGTAAGTAATGCACTCAAATTAAAAACACCTGTAGAAAACTGTTTTTAGTTTCAACAACTGTATGTAAGAGTATCTGAAAATTGATGTCTAAATCTTCGCTATATTTTTCCTGCAGATCCGACTTATCTCTCTGGTAAATATTGAAGGAGTGGATGCAAGGCTGTAAAAAGGAGATAAGATGATAACGAGCATACACACTCGTACTTATCCACGAATCTCTTTCGTGCAAAATCTTTTACTATATACCACAAAAGCTCCAGAAAACATCTAAAATATCGTTAAAATATAAGGGAAAACACAGGCGCGCACACATTTTTCCATCTTTGTTAATCACAATCAAAGACCAAAAAGAAAAACACACACAGTAAAAATGTGAAGAAGTTTATTAATTTAATTACTCTACATTTGTCGTAAATCACATAGAATAAACTCGTAGCATGCTAGATGGATAAATTCTAACCATAAAAACATTCGAAGTTGGCGGCTTTACGCCTCATCGACATCGGAGTCATTAGGCTACTTTTCCACTGAGCGGCTAGTTTTGTAGTGACAGCGCGCGCGACTGTTCCACAAACAGTTGTTGTTGTTATTTAGGTTTTAGTGCGCGTCGACGACGGGGTCATTAGCGCCCTTTCCACAAACCATCTCATTTTCAAAATTGCTGTTGAAGAAGTAACATGTCTTTACTTGTTAACAAAAAAACATAGGTTTTTGATACATCATTTGTTAAGACAACGCACCACGAAAGGAGCATTTTATTCGTTTTGTAATCAGTTACGGGATCATAACACAAATTTTTCAAGTAGACGCGAATGTCCGCAAATTCATTTGATGAGTTGTTATCAAACGCGTAGCTTTTTTCCTCTATTGATTCTAGAAGACATTTTGTACGACTATCGTAAATTACATACGGAGATCATGAAATGAACGAAATAAATATTTACATGTTGTTGTGTTGTGTCGCATTTTAACTGTGACAAATAATATGAAGTTAAGCTACGTGGCACGGCTCGGAAACTCCTCTCCCCACCCCTCCCCCTCCCCGCACGTAGCCCAGCGTTAGCCAACCCTCCCCCCCCCCAGACCGAACAATGTAGTTTATGGACGCTCCCTTATGAAATCTTCCGTAATTGTGTCTTGCGTCATGCACAAAAAGCACGTCTTGTTTTACGCCGCGTACTGACAGCAATGGTGCCGGAGGCGGTGAGTCGCGAGCGGCTAGCCGCGCAGTGTGCATTGCGCAGTAATTTTATGAAGATATTGAGTCGCGCGTGGCTGCTTCAGTCGCGTGTTCTTTTGCAGTCGCGACGACTGCCAAGTCGCGGTCGCGTCAATGGGTATGGTCAATGCCAGTAACTGAATAAATAGCCTGCCGTCCGCGGCTAGCCGCTTAGTGGAAAATAGTCCTTAGAGGCGGGTTGGGACTGGGGACAAGGAACGGGAGGGAATTCGGCTATGGCTTTTTTTTTTTTAATTGAAGGAAGCATCCCGGCATTCGCCTGGAGTGATTTGGGGAAACCATGGAAAACTCAAATCTGGATGCCCGGACGGGGATTCGAACCTGCGTCCTCACGAACACGAGGACAGAGCGTTAACCGCTCACCCATCACGCACGGTATATTCGAGGTTGCCAAACCTTTCAATAATATAGGAAAAAATTTCAATATACTGATTTGTGTTACATCAATGGCGGTCTTGAACATCGATTCTTAACCATTTAAACTACTTGTATCTCAAAGTCTTTGACCTCCCGGGTGTGGTGTGAGAATCGTAAAGTCAAAATAGAGGAGTGGGGGAACAAGTACTCTGGAGCTGGACTACAGTAGCTGAAGATTCTACAGGAACCCTGAAAAGTGGAGCGGTGATATGATGGGCCTAGCCAGGCCAGTTGAGGATAGATCATAGCTTTCAAAATGAAAACAAGCCTCATAAAGAATGAATCTAAGAAAAATTGATAAAGAATGCAAACTGGGTTACACAAATACTGAAAAGTAGAGAAAATTATAGAAAGAAGAAAGGTGGAAATTGTGTGATTGGGAGAGGCAAAGTGGAAAGGGCAAGATAGAAAATAATAGAGGAGAGGGTTTCAACAAAACTATACACTTATTTTAGTTCCTCCTTTAGGGTGATGTAAATTAAGATAACAGTTAAAGGTAGAAATCTGAATATGTTGCAAGTACACCCCACAAGTAGGATCTAAATCACAGAGCAAGAATGAGTTTGAAAACAATTTGCAGAGACGAATGGTAAAAATGTTAGAATTACAGGAAACCTAAATGTCCCCATGAACAGATAAATTAAAAGGAGAAAATATTGGGAATAGAAGGATGAAAAAGCAGAAACAAAGAGTATACTGGACCACTACAAGAGAAATGGTTTGGTGATAAGTTCCGGGGTACAAAAAACGAGTGTTTCAGAAGGTAACATAGCACAGCAGTGATTGACAGAGGAAGTCCCTAGTGGACTACATACTTCGTAGTGAACAAATGAGAAGGGTAGTTGATGTAAAGGTAATACCAACAGAGGCATTAGATACTAATCACAGGCTAGTGGTAATAAAGCAAAGCACAATAACAGTAAAGAGAAAAATACAAAAACAGGACACAAAGTCAAAGAGAAGGAGGTCAAAGAGTAGTAGCAAATAACAATAGGGACTAAGCAACACACAGAGGAATGGGGGCAATGGAAGAGGAGTGGGAAAGTTTTAAAAAGATGCTACTCGTAGCTGCAGAAACGGCTTGTGGAAGGACTAGCAGCATGAAAAGACACACTGTGGTGCAATGGTAGACTAAAAGAAGCAGCGGAGCTAAAGAACAAGGCTTTTGGTGTTTGTTTCAGGGGGGAAGATAAGAGTCAAGATAACAAAATAGAAAATGAGGAAGACAGAAGATTGGTATCAGAGGAAAGAAGAAAACTGATGGAGAAATTGACTCAAATTATGGAAGAGCATGTAGGTTCTGTATGGAATGGTGAAAAGGAAGTGAAAAAAGCTAATACCTGAAAATTCTTAACACGTTGGATAAAGATGGTAATGAAATAAAAAAAATCTAGAAAGGATATGGAAGCAATACTGAATCCATATTGGGCTGCAGAAGAAATATTACTAGTGAAAGAAGAGATTGACAATAATCAATAACGAAAAATTGGAACAGATTTAAAGTGGGCAGAAGTGAAAACTATTTTGGATAAGATCAAGGTTCAAAAGGTACCAGGTATTGATGAAGTGAGTGGAGAAATGGTAATAGCAGCAGGTATTAGAGGAAAAGCAGTGGCTATATTTTGTTATGTGGAAAGGAATCAACTATTGGTGAAATTACTGCAGAAATGGTATGAGCAGCAGGAGTAATAGGAAATTACGAGGGTGCCCAGAAACTGAAGCACAACATTTTTTTCTTCTTCAACAATTATTTATTGATCACAAGGAAACTTATACACAAGAAAGAATGATGTTTCCTATACACTCCCTATTTTTCCATGTAATCTCCTTCCTGTTCCACGGCCTTCGTCCAGCGAGACATAAGAGTGTGTATGCCCTGGCAGTACCAATCCTTGTTCTATTCACGAAGCCATTTCTTCACTGTTTGAATCGCCTCTTCGCCATTCTCAAAATGTCTCCTATGAATGGCATTCTTCAATGGCCCAAACAAGTGAAAGTTGGAGGGAGCTACGTCAGGGCTATTGGGTGGATGGCGTAATACTGTACAACCCTGTTTGGTGAAGTGTTCCAACATCCTCAAAGTCATGTGATGATGTGCAATAACATGTTGAAGCAAACAATCACCTGGGTTGTTATTGCATCCAAGTCACTGGAAGCACTTCTTGGGTTTACTTAATGTGTTCTCACATGCCTCAGAATTAATGGTGGTGCTTCTCGGCATCACATCAATGAGTATGACACCATCACAGTCCCAAAACACAGTGATCATGACTTTACCAGCGGAAGCAGCTGCATTGAATATTTTCTTCTGTGGAGCAGGATGGCGCCATTCTATCGATTGCCATTTTATTTTGGGATCAAAATGGTGAACCCAGATTTTATCGCTGGTCAGAATCCAGGACAAGAAGGTTTGCCCCTCAGCTTCAAAATGTTGTAGCATCTCAGAAGAAATGTCCCCCCCCCCCTGAGAGTTTTGTGTTCCTCCGAAAGATGGCAAAGAATCCAGTGTGAACCCTTTTTTTGTGTAATCGAGAGTTGATGATTACACCCACACTTCCTTTGCTGATTGACAGATCCCGCACCAACTGCCGAATCGTTATGTGTCGGGCCTCACGAATGAGCACACCAGCATGTTGCATCTTGTCAGGTGTTACAGACATGGTTTGCCTTCCCGATGGCTGCAAATCTAGAAGCTCTGCAGAATCGCTTTCAAATGGCCTCACGATCTGTGCCCAGTGACTAACGGTACTTCCGTTGACTGCTGATGCTTCATAAACTGCACATAAACATTTGCAAATGATTCCAATCATTCCTTGCTCCACAGTGAGAAATTCAATGACAACACACTGCTTATAACGTACCATCACTTACGGATGCCATGTTGAACCATTGCTGCAAGTATGCTAAATGTCAGAAGAAACAAACTTTGCACGCACATCCTGAACAATTCAAAGAATTCGTTAGTTTCACCTTCGTACTATTGTTGGAGACTGAGAAAAAAAAAAAAGGTGGTGCATTAGTTTCTGGGCCACCCTTGTAGTAGCTGTACTGTGTCATGAGAACAACGATGGAGTAGTCAACCCAAAAAGACTGAAAGAAAAAGATAATAGCACCTATCATGAAAAAAGACAAAGGGGTTGACAATTATTTTGGAGACAAACTGAAGAGCAACAATTACGTCAAAGATTATGAAAAGATCCTAGGGAAAAGAATATGAGACAAGTTAATAAAATAATAAAAGAGATAAGCGAAGAGCAGTATGGATTAAGACTGTGGAGCTCAATAACAGACTTGGTATTTTTAATGGACAACTGCAAGAAAAGCACAACATGTAAGAACATGAGCTGCTGACAGCCTTTGTGGATACTCGGAAAACATGTAGGTATGCATACAGAAGTATGGTTTTCGCAATCTTTGAAAACAAAGTGTACAATAAGCAAAGTGAAGGAATCATGCCAATGGAATGTAAGCTACGTTGAAAAATGGGAAGTGTTTACAATGAAAGTGATATTATCCAATTAAAATAAAAAAAGTATGTGAAAAATAACCCATCACTCACCAAAGATGAAGGCAGGAGGGCTAGACGAACAAAAAAAATCACAATATTTTGGTTTAAAAACCTTTTTCATGTAAGTAGGATTGGGCTATTGGATGGGGGGAAACAAGGGCACTGAAAGCGGATATATTAAACATTTGGATAGGAGAAAAACCACTGCTTACCATACAAGAGGATTCCTGTGGCATCGACATACAAAAAAAAAAAAACACGGCCACACATAGAATATATAATTTTCGAGCCTATGGCTCTTCTTCAGTAGTAGTGAGATGGCTGTATGTTAGAGGCTGGCAGCCAACTGAGTGAGCCCGGCAGGCTTGTAGCTCATATATATATATATATATATATATATATCACATGTCGTGGTGGTGAAATATCGAGGTAGATATGCAAAAACGTAAAAATCTAAATGGTATCAATGGAGCAGTATGGAAGAAAGAGAATAAATTTAGAAGAATTGTATATATATTTATTAGTATTTTCCCCTAGATTTATCAATAATTCATTCTCAATAGTGACACACTACTTTCTATGAACTAGTTAATCATGCAGTGTGGCTTAGTGTGCACGTAATGGTCCAATCTTACCTACATGAAGATTCTAAACTGAAATATCGTAGTGTGTGTTCATGTTTCTTGTGTTCATCTAACCCTCGTGCCTCCATTTGTAGTATATGAGATTATTTTCACTATCCTTTCTTATTTTTAAAATATGGAGAGAGAAAAGAATAAAAGGGGTACAGCAAGGAAGTGCCCTCTCAATTCCACTTTTCATTGTGGCAACGGAGAAGTTAATGGAGAATTAGAGAAGAATCATTGAATTGGTGGCGTTTGGAATTAATATATTATTTTGATTGAATAAGGAAGACAAAATCCAGTGACAATAAGATATATTGACACACACTGTTGTACTTAACAGCAAGAAATTTAATACAAAGAAAAGTGATTATATGATAACAGTTAGAAAGAAGGGAGACCAACAAGGGAAAATATGATGACAAGATAATAGCTAAAGAAAGTGAATAGTTTTAAATATCCGAGAAGTGTTGCTGCTAAAAAAAAGTGGAAGGACCAATGAAGAAAAGAGTAAGAGGGTTGCAGGCAGAAACATTTTTAAGAATAGTTAGAAGCCTGAATTGGAAAAAAAGTTATGTTCCTATTCTCATGTATCCTGCTCAAATCTGTAAAGTGAAGAAGTGGAATAGAAATGAACAGGATAAAGAGTGAGAAGGTTAATAACATGGTGAATAAGGTATCCTGCAAGAAATTATAGAGAAGACAAGTTTCAAATAGTATGGACATTTAAGAGAATGTTGACACATAGAATATCAAACAGAATACACAAAACAATTGGATAAAGGAAACAAAGAAACTGCCGCGAGGCACTGAAAATAAGATAGGATAGGGAAAATAAACAGTTACCCGTCACTTACCACAGATGAAGGCAGGAGGGCGAAACACGTAAAAACACAAAAACAAAAGAATTACACAATATTTCGACTTTTCAGTCTTACTCAGTGTAGGAGGCGAGACATATGGCAGGGGGAAAGATGTGGTCACATCCGAGCCCGCCACATGAATGAAGCACAGGCGGAAAAAACGCGTGGTAGTGGAAGAATTGCCGGGAGGGGGGGGGGGGGGGGGGAATAGGCTTGACCAGCGATAAAAGTGAAACAAATAAATATAATGTCTGTGTAGCTTAGTTCAAAAAGTTATAATTGAAAATATATACAAAAAATAAAAAAAATAAAATATAATAAAGAAGGGAAAAAAAAAAAAAATTAAGAAGGAAAAAAAAAATTATATAGAATATAGAAAAAAAAAATAATAATATAAAAATAACCGACTGTAAAATGAAATGAGAGATGGCAAGTGACAGGTTTAACGTAGGTTTAGGCCAGGGGTGTGTCTGGTGTCAAGGATATGTTGATAGGCTAGTTCCCATCTGCGGAGTTCTGAAGGGGTGGTGGTATTTGGAAAAACTCTAATAGCTCTGACTGTGAAACAGGTGTTGAGGTTGTTTGAATTATGGAAGTTCGCATGAATTGCCACGGGATGGTCTGGGTTGGAAGTATAAACTGTTTGCCTGTGGCCATTCATTCTGTAGGAAAGTTGTTGAGTGGTGAGACCAATGTAAGAGGCAGTGCAGTGGATGCAGGTGAGTTGGTAAATAAGGTGAGTGGTAGCACATGTGGCATGTCCAATTATTGGGAAAGATTCGCCTGTGACAGGATTAGAGTAAGTAGTGGTGGCAGGGTGCATGCTGCAAGTTTTACAGCGGGGTCTGTTACACGGGAAAGATCCCTGTGGAGGTCTAGGGGAGTCGGCAGGTAAATACTTGTGGACCAAGATGTTGTACAGATTGGGCGGTCTGCTGAAGCAAGTGCGGGGAGCAGTGGGTAGGATTTTGGGAAGGAGGAGACGCATTTCAGGGAAGGAACGTAAGAAATCATGCCCACGGCGGAGTATCTGGTTGACAGATTCCAGGCCAGGAAAGAACTGGGTGACAAGTGTTGGACCACGGTCAGCTTTAGGAGGTGCAGAACGAGGATTGTGGGTGATGGCACGGGAAATTTGTTTTTCCACCAGATCATGGGGGTATTGGCGGGAAACAAGGGCTTGGGATAGTTTTTGGGAGTAACTGGAGATTGATTCATGATCAGAACAGATGCGTCTGCCACGGATTGCAAGGCTGTATGGGAGGGAACGTTTAATGTGGAAGGGGTGACAACTGTCAAAGTGTAGGTATTGTTGTAAATTGGTCGGTTTAATGTGTACTGAGGTATGGAGGGTCCCCTGTCGTAGGGTGATATCTACGTCAAGGAAGGTGATACAGGTGTGGGAATATGACCATGTGAAATTGATGGAGTGATTATCATTTAGTGAGTTGAGGAAGTCTAGGAGGTGGTCCTCCCCGTGGGTCCAGATCATAAATATATCATCTATGTATCTGAACCACACGAGGGGACTGAGGGGGGAATTCTCCTGGGCCGTCTGGAAAATATTTTTCTGAAGAATTCCCCCCTCAGTCCCCTCGTGTGGTTCAGATACATAGATGATATATTTATGATCTGGACCCACGGGGAGGACCACCTCCTAGACTTCCTCAACTCACTAAATGATAATCACTCCATCAATTTCACATGGTCATATTCCCACACCTGTATCACCTTCCTTGACGTAGATATCACCCTACGACAGGGGACCCTCCATACCTCAGTACACATTAAACCGACCAATTTACAACAATACCTACACTTTGACAGTTGTCACCCCTTCCACATTAAACGTTCCCTCCCATACAGCCTTGCAATCCGTGGCAGACGCATCTGTTCTGATCATGAATCAATCTCCAGTTACTCCCAAAAACTATCCCAAGCCCTTGTTTCCCGCCAATACCCCCATGATCTGGTGGAAAAACAAATTTCCCGTGCCATCACCCACAATCCTCGTTCTGCACCTCCTAAAGCTGACCGTGGTCCAACACTTGTCACCCAGTTCTTTCCTGGCCTGGAATCTGTCAACCAGATACTCCGCCGTGGGCATGATTTCTTACGTTCCTTCCCTGAAATGCGTCTCCTCCTTCCCAAAATCCTACCCACTGCTCCCCGCACTTGCTTCAGCAGACCGCCCAATCTGTACAACATCTTGGTCCACAAGTATTTACCTGCCGACTCCCCTAGACCTCCACAGGGATCTTTCCCGTGTAACAGACCCCGCTGTAAAACTTGCAGCATGCACCCTGCCACCACTACTTACTCTAATCCTGTCACAGGCGAATCTTTCCCAATAATTGGACATGCCACATGTGCTACCACTCACCTTATTTACCAACTCACCTGCATCCACTGCACTGCCTCTTACATTGGTCTCACCACTCAACAACTTTCCTACAGAATGAATGGCCACAGGCAAACAGTTTATACTTCCAACCCAGACCATCCTGTGGCAATTCATGCGAACTTCCATAATTCAAACAACCTCAACACCTGTTTCACAGTCAGAGCTATTAGAGTTTTTCCAAATACCACCACCCCTTCAGAACTCCGCAGATGGGAACTAGCCTATCAACATATCCTTGACACCAGACACACCCCTGGCCTAAACCTACGTTAAACCTGTCACTTGCCATCTCTCATTTCATTTTACAGTCGGTTATTTTTATATTATTATTTTTTTTTTTCTATATTCTATATAATTTTTTTTTCCTTCTTAATTTTTTTTTTTTTCCCTTCTTTATTTTTTTTTATTTATTTTTTGTATATATTTTCAATTATAACTTTTTGAACTAAGCTACACAGACATTATATTTATTTGTTTCACTTTTATCGCTGGTCAAGCCTATTCCCCCCCCCCCCCCCCTCCCGGCAATTCTTCCACTACCACGCGTTTTCCGCCTGTGCTTCATTCATGTGGCGGGCTCGGATGTGACCACATCTTTCCCCCTGCCATATGTCTCGCCTCCTACACGAGTAAGACTGAAAAGTCGAAATATTGTGTAATTCTTTTGTTTTTGTGTTTTTACGTGTTTCGCCCTCCTGCCTTCATCTGTGGTAAGTGACGGGTAACTGTTTATTTTCCCTATCATATCTTATTTTCAGAATACACAAAACAAAGATACAAGGTAAACAGCTTATAAAATGACCAATGGACAGAAGACAGAAAGGAGTGGTGATGTGTTCTGATAGAGGTGAACTGGACCAAGCTTGTGACAGAGGACTGGGTGCTATATCTTGTGTCTTCAGCAGATCTTGCCAGTGGCTAAAATCAGTGGAAGATGATAATGTTCATCATCTGTAGCAACACAATTATAAAACAGAATATTTTGATAGCAAACACAAATTCCTATCATAAAATGAATTAAGGTAATTTGTAATTGTAAATTATATTTTAGTCAGGCACGATCAATTATTTTTAAAACATTACACAAAACTCAAGAACTACCACCACGTACATAAGGAAAGGTATAAAGAAAAACACAGTGTGATGGCTTCAAAACTGCTTCATAACGCTGTGGAAGAAAATTAGTGTGTAATTCTTAATTAAGTGTATGAGACTGTTCAAGCAATGAAATAATAAAAGTAAAAAAAAATATATAATTCTTGATATCTGCCAACTAAAATTAACACCAACCAAAATAAATGAGTATAGAGAAGGATCAGAAAGCAAAAACACAGACATTAACAAACCATTAAATTTTTGGTTGTAAACCTTTCACCGGCAAAACAACATGTTGTGGACAATGAACTTTACTACCCTCCAATCTACATCATGGAGTTAGGCTCGTGAGGTGTTTAGATCAAAACAGTTCCCCTACCTAAATTCACCTGTGTCTGTGTTAGACTGCAGAAGGTGAGACTCTTCCGATAAACTTGTCTAAGAAAGAGATAACCTAACTTCACAGAGTATCTAAAGCCATACACAAAAGCCCAGGCACATGTGGCATTATTATTACTTTTTATTTATGGCTTTACACTTCGTCAAGGTCATTAGAAGTGGGATGGGACTGGGGACAAGGAACAGGATGGAATTTGGCCATGGCCTTTTGAAGGAAGCATCCCAGCATTCGCCTGAAGTGATTTGGGGAAACCATGGAAAACCCAAATCTGGATGCCCGGACGGGGATTCGAACCGGCATCTTCCCTTGAGGAAACAATGTAAAACCCAAATCTGGATGCTTGAACAGGGATTCGAAATGCCGTCCACCCAAATACAAGGCCAGAGCATTAAACACTCGCCCACGATGCTCAGTGTGCCATTATTCTTATCTGCATTACAAACTGCATTAATAGTACTCATTCTGGACTTACGTCAACCTATCCACTGTCACATTAAATACAGAATGCACCCTTCTTGTGATATAAATTCTTATTTGAATATATACTACTACAAAGTTACTAATAATTGAAAGATGACAAAAATTCAAAGTAAAAAGATGAAGGGGGGAAAAAAGAGAGATAGTGAAAGTAAAGCCATAATTCCTCAAATTGGAGGAAGGAGAGTTGTGGTAATACAAAAATAACAAAGATAAACACAGTAAAAACACTTCTAGTATCACCTTAGCTAAACACCTGGAAATTCTTGCAAAAACTTGCCATGTAAACCCAAAAACTCGATTCACTACCATTGGTTCACATCTATTCTGTGGATAGGAATGATTATGAGAACCAATATATTTTTGACTAAAAAAACCTGACCTCAATCTCAGGTAGTATCCTTCCCCTCCACCCACTTTCTAAGAAGTGTTGAAACAATTATCAATAATAAAATGCCAACACATCTGTCTGGAGTATTTGTTTATTTACAGGCATATTCCACCTTTCATCGAGGTATTGTGGCATAACATGGAGAAGTTATATAAAAAAAAAGGAGTTCGTTGCTAGGGTAACAGCAGCATAACAAGAACCAGCGGGCGAGCAAGAAGGTTTAGTGTGAACGTTTGGGGTTGAAGATGTATAGTTGCTGCTTATAGAAGGACCTTCGTAATCTTTGGATACGAATTAGTAAAGTGTAAATGAAATAAAGATCAATGAATTAAATGAAAGGTTATCGTCACTCAAGTGTTGAAGGATTAAGTTTGTTTTGAAGTTTCGACCCAAGACTTGGGAAGAATATTTATTAGAATAACAACACAACGATAACACATTAAAATACAATGACAATAATCCTATTAAAATACAACAGTATCTTCAGCCATTCATTGTTTTAACTATATTTCAGTCATGGTAGCCGAATATCTGTGTCCTTAACACTGCACATGGTTGTAACCATTGGAGGCAAACAATCACATCCACCACTTTTTTGGGTCTACTGGAAATCGCGATTCCGCTACAACAACAATCAGTAATATCGTTGGAAAGCTGCTGTAGTCAGTCAGAAGACGTATTGTTTTCAAGCAGTAATTACGATATAATACAGCCTGGACCATAATTTTGAAGCAGAAGTTAGGTTGTAATACAGCCTGGACCAGCATGGAACCGTTAAATGTACTTGGGAAAGAATTTCTAGTGGAGTCTTGTGTTTGATCACTGCAGTATTTTGATGTAAACTCCTGGCGGAATCGCAATCTCCAGTAATCCCACTTTTTTTTTTTTTTTTTTTTTTTTTTTTTTTACTTATTGCTTTACACCATGTCATTAGGGGCAGGAAAGGACTGCGGGCAATGAACTGGCAGGAAATTGGCCCTGCCCTTTTGAAGGAAACATTCTAGCATTCGCATGGAGTGATTTGGAGAAGCCTTGGAAAACCCAAATCTGCATGCCCGGACGGGGATTCGAACCTGTGTCTCCACCTCTGTTAATCATGTCACTTTTTGCTGTGATATATTATTAGACTAATCATAATGCTCAGAAACCAAGTTACTTGTATACCTTGCTCCACTTGCTTCCCAAGCACTATGAACAGTCTAATAAAATAGCACAGCAAAGAAGCAACGTGATTAGAAAAGGCAGTTGTGACCGACTGCCTCCAGTCATAAAATCACATGTAATGATGGAAGTGACATGCTGATTAAATGTACGAGTTTTCAGCTACAACAGCTCATGATTGAAATGTAATTATAAGATTTTATAACTGAAGATACATCAACAAGAAGCAAAATGCTAGATAAAATTAAAATAGTTCTAAACATTTTAAATGTTTTTAGTAGATAATAATTTATTATTTTAAATAGCTTAACTGTAGAAGAAATAGCTTACAATAATTATGTATCTTTTCTAATATATGACATAATTAATATTTTTATTTTTGTTCTATATAACGTTACCATCATCATTTGTATCTTACATCATCCTTTCACTTTCGTGTTTCCCCATTTTCTATTCTACCACTCTGAGGGTTGGTGCTTTCTGCACCCATAATTATTGTTTTCAAATTGTGCAGTCAACAAGTACCTCAAGTCATGCTACCTCCTCCAGTCACAACTAACTAGCCATTAATTAATCCTGCATTCACAGGCATTTTGCATAACCCAAGTTTCAACATTACCTTGCATGACTAAATGATTCATTAAAAATGTTTATTTATATTCATCTCATATTTTGTGTGATTTCAGGCTTCCTGGCTCCCACATCCAAAAGCAATGGTTTCGTTACCACACCTTAATGGTGGTTGCATTACTTTAATACAATTTCCCGTACTTTACTGTCAAATCTAATTTTTTGCTTGAGTGGCCAAAGTACAACAAATAATATATTTTTAACACCTATTGTGCCACCAATTGTGCTATTAATTAATGAAGAAGGAAGTTATACAGTTGATACAACAGACTTCAGCAGCATCAAATTTCTTAAACAGTTTTTCTAAAGTGGTGACATGAATTATTTTTCTTGGACACAGCTCATTTTAATACCCCACAAAGGGGTGTAAATTCAAGGAAAGATTTGTAATATTGTGCTTTATAATGGCACAGGAACTTCACTTTTTAACAAAAGTGTTTTGGACAAAGATAATCAGTTTACACCCCATCGCACACAATGTTACACTTCAAGAAGATTCACATCAAAACTAGTTTAGTACGAATCATATTAGTCCACTGATCAAACCAACCTATCCTCTCTTCTATTAAATATTGCAGTTTCTCATGTGACTTTTTTAAAATTTAATTTCTATAACGACATATCATTTGTACTTCTAACTGAAATATTGCAAAGTGTGTGTGTTTTTTTTTAGGTCATCTGGCCCTCCTGCATTCATCTGTGGTTAATGATTTATTGTTTTCCTGGGTCTACTGGAGATCGCGATTCCGCTACAACAACATTCAGTAATATCGTTGGAAAACTGCTGTAGTCAGTCGCAAGACGTATTGTTTTCAAGCAGTAATTACGATATAATACAGCCTGTACCATTATTTTGAAGCAGAAATTAGGTTGTAATACAGCCTGGACCAGCATGAAATCGTTAAATGTACTTCGGAAAGAATTTCTAGTGGAGTCTTGCATTTGACCACTGCTGTATTTTGATGTAAACTCCTGGCGGAATCGCGATCTCCAGTAATCCCGTTTTCCCTATTATATCTTATTTTCATTGCCTGACAGCAGTTTCACTGTCGCTACTATCCAACTATTTAATAAATCGGCATGCATACTTAACAAAATAATAGCAGTGATATTATAAATCTCAAAATAACTGAAGGATTTTGTCATTGTGTCATGTACCTACATTACTTAAAGTAAGGGGTGAAATTTTTACTGTTGTACCTATGTAATCTATGGTTACAGTTGAGCAGTCAAAGGTAACTTTGATATCTCAATATTAAAGCGTCCATTTTATGGACTAAATCCAAACAGTGGCTTAACACTTAAAAATATAAGCTTTTCACAGAACCCTAAACTTATGAAAGCAACCTCGACTGTTCGCTGTAAGATTACAATCTAGAAAAAGAGCACTACATCTACACTGATCATTTCAACTCAAAAAGTGGTTATAAAAGTTAGTTTAAAAAAGATTCTTATGATAGCTGTGTACGGTATGAAGTCATTAAACATCATAGCAATCATAAATAGTACCCTCCAAAACTAGTAGAATAACTAATATGGTACATTAAGGCATCTTAATTTAGGAACTATGTCAACTTATATGGGATGTTGCTACATTGTTGTTGTTGTTGTTTAGGTTTTAGGGCGCGTCGACGACGAGGTCATTAGCGCCCATGTTGCTACAATACACGACTAGATAACTTACAGTGATGAAATATATGCAAAATGTTAACTATGCCTTAACAAATGGCAGTAATAAAAACTAACGTTTGCTGTAGGTTAAATGTTAGTAAAAGGTAACAGCAGTACACACTTCACAAGTATGTGAAGCAAATTTAAAGTAGTACAGTTTTTGATACAGCTATACAAGTAGGCTGATTTAATACTTATATTAGTAAGCAGACAGTTTATAAGTGGTAATTACAAACAAATGTTCATGGAAAAAATAACAATTTAGTCGATGTAAACAACCCTTGTCATTACCAAGGAAAGAAAAAATAATCTAACAAACTAAAGCAATACAAATCGTCATAAAAATTATCCACGGAACAGCTGCAGACTCTAAATACAAGTGGAGCTTCAAGTAAATGCAAAAAGTAAGTCATGTTGATTACTGAATACTAAGAAATTCCATTGTTATTTGCCTGCCATGCATAATCTACTATGCTCTTACCAATATCACTTTGAAGTTACAAGGTATATAAACTTGCCGAAACTGTAACGTCACTTCAACCTAGTGTCAAAAGTCAAAACAGCCCGCGACGCTTAGGCTGCTGACACCAATAACCTCATTTACGCATCACTATGATTTTTCTACAAGATATTCTAACAATACTTACACAACCATTCCATATGCACCTTCTCCTATGTACGAAAGACTTGTATAACGAGGTCCAACTTCGAATAACTGCCCCCGTACAATTTCTGCATTTGGATTACCAGGCACAGTTCCACCCTCCGCCGCCATCTTGACAACTACCTTGCTGCTCGCGATAAGTTTCATGAGCTACCGCGAGGCGCGATTTTAGTTTCAGTTAGTCTATTGTCATTACGACGGTGCATCATGGGTCAAAAGGCGGACTGTTCAATGTTTGAACAACTACCTGAAGCGTTTTATTTGATTTAGGTCTAGATAACGCAATAAAGAATGGCCATCATTATGTACAATCGACTATACGTATAGTAAGACTATTGTGAAAAAAGTCTGTACATTTAATATAGTTCTAAAAAAATGAGTTTGGGGCATTGTTCATAAGCTACAGAGAAAGAATCAACTGTTTATTTCTGTCCGTCTATCTGCCTCTCTGTCTGTCAGTTTGCACGAACGGGATTCACGCAAAAACTACTGGTCTATCTATCAATCTGTAAAACTCAATTCGTGTATACTTAAAAATTACTCTACAGATCTCTACGGGGTTTTCGCCGTTTGAAGGATTAGGATCAGATTTGAAATATGCGGCATGTCTAATGTTTATAAGCTGTATGACGCCGGAGCAGAAAATAAAATTCAGAACGTATCGTGAGGAACACCAAAGATGCAGTATTAATTAAATGTTGCATACTTCTTCACTAGAATAAATTTAGGTACACATTTTGTAAAAATATTAAGGCCTCAACCGGATGGTTTCTTAAATTTAGGTTATCCACTCTATAACCCTATTAAATGCGAAGAATAAACTACATAAATTAATATTAAAAAAAAAAACCAGAGATTTTCGTTGGCGTTGAAGTCACGAAACAAAACAGCAATCTCTAATAACACTAACTTGTAGATAGTTGTTATTTTTTACCTGAAAGTGAATTGTTGTTAAGCTTTTAGAGTTATCAACAAAACAATTTGGAAAAATAATTTTGCACACTTCAACTGTAAAGGCGCGGAACAAATTTTTCTTTTGAGTTTCGCTGCCAGATAAAGCAGCATAATGAAACAGAGGCACTTGAAGCAGAATAATGAGACATACCCAACAAAATCGATTCGACAGTTTTCAGGTTACCGAGCATGGTGGGAGAGTGGTAACGTTCTGGCCTCGCATTCTGGAGGAATCCGATTCGAATCCCCGTCCGGGCATCCAGATTTGGATTTTCCATGGTTTCCCCAATTTACTACAGGCGAATGCCGAAATTCTTCCTTCAGAAGACCATGGCGGAACTCCTTCCTGTTCCTTGTCCCCAATCCTTTCCCGCCTCTAATGATCATTAAAAAAAAATCAGGTTATGCCACATTATTTCTTAGAAACTGTAACGTATTGTCTTAAGGCATACGTCAGATATTAACTCGGACCCTAAGTTTTCAAACTGTGTAAACCCATAAAAAGCCTAATACTTTTTTTTTTTTTTTTTTTTTTTTTTTTTTAGGGCTCGTTGATGTCGAGGAGATTAGTGACGGGATAGGACCAGTGGCAAGGAATTCAACCATGGCCTTTTTAAAATGAACAGTCCCGGCATTGAATTGATTTCGGGAAACCGTAGACAGCTGGAATCTGGATGGCCGGATGGAGATTTGTACCGCTTCCTCCCGAACGCAAGGTCAGAACGCTATACCACAATCACCACGCTCGGTTTCCAAGTATAGATTCATGTTCGCTGAATTTACTAATTGGTGTTTATAGCAGCAACATTCGTGGATGTTGTGATTAGTTTGAAATGCAAAGGACCAAAATGAAAACTGGCATTCCGTATCACCGCATACGGCCATGTTAGCCAGCTGAATGTATTCGTGACTTTCCAATGTGTAAATATTGTATCACTAGCTTTGAGCCCGTCAAAAATATTCTGGCAGTTCGTTTTTTTACAGTTGGTTAATTATACAGAATTGTTATTATATAATGCTCCTTGATTTTGATCTACGTATTTCATTTGCAGTCCACACAACAAAACGGTAGTAACTTCTTCTGAATTAATGACGGTGGAAGTTTAGAACCAGTGAAATTTAAAAAAAAAAAAAAAAAAATGGAATCCCAAAAACGTTTGCTATCCATGAATATCAGTTTTATTCCTGGTCCAGGCACAATTCTGCACGTTAAATATGGAAATATTCCACCAGCATTAATTAATACCTTTAGAAACATGTCGCTTATGAAAGCTCTTTAAATGGTTTGTAAAACTAATTTCAGAGTGAATTATGTTGTAACGAAATGAGTCAGTTGCGATTCTTGTCAACTTAATCACAACCTCCACTAATATTGCATTCGGAAATCATCGCTTCTATTTCCCTCATATAAATAACGACGGGTATCGCCTATGGTGGTAGTAGGAATTTATTGTGGAAAAGCTTGTAAGGAAAATCGAATAACAATCGGGTCTACTGGAGATTACAATTCCGCCAAAGTAACATTCGGTAATGACGTCGTAATACTGCTGTAGTCAATCGCAAGACTTTACTTTCAAGCAGTAATTTCGTTGTAATACAGCCTGTACCATTATTTTCGAGCAGAAAGTAGGTTGTAGTTCAGCCTGGACCAGCATAATACAGTTAAATGTACTTCGGAAAGTATTTCTAGAGGAATCTTGTGTTTGACCATGGCAGTGTTATGACAGCAATTCCAAGCGGAATCGCGATCTCCAGTAATCCTGATTTATTCAAATAAATGGATTTTATTTTAAATGGCGGAAAGTATAATATCGATAACGGATAACTGTCATTTACTTGAGTGATACATTTTCGCAGCTAGTTATTTATACGGAATTGTTATTACATATTGCTCATGATGTTCTAAGTATTTTGTTAGCAGATCACATAGCAATACAGTAATAACTTCAATTGAGTTACTGACGACGGAAGTACAGAAACAAATTAAAAATTAATTCGGATTCCCAAAAACGTTAGCTATACCATGTGATATCAGTTTTACTCCTGGTCCAGGCACATTTCAGCACAATAAATATGAACTACTTCCATCCGCATAAATTAATACCTTCAGTAACATAGATAGCGCTTATGAAAGCAGTTTACATTGTTTAAACACTGATTTCAGAGTGAATTAAGCTGTAAAAAAAAAATGTGTTAGTTGCGATTCTGGTCAACTCAACCACAACCTCAACTAATATCGGTGTTCTAAAATCATAGTTTCTATTACCCTCATAATAATAACGACGGGAATCATCTATGATGTGAGAAGGAGTTTATTCTGGAAAAGCTTGTAAGGAAAAACGAATAACAATCATTTTTAAGGATATTTTTTGTGATATGACTACAGTAGATAGTAAACCTGTGTTTGTTGCCAGTTTTTTCCCCATGTATTTCATATGGACCTGTCTTTGTGGACAGTTTTCCCTTATGGAGGGGCGTGTGAGCTCAGGACCACCCACGTCGCGCAGGTGTTCGCCTGGCCACGTGCCACGTTGTTACGGGTCATAAATCGTATTCTAATGAGTGTCGTGTGACCAAATCGTCTAAATGGCTTTATTATTTATTTTTTCATGGTACTAAACCTCAAATTCAATTCGAAATGCAGTACAATATTCACTTTTTCTTTTTATTTTAGGGCAAGTATTACATTCTTAATTTGTACTAGTGGTGTGACGTATCGATTAATATCTAAATTTTCTGAATATTAAAATGCCGTTTATTTCAATTAAATAGGAGTACTGGTTCGAAAGTTACGTTTTTGCTTAGTAGGCCCCGTCTCCCCTCGCATCTGCCGCGCAGCGGAAGCCATTAGTCATCGGGACCCCTCCCATCTGCCGCCGCGCGCCCGGCCGCGGAGCGGAGCGGAAGCCATTAATCATCGGGACCCCTCGCATCTGCCAAGCAGGTGTTCGCCTGGAGGGGGAGTGAGCCATTAGTCATCGGGACCCCTCGCATCTGCCGCCGCGTACACCTGGCGCAGCTGCGCCACACCCGGAACACATTTGTCAACCTACACGGTATTTTACGATTGTGGGCGCCGTTTTCCCACGCCAAGCGTGTATATAAATCTAAAACATTTAGAAATGTAGCCTCGGAGATTAATGCCGTAACGCACTGCGTTCTCACGCCAAGCGCTTCTCACGCTAGCAAAGGCTCCAGACGCGTGTATAAATAGGGCTGAGACCCCCCTTCAGCTATCCAGTCTTCTCTGAGTCGTCGAGCTGAACACTTCGATCATCGCAATGTCTTCTGAGGATCTTAATTTATTCAGCGATATTGGTAAGTAAATTATTGTTATTTAACTTGTTTTCTGGCTGTTTTAAGTTCTTTCACATATACTGATGAGGTTTTTTCTGCTTCAGACTTTGATGAAATTCTCGCTGAGGGCCAGGATGATTTCGGTAATGATAATTTTTTTAACGTAACTAGATTTATGAAAATGTATAGTGCTGAAGCAGTAGTCTACATTATTAATTTATTTGTTCGCAGGTGATTTGGATATTTCCTGCAGCGACCTTTTTTATTTCAGTACGTATTTATCTATAGATTATTTTTTTTCCATGTCTTTATAACTATTGCTAAAATATTTTTTTTTCTTTTTTCAGATGAACCATCACGCCCAGAGAAGCGTAAGGTTAATTCTTCTCAGGAATTAAGTAGCCCAAAAAGAGCTAATATCAACCCTGGCGATTGCTCACAATGGAGCATGCTCTCAAACATTGACGTGGATGTGCCGCAGAGCATGTCACCACCACATAGCATGCCGCCAACTCCACCACCACAATGGGTTCTTCCGCAACCACCAGCACACTGGAATATCGGTAAGTCCAGTACATCAGTAATTTACCTATATTATTTTATGCTTACAAAAATTATGTTTTTCATGATACTAAAACATTTTTCTTCTTTTTTTATGTTTCAGAGGTTGCGGTCGGACGCCCGGCCAACGAGGCAGTTCCGCCACCAATATGGCGACCATGGGAGACGTCGGGACCTAGCCGACCGCCCGCCACAGCAGCAGCAGCAGCCGGGTCCCCCAGCCGCCAGTCCGCCGACCCATCGCCGGGCCCAAGTCGACAGTATGCCGGCCCATCGCCCGGCTCCAGCCGCCACTTCAACAACCCATCGCCGGGACCCAGCTGACCATCGCCCGGGTCTAGCCGACCATCGCCGGGGCCCAGCCGCCAGTATGCCGGTCCATCGGCCGGGTCAAGCCGACTGTCCACCAGTCCTCGCCCGGGCCAAGCCGACCGTTCGTCGGTGCAGGGACGCCATCATGCAGCAACGATGGGTGATTCAGCAGTTTCGCGCTTAGTCCTTGAAGACAGGCTTAGTGCATTTAAAAATAGAATTTATTCCGGGACAATTTCAAATTCTCAAAATTTAATTGATCCAATGAATTTCATTGATGCTTGCTTTAAACTTGTTGCCGGTAAACTTCGCGAAATTGTGGATAATCGGTCCTCCCCATCTGTAAAGGTGCAGGTTGGACTGATTAACACATATAAAATACAGAAGGAAATGATTTTAGAAACCGCCCGTATGTGCTTTTTAACTAAAATGCGTGAGGTCACAACCAGCACTTGCCTGTCGGATTGGTATGAAAAATATGTGAAGTTGGAGATCAGAGTAAAATTGTGTGAATTTCAAGAAAGGAAAAGTGGCAAAACTCTCGATAGAATAGAATCCCTCGACATTAGCATTTCTAATTTTCAACCTTTCTATCGGGGGTCTTCCTATGTTGCCCTGCCACTTGATATCTGTAGAAAGAAGGCTGTCATCAATGTTGAAAACAAGAATGACGAGTTGTGCTTTCTATGGACAATTCTTGCATATCACGTAAAGGCGCTAAACAAAAAACCTACAAGGGTTAGCATATATATGAAAGTACGTTCGCTCTACCCCCTCGATTTTTCAGGTATTGAGTTTCCGGTAAAACTCTCTGACATTTCTAAATTTGAGAGGCAAAATCCAGACTATTCAGTAAATGTTTTCGGTCTGGATGAAGTTAAAGGTAAACATGTAGTTTCCGGGGCCCTCCATCACACTGCAGACAAACGCGTTCACCATATAAACATGTTGTTGATTACCGACGGCAGTGGGAAAAAATTCCATTACTGTTGGATTCACAACTTGTCGGCGTTAGTCAAATCGTCATTAACTAAAGAAAAACGTGCTATATTTATTTGTGACAGATGTCTGCAACATTTTGGACGCAAAGATCACCTGGACCGCCACGCGATTGACTGTGCAAGGGTTGATCCTGTAAGAGTGGATTTACCCGGCGACGACGATAAAACCTTAAAGTTTAAGGATTTTGTGCACCAACAGCGTGTACCCGTTGTCGTTTACGCGGACTTTGAAAGTTTATTGCAACCTTATGATTCTTGCAGTCCTCCACCCAACGCCTCTCACACTACTTTTGTCCAGAAACATCTCCCTTTCGCTGCCGCATACCAGGTCGTTTGTCCACTTGTACCTAGTCTGTCGCGTTTCAACTCCTTCACGGGAAAAAATCCGGAAAAATGGCTTGTTGACGAACTCGTCAAACTTGTCAAGAAAGTTGATAAAATTTACAAGAGGTGCATTCCTCTTGTAATGACAGATGAGCAAGAAGCAAAGTTTGCTGATGCTACGGTATGCCACATCTGCGAGAAAGACATTGAACCGGGGACCGTCAAGGTCCGCGATCATTGTCATATCACAGGTGAATTTAAGGGGGCTGCACATAATGATTGCAATTTGCAGTATAAGACTATAATGTACATACTCATTTTCTTTCACAATCTTTCTGGGTATGATGCTCATTTCATTGTTATGGCATTATCAGAACTTGATTCCGAAGGAATGGACGTGCTTCCCATCAACACAGAACGTTATATTTCTTTTTCGAAAAAGATTGAATACACTTCAATCACGTTAAGGTTTCTGGACTCATACCGGTTCATGCAGCTCCCATTAGATAAACTGGTTGGAACCCTTGAGGACGACGACAGGGCATTACTAGTGCTCATTTCACCGACCCCGAGAAGTTCCAATTAGTTAAACGGAAAGGTGTCTTCCCTTACGAATACATGGATTCGTGGGATAAGCTCACCGAGGCCACGCTTCCTCCAAAATCAAAATTCTACAGTTCGTTGTCGGAGTCACACATTTCTGATGAAGATTACGAACACGCGACAAAGGAGTGGCGGACTTTCCAGATCAAGACTTTGGGCGAATATGCAAGTCTGTACATGGACACAGATGTGCGGTTACTTGCAGATCTGTTTGAGAAATTTAGGAGTGTATGTTTGGGGAAGTACACCCTGGACCCCGCCCACTATTTCACATCCCCAGGCCTTTCGTGGCAGGCTATGTTAAGGAGCACGCGTGTCGAACTGGACCTTCTGACGGATATCGACATGCTGCTCTTTTTCGAACGAGGTATTCGCGGAGGTATTTGCCAGTGCGTCCGCAGGTATGCGAAGGCAAATAACCAGTACATGCCGGAGTACAACCGCGAGGCGTCTGAAGATTTTATAATGTACTTCGACGTAAACAATCTTTACGGCTGGGCCATGTCGGAGTATCTACCCTCTGGTGGGTTTCAGTGGCTATCGACTAAAGAGATTGCTAGCATAGATTTCATGAGCGTTGCAGCTGACTCACCTAGGGGGTTCGTATTGGAGGTAGACCTTACGATTCCTCAGGATAAACACAATGTTTTAGCAGACCTGCCGCCATGTCCAGACCACAAAGCCCCAGAAGGTTCTACCCTCCCCAAGCTGATGACCACACTGGAGAACAAGGTACGGTATGTTCTCCATTACCAAGTCCTCCAGCAATGTGTAGGCTTGGGGCTGCAGGTGACCGAAATACACCGGGTAATATCTTTCAATCAGTCACCGTGGTTGAAAGAATACATATCTCTCAATACGTGTTCTCGCCGTGACGCCAAAACAGATTTCGAGAGAGATTTTTACAAATTAATGAACAATTCAATTTTCGGCAAGCCTATGGAGAACATTCGAAAACACCGCGACGTGAAATTGTGTATGGCATGGGTGGGCCGCCGCGGTGCCCGCAAACACATAGCTTCACCACACTTTAAGCAAGTAACAGTTTTCAACAAGGACTTTGTGGCCGTGGAGATGGCGAAAGCTAGGATAGTTTTTAATAAACCTGTGTATGTCGGAATGTGCATTCTTGACTTGCCTAAACTGAGGATGTACAGATTTCATTATGAATTTGCTATTCCTCAGTTTAGAAGCCCTAAATTGCTATATATGGATACAGACAGCTTCATCTACTTGGTGCGGAACTGCGATCCATATGAAGTGATGCGACGCAACAGGGAGGAGTTCGACACGTCTGGGTATAGCACCGGCAACCGTTATGGGATAGAGTCCCACAATTAAAAGGTTGTCGGTGTTATGAAGGACGAAGCGAATGGCACCCTCATTGCGGAGTTTGCGGGGTTAAGGGCAAAAATGTATGCATTCCGGCTCGAGACAGACCAGACCTCTAGACGGGCTAAAGGTTTGGCTGGCTCAGTCACTCGAAAGCTGCAGATGGAGGATTACATAAATTGCCTCCATGGTGAAACACACAGGTAACATCTGCAGCAATGTATCGCATCAACTCTGCACGTTGTAAATACTGTTCAAATATCCAAACTGGGTCTGTCTAGAACGGACGATAAGCGGTATATTTTCCCCGACGGGATAGAGACCCTCCCGTGGGGGCACAAGTCTATAAATAATGTGTGAGTGAAGAAGAAATATACCGTTTATCCGTGTTTCTAGTTTGTAAATATGTACACTAGTAAAATCAATGTTGTAAATATGTAGATAAGTTAGGACGCTGTAGATATGCTTGTATCAACTTCTCAGTTGGCGGAAGTCGCCCGCCTCGTACAGATGTTGTCCTGTAGACGGAAGGAAGAACTGTGACGATGTGCAACTTCGCACGAAAAGACTGATTTGTGATAATGCTTCCACCTATGTGATTTTAACGTGTCATACTTCTGAAGAAGACAAACATGTATTTGTCGAAACTGCAGTAAAGTTTTAAAGAATAAAAACTTTTAAGCAACTGGTGGCATTTTCGTGGTTTTATGCTAATATAAAAAATAATATCGTTGTTGTATTCCGAGTGTCATACCGCTTATACTGTAAATAGTCATATCCTTGACTGTTTAAATCTAAATCAAATCAAAAGTTTATATTAAATCTCATTTAATAGTTAACACATGTATCAAAAACTAATGGTATCATATGGTATCATGTATTAAGAATTTATTCTGGAAAAGCTTATAATGAGAAACGAATTAGTCATTTTTAATGATATCTTTTGTTATATGAATACGTTACTCTGGTTAGATTATCAGAGTATCTGGTTAGGATTTTGCATAAATAAATGCATTTTACTTAAGATCACGTAGACTATAATTTCGAAAACGGATAACTGTTATTTATTTGACCAATACATCATTACGTTTCTCCGAGTTTTAAATACACTTCACAGTTTCTTACCGTCTGCCGAAAAAATCTTAGGTTATGGTTTAACCTAGGGCTTATAACTGACACAGATAAAATAGCGTAAATATTGAATCCCTTCTCCTTACATGAATTTTGGTGTATAACTGATACAAATAATATAACATAAACATCGAACACCATTCTCCTTACACGTGTTTCTGCATCTAACTGTAGTAAATAAACAAAATGCAACATGAAGGAAGGAATGAAATATGGTTGCTGTTGATTGGCGAGTGACGGCTGTCACTTGACCGTTCTGTAGCCAATACGTGTAGCAGCTATAGACGACGCACGCAGACGCCACGTTAGCGTTTTATATAATAGGACTAGCTTCGAGCCCGTCAAAAATAACGGTTTGAACCCAATATTCTCGCAGTTCACTTTTTTTGCAATTGGCTAAATATATGGAATTGTTATTACATAATACTTATGTCCTTGATTTTTTAATGTTCTATATATTTCATTTGCAGTTCACATAGCGATACAGTAGTAACTTCTACTGAATTAATGACGATGGAAGTATAGAACCAATAAAATTAAAAACAAATTAGGAATCCCATAAAAACTTTTGCAATTAGTGTAACATCAGTTTTATTCCTGGTCCAGGCACAATTCAGCACGATAAATATGAAACTTATTTCCCCCACATTAAATAATGGCGCTTATAAAAGCCGTTTAAATGGTTTGTAAAACTCATTTCAGAGCGAATTATGCTGTAACAAAATGTGTCAGTTGTGATTCTGGTCAACTTAGCCACAACTTCCATTAACAATGTATTCGAAAATCATAGCCTTTATTACCCTCATATGAATAACGACAGGCAGCGCCTATGGTGGTAGCGTGAATTTATTCTGGAAAAGCTTGCATGAAAAAGCGAATATTGACCATTTTAAATTAAATCTTCGTGATATGAGTACCATACTATGGTTAGAATATAGGAGTATTTGACTATGATTTATTTAAGTAAATACATTTTACTTTAATGACGGAAAGTATAATATCAAAAACGGATAACGGTCATTTATCCCGGTGATACATTTCGCGATTTGTAAATTTGGTGTAAACTTTCTCCCAGTTTTTAATTAACTTCTTTGTTCTTATCATCTGCCAAAAACATTCTTAGGTTATGTTTTAACCTCGTTCTTACAACTGGTACAGATAAAATAACGCAAACATGGAATACTCTTCTCCTTGCGTGAATTTTTGCATCTAGCTGTCATAAATAAACAAAAAGCAACATGTAAATTTAAACGAACGTACCAATTGTAACTTTGTAACGTATGATTGCCTCGCATTCATTTTCTATCTCTGCTCGCCGCCATTTGGCTGCAAGAATATCGTTGTTGAATTGCGAATTATAAATTGAAATCATTTTTAATTATATCTTTCGTGATATGAGTAACTTATTCTGGTTAGATTATCAGAGTATTTGGTTAGGATTATATTTAAACAAATGCATTTTTATAATTTCGAAAACGGATAACTGTTATTTATTTGACTAATACATTTCGCATTACGTTTCTCCGAGTTTTTAATAAACATCATTGTTTCTTACCATCTGCCAAAAAAATTCTTAGGTTATGGTCCTTATAACTGATTCAGATAAAATAGCGTAAATATTGAATCTCCTCCTTACATGAATTTCTGCCTCTAGCTGTAAATGAACGAAAAGCAAGATGATGGAAGGAATGTAATATGGTGGCTGTTGATTGGCGAGTGACGGCTGTCACGTGACCGTTCTGTAGCCAATACGTGTAGCAGCTATAGACGACGCACGCAGACGCCACGTTAGCGTTTTACGTAATAGGATATGAGGATCTTCATTATTATTTTTCTCTATCTGGTAAGGACAACACAAGGCGGTCGCGACAGAAAATTAAAACCACTCATACCCTAGGCAGGACTCTAACCGGTGACTCCTGCAACGCGAAGCCAGCTCGCTGCCCCTACGCTGCCGGGGTCAGCAATTTGATGAAAGTTAATAGACGTTTTCTCACTGAACGATTGAACATATTGTAGGAATAAATCAACCCTAGTTGAGTATAAGTGAATCGAAGTTAGTTCAATTCCGAAACTACCTGGTGCGAAATTGATGGTACACGGTACATGCACTGATGAGCCAAAAAATTATGACCACGTGATTAATAGCATGCTGTCCACATTTGTAACGCAATGGAGCAGCGATTCGAAAAGTTGTTGGTAGGATCCGAAGCTATCTGGAATCAGATGTCTACTAGCAAATAGCGCAATTATCTTAAATTACGGGTCGATGGTTTGTGGGTGCGAATTGGTGCTCCATAGCATCCCAGGTGTGTTCTGTCGGGTTGAGATCAGGAGAATTTGGTGGTCAAAAAGAACTCAATGTGAATTCAGAGCGGTCTGGTGGCTCAGTCGTTAGGATGTTTGACTAGAGATAGGTACCCAGGGATAAAACTGGACAAGAAACTGCTATGCTGGGAGCACATCTCAGTAGAAGAGGAGGTATGTATTCAGTTACGCTAAGCGTAAATCTGCCACTAAAATGAATTGTGAAAATACAAGTTGGCAATAGTACCATACATTCGATATACCTACTCTCTATGGATAAAATCTTGTAAGTTGAACCTGTGAATACAAGGCAATTTCCTCTGTAAACTCCACAAGACATATAACAAAAGTTGAGTTCCACATATCCATAGAATTGGTAGAAGACGACATTGGGGACAACCTTTATGATAAAATAGACTTACCGAAAAACATAAAACTCAGACTTCACGATCACAAAATATAAATCCCAGACATCAAAATCTAGGATCTATAAAACCACCGATATGGCAGAAACTATAACACCAGAACCAAGTTAAACACAGAAATAAACTTAAAAGTTGGGTTTACATTACGGCCATTATTGCAGAGCCGATATTTTCCATCAAAATGTGAAAATAAATGTTACCACAAAAATTTAATCTGTAAGTTTAAAATAAAGTGGCTGTATGGTGGGGAACCTAATTATATAATTGTAGAGGAAGAAAAAAGATTGTTAGAAGTTGATCGTGTTCTTCATTCGTAATGTTACTGCCCAGACAGATCTAGGTGGCCTCCCTAATCACTGACTCAAAGAGAGTGGATGCCACTGTCAACATTTTAACTTTGTTTGTTGTGTATTCCGCCTAGCACATTTTTTTGCAACTGTCTCAGACGAAGTTAGCGTTAGTTATCAACAAACATAGTTTAAATCGCCTGAATTGTCCGTCAGATATAGATTATCCCCAGTTTATAAGGTATTTTGTAGACACGAGGAATTCTTTGACCTTCGTACTTTTTATGGAACGGCGCCAATCCCTTACCTTGGTCAGTGAGTTGAAAATGCTCTTAATGCCTTGTGGAACAATAATGTACCTTTTTTAATGCCCGGTCACAATTGACTGCACAATCAGCCAGCCGAATGAAGGTTCGCTCCTCTCGTGTCCACGGGTTCATACTCAGTTTTCATTCTTCAACCAGTTCAGATTGTTATTTCACGGAAATAATGTTCAAAAATTGTCGAGACATTTGAGTTTTTTATATTTGTCTCTAGGTTGGTCGCAAAGGTCAGTAAATTTCCAAATCATCCACCAGTTCTAGATCGCATCGTCACCTCCAAGAAATAAACATATCAAGATCTGTGCGGCGTCGGTGTCGTACTGTTTCAATGGAGAGAGCGACATCAACAGGGCATCTGATTGTGCGGCCAAGTGCGTCCTGACATTTACTCGACGTTTTTCTTACGTATGAAATCAAGTCTATGCCGCCTTGTTGGCCTAGGGTTAACAGCCTGCTGTAGTAGTGGTAAATTGTGGTCGTGAGCCCACACAAAAGAACAATTGAAGGGGGCGTGGTCGGATGATTGACAGTTCTTTTGCGTGGGTTCACGATCCCAATTTACCACTATTGGCAGTGTTATACTGTATGTTTTACAGTATACATGTGCAAATTTCTGTCGAAATTGGATAAGATCTGATGGAGTTTTTTAAATTATGGGGTGTTATGGAGAAAAGGGGGTAGTTTTGGAAATTTTACTTCTTAGGAACCATCTCCGACACGCATTCGGGAACTCACCAAAGTTTCACCCTAATCAGATGAACGGTTTATGAGCGCATAGAGGACAAACAAACTCGCATTGATTTTTATATATTAGAAGATAAAGTATGGAATTATATTCTGAGATCTATCACTTTCGGAACAGAGAATGGAGCAATTAGAATAATGACCAAATATAGAAAATAGGGCTCTTGTATGCCTTTATTTCAATATTAAGTATTCATCCTCCGTCATGTATTAACATATTTAATAGTATCTTATTTTTTTAGAAATTACGTCATCCATCTATATCTATAAAACTCTACACATGTTGGTCCGTTCCAGAAAAACTCAAAAACTATACAATGATTCCAATGGGGTTTTCACCATTTAATGTTTGGTATCAGACTTAAAATATGAGTTATATGACTCAGAAGAAGTAAATGAAATTCTGAACGTATATTCAGAAACGTGAAACTAGCAGTATGCCTAAATATTTGATACTCCACACTAGAACAAAACTTACACACTTCGTCAAAATATTACGGCATTATCGATTCTTTCTTAAATTTCGGCTGTTCAGTCTTGAAAGGACACAGATGACAGTATTGAAGCCTAAAAGCTAAGTAAATTAATACCAAAAACGGCAGATTTTCTTCGTCCATGATCTTACGCAGCACAATTACAAACTTTTTGATCTTTCCTTTTAGTATTCGCAATAAAAGCAGTTTACAAAAATAGTTTTGGATAAGTAATATTCAATTAGACCTATACAGTACTACATTACCTCTGACGTTTTAAGGGAAATTTGATCAAATTTCATACGCAGTTTATGAAAATAATTCTGGATATCTGATACTCAGTTGTAAAGGAGTTACTAGTCTCATAACTTGCATTACAATCAATACAATGAGTTTACATGCGAAGAGGAAAGTATATACATTAATAATCACAAAAAAAACGCCTTAAGAGTTTCTTTAACCACTTTTTGAGCTGAAAGTAGATTCAGTATATTCACAGTAAATATGATTTAATTTAATTTAATTGCAATGGAGCACACGCTACGGTGGCAATTTCCCTACACATCCAATTTCCCCCTATCCTGCACCCACCTACATTTGCCCTCTACAAATTTTAACTTTAAATGCTTTTAACGTTTTCGGTAAGTTATTCATCAATCCCCTTGGTAACTCATTTCAATCCCTGACACCCTTACCTAAAAAATAAAATCTTCCCACACCCTTGTGCCTGAAATCGAGAGCCAGCTTGTGGTCATGGTCATCTTTCCCCTTCCATGAACTACTTTTCATACCTACTGCAATTTCTTTCCATGCGTCATCGCCAGTATACGCCCTGTACACTCCCATGACCCTCCTCATCCTCCTCCTGTCTTGCAATGCATCTCATTCCAGCTCCTTTATGATGTTGGTTAACATGAATAGAACTGAAAATTAAACCTTTAGAATAGTGTTGGAAATAAACACGTTTTATTATAACTTTTTTTTCTATTATTATAGTTTGCGATACGTTCGGCATTGTTTAAGTGCCAGTTTCTCCATGCTGTTGTTTTTTTCTAAAATTTTTGGTAGTAATGACATCGCGAAACATTTTGTACTATACACGTGAATTTCTCACATTATCTAACTTTCATTTATTTTACAATTAATAGTGCTGTTGAGTAGCGGAGTTTCGATATTGGGATATGCGCACAAAAGCTTTTCCCCCTCGAAGTATAGATGCACTTATTGTTGAACGATTTTACCTTTATCACATTTCTAGAAAATATTCTACATTTTTCACCAGTTGTTCTCACTGCTGTAAATATGACTGCTCCGATTTTCCCGAAATGTTGTGCACATGTTTGTGATTGGTTGACGAATATTATAGTAGTAAAACTACATGGATTTTGATTCACTATTGGAGTAAATTGAAATATGTTCTGAACTTCAAAGAGAGCCTGGTGGATGAGATTAAGAATAAGACCTAACATTCGAGAGAACGTAGGCTGAAATTCAAATCGTGCCATCCAATTTTCGGTTTTCAATGATTTCCCGAAATCACTCCATGTGAATGCCGGATGTTTCCTTCATAACGCCTCGACCGAATAACTTTCTGTTCCTTGTCACAGGTTCCTTGACACCTCTAATGATCTCGATGTTGTCAGGGCGTAAAACAAATCGAAAAATTCTGAACTTCATCTTTTTTTAGGGAATTATCTGGTATGCCTGTTCAATCAATTTTGACTGAGTTTTCACAGTAGGAAAACCTTCGATTCTGAATTAACACGTGGCGTATATTTTGCTAACAGTAGCCCGCAATATCGTCCCCATGTATGGTAAGAGTTTACACTACCATCTTGAAACAAAGACTTTTTTGTGTCATGTGTTTCTGCAAGCCCCGCTACCTTTGGTAGCTCTGTTTCTTTGTGTCAAGTTGTATTTGTTCTCTCTATTTGTGGTAACTTTGAAGGGTAAAAGCATTATCAGGGGGAAACCTCTTTGTTGTATGAATAGGACAGGATCTGTGGTTAGCTATAATTTTATTTTATTATTCGGGTTGGTAAAGTATACTTAAGGCATGGAGGAAGGAAACATATGGAGACGACGCAAGAGACCTTCACCACGCATTGAAGTGAAGCAGGGCGGAGGAGGAGTGGGGGGCATGGCCGGAGTGGAGGGGGCATGGCTGCTTCCATACAGACACGGGGAATATGTACAAAAACCTCAAGGGGACTCTAGGATAAAGGTGACGCCGCAATCTGGTGATGGATTATTATGTAACTCGATATGACAAATAAAAAATGAATAAAATTTTTTGATATCCTGCTTAGTTTTCGAGATATTCTGTCCCAAATGTGAAATGGTTTTGGTTGAAATTCAGAAGAAAAAATTGGTCAAAGTCAAATTTGATGATGGATTCTTATTTAAAACGACGAGACAAATGAAAAATAAAGAATAAAATTTTTTGATATCTCACCTAGTTCTAGAGATATACTATATCAAAAGTGAGGTGTCTTGAGTTGAAATGGAGAAGAAAAATTTCGAAAAAGTCAAATTTAATGATCGATGTAACACGACGAGACAAATCTAAAATAAAGAATAAAAGTTTTCGATATCTTGCTTAGTTTTAGGGATATACTGGGAACATCGCAATTGTTTGGAAGCGCAATATCACCGCTGCCGCCACTGCGCATGCGCGAGCCTGCTTCACCTATTTAACGTCACTTCTCCTCCATATATTTCCTTCCTCCATGACTTAAGGGGACTTTGTACTTGTGCCATCTCTTTGGTTTGTAGTTTCCAACGTTTCTTAAGTTTTGTACTGACTGCTTTGTTCTGGTTATATTATCGAGTAATCTTTCAGTTTGTTGGAAAATTGCTGTATGTATCCTTGGAATGTTTGTCTTATCGTGAAGATCGTTTATTCGTGTATATCTGTTTGCCTTTAGTATTATACGTAGGCTTCTATTCTGTACCACTTGCATTTTCTGTTTGTGGACGTTACTTGCCGTTCCCCATACTTCATATCCATAGACCAAGGTCGGACAAATTAGGCATTTGTATAACCGTATTTTGGTATCTAATGATAGTTCCTTACTGTACAGAATTGGATACAGGCTCATTAGTATACCTAGGGTTTTTGGTATTTGTCCTTGATGTGGTGATTGTACAGGAGTTTGGAGTCTAGTATCACTCCTAGGTATTTGTGTTTTTCTTTCCAAGGGATTCCATGACATGCAAGTTGTAATCCTTCTTTTTTGGTTAAGAATACAGCCGTGCTTTTGTTGGCATTGATGCTCACCTTATTCCTGTGCACCATATCTCTATTTTTTGTAGTTGTCTCTGCATCCTATTAATTATAACTTTAACTTGACGTCCTGAACTCATAACCGCTGTATCATCAGTGAATTGAGCTATGGTGATACCCGGAATTGAAGGGAATTTGTTTACATAGACTTTAAAACATGGTGGTGATATGACTGACCATGTGGTACTCCCGCAGTCATAAGTGGTTTAGTTGATCTCTGTCCTTTTACTGACACGTAAAAGGTTCGATTCGTCAGGTAGTCTGCTATGTAGCATTGGTCAATCTGTGTTTCTTGTTGTAGTTTCTTTAACAGCATATCATGCCAAACTTTATTGTATGCTTTCTGGATATCCGGGAAGACAACCGCTGTTGACTTGGAAGTCTTGAAATTCGGTCATTCTATACAGCTGTAGTGACGCTGATAATTTATTTGTAAAACCAAATTGTTCTAGTCGTATTGTCTGATTATCCTCAACTTGTCGAGTAATTCTTGTTTTCATAGTTTTTACATAGGCTACTGAACAGACTGATGGGTCTACAGTTTGTTGGGTCTGTATGTCTTTTCCCTGTTTTGGGAATCGCTATGATTTTAACCGTTTTCCAGATTGTTGGAAAGTAGCAGTGTAGCATACAGTTATTTATGATTCTTGTGAGTAAGACTATTCCTTTTCTTGGCAGCTTTTTGATGTGCATATTTGAAATTTTGTCATCTCCCGGTGTTTTGTTGCTGCTAAGTCACTTGATGAAAGTTTTTATCTCCGCTGGGTTAGTTAGTTCTGGGTTTACTGGGTCTTCACATTTCCTGATGTTTTCGGCAATTTGCTTTGTTTCCCCTTCCTCCGGTTGCTGGTCTAAGTTTAATTATATGTCTGAGCTCCGGTGTTGTGCCTCGAAGTGGTTCGCCAGTATTTCTGCCTGGCATAATGGGTCAAAGACCGCTCCGTTTGGACCAATGATTGCATTGTTGCTTGGTTTCGGTTCTTTAAGCGCTCGAACCAGACCCTATGGGTCTCGGTGTTAGAGGGTAAGTAGAGACATTTCGTCCTCCCAATGTTCAGATCTTCTTTCCTGTATTTTTCTTATTTCTCTAGCAAATATATTCATATCTCGTTTGTTCACTGGATCCCTATATCTTTGCCAGCGTTTCCGGGGTCGATTCTTGAAGTATTTAAGTTCTTCTATGAATGCTGCCTCTTGCTCTTCCCTTTTAGTTTCCAGTACTGTCACTA
Source organism: Vandiemenella viatica (assembly GCA_031002005.1). Classification (NCBI taxonomy): domain Eukaryota; kingdom Metazoa; phylum Arthropoda; class Insecta; order Orthoptera; family Morabidae; genus Vandiemenella; species Vandiemenella viatica. The sequence continues at coordinate 173,647,467 of JARYHS010013630.1, forward strand.
TTGAAGCTTGTTTGTCGGCGTTTAGTATGTTTTTAATTAGCCTGTCTATTGCTGTGTCTATCTGCGTATTGGTATTACCATAGTGGGGCAGACGTTTTGTTGGAGTATGCTAGTGAATTTTTCTCAGTTCACCTGTCTGATCATTTCTGGATTTTCGTTGTTGTTTACCCAGTTCCTGAGTTTTAGTAATACCGGGTTGTGATCCGATGGAAGGTCATTTATAGTCTATAAATGAATCGTTCTCCTAATATTCTTAGCCACCATTATGTCCAGGACATCCTGCTGGTGTGCTTCAAAAGTTGGTATATGGGTCGGGTCTTCTGGCCCCATGACTGTTAGATTCATTTCTTCTGATGGTTCTAGTAATCTTTGCCCTTTCCCATTTGCCACTCTGCTGTTCTATGCCGGGTGTTTGGCATTATAACCCTGTCAGACGTTGACATTGCAATATTTAGGTCGTCCTCTGTTAACTCTTCGAGGGCTGAGGTATGTGGCAATAAATGTTACTGTTCCATCTGTTGTGTTTATGCACAGTGCGCTTGCTTCAAAATGTTGCACTTCTGGTATTGTTTTTGGCTGGTGTGCGATGAATAACTTTATCATGATTGCCGTGCCGCTTCCCTTTGTCTTTCTCTGTCCTGCCTGTATATTGTCAAGTTAGGTATGCGAAAGTTATCTGCCGGTTTTAGGTGGGATTCTGTTATCAACATGAGATCTACTTTTTTCCTATTTATGAAGCCAATGATTTCCTGTTTCTTGTTTTTGATTTCGTTCGCATTAAGAACATATACATTGATGTCTTGTGTTTTTCACGTGTTGTGAGCCATTACTCCACCATTTCGCTTAGACTTTTGATTAGTGCAATGATTTTGCCTCACACACATTTTGCTTCTTTTACTGCCTTAATTGTTGTCATAAGGTTTGATATTATCTTTTACAGGGTTTTCCATTTCACTAGGTTCTTCTGGAAAATTGTTTTCTTTTTACCTCTGATTTCCTCTGCCTCGTTGATTCCCCTCTCGGTCATTTTTTATTTTCTCCCTTTGCTTCGTCGATTTTAGTTTGTTTGCATAGCTTCTTCCTGTTTCCTGTTTTTGGGACTTTGTATTTGTTGGGCGTACTAGCACCTGGTATGCCTGGCAACCCTTCCACGATGATGGGTGGTTCCCATCGCAATTAATACATTTTTCTTTCTCCTGAGGGTTCATTTTACAGTCTTTTGTAGCATGTCTGCCAGCGCATTTCACACAGCGACTGGGCATATGGCAATAGTTCGCCGTGTGACTCAGTCTCTGACACCGATGACATTGACTTGGACCCATCCTGGTTTTGTAGCTTTCTACTGTTACTCTGGTATACAGTAGTCCTGACATATGATAAATTTCCTCAGATTTTTCTCCAGGATTTAGTATCACACAGTAAGTTGAGAGTGGTATTAGTTTCTTTGTATTTGGGTCCATTTTCTTAAACTGATGCACCATTTCTACATCGAAACAGTAAGCGACTAGTTCGTCTTTAATTATGTCCACTGGAATTGTGGGTGGTAATCCCTTTATCACAATCTTTAACTTCCTTTGCTCAGGGTTTTGGTGAGTGAAGAAATTGATCTCTTCCCTGAAGAAGAAGCTTTTAACTTTTTCGTAATCTTCCATGGTCTCTAGATGGTATTTTAGGCTGTCTCCGCGGAAGATCACTTTGAGTTCTCCTTTTATGTAACTTTTTATCGTCTGGTTTAGTGCTAGGGAATTCGCTATTTGTTACATTACAATTGTTGGTATCCTTGGATGTGGGGGAATTTGTTCTTATGTTTCTTCAATTTCTTCTTCTTGTCCTGATTGTGACGCATCGTCCAAATGCTCAACTTGGTCACCATCGCTTTCTTCAGAATGGTCTGATAAAACTGCAAATCTGTTGCCCAACTTCATCTTCTCTCGAGAGTTTTGTCGGATTTCCTTTACATCTCTTTGTTTGTGCTCGTCACCTTCTGTCATACACTGTTGTGAAATTGAATCCTTCTTGCGGCACTTCGCCTTCTTGTCCTATGTTAAAATGTTTTCCGGTAAATATAAATGCTTGTCTATTTGACCGAAGGTTCTTGTGTTGTCAGTTGAGTGTCCTGGCGTTCTCTTTTTTCCATTACCTCACTGTTTTGTTCTTCGTCATTGGATCTTTCTTCTCTCCTTAACCATGACATGCCTACGGTGGGGGTGTTGCTCTTGTGCCTCGTTGCCACCGTTAGGATTCCCAGCGACAAGAGCAACCCTAAACCTCTGCGTCCGCGGGATACTACCCAATGGATAGTCCCTGAGACGCAAAATTCCCTAAAAGCTAGGAGGGCAGTTAGATGTAGGTTAATGCCGCGCGTAGTTTCCTGTATCAAGTTTCCTGAATCAAATCCATTACACGTAAGCCAAGGTCGTTACTATACTATCTTGAGCATTCGATAAACACGTCCGTTCGCTACGAGATATCAACTCGGAATGAGCAACGGCCCTGTACGTCACTGAGCACAATCCCTTTTAGTATGAAGGGTGTCAATAATAGTAAATTCATTCCTCCGAATAATACGATGCTGCTAGTAAACTGAAATCACGATAAAAATGTCGACTGCGAGAAGTAACTCACCTATAATAGATGCTAATTTGTGGATACTTATTTTAATCCTTAACCCACCTCAGTGTCTGTAATATTCAGCAGACCAATTTGTCGGCAATGTTTCGCCCACCGCAATGTCTGTAATATCCGGCCGACCAATTTGTCAGGAGTGTTTCGCCCACCGCAGTGTCTGTTATATCGGCCCAGCCAATTTGTATGGAATGTTTCACCCCCCTGCAATGTCTGTAAGTTCCGGAAGACCAATCTGAAATGTTACGCCCACCACTGTTTCTGTAATTTTCGGCCGACCAATTTGTCGGGAATGTTTAGCCCGCCACAGTGTATGTAACATACGGCCGACCAATTTGTCGTGAATGTTTCGCCCACCGCTGTTTCTGTGATTGCCGGATAACCAATTTGTCTGGAAAGTTACGCCCACCGCTGTTTCTGTAATTTCCAGCAGACCAGTTTGTCGGGAATGTTTCGCCTACAGCAGTGACTGAGGCTCGTGTCAATCATAATAGCACATCGTTTTGACTAAGCTACTGTAATTTCGGGATGAGCACACAACATGTGTGGAGATTAGCACATAATGGGGTGATTTTGTTTTACTGAACATGTATTTTCAGTATCGAGATGAAGTCGAACCATATTTGAATAAAATTAAGAAAATTCATTTAGCACTCTCAGACCAATCGATGATAATAACGGCTGACGTAAACGCAAATTCAGTTCTATGGCACGTCGTTGAACAGATGCCAGGAGTCAATTGTTGGTAGATCTGATTAATGAACTGGAGGTCAGCTGTAGGTCTGGAACACAGAGTGTAATCCTTACACCTACAACATCACAACTAGTGCTAGCGTCAATATGGACGTAACTATAACAATTAACACTGCAGTGAATTTGCTGCTTGGGTGTAGTCTTCTTGGGAGACTAGCCGAGTAAACAAGGTGTTTCCACACGAAGATGGCGACGGAGCCTGAGATCGCCGAAACATCGTGTGGAAACACCTTGTTTATTCGGCTAGTCTCCCGAGAAGACTACATCCATTCTCAAAGCCGAGAAAGACTTCGTTCCTATATAATTTTCTGCTTGACTGGAGACTGATGGACAACTTGACAACCAGCGACCACAACGTCATACAGTTTTATGTAGACAGAGAAAGGAGGATAGCTTACCCTGGAGAAATCTACTTCAGCAGGCAACACAACTTGGGACAGGCATCATGGCAGAGGTTGAGAGAAGCTTCTGTCGCTCCAGAAATATCAGAAGAAGACTTCGATTTGGGCAACGTGGTGACTTGCAGATTTGGCCGCAAGATTTCGGTTGAGCTAACTATCTGCCGCATTGTCGATAGAACTGACTGTGGACCTCTTGTTCAGAGCCGTGTTCAGGGGCTGAACCAGAGAGTACGGCGTTTCTGTGAAAGTCATGGCTGCAGATTCCTCGATCTTCGCCCTGGGGTTGAGTCATGTAGGGATCCATTGGATAGATCAGGTGTGCACTACACATGTGAATCGGCTACACTGGAGGCAGGGGCCATGTGAAGTGTATTGTTTTTTATTATTATTATTATTATTTTTTTTAGGTTTTGGGAGGGTGACCCTGAACAGGAAATTCACTTACCGACAGCCCAAATAAATTAAACTTCGCGTATTAGGGGTAGCTTAAAAGAAACTTGAACATTAAAAGTATTAGAAGTTAACTGCAGAAGTGTTTGTAATAAACAGCCTGAACTCGAAAACGTTATTCGTAGTACAGATACTGATATCGTAATAGGCACATAAAGTTAGTTAAAACCGGATATAAGTTCCGCGGAAATCTTTAATAGCAGCATGAACGTTTCCCGTAAGGATAGGTTGCTTTCCCATGGCGGTGGTATAACTATAGCTGTTAGTAAGTACCTCTCGTGTAACGAAATAGTTGTCGATACTGTCTGTGAAATCTTATGGATTAAGCTCAACGTTGCTAGGACAAAACTTGTGATTGGTACTTTCTATCGTCTACTAGATACAAGCGTAACTATTGCCGAGGCCTTTTGAAATAATGTAAATAATATTGCTCGTCAATTTCTAGACCATACAATAATGCTAGGTGGTGACTTCAACTTGCCCTATATAGACTGGACAAATTACGTTCACGTTACTGGTGGTAGAGATAAAGCAGCTTGCGAAATCATTCTAGACCTTTTCTCAGATCACAATCTTGAGCAGCTCGTAACTGAACCTACGCGTTGCCTCAACGGTAACGAAAATATTTTAGAAATTCTCGATACAAATAGGCCTGAATTAATCACGGAATAAGGGAATAAGTGATCACAAAGCTGTAATTGCTACAGTAAAATTAACAACCACGCGAAAAAAGAAAGGATCGTTTACAGATTCGAAAAGACTTCAAAGGAGTGTTTTAGAATATTTTTAAGGCAGAATTACCATAACTACACATTAGCAAAAGGCGCCGTTGAAGACATGTGACATCTATTCATACATATAATCAGGGAAGGTATGGACTTGTATATACCAAAACGGACAGTCAGGGAAGGGAATGATCCACCATGGTATACACGTGATCTTAAACGGTTACTCAAAAAGCAAAGGAAGATACATGCACGATCAAGAAAGACGATGAAGCGGACCGGTTTAGATAAGTTAGATGAGATAAGAGGACATGTTAAGAATGCGATGCGTGAGGCCTTTAATGACTTTCGTTGCAATTCCATCTCTAGGAGCCTCACTGTAAACCCTAAGAAATTTTGGTCGTATATAAAAAAAGATAGTTATAGTGACTACAATTAACCAGTTCTGATACAAGACGGTCGGGAAGTTGACGGCAGCGGCAACAAGGCTACCGTATTTAACGCCGAATTTAAAAATTGATTCACGCACGTAAACGTGGAAAACATTCCCACTTTACCACATCGTCTAAAATTAGAGATGGATCCGGTAGAAATTGATAGCGTAGGTATTGTAAAGCAATTAAAGCTCCTGAAGTGAGGTAGCGCCAGGTCCCGATGAAATACCGGTAAGAGTGTTTTCAGAATACCTGGAGGAAATTGAACCATTTCTGTCAGATATATTCCGTAAATCTTTAGAAGAGATAAAAGTACCTTCTGACTGGAAATAGCCAATGTAATTCCTGTTTTCCAGAAAGGAGATCGGAGTGATCCTAGAAATTATCAACCCATATCTTTAACATCTGTATGCGGTAGAATTCTGGAGCATGTCATATTTTCTAACATTATGAACTTTCTAGATGAGAACGAGCTACATCCACCGCGTTAAAACGGATTTCGGAAGAAGAGATGGTGTGAAACTCAATTGGCCCTATTACGTAATGAAGGTTACCGATGCAGGATCACAAGTTGATGCAATTTTCTTTGATTTTCAGAAAGCTTTTCCAAACAACCGACTTTTAGCGAAGATTCGAGCATACGGTATATTGGATCAGATTTGTGAATGGATAGTGGCCGATCGTTGTTGATGGGGAAGCATCTTCTAAGCTTGATGTTACTTCTGGCGTTCCTCAAGGAAGTATAATAGAACCACTTCTTTTCTTAATTTTTTAAAACGATCTAGGTGACAACTTTAAATGCTGGTAGCAATTGTTTGCCGACGATGCAGTTATCTATAGGGAAATAAGGTGCTCTGACGATTGCTTAGAAATTCAGCGCGATTTGGATGCTATTTCCGAATGGTGCCGTAAATGGCAGCTTACACTTAATTCCAAAAAGTTCAAGGCAATGCGAATAACTAACAAAAAGAATCAGTTTGCTCACGAGTACAAAGTAAACAATTCAGTTGTTGACACGGTTGATTCCCTGAAGTATCTGGGGGGTAATACTACAAAGCAACATGAAATGGGACTTTTTTCGGAATTAAAGCAAACCCAAATTCACTCGCCCCCTACCATGAAACGGGTGGCATGAAGTTTATTTACAGATACACTATTTTCATTCGACCGAAAATATTCATGTATATCAAGCCTCGTTAATTTGGTCAAGGAATTGCATTACTACATTACTGAACAACGCTAGATTATGTTAGAAACTTACATTTGATTCAATTGCGAAGTGAATTGATATACGTTTGGTTGAAACCCCAGGTATTTTAACTCCGCAGATTCAACCTTGTGTACAAATATCAAAAGTGAATCCGGAATAATATTATCGTAAACACAAGACTAATACTGAAGGCCAGAGACGTTGTCCAGAGATCGTGCTTAAAAAAAATCTCCATAGTTTTTACGGCTATCTATGGCGCTTAAAAAAGGTTAGCTTTCAAAAAGGTTAGCTGCTCCTGCCCCGGGCACGAATCCCGGCAGGCGCAGGAATTTTGAGAGTTGTGCTTAATCATATGAGCTATGCCAGGACGCTCCGTGGTTCCACGGAACTGGCCGTCCTTCCTCTGACACAATGGCTTAGTATGCCTCCTTCGGGAGGATCCAACCAACCTTCGGGTTGTGGACTAAGTTTAAGTTTTTTTAAGTAATATAATCTATAACATTCCCTTTATGTTTTTTCAGATTTCTTATTTACTTCATGATATCCTCAGGGTGAACTTCAAATTTTTTGGTCTGCTCGTTTCTAATTGTGTTGTTAAGCTTGTTATCAGATTTAGACCCTCCCGTTTCTGGTTCATCGTACCTAATGCTCTCACTAAACCAGTTACTTAAAATATCTGCCGTTTCCATATCCTCTGTAACTTTTTCTCCATCCTTATCTATAAGCGTCCCAGCACCCTTCATTCCCCTCAGTTTTCTAACATAGCCATAGAAATTTTTCGTTGCATCAGTCAATGGTCCCCCTGCACTGACAATATTCTTCATAAATCCATCTTTAGCCGCCTTCTTAGTTATTATTAAGTCCTTGTCTAGTTGTTTTAAATATCCTCTACCATCCTTCTGTCTCTTAACTCTGTTATATTTTCTTCTTATCAACCCCTTTAACCTCCTCACCTCCATATTGTCGAACACAAGTTCTCTATGTCTCTTTATTTTCTATTTTGGAATAGATTTTCTTCCCCCGTTCTTACTGTCTACTTTAACTTTTCCCACTTGTGCCTTCCTTCCATTTGCTGAAACGTTCTTTGAAATCACTTTTCAATATCGAAATCTGTGCCTTTTTATGTGTACTTATTTCCCCATTCAATTTTGGCTGCTGGTTCACTGAATCCTCTAATATCCATAAGAACTGCTTTATGATCACTTATTCCTTCAGTTACTTAACATCCCACATGATTATCATTATCATATATATTATTTCTATAAGGTATTTTTTTTTCACAAGCCTGTATCTTCCTTCATACTTCACCGAAATCAATGAATGAGGTGTCATTTTAAAGCTTATGGTCTTCCCTTGGGTCACATCATATTTTAAGAAATGAAGTTTTCGGAATTCGGCCCTTAAAGGGCGAAAATGTCAATATTTCTAAAATGCTGTTTTCTGTGTTGTGAGTCAAATATCTCCCTGGATACCTATCTGAGATCGTTTAATTAAGTATCATTTTAAAGATTAAGATGTCCGCTTTAGTGAAGTCATAGATTAAGACAGAAATTTTTCGGAATTCAACCCTTAAAGGGCAAAAGTATCAATATTTTTGCGATTCGTTTTTGTGTCACGAGCCATTTGTCTCCCTTAATATCTAACTGATATAGATAAATGAGGTATCATATTAAATATTAAGGTCTCCGCCATGGTAACATTATATTTCAAGAAAAGAATTATTCGTTTTTCGACCTTTAAAGGGCAAAAATGTCGATTTTTCTAAAATGTGTTTTTTGTATCTCGAGCCATTTATCTCCCTGGATATCTAACTAAAATCGATAAACCAAGTAGGATTATTAGGAGTAATGTCTCAGCTTTGTGACATGATATTTTAAGAAAGAATGTTTTTGAAATTGAACCGTTTAAGGGAAAATATAAATTTTTCTACAATGCATTTTTGTGTCACGAGCCATTTATCTCCCTTGATATATAACCGATATAGATAAATGAGGTATCATATTAAAGATTAAGGTCTTCGCCATGGTCACATTATATTTTAGAAAGAATTTTTCGTTATTAGACCCTTAAAGAGCATAAATATCAGTATTTCTGAAATGCGCTTTTTGTGTCTTTAGTCATTTATCTTCGTAGACAGTTAAACAAAATTGATAAACGAGGTATCATTTAAAAGCTTCAGGTGTTCATAATGTCTTCGGTTCCGTTACCACATTTTAAGTAGAAATTTTTAAAAATTCTAACCTTAGAGGGCAAAAGTATTAATATTTTTACAATGCATTTTTCTGTCAGGAGCTGTTTATTTCCCTTGATACCTAATCGAAATCAATAAAGACGTATCGATTTAAATATTAAATTAGCCGCTATGGTCACATCATATTTTAAGAAAAAACTTTCTCCAAATTACACCCTTAAGGGATAAAAATATCATCATTTCTCAAAACTTTTTTTTTTACCTTGGTTGATATTTTCTAAAAGGAATTTTTTGGAATTCAACCCTTAAAGGGCAAAATTATCAATATTAGTTATAGAACGTGTTTTTTTAATTTTTTTTAATACAAGCCATTTATCTTCGATACCTATCCGAAATCGATAAATGACATATCGTTGTAAAATTAAGGACTTCAGCTAGGTAAAATCATAAATTAAGAAAAAATGTTCGGAATTTGGTGCTTAAAGTGGTAGCTATTCAGAGCCAAGTCCCCTGATTTCAGCAGCGGATATCACAGAGATGTCAATAAACTTTTTTTTATTCAATAAGTAGCTTTTCTGAGATATATATATATATTTTTTGTTACGGAAACACTGTCGTTTTGCTATGCAATTCCAATGTAAACATTTTATTCGCACAGCAACAAATATTTCAGAGATGTTGATATGTTGTGTGCATTTTGTTAAGGTTGGTTTTATTCTACTAAGTTCAGTGACAGTTTGTCATAAATACAGTGTGTTTTAAATTTTGCTGCGTACCTATTACACTAAATGAAATATTTGCTACAAAAGTACGGTTCTACTATTCATTATATTACAAGCATTCAACCTCACTATTCATCGCATTTTATTCGCGAAATTTTCGCACGGGTCGTCTAGTATATATTATTTCTATAAGGTATTTTTTTGTCACAAGCCTGTATCTTCCTTCATACTTCACCGAAATCAATGAATGAGGTGTCATTTTAAAGCTTATGGTCTTCCCTTGGGTCACATCATATTTTAAGAAATGAAGTTTTCGGAATTCGGCCCTTAAAGGGCGAAAATGTCAATATTTCTAAAATGCTGTTTTCTGTGTTGTGAGTCAAATATCTCCCTGGATACCTATCTGAGATCGTTTAATTAAGTATCATTTTAAAGATTAAGATGTCCGCTTTAGTGAAGTCATAGATTAAGACAGAAATTTTTCGGAATTCAACCCTTAAAGGGCAAAAGTATCAATATTTTTGCAATTCGTTTTTGTGTCACGAGCCATTTGTCTCCCTTAATATCTAACTGATATAGATAAATGAGGTATCATATTAAATATTAAGGTCTCCGCCGTGGCAACATTATATTTTAAGAAAGGAATTTTTCGTAATTCGACCCTTAAAGGACAAAAATGTCAATTTTTCTAAAATGGGTTTTTTGTATCTTGAGCCATTTATTTCCCAGAGTATCTAACCAAAAAGAATAAATGAGGTAGGATTATGAGGAGTATTGTCTCAGCTCTGTGACATCATATTTTAAGAAAGAATGTTTTTGGAATTCTACCCTTAATGGGAAAAAGTATAAATTTTTCTATAACGCATTTTTGTGTCACGAGCGATATATCTCCCTTAATATCTAACCGATACAGATAAATGAGGTATCATATTAAAGAATAAGGTCTGCGCTGTGGAAAAATTATATTTTAAGAAAGGAATTTTTCGTAATTCGACCGTTAAAAGGCAAAAATGTCAATTTTTCTAAAATGCGTTTTTTGTATCTCGAGCCATTATCTCCCAGGATATCTAACCTAAATCGATAAATGAAGTAGAATTATAAAGAGTAATATATCAGATTCGTGAAATCATATTTTAAGAAAGAATGTTTTTGGAATTCAACCCTTAAAGGAAAAAAGTATAAATTTTTCTATTACCGATTTTTGTGTCACGGGCGATTTATCTCCCTTGATATCTAACCGATATAGATAAATGAGGTATCATATTAAAGAATAAGGTATCCGCCATGGTAACATTATATTTTAAGAAAGGAATTTTTCGTAATTCGACCCTTAAAAGGCAAAACAGTCAATTTTTGTAAAATGCGTTTTTTGTGTCTCGAGTCACTTACCTCCCTTGATATCTATCAAAAATCGATAAATCAAGTACGATTGTGAGGAATAATGTCTCAGCTTTACTGACATCATATTTTAAGAAAGAAGTGTTTGGAATTCAACTATTAAAGGGAAAAAGTATAAATTGTTCTACAACGTATTTTTGTGTCACGAGCCTTATATTTCCCTTGATATCTAATCGATATAGATAAATGACATATCGTATTAAAGACTAAGGTTTCCGCCGTGGTAACATTATATTCTAAGAAAGGAATTTTTCGTAATTCGACCCATAAAGCGCAAAAGTGTCAATATTTCTAAAATACTTTTTTGTGTTTCGAGCCATTTATCTCCCTGGATTTCTAACCAAAATCGATAAATGAAGTAGGAGTATGAAGAGTAATGACTGAACTTGGTGACATTATATTCAACCTCACTATTCATCGCATTTTATTCGCGAAATTTTCGCACGGGTCGTCTAGTCTGGCTTTATTTGGAATATATCCAAAATATTTTGTCCCTTAGTTTTCTACTCTACCACTTGTGTGAATCCTCCTTTCCTTCTTCAGGTATTTTCCGATTTTTGTACCCTTCTGTTATTAATCTAATTTCATATGCGGTTTACACCTGGTAAATTTAAATTGATGGAGAGCTTAATATCAACCTACATCAGGAATATCTGTGAGAAAAGTGAATTATTTTCAGATCAGAAACAAATAAGGATTAGGAGAGATTTTCGGGCAAGGGAGATATGAAATGAAAAATATTATCGAGGGGCTGGAGCTGATAGCTTTGCGCCTCGTCGAATTCGACGTTACTAGTGTCAGGAAAGCGTATGAAACAAGGGACGGGTAGGAATGCGTCTATAGAGTCAGGGAGAACAAGATGAAAGATCATAATAATAAACTGCGGGCGAAGCCAATATCGAACCAGCTGTCCCAGGGATGCAATGCACCCAGGTGTCTGAGCAATATACAGCCCAGAGCGTGAGATCAATTTTTAACTTAGAGTCAGATCCGTAGTTCCAGCCGCAACCTACCGAATGTCAGGAGAAACTAAATTTATTGGGAAAGATGTGAAAACGAATTTCGTTTACAATTGCGATTAAATACCAACATATTTGAGTCGCAGTGGCATAGAGATATGATTACCGTTTGGAGGCAATGAAGCTATCGAGTAATAACCTCAAAGAGTGAAACTTTGAATTTAAAAAATTATTTCAGGTATCGTTTTTCACTATGCTAGTAATGGGAAACGAAGTAATAAGATGTATTGCTAAATCTATTGGAGTTGTGTGGAATGTTCAAATTTTAGGCTATGGATTTTGAAGGGAATAATGTATATAGGGTATTGCTGTGATGTATCACAAGGGATTGATTGATTAGTAGTATGTGCACTGTAATAACACGGTGGCATGGGAACAGAAATGTTCTATGAGTGATACCTGTTATGAAGCAATTTCTTGTTTGTTGGTATTATCAAAAGTGTTCTCACTTAATCAAATCTGTTTTTTAATTCACCACAAAGCAGCTTCCCAAAGACATCTTCTTCGATGTTCTCCCATTTCAAATTTCTGAGTTATTCACATTTGTGCGTTTAGACTTTTAATATATTTTAAAAGATAAAGTTATCCTTTCACATCGTCTGTATATTAGTTTCTATTCATCTTCAATGCTTTAAGCTGCATATTTGTTCTCTCAATGTAGAAAACACTATTTTTTTAAAAAAAATCATTATCATCATCCTCAACAGTTTCCAGCCTCTGGCCGGATGTGCTTCATTTCCTTCTTTCATCTCTCTGTCCCCACTTTGTTCCAGTCCTCTCCTCTCCTTCGTACACACTCCTCCACTCCTTCCAGCTATCCATCTATTGGTCTTCCTCTGGGTTTTTTACCATGTATCTTAATTTCGTGGATTTTTCTTGGGATTCTCTGAAGCTCCATACTCTTTACATGTCCATACCATCTCAGTATGGTCCTTTCTACCCTTTCCTGTAGACGTTCCTCATTTATGGTGCATCTGATCACTTCATTCCTTATTATGTCCATTTTAGTAACTCCCATTCTACCTCTTAAAAACTTCATTTCGCTTGCTTGAACTGTGTTGATGTCCCGCTTTTTCAGTGTCCCTGTTTCAGTATCATAAGTACTCTCTTGCTTCTCTGTAGCACATCTTTATTCCATATCAGGCTTCTAATGCTCCTTAGAAACGCCTCTGCTTGTCTTCCTCTTTTACTTATCTCGACCGAGCGTGGTGGTGTAACGGTTAGCGTTCTGGCCTCGCATTCGGGAGGAGGGCGGTTCGAATCTCCGTCCGGGCATCCAGATTTGGGTTTTCCATGGTTTCCCAAATCACTCCAGGCAAATGCCGGGATGCTTCCTTCGAAAGGCCATGGCTGAATTCCTTCCCATTCCTTGCCCCCCATCCTTTCCCGTCTCTAAGGACCTCGCTGTTAAGAGACGTTAAGCAGTTTTAAAAAAAAAAAAAACTTATCTCGCCCTCATTTCCTCCACATTCCTCCAATACACTCCCCAAGTACTTGAACCTGTTTACCTACTTTAGTTGTTCCTCTGCCATCACACCCTCGGTTAACCGTTTTTAAAATATGTAATGTAAAATGTGGTTGGCGAGGCATTACGCTACCATAATTGATTGTTTGTTTTTACTCGTGCCTACGAAAATTGACATATAACAACTATCTTCACCTCATAATAATTTCTCATGGCTTATTATTCTTTCAGACAGAAATATTAGCGCAGGTTCCGGTGCATTCTGGACTTAAAATAATGACCCAAGTTTATATCTTCCGGACAGACTCCATTGCATGTATGTTATCTTGGTTGTCTGGGTTGAACCGCGTCAATTTATGAAAACCTAACGTTTCGGCCATCATTTTGCGGCCTTCTTCAGAGGACTGCCAAGGCTGGGATCGCTGTCGCCTATATATAGCTCCCAAAGAGGGCGTTAACCGTTTGGAGTGACGTCACTCAAGTTACCGCCGCCAGCGTGGCTGGTCCGTTGGGGGCTGTGTCCCGCGCTTTCCTAAGCAAGCATGGCCATATTTGGTCAAGTTGCAACCCGCCGTCCACGTTCATATTATCTGGTGCCTTTTTAATTTCCAGCGCTTCTCTGATACGCATGGGACACCATCTGTTTTTATGAACCAGTACACTAGTGTCATTAAATAAAATTGCGTGTCCACTGTTAGCGGAATGTTGTGCTACAGCTGATTTGCGGACGTCGTTATTTCTAAGATGTTTTATGTGTTCACACAGCCTTTCCTTGACCGTCCGTTCATTCTCGCCAATATACACTTGGCCACAGCTACAGGGTATTTGGTACATGCCCGCTGTCTGAAGTTTCTCCCACCTGTCTTTAACCTTTATGAGCAAATCAGAAATCTTTCTTGGCACTCGGTATATCGGACGGATGGTTTTCTTCTTTAGAATAAGGCCAATTTTATCCGTCACCCTCTTAACGTAGGATAATACTGCTATGGGTCCGCCTGTTTGTCTTCTGGCTTCAACTTCCGGTGCTGGATAACAAGGTAATGCTTGAGGTTCAAGCCTTGCGATGGCCTTATTAATAACGTTAAGGCTGTAGGCGTTGCACAGAAAAGTCTCGTTAAAAATTTCTTTTTCAGCGGTTGTGGCCACTTCGTCACTGACTATGGAAGCACGAACACTTAAAATTTTAAAATTCCGCGTTTCACTGCTGGATGGTGGTGAGAGGCTGCATACAAATAACGATTCGTGTGCCTGGGCTTGCGATAAATTCCGTGGCAAATATGGTCATGCTTGATTAGGAAAGCGCGGGACGCAAGTCCCTATCGGACCGGCCACGCTGCCGGCGGTAACTGAGTGACGTCACTACAAACGGTTAGCGAGATCTTCGGAAGCTTTATGTAGGTGTCCGCGAACCCCGCCTTGACAGTCCTCTGAAGAAGGCCACAAAATGATGGCAGAAACGTTAGGTTTTCATAAATTGATGCGGTTCAACCAGGTCAACCAAGAGAACATCGACAACGACCGCGGAAGTCTGCGCATCCAGCAATGCGTGTACTATCCTTATTTCTGAGTGTTTTGGGAACACATTGATAAACCGAAATCTGGATGGTTGGACGGATATTTGATCTCTGTTCGGTCTTACAATATCATTCATTTATACCTCGGTCAAACTCGTCTTGAACCAATGATAATATTTTAGCAATATTTTTAATGTGTTTGCTTGGAAGCTGATATATTTCAATGCACCTGGACCTTTACGAAACCCATACTGTGCCTCGCGCTAATGGAGGTGTCGCAACCTACTTGTGTACAGTGCTCTCCTTGTTTGTTAACAGCGATCGATAATGGCTGTCTGCTGGTCATTTTGATATTTTAGTGTTCTTACTTGCTTGTTCCCGCACCCTTGTCGATCGCCAATGGCAAATTCCATTCTGCTTGGAAATAGCCAGACCACGGTGCTATGACGGAAATAACAGGCTTCCTTTCACAATCGCAAACGTTAATTGTAATGGCAAATTCCTGTTAGCATAAGAAAATCCTGCCTGAGGCTTTTACCAAAATTCTCTTTGGAAATAGCTGATTGCTATCGCACGAGCTCTGTCTTGGACAGTCCTACATTCAAATGTCAAACGAGGCGTGCACCTGTGAAAACATGTTAACTATCCAGTAGCAATGACATAATGAGAATTACCGATATAAAAAGTGACGGAAAATGTGTTTCGGGCGCCAAATTTCTCCATTGGTCTATTCGAATTGCCGGCCAGTGGTGTCATACGACCTTGGACTCCGATTAGCTGAAATCAAAAGTCATCTGATTGGCTACCCCACCACCAATCTTTGAAGTCACATGAACTTGGCCTCTGATTGACTAAGCCAATGTTTTTTTCCAAAAAAATCAGTGCATATGTCTGTCCCCACTACTGCTGGAATTGTCTAGAATATTCCTCAGATAAATCGTGAACGATCTTGGTTCGGTGACATGGTACATTGTCGCCCTGGAAAAGTCCATCGTTGTTTGGGAAGTAGCTATGGTCGGTTCATTTTAGACAAAAGTACCAGTCATGCCATGTAAACACAGCCTATTTCTGAATGGTGCTTATTCCTTCGCAATGCCTTCCCGACAAGCTGGGTCCATGGCCCCCTGAATCAATACTTGAACCCTACCATCAGTTCTTACCACCAGGAGTCGTAACTCGTCTGAAATAGGCTGAACTCTATTGCCAAATAGACAACCACACTCCGATTAGCAACGGCGACTAAATCTTATCACTGGCGGCTAAATCCACTAACAAATACAACGAGGAAGCTTCGTCAACCTAACAAAGTTACTCGGAGGACGGTTTCGAGCTACTTACGACATATTAATTATCTTGAAGGCACCCCGACACTTTATAAATATCTACGGCAGAGATTGAACACTTTTAGAGACGAACTAACTGATTTTGAGACCAAATGAGGCTATCGCGTGCCTTACCTGCAACTTAGCGGATCACATCTTTGCTGTGTGTTCGGAGAGGACTGAAGGGTGATTATGGCATGTACAACGGTTTTGTTGTTGGGGAGCGTCGCTTGGTTGCGAATGCAAAAATTCTGATTAGAAGGTGTTATCACGCCACTGTTACCTGAACCTACATCCGATGGCTCCATGTACCTAGCTCTGAAGCAACTTATAACTCACAACGTACAAAGACAAAATTTATATACTGAATCTCAATAAAAATTAAATCCTGTTACCTATTACCTATGTTCCTTTACAATCTAACAGATATGTTCACGAGCCCAGGAGAGGCACTTCAGCCGACAGCGTTTCTAGCAGAGGCACACGCACTCGAGCCATTCATCTTTTGCCACGTCCCATCAACGCCAAGTTTTCCTACAACAGGCACGTCTGCTGTATGTTCCGCTCTGAGTGTTGTTGATATTTGACCCAGTGATGCCTGTCTATCGACAATGACACCTCTACGCAGACGTCGCTGATCTCGGTTATTAAGTAAATGTGGTCAGCCATTACATTATCCATGGCAAGAGGCAATGACGGAAATTATATATTCACGGTACACTGGATCGAGTAATGATGAATTCACGAACAATTTGTGAAATGAAATGCCCATGCGTCTAGCGCCAAACACCATTCCGGATTCGAAGCTTGAAAACTCATATTGTAAGCCATAATCAAGTCATAGAATTGTGCACACGTCTCATGAGAGTACAAATAAAATTCTGACACTTCACGGCATATTTGTAGGGTTTTTTCCGCGGTGCTACTGACATCTAGATATTTGCATCCTCCTATCCTATAACTTTTGGCATTTCAGTGTATATTTTCCAGTATTGTATTACTGTTTGGTTGAAGCTAAGATTAGCTGTATTACAAGCACAATACTGTAAACGTTTATCTTCCTTTGCTATGATTTGTTCAACAAGGGATTCCATTGAAACCTATTCATTGCTCATGTATAGTGTTTTGGTTGATCCATAAACATTTTGACATGTCATACTATTTATTTTGTAAAAAGAAAATAATAACATATATTTATAAGAGTACTAGTTTTTTACTTAAAATACCAGCCTTCAATAAATTCTACACCAATAGACTTGAATCGGTTTCTGACACCTTTGTGTCCATGCAACATTATACACAGCCAATTATGGGTGAGCAGCAACATTCTATCTCAACAGGCAGGAATATCCTGCATCAAACCCCGGGCCAGCGATTAAGATTTTTGGGTTCCTGTGTTCCCGAAATATCCCCACACTGTCGCTTTGTGTTTCTATTTTTTTTAAATCTATATTTGCTTCAATTTATATTGAACTATAATCAACAAAATCTGAAGATGAAACTAAACAACGGCACTTGTCAGAGCCAACTGACCAGAATGTTTTGACCCAGCGCTTATATTCTTCAAATAAGTGCAGAAGGATTAACAATTGCTAAATATGAATATCTTAGTAAACTAGCTACTGACCTCAAAATCGACATCTTAACTGTTCAAGAAATCCACATGACTGGAAAAGATTTGGAAAGCAGTGGCAAGATTGCAGGGTACAGAATGATAACGAGACTTCTCTCTCCTATACACGGATCAGCCATGTAAGCCAAAAGTAACATTTGCAATATCTTGGAAGTGAGCTGTCAAAAAGTAAATGAAATAGAAATAATGAATACCAAATTCAACAATTTAACTGTTGCGTCAGTTTACAAACCACCTCTTTCCAACTGCCCAAAACCATCACTGCCCTCACTAACGAAACCTTGCAGGTATTTAGGAAACTTTAACAGCCGACATACATCCTGGAGTTACCCAAATAGTGATGAAAACGCAGAGAAACTGACTGTGTGGTGCGAAAGTCAAGACCTGTATCTCAGCTACGATGCTAAAGAAAAGAAAACATTCCTTCTGCTAGATGGCGATCTGACACCTATCCTGATCTGGGTTTTGTTTCCACAGATGAAAGAAAACCTTTAGACCACACAAAGAAAGTCCTTCAGCATTTTTCGAGAAGCCAACGCAGACCCACACTAATCAGTGTTGATTTCACAATATCTGTTATCAGATCGATTCATAAATCAAGGTGGAATTTAAAGATTGTAAACTGGGACCTTTATAGCTCCGAGGTAGACAGTAACCTGCGATGGATACCCCCAAAAGTGAAAAACTTCCATAGATTTGTAGGTATTGTTATTGCTGCAGCTAGACGAAATATCCCTCGAGAGTACAGGAAACAATACATTCCATGCTGGGACTTTGTATGAAAACTGGTGACTCTGAAACAGGGAAAAAAATATTAGAAAAACTGAGTGAAGGGAGGAAACAGAAATGGAAAGAGCTAACTTCTCAAATAAGTTTTACTCACTGCAATAGAAATGCATGGTCTCTCCTTAGAAAACGGGGTGCAGCCTCAAACACATGCAAAGAGGAGCCAGGAATTACAACAACTGAAATGGCATTGCACATCAAAACAAGAGCTGACAAAGTCCCAATAGATCCTGCCATGAAGAAACAGATGGAGAGAGAGATGAATGATATGGATAATAACTCTACCCTTTCTAATCCATTCAGTCACGAAGAGGTTAAGAAAGTCATCAAAATGATAAAAATATGGAAGGCTGCAGGATTAGATGGCATTTTTCCAGAATTCATAAGACATCTTGGCAAGCAGGTTAAGAACTTCTTCAGCGATATCTGGACACTGGGATCATCCCCTTAGAATTCAAGATGGCTCACACCTTGACGATCCTATAACCAGGCAAACCAGCAGATGATGCTTCAAGCTATCGACCCATTGCTCTACTAAGTGTTTGCTATAAGCTTCTAGAATGCGTCATCCTTAACCGTATTCAAGGAATAATAAATAACATAACACCAACATACCAGGCAGGTCTCAGACTAAAACGGAGCTGTTGTGAGCAAGTATTACCAGTGACATCGTATATTGAGGCTGGATTTCAGAAGACGTTAAAGACATCGGTATCATTTGTCGATCTAATAGCGGCATATGATACAGTTTCACTGGATAGACTGCTATTTAAACTTAAAAAACCCATACCCTGCAGGAAACTAACATCACTCCCGAAGAATAGGTGACCAACCGATATTTTAAGGTCACTGTTGGGCATAAGACAAGTGAGTCGTTTACACTAAAAAATGGATTACCTCAAGGATCAGTACTAGCTCCATTGCTCTTCGACTTGTACACCAGTGACATGCCTGAAACAACAGGCCATAAATTCTGATACGCTGACGACTTAGCTATCGCTGTCCAAACAGCCACATTAGAGGAAAGTGAAAGCACTCTCTCTAAAGACTTAGAAACATTGAATGCATATTGTAGGAAGTGAAGACTTAGTCCAAACCCGATGAAAACAGAGGTATGTGAGTAGGGTAAACTCGAGGCCTCTGCCCCCGATCATAGGATGCCGCCGCCCCCTGCCCCACCTCCTGCAGCCGCTGCCCTTTAATTAGAGGCAATTACCTACCTGTGTAATTCTTGGTCGCCCAACCCACCTCCTGCAGCCAAGGTGCTGCCACTCGAGACAATTACCGTCCGACGCCTTGTCATTATCTACCTGTGTAATTCTAGGTCGCCTACCCCACCTCCTGCAGCCAAGACTCCGCCACTTGCAGAGATATCGACACTGTATGAGCTGGATAAAAATTGCCCAGTTACATAACCGTGTTTCTGTTCAGCGGTCTTTAATAGTAATTATTCACAAATTCATCATAACTATTGAAATAATTAGCATATTTTCGTATAGTGTTGTTAACAGTTCTAAACCCCGTCGGTTTAATAAAGCGAGTAGGAATTCTGCAAGATGAAGAAGGGAGAGGGAGAAACTTGGTTCAGGCCCATTCAGGCCTGCTCTTCCGAAACATACCAAACAGGCTTAACGTACCCATCCAAGATAGTTTACTAGAAATCGGTGAGTTTAGTTTTACGCGATATGTGGACACATTGAACGAGAAGGAATTCGGCCATTGCCTTTTGAAGGAAGCATCACGAAATTCACCTGGATCGATTTCAGGAAACCTTGGAAAACCCAAATCTGGATGTTCGGACGGGGATTCGAACCCGCATCCTCCCCTCCCCCCGAATGCGAGGCCAGAACGTTAACTGTTCACCCACCACGATCGGTCCTTATGATTTGATAACAGCGAAGATATTACACGTACTTTACATTTCTTTATACAGCTATGAGCTGCTATTTTTTCGATTTGCAACTGAGTGCTAAATTTGTTTGATTTGTATATTCATACATACGGCTTACACAGTTCTTTTCAAAAGTTATATCACATCTGGTTTAGTTTAGCGTGGTACGTGAATAATAATTATTATTTATAAATGTGTTGTTCTCTAGTACTAGATGAAATGTGAAGTGATAGGATATTTCTGAGATCTTGTCAAACCAAGTACTCATTTCGGCTTACGGATTGCGGTGAGCAGTTGTAAGTGTAAAATGTAGATTTCTAATGTCAAGGTAGGGGCAGTGATCAAACTCGACTGCACTATTTTCAGTGTTACGTTTCCCGTTAGTCTGAAAACACAGAACTGTCGAGGTCATTAGAGGCGGGATCGGACTGGACACTTTGAACGGGAGGGAATTCGGCCATGGCCTTTTAAAGGAAGCATTCCGACATTCACCTGGAGTGATTTAGGGAAACCATGGAAAACCCAAATATTGATGCTCGAATTGAGATTCGAAGCCGCCAGTACGTTAACCGTTCACCTAACACGCTTGGTGTAGTATGAAAAGTATGCATCTTAGTATACTCGAATACACATACATTAAATACCCAAATTTCTGTTGGCATTAGAAGATTTTAAACTAGACTACAAGCCACGCTTTGAAAATTTAAAAGGAACATTGCTACTGTAACTTTTTTTCATAAAATTCTAAATATTATGAAACAGGCAATATGCCTCAGTACTTAGGTTCTTGATTTCTAGCGCTAAGATACCAGCATTAAACATTGGCGGCGGATAATAGAGTTACCGAACTTCTAGTAACTGATCTTCAAATCCTCAGCCACGTGCGTAGCAAGTTTAAGTTCCCATGTCTGATCTTCACTCTTCAACTAACTGGCAGTCCAACGCGTGAAAAATTCCCTCACTTTACATTGATTTCAAAATGCCTACAGTCGCAATACAGAAATTCACCCTAGGTAGCATCCACTAAGTTCTAGATCATGTTAGATCATTCATGAAATTTTTCGTCAGTGCCAGTATACGAGTCTGTTCCGAAGATTAAATGGATCTCGTGTACAACCTCCAAAGGGCACATAGTGAACAACGTGATGTGGACAGTTCTTATCCCAACACATGCGAAAAATGCGGTACAGAGCACAGTTAGTGGGAA
Organism: Vandiemenella viatica; assembly: GCA_031002005.1. Classification (NCBI taxonomy): domain Eukaryota; kingdom Metazoa; phylum Arthropoda; class Insecta; order Orthoptera; family Morabidae; genus Vandiemenella; species Vandiemenella viatica. The sequence goes on from JARYHS010013630.1 coordinate 173,669,213, forward strand.
AAATGGAAGAATGCATACTTTCTGCAGAAACAGCGGTTGTAGATGTATAGCATATTGTCGGGGATTGGCACGTATCTAAAGTAGTCACGAACTGCACCACTTAAGAACAAGTTAGGAAAGGTGTCAAGCACAAACTTTGAAAGTATATACCTTTTAAGACTTATAGAATATTGACAACTTATACATGCACATACCAATGGCAATGATCATGAAAACATGCTCGGCCTCACAAATATTGACAGATGTTTCACAATTTCTTGAATTAATGGTCATATCCTCACTCTGTTTCTATTTACCGCATATTTTGACAAGGCGTGTAGTGGGCAATCGCCTGGAGTGATTTCAGGAAACTATGGAAAAATAACTTAAATCTGGATGGTCGCTTCCCGAATGCGATGCCAGTGTGTTATCGCTCGCCCACCAGTCATCGTCAATTCTCTTATTCACCCCGCCTCATAATTTCCCGAAATGTTATGAAAACCGCAAAAAGGTAGTGAACACAGGTAAAAAATCCCCAAAATTTTGTAATATTCACTCCACGAAAGAAGTTATCGATTGACATAGTTAGAAGGTGACTGAGGATTTATCAGTTTCATTAAGAATTCGCCATTCCTCAGTTTAGATGCCGTAAATTACTTTATATGGTCACAGATAGCTTGGCAGGTAGAGTCTCATAATGAAAAGGTTGTCGGTGTTATGAAGGACGAGGCGAATTGCACCCTGATTGTGGAGTTTGCTGGGTTACGGGCAAAGCTGTGTGCATTTTGGCTCGAGACCGACCGAACCTGTAACATTTTTTATTTTTATTTTATTTTTTGAATATCAGATAATCCGTGGAAATGTTACGTGGAAGCGTCACAGAACTGATTAGTAGACTAGGCTGGGAGTCTCTGGTAGAAAGACGACGCACGTTTCGTTTAAACTTATTGGTAAACATGTGTACTCCCACTTTCACTCACGAGTGTAGTGAAATACTTCGTCCAGCAACCTATTTGAGCCGGAATGACAGGAAAGATAAGATTAGAGAAATAAGGTACCGCAATGATTCTTATATGAATTCTTTTTTCCCTCGTACCATTAGGGATTGGAATGCACAACTAAGAGATTAGCTTTGGTGCTGATCACCCGCTGCCACCCACAATTTTGCGAATTGCAGAGTATATATGTAGATGTAGATGTAGAAATGTTACATTTTATGCTTAGGAACATTTTTTGTGGTGTAAACTCGTAACCTTTCTCCGGAGCAGATCCTTCGTGGGTGGATCCTCAAAAAATTATGCTATACTTTAGGTATGTTTTCAACCAAAGTGAGAAACATTAACTTCATTCATAAATGGTTACAATAGCTATCCATTCAACTCTCATGCATAGAAAACTCTAATCCGTATGCCCAGATCGGGATTCACACCGGTATCCTCCTGAATGAGAGGCCAACACTCTCGGCGAAATTATAGGTGACAAAATTATAAGTGTTTGATTTCAGAGAATCAACATGGCAAAACATCTTTGACGTGCAGCCTGCAGTGACTGGAGCCTTGACCCTCAAGAAGACGTCGTGCCCCCAAGTTGCATGATATTACAAGGAGTTTGTGAACATTTTAGCAAATAAAGTGCTATTTAACTATCGGATGGCTAAGGTCCAAAAACTGATAAGTGTGCATTCAAGTGATATCAAGCCCCATTTGATCATTGGACTATGCTTAGACATGAAATTATTGCAAATAAAAATTTACTAGTATTGGATGATGTTAATAACATAGTAAATAAGAATTTTGATCCTGGATATGATGTTTGTGGTACTACATGCATGTGAAAAGTATAAATAAATAAAAAACACATTGGACGAAAAACACTTTGTTTCATTTTTACCCGCCACCCATTAAAAAGTCCTTTATCATGTTATTTTTCATGATTCCTTCATCACTTACTAGTCTTAAGGCCGAATCGTAATAGACACCAACACTCGAAAGTTCTTTATCAAGTTATTTTTTCATGAGTCCTTCATCACTTACTAGTCTTAAGACCGAATCGTAATAGATACCTACTTTCGTTGTATATAAGTAGTAAGTATGTGCCACTTTCCACGAATATTTATTTAAAAAAAGTGTGAAAACGTGCAAAATAGATTTAAAAAAATTGAAAACTGACCAGTTAGAGAAATAGAACAAATTATCGAGCATTACAGGGAGCAAGAAAGAAGCATAATTTTGTGAAAAAACGCACAGTTTCGGTAGGAAGCATGAAAATCCTATAAATTCCCTAAAGTTCATGAAAATCGGTAAAAATGAATAAAATACGTAAAATATTGCCAAAATTACGTAATATCCTTCCAACAAGACGTCGTTGGTTGATATGACAATTACACCTGCGTACATCACACAGTGCAGTGCGCAACTATATTATGTGTTTTCGTTATTACAACATGCTACAGAAAAGTGTCATATATGTACAAAAATTGTGTATTTTGGCTATAGTGACAGTTCCCAGAGAAACCTGCAAGGCCCCTCCACCATACACATCACGTAACCGTCAGGGAGGGCAAAGGATGAAAACTACGGATGTTATCGATCAAAGGGGCAAAGGTTAGGAAAACTTTATGATGAGTATTCGCAACACATACAATCTTCCCATCATGATAGGTTGTGCAAAGGATGAAAACAAAATATGTGTGCATCATAGTAATCAAAGAATTCGATAAAAGGTGTTGACAGAACGTATCAGACAAACAAGGCATAGCTAAAATCACTATCATCAGTAGGTTTACTACCCTACATAACTTACATTAAACTTAGGTTAATATAGGATGTTCAACTACGTGCCATATTGGGGTAAGATACGTTAGGTTAGTCCAAGTTAGGTCAGTCCACCACATCTGAGCAGTATCTTAGGTTACTGTAATCTGGCACATTCAACAAAAGTTAAATCTTGATCGAAGTGTTACAGTTACGTGTGCCATTTATTCAAAATGGCTTGTGAAGTGTTTAATGAAGTTGGGATATGTCAGCGTAAGCTCAGGTTAACCCTTATTTTGCATAAATTGGGAGCGCATATGAAGCGATAACTTTATGTAACGAGGGTGGGTAGCACTAGTGATTAAGCCCACCTTTAGGCTAATATACCATTTGTAATACTTCAATTGTAATATAGTTAAAGTTATTGCATCAGGCTGTGGCAGGCGTACGGCAAGCGGTGGGCAATGCCACGGCCCGGCAAGTAGGTTCGAGAAATCGATGGAAACATCAGGTCATTGGCTGACCAACTGATGATGATAAAACGTGATCAGCTCTCTCGTGGAGCTTCTACAACACGATCAAAAACGGAAGTCGTTACCTGGCCGTTAAGGCTAGGTAAGCGGTCACGCTGTCGTCACAAGCGGCTAACGCGTATAAATGATCCGCCCTGAGGTCGGGGAGGGGTTAGTCGCAAGAGTCAATATTGGCCGCCACTATGTCCGTCTGAGCAGCGAACCGGGGTCTACCTGCCACGTGCCTAGCCCGCCTTACTGCCCAACACGCCACCAGATGTGAGTAACAGTTATTTGCCCAGTTGGCCTAACCAGCGCTATGGAATTGTGTTCAAGGGGAAATGCTGGAACTGTAGACTCTGTCGCCAATCTTATATATATATAAAAATAGACGTTTGATTTCATATATTTCACTTTTCAGCCACCACTACCAAGCACAGATCACTGGTCTTTGTGTGTGGAAGTAGCATGGAGTTTCCTGTCGTGCACAACGTTGGCCAAATGTCGATAGCTGTGGGGATGTGGGATATATGATGATTAAAGTTGGCCAATGCAGGGCGTATTCATATTTCGACCAAAATTTTGTGTCTTGTTCTACTTCTCTTTCCCGCCACAACTACATAGCATAGACCATTGGTGTTTGTGTGTGGGAGTAGAATCGAGTCTCCTGTCGTGCACTATGGTTGTTAGATGTCTGTAGCTATGGGGGTGTGGGAGATATGGGGGTTGATAGTGGTCGACCTGCGACAATTTCATATTTTTGCCAAAGACGCATGTGTCATGGTGTATCACTTTTCAGCGAAAACTATCTATTGCAGATCAATGGCGTTTGTATATGGTAGTAACACAGAGTCACCTTTCGATCACAACATCGGTAAAATTTCAGTAACTGTGGTAGTGTGGGAGATATGGTGGTTGGAAGTGGCCGATCAAGGATATTTTCGTATTTCGATGAAAGACATGTGTCTCCGCATATGTCACTTTTATACCACAACTACATAGCATAGACCATTGGTGTTTGTGTGTGGTGGTAGAATCGTGTCTCCTGTCATGCACTATGGTTGTTAGATGTCTGTAGCTATGGTGGTGTGAGAGATATGGGGGTTGAAAGTGGTCGACCTGCGGCAAATTCATATTTCAGCCAAAGACGCTTGTTTCAGGGTGTATCACTTTTCAGCGACAACTATCTATCGCGGATCACTGGCGTCTGTGTGTGGTAGTGACACAGAGTCACCTTTCGATCACAACGTTGGCCGAATTTTGGTAACTGTTGGAGTGTGGGAGATATGGTGGTTGAAAGCCGTAGGTCATAGATATTTTCGTATTTCATCCAAAGACATGTGTGTCCGTAAATTTTACTTTGCTGCCTGAACTATATAGCGCAGATGACTGGCATTTGTGTGTCTCCCATCGTGCACTATGGTTGTTAGATGTCGGTAGCTATCAATACAAATTCTTTACAAACACGAGCGTAGTCATGGGTACCAGCTAGTGAAGAATAAATCAGAAGAGGTGTGACAATATGCTCCTTCACTAAAAACTTCCAGCTCCTCCGACAGTGGCGCTAGCTTTGTAGTATTCATCACAAGCTGAACCAGTCTAGCAACCCGACCTAGAGGGACGCCTGCGGTAAGCAAGGTCATTACCAGAGAGATTGTTTTCGTAATCCGCATAATACGACAGCAAATCGAGCTAAGCCTCCACAGTGCAGGTTTTCAAGTCCTGAGGGTAAGTTTGAAGCTCCATGCTAGCAGTGCCACCATAAGAATCAGGATGAAAGTAATCACGGTACTAGAAATGGTTATTAGAATCACAATAATCAGTACAGGGGTAAACCTAAGCAATGGTCTAAGAATGGAAGCTCGTGTGGGCCCAGCAATAAGTGGAAAAATAGTTAAGCAAATTCAGACTATGTCAAGCCAGTCGGAAAACTAGTACGGGGTAACTGTGAACCAGCCCTGTTATCTGACATTAGAGTCCCGATAGCTAAAACATGGGAAAGTCGAAAGCAACTATCGGGAGATCTCACAATAATAGCTAAATACCATAATAGGTCCTGTAATATGTGGTTAGACTCTGGTGCAAATTGTAATATGTTGTGTGATGAGATATGTGGGACGGCAGGACTAAACCCACCCAACTGTAAAATAGTAGGGCTGGATGCTTCGAAAGAGATACCAGTGCTGGGAGTTAAAGATGTAGAATTTGAAATTGAGGGAGAAAGATTTGTGACAACGGTATATGTAGTACCGTCCTTAGGTCCAAAGATGAACGGGATCCTTGGGTTACCATTTTTACAGCAGTACAAAGCGGTTTTGTATTTCTCAGTCAGCACTATTAGTCTTAGGAATCGCCATAGCGAATGCCAGCTAATAATGCTCAAAGGCCCTAAAAAGCGTTTGGTGGGGAGGGCAGACGTGCAATCCCTTCAGAAAAGACGCATTGGTCAACTGTAAAATCCGATGCCGTGTATAATGTCCCGGGCTCCTCAGGGAGAATCTTTCACCTTCCAATTCCTAAGGGAATGGAGGAGGAGGCTGGGGCTACTGTGGTAATAGATTCTTTGCCCGTGAACGAATTCTTGGATCAAAGAAGAACATATGTTAAGCGAAGTATATGTGAGGTTAGTATGATTAAAGAGAAAGCTTGTATTCCTGTCGTACTAGAAAACTTCGGGAATGGCTCTGTAGAAATTCCGCGCACACAAATAATAGCCAATGTGTCGGTGTTAAGCGACGATGTGTTTTTCGCAAACCACTCCTCGCTCAGGTGAGAGTAATAGTATAGGTATAAAGCAAGTAAGTTGTGGTTCGGCCGTACCAGTCATTGATTTTAAGGATAAAATAAGTCATTTGCCAGAGAATCAACAAGAAAAACAAGAAGCACTGTTAAAGGAGTATCTAACATTATTCGCACCTAAACAAGAGCTACCCAGAACCAACCTTGTGAAACACCGTTTTAAACAGGGGATGCCCCTCAAACTAAAATACGTCCATATATTGTCCCCGTGAGTCAAAGGAAGATTCTAGACGAAATAGTCGAGCAGCAGTTAAGGGATGGTATGATTCAAGAATAGCAATCACCTTGGCCCTCACCAGTAATTTTAATTCCTACGAAAGTAGTTGATGGGGAGGTACAGTGCCGTTTCTGTGTCGACTACAGGTGACTGAATAAAGTAACGATGCCATACGTATACCCCTTGCCATCCATTACTGAGACGTTAGATTATTTATCAAATTGTCAATACTTCTCTACCGTAGACTTGAAGTCTGGCTATCTTTATTTTTTTTTAACTGCTTAACGTCTATTAACAGCAAGGTCTTTAGAGACGGGAAAGGATGGGGACAAGGAATGGGAAGGAATTCGGCTATGGTCTTTTGAAGGAAGCATCCCGGCATTCGCCTGGAGTGATCTGGGAAACCATGGAAAACCCAAATCTGGATGCCCGGACGGGGATTCGAACCACCGTCCTCCCGAATGCGAGGCCGAACGCTAACCGTTACATCACCATCCTCGGTGTCTGGCTATCACCAAGTAAGTATAGAGGAACAGGACATTCCTAAAACGGCATTTTTTACACCCAGTGGATTGTATGAGTACAGAAAAATGCCATAAAGGTTGCGCAATGCAGAAGCGACATTCCAAAGATTGCTAGACACGGTCCTTAGACACATAAAAATGCAGTTCTGTTTGTTCTACGTCGATGACATCGTCGTATTCTCAAAATCATTCGAGGAACACATAAATCATCTCATGGATATGTTCGAGCATCTCAGAAAGGCTAATTTGACGTTGTCCTATAAGAAATGTCATTTCATCCATTCGGAAATTGAATATCTCGGGCATTTAATTTCGAAAGATGGAGTAAAACCCCACCTGAGATTGGTATCTGCAGTAATAGATTTTCCCACCGGTACAAATGTTGGATTACTATATTAATCAATAATAAAAATTGTTTCCTCAATAGGTTTGAGTTTCAATTTATAAGAAATCGCCATGTTTCAGTGCCCCAGCCCACTTCCTCGAAATCAATATGAGTTGCCCCCTTGATTGCGTTTAGAGACGCGAAAATCTCTCAATCTAGGATAGTGTGCCGAAGATTTAGTTATGGCTTGTTAAGAATGCGTTTGGATTCTGTTTTTGTACTAAGAGATCGAACAGTGAGGTGACAACGTGAGTCAGGTTTTTTTAGCTTATTTTAATGTACTTTCGTAGAATATAATGCTCCCCTATGAAAAATAGAGAACAATATTCTATACTATAGTACGGGTTGCAACCCTAGCTGTAACCCCAGGGATATAGTTCATTTGATTTATATGTTTATTTTCAATTTCATAATTATATATTTTTAAATTTTTATTTGTGTGTATAAATCATCATAACTTGTCATCTGCCAACTGAAATCAAAAATTTAAGAGGTTTGATATGAAAAAAGGATATTAATTTACTGAAATATCAAAATAAGTCATAATTCGCGTTTACAGGTGAAAATAAATTTCTATTCTTTCATTTCGATTCGCCGATATGGCTAAATACGAATGGACAAATGATGCGAGACAAGCGACTGAATGAAACAAAATTGTTTGGTCTGAGAAAGAAGCCGGCAGAGCCTGGCGGAGTTCGAGCAAGTAGGAATCCATATTGTTGCATACTTTCGTTTATTTTCAACAGAGTGAACAATCGGTCGAAGTCGTTTGCAGTGAAGACGTACCCTTAGGAGTTCCTGTTTTAAGGAAAGAATTGGTTAATTTGTTAGTGGAGGGGACAGTTGAAGAAAATAATTATAGAGGTAGACAAAGATTGGCATATGTGAAGCAGTTAATTGAAACTATGTTGAGATAAAGAGGTTATCCCGAGAAAGGAAGAGATGGAGAATTGCTTCAAACCATGGAGGAAGGAATATATCCTCCATGCTTCAAACCAGTGCAGAGACAATACATCAAAAAGATGGCAATATTTATATCATGGGGCAAAGAAAAGAGAGGAGACCACGTAAGGGTCCTCTCCATACAACGAAGTGATGCCGAGGGGAGAGCGGTGGGGTGGGGAGGTCGCCATAGTGGTTGGGTCAAGAAACACAGGGAATGTATATGGAACGGAAGAATTTCTTCGTTTTTAACCTTCGCATTACTAATAATGAAGTCTTATGGGGCACATTTATAAATACCCTCATTGAAAAAACCTATAAACATTAAAATTTAAGGAAAACAAGTAGCTAAATAATTTTTGATAGGAGTTTTGTATGCCGAAACAGAACTTTTTTTCTTCCTACAGTCGCAAAAAAAAAAAAAAAAAAAAAAATCTAAGCGTAGTATTGATATTTGAAATAGATAAAATAGCTGTTCAAATAGATTATATTACCACATTCCATTTCAGTAATTTTAATCCTTTCAAAATCTGTGATGAGAAAGATTACAAAATCAAGAAAAATGAAATTTTTAAAATAGCTTAGATGAATGGTTAGGACTTTAAAACAACTGAAACCTTCAAAAGAATTCATAGCTTACTCAGAAGATATTGCACTGGTATTCGATAAACCTATTTAAATTCGTCAGCAGCATCAGTGCAAGGGGAGTCTATCATTACCGTGGGTCCACAATCTGATGATATATATATATATTTATTTCGCTTAGTTCTCTAGATATACTGTCTCAAAAGTGAGGTGGTTAGGTCGAAATGCGGCCTGAACCAAGAGAAAAGAGAACTGAGCGAGATATCAAAAAATTGTGTTCTTTACTTTCATTTAGTTTCGTAAAGTTACATAAGTATTCATTATCAGATTATGGCGCCAAGGTAATGATATAACTGGCCAGTGTAATTATCTTGCTACCATATATCAAAAGTCAGAAGCTTGTGTCACTAACAAGGTGCTCAATAAGTTACTAATAACAAATCATTTGTTCCTTATAGTATAAAAAGAATATTCTGCAACAGACTGCATTTCAACCTACATTCACAGGTGGGCACAGTTAATCCAAACGTTAACTTCGTTAATCATTATTCCGCTACTTAAAAAGTTAACTTCGATAATCGTTAAAGCGTTAAATGTTTATAAATTAACGCAAGTTAAAGTTATCCGTTTAAAAGTTAACTAGTCAAAAGTTGTACTGATGTATTAGTATTATAGTACGGTAGGTATAACTGCTCTCTATCTCAAGGTGTTATATACCATGATGCAAGTGTGGATTTATTTATAATAATTAACAAATTTTGGTTACGCTATCGCCACAACAACGAAGTGGTATTCATGTCTGTTTTTATCTTTGTTGAGACTGTGATCAACATAACACTTGCAAATTGTCTTACGAGAGACAATTAATGTACTCGTGACTTTATAAAAGAAAAAAAAAAAAAACATGAATGAAAAGCAACAATATTTTAAAAAACAAGTTGGACTGGGACACCTGAATATGTGAAAACTGCGACCAGTGAAATTTGCAGCCACCTAAAATCTACGACCAATGCCTGTTACCGTTACCTTTGTGCCACGGCCCTACCTGTGACCTAAAGGTCCATTTAGACCACCCGGCCTGGTTTCACTAAATCATAGCCTGCATGTTTTTACGTGAACAAATAGAACGGAAGTTAGTCAGCGACATCCTTTTACATTACACGGCCGAAACTGCCAAACTAGCTTCTACTTTTTTTTTTTACCAAAAAAGAAAAGACACACAAATGTTTGGAATTAAAATTGCACATCACCTTTTTCGTAACTTATGTATCATTTCTTTGCATTTTTTCGCACTGGTTACTGAAAGTTGAGTTTTTTGCTGATCTGCAACACTGTTTGCAGACTCCAGTGCGATACTAGCTATCGATCAGGCGGCCGGTCATCCACTGGCACAGAATTTTGTCCGAGTAATGCCCGATTTGACGGCCCGAACAGTTTGTATGATTAACCTCTTCCGACACACACTGCAGATCTGTCAGGAAGGGTTGCCAATTCAATGAAACAAAGGGCAAACACTTTCAAAAAGGTGCTGGAATGTACTTTACTTTTAAGTGGAAATTTTTGTATCCAATTATACAAGGCAATCTGTTATACAAACAGGATACAAGAGGTAACCAAATTATACAAGTTTTGTATCCAATTATACAATCTGGCAACCCTGCATACGAGTGGTGGCGTGGCGCACAGTTCAAACAAACGAAAAGACGTCAACAACCTATGTAACGGACTAAAGTTAAACGGAAGTGCAATTTAACGGAAGTTAAGAAGACCGTTAATGATTTTTAGGTTAACTTAAAAGTTAAATTTTCGCAATTTTTTTAACTTCGTTAATTAACGATTAACGGATTAACTGTTTTGTGCCCAGCTGTGCCTACATTACATTACTTTACGATTCCTAGACCGCATATCACAAATTATCACAATTAATTTCATCATACACTTTCAATATAAATTAGGTACAACTGGACTAAAACACGTAGAATAATTTACTCGCTCCATTGCGATGTAAAACTTGATCCACACGTGAAAAATAGTAAGATAAAATTGTTCTCTGCATGAACAAATATTTGATAACACCGCCGTCCTATTGAGAACTGTGAATAAACTTTTTTAACAGACACTGTAAATCTGATGACATCTATAATGTCTTGCAGACACCGCATTACAAACACTTCAAGAACAATAATTACTTACCTGAGGAATGTTAGTCCAGGTTGTTTTTTACTTGTTCTGTTTATGCAACCATAGGCAATACAATTTGGCATTATAAAATACCTTGAAATATCTGAACATGAAATGTTCACAGCAGGAAGGTAATGAAAACAGACTAACGTTTTGAACTGACGAAGATGGCTGCTGCGCATGCGCAGTCGGCTCCGGAGTTTACAGGTTGCTTCGCAGTTTAAGCAACACCTTGTCTCCTCTCTTTTGCTACCTTCATGATTTATATTGTCTTTGGTAGCAGAATCTACGTTGTTTCACGAGTAGAGTGCAGCAGTGCACTGACTCACTGTGTTGTAGGCATCATGGTAGGCATGTGTTTAGGGAGGTGAATTTATTGGGAAGGTTTTTTTTATGTGAATCTGACATGTTTCAGAAAGTTAGATGTTTTACTGCTCAAAACCGAGATGACGCAGAAAGTGAAATAGGAGGAGGCAATGACAAAACGAACACAATTAACAACGACCATACGAAAAACGAAGCAAATGTTTCCCAAGAAACTTGGGGATATGATCTATATCCTGAAAGAAGGGGGACGAAATACAAACCAACATTGAAAAAAATATTATTTGCTGGTGAAGGAAGGGAAAATTTTGAGAAAATGAAATGTGAAAAAAATGTTTATGCTTGTATAAAGAAAAGTGAGTAACACTAATATAACAATTATTTTTTTATTTAAAAAATCATTTAATCTCTGGGTCTACTGGAGATCGCGATTCCGCTACAACAACATATAGTAATATCGTTGGAATACTGATGTAGTCAGTCGCAAGAAGTATTATTATCAAGTAGTAATTCGGTTGTAATACAGCCTGGACCATTATTTTCAAGCACAAATTATGTTGTAATACAGCCTGGACCAGTATGAAACCGTTAAATGTACTTAGGGAATAATATATAGTGGAGACTTGCGTTTGACCACTACAGTATTATGATGACAACTCCTGGCAGAATCGCGATCTCCAGTAATCCCTAATCTCTAGTTTATTGATAATCCCAACTCTGTGCCTGATCCAATGCTTCGGGATCTGTATCTGTTGTAAAATATTTTGTTTATGGAGAAAATTGGGGTGGAGTAGGATATTCTCCACCAGCGAAAAACTGTTACTGGCAATATTAATAAAACAGTTTTCTTGTTTTATTAATCTTACCAGCAAGCAATATCAACCTAAAGCAGAGTAGTTACCTAGCCCACTATTTTTAATCAAACTTTGGTGTCCTGCTTGAGATCATGATCCCACTACAACAAACATTTACTAATAATACAGCTGTAGTCAATCCCAAGACATTTCATTTGCATGCCGTAATTCCATTGTAGTACAGCTGTACCATTATTTTCAAGCAGAAATTAGGTTGTAATACACCCTGGAGTAGCATGACACCATTATGTACTTAGGAAAGTGTTTCTAGTGGTGTCTTGTGTTTAACTGCTGCTGTAATATGACTCCAATTCATTGCAGAATCGTGATCTTCAGTAATCCTGAGCCTTAAAGTATACTTTAAAATACCACGAAAGAAAAGTAATGGAATTTTAAAGTGATAATTGCCATAAATATTACCAATTTTTTTGACTACACAGGGAATAAATTTGTGTATTTCCATATATTTATGAATAATTTGCCACACATAATCTGGTTGAATTCAGACTGAATAAAGAACTTTAAATAATTATTGTTAATGCTTAAGCCAAAAATAAAGTAATTTTTATAAATATGCTCATGGATGGCCAAACAAATTAAATTTTCTTTACAAATTGGTTCTTAATTTTTTTTTACTTTTTATTTTTTTAAATTACTGTTTCAAGATACTTTTACAAAATACAGGATACAAAATTCGAAGAATCATGATACGAGATTCAAAGTTGCGGTCCTCTTCCAGATCGGTGCCCCTGCGAGTGTTGTCATGGGATTCTTGAATCTCCGGCCATTACAAGGAACTGCAATATTTTGCCATATGAGCTGACGTAATGGGAGAAGTGGTAGCCTTTATAAACTCTCTCTCGTGAAGGAAATGTAATCAATGTAGCTATTATTTATCTTGCTGTTGACAGACTTTTAGTATTGTATGGCCTACCAACCATGTTGCGGAGTTTTGTTTCCATGCGGGTTTGCATGTCTTATCCGGCCTAAGGATTTCCTGTATTGAAATTCTGGGTATTGTTGCTCAGCCCAGTTGTGTCAACTTCGATTTGAGCCATATCCAGATGTGTGGTGTTTCGCCGCATGAGAAGTGATGTTGAAGGCTATCTGTGTTGCCGCAATTGTGGCAGCTGTCAGTTGCCAAGAGATGTATCCAGAATAGTTTTTCATTTGTCGGTATTAGGTCGTTAGGTTTTTTGTACCATATAGATATTACCTCATATGGGAGAGATTTTATTAAAAAATAGTTTGCCACACTTGGGGCCAGTTAGTGTCCGGATATTTTAATTCTGTATTGTTTCTTCCAACCTTTAATAGGAGTCTCTTGTAAATATCCTTTGTTGTCTTGGGTGGGGGTGGATCAGAGTTCGTTTTGAAGTAACTTTTTTGTAGAAAATAGACTTTGAGTTGATGTAGATTCCTCCCTATGTATAATGGGGCTTTCGTTCATTGCGGGTTGTATGACGGAAGTTGTGAAACTGGAGTCATCGTTATCTTTCAGCTTGTCTATTGCATGTATCAATAAAGCTTTGCATCTTAGAGGAGAAGATAAGATGTGAACACATCCTGGCCTGCCACATGAATCATTCATGTGATGGGCCGGGATGTGTGTTTTATTTTTACATGTTTATCTTGCCTTGCTGCCTTCATCTGACTGATTATTTTTCCTTATCCTATCTTATGTTCAGTGTACTCCAAAGTAGGCTAGTATAAAAGGCCTATTTCATAAACAACTTCAAGTAGAAATACATAAACTTATTTCTTACCCTCTTTTTTTAGATAGGTTTAGACTGTATGGCTTTTGTACATAACCAGCTTCCTTCTCAGGAAAGTAATGTATCCGTCCAGTACTCATTGTGACAGGAGTGCTGGCTGAGGAGATATTGTACATAGGAATGTAACAGATGTCTACTTTCATAAGGGTCATAGGGAAGCACAAGTTAAACTTTAATATCACATTTCTCCTCATCTAGTGATTAGTACCCACCCACGAAACCAATGTCTGTCATAAGCACATGCTTTGTATGATTTTTTTTTTACTGATTTGTGATTCCGCTCAGCAACATTGCTGCTCACTGGCTAGTGAAGTTATAATACTACACATTATTTTCAAGCAGTAATTGTTTTAATACACCCTGGACCATCATGACACTGCGAAAATTGCTTTGGAAAGTATTTCTGGTAGTGTGTTGAATTTGACAAGGACAGTATTATGATGCCAATTTCTCTTGTGATGTTCAGTAATTCTAACTTACTTTCTGCTGATTAGTACAAACACATACAGAATTTATTATAGAGGTCCCTACCAATGTGTACCATTTTGGATGCAGTATATAATTTTGAGAATCATATTTTACTGTTGGAATTTTCTAATTTAAATGCAGCATATAATTCATTTAAATTAGTCAGTAACTACTTCTTTTGACTATGTACAATTTTTGATAAATTATTTTTTCTAACATAATTCTGGAATATTCTATGCGATACAATTGCATTGAATTTCATCGTTGATCTGCCTAATTCTGTCAGTGATGTATTGATATGCTCCAGAGTAAGGCTGCCTAACTGATTTTAGAGATGGGCCACAATTTCGATTCTAAGTTAGCCTGCAGGCCACAGTTTCGATTCTAAGTTAGCCTGCAGGGCATACAATACTTGCTTAAAGTGAATATTTAAATATAGCAAAGATATAAGTAACTCAGTTTTATTACAATCAAAAAGTAAAAACCATCAATGAGACCTTTGCAGAGTTCTTTAAAAAATTATAATCAAAAAGTAAAATACCTCAATGAGACCTTTACAGAGTTTTTGAGCTAGTATATTCTACACTGCTGCTGTTGGCAAGCCAATTCAAATACACTGACAGGTCACTTTGTGGTCAGCGGGCATGGAGTTAGGCAGCCTTGCTCCAGTGTTTCATCTTTTAAAATTGATGTTTATAAAGAGGACATACGCTGGTCACTCTTTAAATCTTCCTCTTCAGTGTCATGATCCAGGGATTCAAATTCTGTATGTGTATGTATCTTTTCTTGGCATGTATTACATATTTTCCATCCAGGTATTGACTTAACAAGTGCTGGATTTTATCTTTTCTGTGAAGTCAGTCTACAATCTGAAGTGATTTTGTTATTACTTCTTGTGAAATTTATATGAATCAAAACAAGGTGTGTGATATGTACCATATTACTTCATATAATATGTTTTGTGATGCTCACAAACATTTAATAAAAGTGTAGAATTTATCCCACTTCTGAGGGAGAAAATATTTTTTTTTTATTTTTTTCAATTAAATACAGTTTCACCACTTTTGCGTAGCATATCTTGTAGCACCCATTTTCAGTTCCTTTCCCTACACTGCACTTTTCAACGGGCTGTTCAGTTTGACATTTCTGTAAAAAGTTCTTTAAAACATTAGAATTCAACAGACGGGAACTGCATAAAAAATAAACTTCAAAACAAGCAAAGTAAAAGGCATAAAAAAAACACAACACAAATGCAATGGTAACTTTTATTGCAACAAAGAACACCTTCACTCCAGGTCAGATATCAAAGGACTGACTGATCGTGTTGAGAGCCCAGCAACAATACACTCATATGATGAACCATTAACGCAGGCTGAAACAAGCACCTACCTGCTTCAAAGTGACATTAGAATGCTGCCAAATATTTTTGCAGCCATTAGAAAGAAGCAATGTAAATAAGCAAAGGACCTTTTTTTGTGGTGATTTTTTGGTGATGTTTAAAATTGGCCAAAATTATAACTCATATGATAATTTTCATTAAAAAAAAATAGAATTTTAATAAGATATTCAATAACGGAATCCATAATAGACTGCAGATCTCCTCCTCCCAGACTGCATTAACTCTAAGAAGTGGAAATAAATTCTACACTGTTTTCAATGTCCCTGCTCTTATTAAGAGGACGTTTGAAGAATGTGATGCGTGAGGCCTTCAACGATTTTCATTCAAACACTCTCTAAGAGCCTCGCAGGAAACCCTAAGAAATTTTGGTTGTATGTTAGAAAAGTCAGTTGTACCAACAGCAATATTCCAGCACTAGTTCGCAAAGGGTCCGAGGTTATTGAAAGACGCGATAAAGCTAACGTACTAAATACTGTATTCAAAAATTCATTTACTGACGAAAATAAGGATCGCATTCCCGTTTTCCCACGTCGTGTCGAGTTGGAGATGGAATCATTACGAATAGATACTGCAGGTATCATAAAGCAATTAGAGCTCCTAAAGTGGGGAAAAGCACCTAGCCCGGATGGTATTCCAGTAAGAGTATTTTCAGAGTATGCGGCGGAAATCAGGCCATTTCTGTCTGATATATTCAGTAAATCCCTAGAAGAGAGAAAAGTAACTTCAGAGAGGAAAATAGCAAGTAACTGCGATTTTCAAGAAAGGTGATCGAAGCAATCCTGGAAACTACCGTCCCATATCTATAACATCTGTTTGTAGTAGAGTTATGGAGCATATTATATGCTCGAACATTATGAATTTCCTAGATGAAAATAATTTGCTTACAACAAATCAACACGGATTTCAAAAGAAAAGATCATGTGAAACACAGCTGGCCCTATTTACACACGACGTAATTAAAGTTATTGATGCAGGTTCACAAGTAGATAAACAGTTCAGTTATTGATATGGTCGATTCTATGAAATATTTGGGAGTAACAGTACAAAGAACATGAAATGGGACTTACATATTAATACGTTGGTAGGTAGAGCTAATTCTAGGCTGTGGTTCCTAGGTCGAATTTTGAAAAATTGTAATGAACAAACAAAGGAGATAGCGTACAAATCTCTTGTGCGTCCACATTGGGACTATTGTTGTGCCATTTGGGATCCGTTTTGTAAGGGGCTGATTGAGAGTACAGAGAAGAGCCGCTCGATTCGTGACCGCTTGCTACAGTCCTTATGAAAGCGTTACAGAACTGATTAGTAAACTAGGCTGCGAGTCTCTGGTAGATAGACGACGCATGTTTCGTATAAACTTATTGGTAAACATGCGTACTCCCACTTTCACTTACGAGTGTAGTGAAATACTTCGTCCACCAACCTATTTGGGACGGAATGACAGGAAAGATAAAATTAGAGAAATAAGGTGCCGCACTAGTTCTTATATGAATTCTTTTTTTCCTCGTACCATTAGGGATTGGAATGCACAACAAAGAGATTAGGTTTGGTGCTGAGCGCCCTCCGCCACCCATAGTTCTGTGATTTGCAGAGTATATATGTAGATGTAGAATAAAGACAATATGAAGGACCTAAATAAGGTAGAAGGATTTTGGTCTCAACTTGAAGAGCTGCTCGTAACTCCAGACAAACACGTTCAGCTTCTAGTGAAAGACTTCAATGCTCATATGGGAAAGAAAATTTATGAAAGTAGTGGAAGAATATCCAGCTTGCCAAAAGAAAAACAGAAATGGTGAATCATTTGGCATGAAAATTTCCACTTATTTTCAAGAAGACCCCAAAGTGGATGAAGACTTGGTAATCTTCCAGTACAGTGTTAGAAGAGTTTCAAATTGATCATGTGGCCACAAAGAATCTGAGAGAAGTAATGAACATCAGAATACAGAGAGGGACTAACATCATTTCAGACCACTATCTGAGGGTTAAAGACTAAGA
Source organism: Vandiemenella viatica (assembly GCA_031002005.1). Taxonomy (NCBI): domain Eukaryota; kingdom Metazoa; phylum Arthropoda; class Insecta; order Orthoptera; family Morabidae; genus Vandiemenella; species Vandiemenella viatica. Next base: position 173,686,905 of record JARYHS010013630.1, read on the forward strand.
GCTCCCAGCATACAGAAGTATAGAATAGTAGATTTGAAAATCAACCGAGAAATAACCGAAATGCACCAGGAAGGACTGGATACGTTGAACTCTTAAGCAGTCTGTACACAAGCAACATTTTTACGATAATGTGTTGATGACAAGTATTGCGTCCGAGTGTTTGCAGTGTTACGGTAATATGGTTGTGTGGCCAGGCAATAATGCTAAATTGCCTGGCAATATGTACACCGTGTTGCCGGTATTACTGTGTGTTACCGAGTGTGGCGGGCATGTTGATGGTTAGATTTCTCACTGACTGAACATTCGCAGCAGCTTCCTGTGTTGTCGGCCTCGATAGCATAATGGCTATGATGCTGGACTCTCATACCGAAGGTCGATGTTTCGATTCCGGCTGAGGGCACTGGTGGTTTCAATTAAAAGTTGTGTTCATTTTGTGTCTTCCAAACCATACCCTAAATTAATGTGAGAAATATGTATATTTGAGCAGAAAATATACATACAACATCGTAGATAGCTGTATGGCTGGAATGGGCAAATGTCATTCTTTTAAATAAATAAAGAAAATATTCAAGTATGATGCATTTTAACTTTCATTCATTACCAAGTAGGAATATTGCATGTGTTTTTTTCCTGTTTTTTAATAAAATCATTGAAATAGTTAAGAGTGTAGAAATTAATAATTGCTCAATCAAAAATACTCTAAATTTCACCAACTAAATACACTTGCAGATTAGAGCAATCCGTTATTAGTGCACAACTCAACCTTTATAATTCCTTTTCTTCCACTCAAACTTCAATAAATTTAACACTTGGTTTCTATTTGAAATGATGAATTGTTAATTTCTCACCTTATTCCGTAAGTAGGAGTAACACCGTCATCGAAGCCTGGTGCCCATGATATTGTAACAGAGTTGGGTTGCATTCAAGACTGTAAGTGATGAAGGTGTTTCGGAAGCCAATGTAACATCTAGGCGCACAGTGACTGTAGCAAAACTGATGTTTCTTGCAGTGCACCCATAATTTCCATAATCTATTGATCCCACATGGTGAACCATGAATACTGTTTCATAAATAACCAAATCCAAATGAAAACATATATGGTGTGAGATGTAGAAGCATGTATTTAAAATCAATCATTAAAAAAATAGATGGTTGGAGCTACATATACCTTAATGCTTTGCACACCTCTTATTATACAATATAAGAGATGGATGCTGATACTCCAAATAAATACATCAAACTATTATTGTATGAGTCACCAGTAACTAAGTAACTATAAATCTTAATGATAGTCAATCTGGTATTGCATTTTTATTTTTTCAATCATTCAAATCAAATCTTTGAAACCAGTTTTCAAATTCTTGTAAATTTTTCAAAACAAGCAATTATCCAGTTTTATTTCTGTATTGGCCACCATTTTATCTCGGTTGTGGTACCGTGATGGTATTCGGTGCTGACACGGGGTTAGTGGGTTCAAATCCCACTGATGGAAGATATTTTCATCATCGGAATTTGGCAGAGTAGGAGAGATGAGGTGCACAGTTACTAATCACCAGATTGAGTGTCAAAGTACTGGATTAAATCCTAAATATTTCCTCAGTGAGTATAGAGCGAGGGTATGTGACACTGTTGGTGATAATTTGGGAGAGTAGGCCTCAATGGGCCTGCATGGAGTTTCACCCTCTGCCCTCTTCCTCTCTCATTTCATACATCACAAATTACCCTGAACATACACAGTCACATACGAACACACTTGGGGGAAGGCAACGAAAATCATCCCAGATTATCTTCCCAGTGGTGTACCCCTTCATGGGAGTCGCTTACACCCAGAAATGGTCGTAGAATCAGAAGAATATTTTGTGCCAATGTCCTAAGGTAAGGATGCATCCACCCCATTTTCTTTACTTTTTTAATTTTCCATAATAATGTGTGCAGCAGACATTACAACTTCCTCCTCTGTTATGATGCTGATTGCCAGTCATACAATGCATATAAACTGGAAATGTTGAGCGGTAATAAATCTCGTCAAATATCCGGCAAAAGTTAAACCAAACATTGCTGGGACGTATATTGAGCATTTATTGCCTGAAATTTTGCTGGGCAATAGATGCCAAAAAAATATGCTTCTTTACGAGGCCTTGTGTGAATGGAACAAAATAGCTATAAGAATAAAAGAAGTGGTAAAATAAATTTTCCTAGCCAGCAAGAAGAAACACCATGGTTGGATGATGAATTTGAAGATGCCCCCCGCAGGGGCCTGGTACACAAGTGCCAGGTACGGGTTTGGCGAACCCGCGGTGCCCGAGCTGGAAACTTGTGAGCGCCGCAAGTTTCCCACACCGTAAACTCCTACCATGCTTCAACGACTACCGTAGGGCGTGGCAGTGGAACGTTGTGTGCCTAGGAGAACGGGGATCTTGGCTTCATCGCCCGGATCGTGAGGACGGTAAAAACCTCTATAAAAAACCCCTTAACCTCAAGGTCGGACACGTGCCGAGGAGGTGCATGGGTGAGAGGCAGATCACTCGCTAACGTGCAACCTCAGGGGCACCTGCGCACCCCTGTTGTATTAGCGCTTCTTTTTAAACTGGTTTTACTCGTGGGACCAAAACAAAGTCTATCACAAAAACCAAAAAACCCTGCAGTACGGGTGTGCTGCAGGTTAATCCTAATACACCCAGTTCTAAGAAGCGGGTGAGCGTTGACAGCCCCCCCCCCCCCCCCCCGCCTCTGAAAGTAATGGTAACGGAAAGGTGTGTTCCATTTAGTGATGTGCCGGATCGTTAAAAATGTATATCCGCGGATACGGATACAGATACGGATCATTAGTGTCTAGATCCGCGAATACGGATACGGATACGGATCTCAACATTCTCAACTTGGACTGACAGTGGAAAAGTCGTTAACTACGATATATTATCCACCAGCGTCCAGCTTACGCGAAGTGTTTGACCTTGTACTATGCGTGTTTATGTTTATATTTTAGGGTGACATAGGATTGCGTACACTATATACGTTTCTGTTTTTTGGGAAGTTGTAAGTTAAATTAAAATAAATAAAAAAATTATACAAAAAAAGTATTGTAGTGTAATATGGAAATATGTTACTATAGTAAATGAAGAATCTGCTAAATACAAACTCTGTGAAGGAATGTATTCCCATGAATGTACAACTTTCTTAAAAATTCATCTTCAGACGAAACACCCACAAAAATATGAGTTATTCTTAAAAGAAGACTCCGTAAGAAGTTTGCCGGCGAACACATTCAGCAGGAAACGTCTTTAAAAAAGGTAAAAAGAGAATTCAGAAAAACATTTTTAACGAATACATAGAAAAAGTCAAAATGTAGGATATTAAAAATTATTTGAAACTATTTAATTGCAGAAATGATAGCTTTATCTGGATTACCTTCTCAACGCGTAGAAGATTTTGGGTTCCAACGATTGCTGGATAATGTTATTGCAAATTATGTTCTAAAAGGCAGGAACTATTTTACGGAATTTATCTGCAGCGAACTTAGGATCGAAAATAAAGACGTGTTGAAGGATTTTGAGAGAGTTTCCTTCACATCCTATATCTGGTAGACTTTTTGGTAAGGTGTTTCATTGGTATCCAGAACATTACATAAGATTTTATAGGGGAAAATATCATTTTAAAAGTGAAGATACTTGAAGAACGCCAAACGGGAGATTACAATTCGGAAATATTTCAAAATATGTTTGAAGGGTGGGGAATCCCGAACAAAATGTGCACTGCATGGTAAGAGATGGAGAATCCTACATGAAGAGTTCCTGCACTTTATCTGACGTAGATAATATTGATTGTGCAGCACATCAGCTGCACCTGATTGTTAAAAAAAAGCTGTTAACAATAATAGTAAATAAACGGGTCGCACATATGTATCATCACCTGTAACAAGCGTTCCAAGTGAGCAGTTTTTCAGTGCAGTAGGAATAATTTATGATGCTCATCGTAATAGACTTTTGGGTGACAAAACTGCGAATTTACTCTTTTTGAAGTACAATTTACCAAACTTAATGTTAAATATAACATTTATTTTTTTAAGTTTCTGTAAAAGTGATTATTTTATCTGATGTAAACACTTTAGCAGTACCTTAAACATAATTTCAGCTAGCAAATTACAAAGAATAGAGGCCTGATGTCACTATAAAGATAGTTAAAATAATATCCTTAAAACTTACTACAGTGGTAATCTGATGTAAACACTTTAGCAGTACCTTAAACATAATTTCAGCTAGCAAATTACAAAGAATAGAGGCCTGATGTCACTATAAAGATAGTTAAAATAATATCCTTAAAACTTACTACAGTGGTAAGTTACCAAGTCACCTTTGGTAAACTAGTAAAATAAATATAAGAACGAAGACTTTTCTGGCGTACGACTGCAATGAAGTTCTTCACTGGTGTACCGCCGGATTGTGTTGTGAAAACAAGATATTTCGACGACTAGCTCCGCTATCTTCACAGATAGGGTATCTTTGGGTCAACCGACCAGTGCAGATGTCTCCACACCTGAAGAGGACGGCGGAGCTAGTCGTCGAAATATCGTGTTTTCACAACACAATCCGGCGGTACACCCCTGAAGACTTCATAGTAGCAAAATATATGTTTAAATAATTAATTTTTGCAATATAAATGTGCCAGATATGAGATTTTAAGAAATTTGAAGTAATTGGAATTGAAGTTACTAGTATTTCATGGCTAGATATCTTTAAAATTTTATATACGTGCTTAGTGAAATTCTTTACAACAGATCCGTTAAAGATCCGCTAAAAAAGTAACGGATACGGATACAGATCTTTTTCCCCCTTCGGATATCCGCGAATACGGATACGGATACGGATATCCGGCACATCACTAGTTCCATTGCGAACGCCTTTGTGGTAATGCAGAGAGTCGAAGGGTCATTCGAGAAAGACTCGCCTTTCTACATCCAAAAAGGCTTGGAGGGTCTTGTAGGGACCTTGAACTCTGTAAAGAAGCTGAGGAACGGGACGCTGCTGCTGGAAACATGCACCAGTAGACAAGCTACCCAACTCCTTAACTGTGTGAAGCTCGGGGAGTTCGCAGTCAATTTCGAACTCCACAAATCCCTGAGTAGCTCTAAAGGCATAGTCACCTGCCGTGATATAATGGAAATAGGGACCGTGGAGCTCGTTAAGGAGTGGGAAGATCAGAAAGTGGTCGAGGTACGTCAGATAACGCGGAGGGTTAATGGCAGTATTGAAAAGACTGCCACCTTCGTCCTGACGTTTGACACTCCAGTACTACCGAAGATCATCAAAGCAGGTTACATCAACCTGAATGTCCGTCCGTATGTTCCGGACCCGATGCGCTGTTTTCAGTGTCAGCGGTTCGGACATACAACGGCGTCATGTAAGGGCAACCCTACCTGTGGTAAGTGTGGCAAGGGGGCACATGAGCCGGGCGTTAGTTGCATGCTACCACAGGTGTGCGTCAACTGCTCCGATTCGCACCCGGCCTGGAGTAGGGAGTGTCAAGTGTATCTTGAAGAGCGCAAGATACAGGAGCTGAAGACGAAAGAGCGGATTCCCTATGGGGAAGCTAAAAAGAAGGCCAAGTCGCTCGCCGCTCCAATCTTTGGGACTAGTTTTGCAAAGATGGCTTCAGCTCCCGTCAGGAAGCAGAGTACTGCTACCCAGACGTCCTTTGCAGACATGAGCACGAGTACTTCGTGCTCATGTCAATGCAAATGCGGTGCTAAACCCGCTATGGTCCTAACGCCTAAGACCGCGGACGTGGGTAGCAGCACGGCTGACACCTCGACCACACCAGCAGCAGTAACAACTATTCCACCAGCACCAACAGTAGCAGTCAAGATAACACCACCTCCTGTACCTCCACGCGCTGTTATAGCGGTAGCGATACCATCTGCTACCAGCGCCAGTGGAGGTGACCAGAAGATATGGGGTCGGAAGTTCAGACAGACAGACCCGACCCAGTTTGTTAAGTCCCCCTCTTCGTCTCCTCCCAGACTGCCCAGCAGTAAGGAGGGGAAGAAGCAGAGGAAGAAAAAGAAAAAGAATGGGGAGGAATTTGAAGAGTCTTCTGGGACGGAGATGTCTGTCTCCGTTCCTGGGCAGGATGAAACTGAGATGCTGGTGGACGAGTTTGGTCCCGTTCCTCAGCATGAAGTGACTGATGACCCACCCGATCCGGGGCGGGTGAGGCTAAATAGGTAAGGATGGCTCCCATACTTCAATGGAACATTAATGGTTTTATGGCCACAAAGAGGAGTTACAACTCTTAGCACAGTCTGATCCATTGTGTCTCTGCCTTCAAGAGACACACTTCAGACCAACACATCAACCTGTGCTAAGAGGTTTTGACTCATACCGAAAGGACGACACCGAGGGTGATCGAGCGAAGGGGGGAGTGGCGGTGTTTGTACGGAACACTGTCCACTCCGAACCTGTAGCTCTCACCTCTCCGTTACAAGCAGTAGCAGTTAAATTACATGGACCGGTGCAACTGACTGTATGCTCCATATATCTACCGCCAGGATCACCAGTTGATTGCGGTCAGCTGGCTGACATCATGCGGCAACTCTCTCGGCCTTTTTTCGTATTGGGAGACTTTAACACGCACAACGCGTTGTGGGGTTCGACCACCAATTGCCCCAGAGGCCGAGAGATTTGTAGATTATTGGAGCAGGAGGATCTGTGCATCCTAAATACCGGTCAGATGACACACTTCACTACTGCTTCCGGTTCGTCCTCTGCCATTGATCTCTCTCTTTGCTCTCCATCGATTGCCGACTCCGTGCATTGGGAGGTGGATCGTGACCTCCATGGAAGCGACCACTTCCCAATTTGGTTACATATACAGTCCGAACGGAGCGAAACAAGGAACACACGGAAATGGAATATCGGCAGAGCTGACTGGCAACTTTATAGCCGGTCAGTAATACTCCAACATCGCCAGACCACCGATGACAAGGTGAAACACTTCACAGAAGTAGTTCATCGGGCGGCCGATATATCCATGCCTAGCAGTTCCGGGGCGCAGCGCAGAACGCCTGTCCCTTGGTGGAGCGATGAATGTCGTTCCGCTATTCAGGGTCGGAGACGGGCCATGTGCCGGTTTAGGTTGCACCCAACACCTGACAACCTCGCAGCGTTCCGGATTGCTAGAGCTAAGGCGCGCCGTGTGATTAAGGAGAGCAAAAAGAGATCATGGCAGAAATTCGTGAGCACCATTAACTGTTCCACACCACCAACAAAAGTATGGGAGTCAATCCGCTGTATATCCGGTAGGTACTCTCGATCGCCAGTATCTGGATTACTGGATCAGGGGCGTGTAGTCACCGACGAGCAAAGCACCGTGCAGCTGATGGCAGAGTATTTCGCTGCCATCACTTCGTCTGCCGGGTTGGACCAACAGGTCCAGCAACGAAGAACATCTGCCGAAAGGCAAGTCTTTAACTTCGACTCGTCGGAATTACAGGACTACAATACCCCATTTTCAGTTTGGGAGCTGGAGTCGGCTCTTAAAAATGCCAAAGACACTGCGCCAGGGCCTGACCTGATCCAGTACCAGATGCTGAGGCATCTTAACAAAGATACTAAATAGTACCTGCTGGGTATTTTTAATGAAATGTGGACCGGAGGACACTTCCCCGACTCGTGGAAGGAAGCAACGATGATCCCAATTTTAAAACCAGGTAAAGACAAGTTGTTGCCAGGTAGCTACCGTAGCATTGCCCTAACTAGCTGCGTCGGGAAGACACTAGAGCGGATGGTGAACCGCCGCCTCGTCTGGTGTTTCGAGTCCCGTAAACTGTTGAGCCGTTTTCAGTGTGGATTCAGGAAGTTCCATTCCACCACGGATAACCTGATCCTACTGGAAGCGGCCATTCAAGACGCCTTCATCCGCAGCCAACACCTTGTGGGTATATTTTTCGACATAGAAAAGGCTTACGACACTACCTGGCGGCACATTATTTTAAAACAGTTATATCAATGGGGATTTAGGGGAAATCTACCCAGTTTTTTAAAATCATTTTTATCTCGACGTTGCTTCTGGTACCGAGTCGGTAGAGAAGTGTCCGACCTTTTTATTCAGGAAAACGGTGTTCCTCAAGGTTCAGTTTTACGTGTGACCCTTTTTGCTATTGCCATAAATAGCATCTCAACTGTTATAAGGAGGCCCACCCGGTACTCCTTATACGTTGACGACTTTTTAATTTTTATTGCATCAGCTAGCCTGATAAGAGCGGAGCGGCAGCTGCAACTCATGCTGAACAGGCTGGATGAATGGTCAGTACACACCGGCTTTCGTTTCTCTGCTGAGAAAACTCGGTGTGTACTTTTTAGCCGCAGTAGAAGTCTTTTAGCAGAACCTCATCTCACCTTGAGGAACACCGTTTTAGGTTTTAGTGAAACTGTTCGTTTCTGGGCCTCATTTTAGACAGTAGGCTTACATGGCTACCACATCTTAAAAATGTCAAAGCCAGAGCCCTGAAAGCTCTTAATGTTCTAAAGTGTCTGTGTGGCAGGTCGTGGGGCGCTGACCGCTCCTGCCTGCTACAGTTTTACAGAGCCTTTGTACGGTCGCGGTTGGAGTATGGTTGCATTGTTTATGGTTCGGCACGGGACAGTTATCTACGTATACTGGATAGTGTCCACCATGCAGGAATTCGTCTCGCCACAGGTGCATACCGCACCAGTCCGATACCCAGCATTTGTGCTGAGTCTGGCGAGCCGCCGCTTTCCATTGCCGGCGTCTCCTCATGGTGCGACACTATATACATATTGCCACAACTCCTGGCAGTCCCGTGTACGACGTAGTTATTCATCCTAATTTTGAACGGCTATATTCCAACCGTCAAAGAGCAACTAAACCGTTCAGCTACCGTACAAAGGCTATATTGGAGGAATATGGGTTTCAGATGCCCTCTTTTTATCACCAGGGTTGGAGTAAATCTCCTCCCTGGCTTTTAAAGAGGCCCAGAACAGTTTTAGAATTGTCGCGGTACAACAAGCTGTGTACCACCGACAATGTTTTTATCCGAACTTTTAGCGATGTTTTAAATCAGTTCCGCGATTTTACCCCGGTATACACGGATGGGTCTAAGCAGGCTGATGGAGTTGGCTGCTCTGTGGTGTTCCCTCGAGTGACTTTTAACTACAAACTGAATAGCTGTCGTAGCGTGTACGCTGCAGAGTGTTACGCTTTGTTAAAGACGCTCCAGCATAGGAAAGTAAATCGCCGCACGAAGTACATCATATGCTGTGATTCCCTCAGTTGCATCCAGGCTATCGTCCAGCAGATCGTCTTGTCCAGGGTATACAGGACACCCTCCGATCCCTTCAATCTTCCGGAAAGGAGGTAGTTTTCTGCTGGGTACCCGGTCATGTGGGAATCAGGGGGAACGAGGCAGCTGATGAAGCGGCCAAGTTAGCCTGCACCAAGGTCAGAGTTGACTTTGATCCGGTCCCAGAGTCTGACCTTGCCTCGGCGGGGAAAAGATTTGTTTTTGACATTTGGCATAGGTAGTGGCTGGAGGTAGAGCATAATAAGCTCCGGGTGGTCAAACCGACCGTTCAGCCGTGGAGCAGCTCCCTCCAGCGGGCGAGGAGGGATGAGGTTCTCCTCACTCACCTCCGTATAGGGCACTGTCCTCTGACTCACAGCTTTCTTTTCCGCCGGGAGGACCCACCCGAATGTGATGCTTGTGGCGTAACTTTGACGGTGCGCCACATTTTAATTGATTGTGTATCTTTTATAGACTTTAGGGCAGATGTTGGCCTGGCCAATGATTTGGCCCCGATTTTAAATAATGAGACCAGCAATGTGGCCAAGGTTTTAAAGTTTTGTGTATCTGCCGGCCTGATATCTAAAATTTTAGGCAGGTCGGCGTAATTTTAGAATTGATGGCAGGCCCCTTTACAGCCCACCATCCATGTGCTCTGTTTTATTTTTTTATTTTCTTTAATTCATTTCGCGCTGGCCCTTTTACAGCCAGCGAGATATTCAGTGTTTTTAAAGTATTCTGTGAACCTGTTTGGCTCCTCTACAGCCATCCAGGTGTACAACGGTCTTAGTTCCAGGCGGCCCCTTTAGGGCTACATCTTATTTTTTTGATTTGTTTTATGTGCTGTCTGTATGGTCGACCCCTTTACAGTCGACCATGCAGACAGTACTTTTATTATGAATTTTAATCACAGCCTTTGCTGGTAATTGTTAGGGCGCTAATGACCTCGTTGTCGACGCGCCCTAAAGCCACAAAAACAACAACTTGAAGATGCCCTATGAAGCTGCTCTGTAACTTGGAATAGATGGAGTGCTGCCAAATGAAATTTTGAAGTGTTCAAATTCAAAAGGAACAGTCAGTGTCATCAGAATAAACTAATGGTTTTAAAAAACATAAAAACTGCCTTAAAAAAAACACGCTAAAAATTTTAAAATAACTTTACACCTTGCTTAGAAGAATGTAAATCTAATGTAAATGGAAAATATTTTAATTGCTGTTATTAAAATTTTTACATTAATTAGTTATTTTTGGAGTCGGTGCCAGCTGTCACATCCTGAAGAAACAGTATTTTAATCTATGGCTCAGCCTTTTTGGTCATCCAGGCATATCTCTAGCGCTACAGTATCAGTTGGTAGGCTGCATCATGGAGTAAAACACTTTACAGTTAGTATAATATTGGCGTATCATCTGAATGTTTCAGTTTTCTTGAAACATGTTTCTAACATTAATTGTAGGTAAGTAGTAACATAATTTTTTATGTATTATTGTTTTTATCTTTTTATTTTTCTTGCTTTGGCTGGCACAGACTCCAAAAATAACTAGTGAATGTAAAAATTACAATAATAATAATGTAAAATATTGTCCATTTAGATTTAGTTTCTTCTAAGCAAGGTATAAAGTTATTTTAAAATTTTTAGTGTGTTTTTTCTGAAGGCAGTTTTTATGTTTTTTTTTTTTTTTTGTTTTTTTAAAAATTTTTTTGTATTTTAAATAAGCCGCAGCAGTTCTCATTTTTCCAACTTCCTGGTAGCTCAGTAATTAAAGTGCTTGATTTTTAAAAAATAATTCTGCCTTTATATACCCCAACAACTTACAGAACGGGGTGAATTGGATGTTATGTTATAGAATCTCAGTTTACATTTTGGTCCAGGCCGTGTTTCGATCTAATCATAACATCTGTTAAAGCTGCTGCTCAATAATCGAAACGTGCAACATCTGGGCATTGATACATACCATGTTCACAAATCTGTCTCTGGAATATATCTGTTTGTTCCAGCATCACACAGAAAATGTAGATTTTTAGTTGGTTTCCGATTGGTATCCAAGTTGAAATTTGAAGTACATGTTGAGACATTGGAACACCTCTATTTTATAAATATTCTGCCATGACTTAAAAATAGATTAATTGATTTTGGCGGGATTTAAAACTGTGGATTTTTGTAAAGAACATTGGAAATTAAAAGGGGTGGGGGTAAAGGGGAAGAGGGATTAGGCTTTTGTATACCAAATGTAGACTGCCTTGTTTGATTGATTTAAAGTATACGTGTGTAAATTTCTATTGATACCAGATAAAAACTGTAGGTATGTATAAAAAAACAACAATTAAGGTGTGTGGAGATGAAGAGTAGTTTGGTTTTTGGAAAGCTAGTGTGGACAGTATGTTTCTCTTTGTTTATAAGTATACTTGTGCAGTGTTCCATCGAAATCATAAAAACTGTGGGAGCGATAAAGAATATTGGAAATTAGGAGGGGTGGGGGTATAAGCAAGGAGGGGTTAGACTTCTGCAATATAATTTAAACACAATTGTTCAGTATGTTTTAAAGTATACGATGCAAATCCCTTCAGAATGGGATTGAAACTGTAGCTTTGTGTAGATTAAGGGAGTGGAAAGGTGGAGAGCTTTAGCTTCTCGAAACCAAATGTGGACACTATTTTTCTGTTTTTTGAAGTATACATGTGCCCACTTCCTTCAAAATCAGATAGCTTTATATAAAGAACATTGACAGTAATTAAAGGGGGATAGCGTTTGCATTTTTATGAAAGTTATGTGGACAGTATTTTTCTTTTTCTATTTGTTTTAATGCATATGCATGCGAAGTTCCAATGAATCGAATTAAAATGTAGGTTTGTACAAAAATTAAGGGATGTAAAAGGGTACTTTTTGGATTTTTTTGGTCAGAAATTTTATCCATTAAAAAATACATATATGTGACAACTTTCATAAAGATCGGTCAAGCTTTTTAAAAAGAAAATTGACAAAAATCAAGGGGGAGGAAGCAGGGAGAGGGGTTCACTTTTTGTAAACCAAAAGGTGACATTATTTTTCTCTTTGTTTTATAGAAAAAAAATTGCTAAGTTCTATCAAAACAGGATAAAAACTGTGGGTTTGTATAAAAAAATAAGCGGTTTAATGGGGAGAGGGGGTGGTTTTATGATTTTTTTTGTTAGAAACCTTCTACGTGAAAAAAGCACCAACTTTCACTGTAGCTTCTTTTTTTATATATATATAAAGAACATGGACAAAAATTAAGAGGGTGGAAGGAGGGGGAGGGGTTGAACTTTGGCAGACCAAATGTTGACAGGATTTTCCTCTTTGTTTTAAAGTACACATTGCAAAGTTCATTTAAAATCAGATAAGAAATATAGGTTTCTATAAAATTAAGGAGTGTAAAGGGAGTTTTTTTTATTTTTTGGCCCGAAACCTTCTCCATGAAAAATTACATGTATATGCCAACTTTAATGGATATCAGTGTTGACTGTAGCTTTGTATAAAGAAAATTGGCAAAAATTAAGGGGGTGGATAGGGGGAGAGGGGTTCAGTTTTTTCAAACCAAAAGTTGACCATATTTTTATCTTTATTTTTGACTACACATGTCCAAAGATCCTTCAGAATCGGATAGAAAATGTGGATTTGTATAAAAATTAACGGGTGTAAAGGGGTAAAAGGGGTGGTTTCTCAATGAAATTCATAAGGGACCACATTGGAGGTAAACCCTATCCACTAAAATAAAAAATTAATTCAAATCTGTTCAAAATTGGTGAAGATATCGCTGAACATACATACGAATTGAGAACCACCTCCTTTTTTTGAAGTGGGTTAAAAATCAAACTCAAGTTTGAGAAGGAGCAACTAAGGCAGGTAGAAGAAAACTTTAATAGAAACACCACTAGAGATTTCTATCAAACTTTTAAGTCAAAAGTTACTCTCTGTTCCACCTTTGTTCACTGATTAATGATCAGGTTAAACTAATTCTAAACAATAAAGAGAATTGTGAACATCTGGCAAAGTACTTCAAACAGTTGCTTAACTGTGAACCTCCGCTGATTGAAATGACCTTTTATGAAAGAAGCAATAAACTTCCCAACTTGATTCTGCCAGATAAGAAGCAAATAACTGAGATCATCAAAAGCCTTTAGAACAACAAGACATCTGACAAAGACTCCATTGTTGCAGAGCTTATCAAGTGTGCTGGAGAGAAGATAATATGCCAACTTGAGAAAATCCTGCAACAAATTTGGCTTGTAGAAGAGATACTAGAGGAGTGGAGGGATGCTGTGATCCATCCATTACACAAGAATGGAGACAACAAATGTGAATTACTACAGGGGTATATCACTACTACCTCTGGCATACAAGATACTTTCAAAAGCACTGCAGTGGAGAATAGAGAAACACACAGATTGAAAGCCCCGGGGGAATACCATGTGGGATTTAGGAAAGGAAGGTCATGTGCAGAACAGATCTCCACTATCAACAGCATTGGTATGGGATAAAAAAGGTGATCACAACATTTGTGGGCTTCAAGAAGGCAAATGATTCCACAAATTGGTATATGCTGATAAAGGTTTTGCAATAATTTGGAATAGATTATAAATCACTAATACAACAAACTTTAAAGAACACCCGATCCCAAGTTCTTATAAGCACTATCAGAGCCCTCCGAGATCAAAACTGAAGTAAGGCAAAGTGATGGACTCTCACCATTATTGTTCAACTGCACATTGGAAAAGCAGGTAATGGCGGATAGTGATGTGTCAGTCAAACGTTGCAAACAGAATTTGACTAGGACACCAGAACAATGAACTGACCAGAGATATACAAAATAGCTTTTAAAAAGCATTTAAAAACAAAATGAAAATACTTTCTTATTTTTCTATTCCAAATACAAAATGGTTTGAAACGTTAGTATTTAAATGCAAAATATGTATTTTTAAAATACTTTTTTGTTTGTTTATTATGTATGTTATTTATTGCAATTAATTCATGGATTTTAAGCTACTACTTGTTCAGAAAAGCCATCCTTCAAGATTAGTGTATGAAATCTTATCTCTCATTCCGCTTGAACAGAACTTGAGAAACAAGTACTATTTTTAGACTTTTTTTTACTGTTGGTTTTTTATTTAAGCAATCTAAACTAGTATCTGTATCCTTTAAATACTGCAATATTTTTGTCTGTGCAGTGTTTACACTGGCTACAGAAGAATCTGAGTCCTCTACAAATATGTAATAAGATTGTCTTTTCCCATTTGGATTATATGTACTTCGAATGTCTTCTTGTTTTATTTTTAGTACTTCAACGACAAACCATTCATCTGTGAATTCTGTTTTATCGCTCTGTGACCTTTTAAGTTTTTTTTAAAAAAGGAAAAGATATGGATGCTAAAATCTCTCAAAACACTTTAATTACTTCGATCAAAACTCCAGAGTTTGTAGGATTAGCCATTTGTAAACTGCTTAGCATCCATTTCATTTTTGTTAATTCTGGCAATAAACATCCATGGAAGGTATTTTTGCTCCCTGAAACTTCTGATGTCTTCACAATAGGTTTTGTACAGACTGTGCACTCATCAAGAAAATAAATTTCAATTTTATTTAAAGCTACCAAATCTAATTTTCTTCATATCGTTACTGCCAATACATCTTGAATAGAATTGTAATTCAAATTACATCTATTTAATTTAATTGTGATGGAGTGCACATACTTGATGTCCTTTTGGATATACAGAAATAGGTTTTTTTCCAGTTAATTCTCAGTTTGTTTCACATGCTTTTGCAGACCTCGAACCGAGCGTGGTGGGTGAGCGGTTAACGTTCTGACCTCTCATTCGGGAGGACACCGGTTCGAATCCCTGTCCGGGCATCCAGATTTTGGTTTTCCATGGTTTCCCCAAATCACTCCAGACAAGTGCTGGGATGCTTCCTTTAAAAGGCCATGGCTGAATTCCTTCCTCTTCTTTGTCCCCAGTCCCATCCTGCCTCTAATGACTCAATGAGGCGTAAAGGCACAAGTAAAAATGGAAGCCTTGAACTCAGATTTCAAAGTAAATGACATTTTACCATTGCTGCATCATGAAATATCTTACATGAGTTCCTTTGACGTCCTGTCCTAGACCAGGCATTTTAGGTATGAACCTCAAAGAAATATTGTAGAGCTGAAATTTGACACTGATATTTCATACTTCCTAAGAAACAAATCCTGAAAAGTCCCCTACTGTGGAGTGTCCGCACCATAGGTTTTCAAGGTCAAAAGGGCCTGAGTGCCAAATCGATGTGAACTCATAACATTTAAAATGTCAGCCTTAGTAACATTTTATTGCACCCTAGATATTCACTGCATAAAAGTGTAGTATCAGACATAATTATTGTATAAAAGTAACAGTACAATAATGTTTTATCATGAAGATGGTATGAAACATGACTTTTTTTTAAAACAGCTTCTGCATAGCTGAAAAACTATCAATGTTCCACATCAAGTCATATAACCAAAGTTATAGTGCATAGTTTCAGCCTTAAAATGGTATATAAATTGTCTTTCTGACAAACTGTTGTCGTGATGTGTGTCGAATCAACTACAAATGAATCAACGTTGGACCCAGAGTGTTGTGCTGAGTTGTCCCGAGTCATATTTTTTTCATGTCAGAAGGGGGTCAGTAGTGCGTAAATGCTATAATCAGTATGAATGTCTTGTAGCACTTAAACTATCAGCCTTAGTATCATAATTAATCCAGGTTTGCTGAAAACTATCGGAGTTATTGTGTCAAGACCTATCATTAAAGTTGTGGAACATATTTTCAGCATTAGAATGGTACATTGTTTATATTTTTATGATAAATGGTTTGCAAAAAATGCATCGAAACACTCCGAAACAGTGCACAGAGCTCAGCTCAAAGCACCATTCCACTCACCTCCCCCCTCTGTCTACATCATTCTGCCCTACTTGGAACAGTACGCCGAGTTTTTGTGCTCTTGGAATTATATATGAACTGACAAAAAAAAAAAAATCTAGAAAATGATGAAATGATTTGCAGAACTATAAATTAGTGTGCAAATTTATGAAACATTTTTTATTACTGAATTTGTTGAACAAAATTTAATGTTCAGCTTCATCACTGACCTCATCTGAACCATTATACATGACATTAACACTTGCAGAGCCTCTGCAATGCCCACACATTAGCGAATGGTTTACTCACGAATCGTCTTCTTCTCTTGTGCCATAAAACTTGTCTGGTATATCTCCTTTTCTCCCAAACTATGAGTACTCTAATATTGCAACAGGATGGTCCCATACGAAACCTTTCATTTCTTCACTGTACGTATGCGGCACTAGCTCTGCGGCAATTTTCTTGAACAGCCTCTCTCTGAAAAACATATAGTTACCACTCCAGAATCAAATAACTCTTCTACTTCTTGAAGTTTAAATTTTACCATTACTCTTGGAGAATATGACTAATTTGTTCTAATTTACTGCCTTCTTGCAGCAACAGTTCTCGTAAATCCTTGCCGTAGATGTATCTGTCTTGCCTGCTCAGCTGTCGTGAGCCACTGGTGTTTACAATTGCCACTGCACTCATGCCACCACTGTCAGCTGGTGCGCGCCCATTGTTGCCCCGTGGCGCGTGGTTGTAAAGTTCTCTTTCACGTTGCCGCAATAACTCGGCGCCCGCTTTCTCCACATTGCTATCTTCCTTAACCTTTATCTGCAGGTTGTCTAAGGTGACTTCTCCAGATTCTTCTGAAAACAATACTTCCATGTTGACTCATACCATACTACTACCCATCAGTTTCTGCTCGGTCTCTTCATGAAGTTTTAATAAATCGCTGTTGATTGTCTGTTCAACGAACGACCATGCAATTTCTTCGATTTCTTCTCTTTCTAACTCGTCATCTTCTGCCCTAAATCTTCCATATTCTTCCAACATTGACTCCGCAAACATTGTCTCACTTAGAGCTACTTCTGTTAGTTCTTTCTCCTTCTGTAAACCAGAACCCTTTCCTGTTTCTGTTTCTTTTGTGGGTTCCACATTTGGTAGCCTCCTGTTATCTCTTGTTCCCGCCGAGGCTGAAGCAGTGACACACTAGTTTACCCGAAGCCCACTCTCCACAACTTGCTACCTGCACCTTGGTTACACACGCCTCCTGTAGCCTGTAGCCTGTCGCCAGCAATTTGTTCCTGGTAGGCTCTTCTAAATAACCCGGCTCCGCCCCCGCGACCAGTGTCTGAATTCTCCTCTCTGTCCTCCGGTATTGTATCTGCCACAATTCCCGTTATCAAATTGATGATAGATCTCTTGCTGTGGCTGGGAGTTACCTCTGTTCCCTTTCAAGATGTCTCCTTCCAGTTGTTGTTCCTCTGTGAAATGTGCGGTGGCCTCATAACATACTCTT
Organism: Vandiemenella viatica; assembly: GCA_031002005.1. NCBI lineage: Eukaryota > Metazoa > Arthropoda > Insecta > Orthoptera > Morabidae > Vandiemenella > Vandiemenella viatica. The sequence continues at coordinate 173,704,593 of JARYHS010013630.1, forward strand.
TTGCTCTCAGGCTCCTCTCTTGTTTGTCCAACCTACCCAACATCTTTACTGCCTCATCGATGGTACATATATCATGGCTAAAGAACGCCAACTGTGTTGGCTCTGGCTAACAGGCACTGATCATTCACAAGTATTCTCCTTCACTAAAGTGCTTACAAGAATTCTCGCACTTCAAGAACAAGCTTTGTTGCCTGCCACTACCCGGTGAGTATTGCTTGCCCACCATTAAATTGCATCACACTGCAATTCGACGGTATGTGGACCAAAAATGTTCCAAGAAGGCTGTGCAATGTTTCACAGTTATCGGCGAACTGTTCTCCCCACATTTGGGCACCCCCTTTGATGTGTTTACCAATCATTTCAATCTTCTTTCTCTCTGCAGCCCTACAAAAAGGTACAAAATTTTCAATTTTCTTTATAAAATCGACAGGGTGTATTCTTCCATTGTCGCAGTATTTATCCCACTCCAGCTTCTCTTCCACTGTACATGCCGTGAACACATTTACATTTGGCGTAACTTGACATTTGGCAACCTCTTCCTTCATAACTTCTGGGAACTCACAGTTTTAAACTTTTCTCAACCTTTTTCTCCACAGTAATTGGTACTTGTACCCGAAGCCTTTCATTCACTCGCACTAGAGTGGATGAGTTTCTCCACCTGACGTGATAATTGTTCCATGCCTATTGCCAACTGGTCAACTTCTTCCTTTACTAAAAAAAGAGTACTTCTCTGTTAGGTTTTCCTCCAAATTCCAACTGTAACTCTCCACCTTAATCAATTTTTCATTACGACTATATTCCATCACTTCAATCAGCTCGACTCTTTTCTTAAGGGATTCCACATTCTGGTCCAAAATGCCGGTCACTTGTTCGAAATCTGAATGATACTGGCTCAATCTAGAAGACACTTCATCAGTTTTCTGGGTACAATGTTCCCTGTAATTGGTCAATTCTTCTCTAAATTGCCCTACCTGTGACTCAAAAGAAGAATCCAACAACTTGTGCAATTTATTATTCACTACCCTAAATTAATCTCGGAGAGACACAATACTTTCCTATAACTTATTTTGGAAGGAAATATTATTTTCAGCTAATTTAGATTGAAGAGAAATGTTAGTTTCATTTAATTGTGATTGGAAGGAATGATTACTTTCCTTTAGTTCCTGACTGAAAATGCTATTCTCATTTAATTTAGATTGGAGAGTATGATTACTTTCATTTAATTTTTTGACTGAAGGTAACTATTACTTCCATTTACTTTTTGAAATGACGTACCATCTTGTTCCTGAAAGCCACATAGACTGTCCAACACTGATGTATCATTATATTCTTGGACCTCCTCTTGCAACATACTAACCCATTCCAAGTTACTATTAATTTTTGCTATTCTCCAAAGGCACTCAACACAATTAGGAAGATGACTTTAATATGCTTTCCCAAGTCTTGGCATAAACTATGCTGAAAAAAAAACTAATACTATACTTTGTGCAAAAAACTACTCCCTAACGACAAAAGCATTTTTTTCCTCAAGCAGTTCACAGAAAAAATAAAGCTACCACTCGAAAAGAAAAAAAATATTTCCTTGTCATATTTCTTTTAACTCGGCTAACCCATCATCATCGATGACAGTAAAATAGGATGGAAGATTAAAAAATTGTGTATAGAAATTTTTTCCAAAAACATAAATTTGTAGAGCAATTACTATGTCAGTTTGCAATAGCAAAAAAATGATATTTCTTTCCTTTTGATGAGTTGTTATAGCTTTCCGGAACGTGTTTCCCACTCAGCTTGGACACCACCCACGCAGACCCATGAAGATCGAAATTGCCCTGTGTCATCAGTGCCGCGATGTGTTCACCGCCAGGTCCGGCACAGACTGAGTAATTTTCCCAGCTCCCACTACAAGCCACCACTGTCACTAATAGAGTGTATTCTCTGTGTACCGTCTTTGCGTTCACTGCCTTCTTACACCAGTTTTATCTTCCGCTGGCCTTCAGCGCACTGCAACTACTCTGAGAACATGTGCATTGTCGTCCATTGTCGTTTGACCCACTTTTCATCTCCAATTCTAGCACGTTTTCGTGTTAATTACTACGTCCATTAATTACACTGCTAATTGCAATTCCTGTCACAACAAGGCCATGTAACCCAATTATGGGTATTGGGGCTTGACTTAAAATTGATGTTTCATATGCTGTTACTTGCTGCCATTAGCTGTCCCAACTTTTACACATTTGCAGATTCTATTGACCCGGTTGCCAGTCAAGTGATGTAAGCTTAATGAAAGGTTGAATAAGTCATCTAGGAACTACTAGATGCTACAGATGAAAGTCGGCACACACATGTAGTTAATCAAATATCACAAAAATTTTAATAAACACAACATACATTCGCCAGCGCTGGCCACCAGGCACTTTTAAAACTTCTTCTCCAAAGTTGCTAGGTTCATGAAAAGAATTGATGAAAGTGAGTTGTTGCCCCAGTAAATATTCACATGAACAGTCACCTAAAAACACAGTTCTGTTACACACTCTGGGAATCTAACAACGCCGCAGAACAAAAATTATCTTCACTCGCGATACAGTCCTAGTTCTTTTCACAACATATCTTCTCTCTTCACACTGTTTCTCTTAAAATGTCCCGGTCATTACGTTATGACACTCGTGGATTCCAATCTACTTTCTGTGTGTACACTCGCAACAAACTCTCCCGATATAATGAAACAAGACTCGGGGTATCAGATCTATGTGGAAAGTGTGTGGCATTATTTAAATAGGCCCTCTCTCTCCCCTGTATCCTGCTCAGCCTTGCCACCTTCAAACTCCCTGAACCAAATCAAGAAATCAAGTGTTGCTGCCATAAGTTGACTTACAGATGTTCGACAGCATAGGTAGTCTTTTACTTTGGGAAACAAGAAAAGTTTGCTGAATCTAAGTCAGGCGAATATGGGCGGCAAGAGGAAACGTCCTTTGCTAAAAACGTTATTAGCTCTGGTGTGTAGGCAGGAGTGGTGTTTTGTATGAATATCAGGTGCTCTCAACTCCAGATATACATACAGCCTTTATCATTATGTTAGAAAATATTGTATCATTTGTAGCTAAATCTCGTGCCTCTCCAATAGGCATCTGCAAGTATGAGTCACCTATCAGATGAATTTGATGTCACTTCCAGTGTCTCACAGGCTTTGGACCTAGGTCTAATTCGGTTCTGTATCTTAATGATATTGGTGAGATTACTATCTGAATATTAACTGTATGCTGATAACTTGAAGAGTTATAGAGAAATTAGTTAATTAACAAGACCTTTGTATCTTTCTGCACAATATCTACGGACTTGAGAGCTGGTGTATGACAAACAAGTTGAAATTGAACATAAATGTGCAGCAACCTTGATCTTGCAATCCCACAACCAACTGCCCGCAGTTTACCTGCTTGAAGTTCAAATGATGGATTGCAAACCATAGTGGTACAAGTGTCAAAATAAACTTTTTGAGAAAATGCTTTTTGTAAATATGTTTGAAATATTTGACCTACAGATTGTAATGAAACAAACCAAGTATTCGTTACAAAATTTTAATGCTTTCCATATCAAAATTGTCTCAAGATTACTAAGATTTCAATATAAAAACAACAAAATCACTTATACCTTTGTGGATAGAATAAAATAATGCACTTATATCAGTATTGCACACTACAGTTTACATACTTTTTTTTACACATGTATCAGGCCTATGGTAGAGCTTCAACCAGAGTGTAAAACGTTCTTTGACATTATCAGTAGAACTGTTGCTGGCCTTGTACATTTAACACCAGAGCTAAACACAACCACCTTTGCTGTGAAGAAATGGAAACAATAATTGACACGATAATTAGTTTATCATCTTATTCATCATAAATATAAACCGAAATACTTTCTTCATGTTTCATGTACACTATTTTTTCTTGTTGAAGCAGACTGTTGATTTTGGTTCTGATAACATCTTGACGAGTTGTAAAATTCATGATGAATCAGCAGTATAAATTTTAGAAGATAAACCAAACCTTTAAACTTAACATGCTTTATTTTTACTTCTGTTTCTCTAAGCTGAGGAAGAATTTTGGATATGTTTCGTTCTTTGCATCAATTTTGACTTGACAAAATGGTGAGTCTACATCCTTGAAATACATTCTTCTGAAAATCTTATCCATCTGATATTTAGCCAATTAATTTTATTTTTCACGTTGTCAATTCTTCTGTTAACAATAACTTTTGAAACAGGGTCAATAGAAAAAAAAATCTTCTTGTTCCATTCTGCGAACTTTAAATTTCTTGCATCTGTTCTCAACCAAAGTCATCCCATCTTCAAGCACAAAAATATACTGGACTTTTTCTGTTTGTCTATGTGCGAAAAATCAGCATCATTTTCTAGGTAACTATGACCAGATCTTGAATTTGTGATCTACAGTAGTAATGGGTGTATAAGCTATGACTTACATCCAAAGCCTGCAAATTATTTGATTTTGGTTTCGACCACTGCAGCTGTCACTGTATGCAACCTAGTGCATACAACCTTTAGGCAGCTGTTCATGATGTACTTTAATAGACACAAAGCCACTTCCGATGCCCCATATGACACAGTATTTTTACCCCACATTTACATGTGTGCGTCTCCATTTTTGCAGTCGTGAATCCCTAGATTACAGGTCCAGAATTGGTGTTTGTAGTAAATCAAATTTGTAAATAAGCAATAGTTAATTTTTGTTGTTGTAAATCAACAGTTATCATATGAACTGCTTCTTCCTCCTTGTCCCTATGTCCCTTGTCCTTTGGACTTCTAATTAATGATATTCATTTTCCTCTTTCATATTTTTTTTCTTTCCTGTATTTTCTTCACTTTTGTAAAATTTCTCTAACCTGTCACATATTACATTTATCGCTTCATTGTTTTGTAGAATCTAAGATTGACTTCAGTATTGAACACTTTTATGTAGATTTGTTCTTTAATTGGTTGTATTCCTTCATCTACGATTTTTGCTTTATAAAGGCAATACATTTTTGATACCGATAACTCGCGAGAGACACTTTTTTACTGGTGCATCTCCGCATGAATAATGGCTCTTAAATTTTGGAAAACTGTTGATGTGTTCCTGAACGTCGTTCAATTTATCTTCTTTGATTTTATTTTCAGGTTCATGTTTGCAACGTTTGTCGTATACCAGAAGATTCAGTGAAAGCTGCGTGGGTAAATCTTCTATCAGAAATAGTTAAAATTTTCGGAAAAAAGGCTTTGCACACTCTTTTAGTATTTACTATGATTACTTTACTTACTTTTTATTGTTAACTAGCTAGTACCCACGACTTCGTTCGTGATTGTAAAGAATTCATATTGACAGCTATAGACATCTAACCACCTTAGTGCACGATGGGAGACTCGATACTATTACCATACACAAGTACCAGTCTTCTGCACCATGTAGTTCCGGCAGCAAGGTAAAATTTACGGATACACACAAGTCTTTGGATGAAACACGAAAATATTCATGATCGACCAATTTCAAACACCATATCTCACACACTCCCACAGTTACCGAATTTCGGCCAACGTTGTGATCGATGGGAGACTCTGTGTTACTACCACACACAAACGCCAGTGATCTGCGATTGATAGTTTTCACTTAAAAGTGAAACACCGTGACACATGCGTCTTTGGCAGAAATATGAAATTGCCGCAGGTCGACCATTTTCATCCCCCATATCATCCACACCCCCATAGCTACAGACATCTAACAACCATAGTGCATGACAACCGACACGATTCTACTACCACACATAAACACCAATGCTCTATGCTATGTAGTTGTGGCAGAAAAGTGACATATGCGGAGACAGTCAAAATACGGAAATATCCTTGGTCGGCCACTTACAACCACCATATCTACCACAGTACCACAGTTTCTGAAATTCGGCCGCTGTTGCGATCGAAAGGTGACTCTGTGCTACTACTACACACAAACGCCAGTTATCTGTGATCTATAGTTTTCGCTGAAAAGTGATACACCATGACACTTTTGTCTTTGGCAGAAGTATGAAACTGCCACAGGTCGACCAGTTTCAACCCCCATTTCTCCCACACCCCCATATCTACCGACATCTAACAACCATTGTGCACTACATGAGATACGATTCTACTACCAACCACAAACACCAATGCTCTATGCTATGTAGTTGTGGCAGAAAAGTGACATATGCGGAGACAGTCGAAATACGGAAATATCCTTGGTCGGCCACTTACAACTACCATATCTACCACAGTGCCACAGTTTCTGAAATTCGGCCGCTGTTGCGATCGAAAGGTGACTCTGTGCTACTACTACACACAAACGCCAGTTATCTGTGATCTATAGTTTTCGCTGAAAAGTGATACACCATGACACTTTTGTCTTTGGCAGAAGTATGAAACTGCCACAGGTCGACCAATTTCAACCCCCATTTCTCCCACACCCCCATAGCTACCGACATCTAACAACCATTGTGCTCTACATGAGATACGATTCTACTACCAACCACAAACACCAATGCTCTATGCTATGTAGTTGTGGCAGAAAAGTGACATATGCGGAGACAGTCGAAATACGAAAATATACTTGGTCGGCTACTTACAACCACCATTTCTACCACAGTACCACAGTTTCTGAAATTCGGCCGCTGTTGTGATCGAAAGGTGACTCTGTGCTACTACTACACACAAACGCCAGTTATCTGTGATCTATAGTTTTCGCTGAAAAGTGATACACCATGACACTTTTGTCTTTGGCAGAAGTATGAAATTGCCACAGGTCGACCACTTTCAACCCCCATATCTCCCACATCCCCATAGCTACCGACATCTAACAACCATAGTGCACGACAGGAAAGACGATTCTACTACCACACGCTAACACCAAAAGTCTATGTTATGTAGTTGTGGCTGGAAAGAGAAGTTTACGGAGATACGAATTTTTTGTTGAAATATGAAAACGCCCTGCACTGACAAACTTTAATCATTATATCTCCCACATCCCCACAGCTATCGGCATTCGGCCAACATTGTGCACGACAGGAAACTTCATGCTACTTCCACCCACAAACATCAGTGATCTGTGCTAGGTAGTGGCGGCTGAAAAGTGAAATATAGGAAAAAACACGTCTATTTTTATATATATATAAGATTGAACGCTTCAGTTTCTTTATTTGTATGCAATGTCTAATTAAATTCATTTATGCATCCAAATTTCCTAATATCCAAAATTCTGAATGAATTAGTTTACACTGATCTTCAGTAAAAGTTTTGCTGGTGTCGACAGACATGTTTAAAGGTTTTTATAACCTTAGCTGGAATTGTTTCGACTTTGGTAGACACACAGTACATTACTGTACTTCATTGCATCTTTGTTTTCTTATGTTTGTTCTCCTAGGCTGCGATGTTTTTGTCTGGTGGGTTTTGAAGTGGTATCGGCCAAACTGGTAGTGAGGCAGGCGATGCTTCTGCAACTGGCAGGTTTTCAGGTGGTATTGGCACAACTGGTGGAGAGGCGGATGATGATGTTGGTGGCAGAACTGCAGGGGTGTCTGATCATAATGACCCAAATGGCAGCAAATTTGATGATGCTTGTACATTTAGCGCAAGTCCTTCTTGGGAGCAAGTTTTTATACATTTTTTGAGGGGTTCTAATATGTTTTTACTTTTCTCAGGGCTTAGTTTCCATGCAATATCTACAATAAAAGCATAAAAATATGTTAATTCTATACTGGCACAAGCAGCATCTAAACACCTAAAACAATAGCATGAAGTATTATGCCAGACCAGTACATGTGATGTCTAAACAAAATCACATCAAACACAATTAAAAATATTTTGCTTGCAAGTAATGATTAGTTTATTTTAAAATATTATATCAGTATGGAAAGCAGGGTTGTGTAAATAACCAGATTTGAATTTTATTTTATCATAAACTATCAACTTTTCAGCCATTGTTTTATGAAAATGCTATGCTATTCTTTACAGATAAAATGTACCTTCCATGAAACTAATCTCCATCTCAGAAACCTGCATGTTACAATTTGCATAAAGCTTACATGATTTACAGATATTACCATCTCTTAATCTAGTACTGATTAGGTCATAAGCCCCAGTAAAAACTTAAAAAAAAAATACTATGGCACCATTGTTTTTCATCCTTTTGAGTTGGACTTACCGAGCGTGGTGGTGTAACGGCTAGCGTTCTGGCCTCGCATTCAGGAGGACGGCGGTTCGAATCCCGATCCGGGCATCCATGATTTCCCCAAATCACTCCAGGTGAATGCCGGGATGCTTCCTTCAAAAGGCCATGGCCGAATTCCTTGCCCCCCATCCTTTCCCGCCTCTAAAGACCTAGTTGTTATAGGAGACGTTAAGCAGTTAAAAAAAAAGAGTTGGACTTATTGTATTTACATAATTATCAGTATGCTATATCCTGCTTCTGGGTCCATAAGTCATAACATATTTGACAAATAATAGTATTTTATTCCTCAAGAATAATTTCGGGTGAAATTGCCTACAACTTTTCTGTTTTTAATAAAATGTTCATGGTTACTAATAACCATATTATTTCAACTAGCAATTAACATTTTACGTATGACAAGTTGTTACAGTTTTTGTTGTGTAGTGGAATTCCCTTAACATGTAGCCTGCAAATATTGGAAAACTAATATTCTGTATCTTTTTCAGGTCCATTGGTAAAACTCATGCTTGGAGCTCTGAAAAGTTCTGGGTGGTAAGGAAAAACAAATAGGAAGCTCTATTGTAGTAAGCAAATAATATGAAATACTAAATAATTATTCAATACACACATTTTACAAGATAATTCTTGATGGTTTATATATTGTCTTCTTACTTGTGTTATTTATGTAACCACCAAAATTAAATATTATAGGAAAAATAACTTATCACCATAGATGACAGCAGGAGAGCCTGACAAACATAAAAAAAAACACACACACAACCACAATCACAGTTCACAATATTTTGGATAATAACTTAGTCACATAGGCGGTGAGACATGGCAGGGGAAAGATGTGTACACATCCTGACCTGCCACTTGAATTAAACAAAAATGAAACACAAGGGAGTGTGGCTATTGAACTGGTGGTGGGGAGAGAAGTTTGACCAACGATAATTGTTAAACTTTCTGTGGTGATCAGTCGAGGTAATATATATATTTCAAAATATAATTTGGATCTGTTACAAGAGAAAGTTAATCGGTGTGAGCACATGCTTTAACCTGCCACTCCACTATATTTGGAAGGTACAATGAGGCTATGTTCAGCCAGGCCCATTGTAAGGCTGTCCTAATTTTTTGTTTTTAGGCAATTTCTGCAATTGGCTAAAGGAATTTTGGGATGATCCCCAATCTCTACCTCATAGACCACACATTCCACAAACAAAAATACTCTAAATTAAGTGATAAAATGACGCGCCAATGCTACTGTTTTTGTAACTTTAATGCCGTACACGTTTCACCTCTCATCGAGGCAACATCAGCTACAAATTATTTACGTTTCCAAATTCGTATTCACACATCTCTGATTTTTCTCCAAAGCTCTGATTTTTCTCCAAAGCACGTTTCCGCTAAATCAGTTTGTCTTGGCTGCTGCATACTGGATGTAAACATTTTGCTCACTGCTTCACTCGCATGTGCTTTAGTATGCGTAAAAATTCTTTACCGGTTTTATTCTATTACCAATTATTAAAACGGAGAGGCATGAATTGTAAATGTTTTCTGACAAGTTTGTTTTAGTTATTGCCTTAGGTTCAGTTTTCGTACTGATGTCCGAGAGTTTGTTTCATTCATATTTTAACATGATGTAATTGATTAAATGGTAGAAAAGCTACCTGAAAAATTAAAAGTACTAATTCGTGGTTGTAATTATTGTGCGAAGTGTAAAAAATTACTGTTTAAGAACTATTTTATTTTGGCGATTTAAGTAAGTCAAGCAGTGTTTTAAGAGAAATAGAATGCTACCTTTGCGTTACTTGGTAGATCGCTCACTGCAATGCCTGTATAAACCACATTTCTAGTTTGATTGTTTGGTGCACATACGTACAGACATGATCTACCATTCGCCCTGTAGTAAGCAATGTATAGATGGCGGTGGAAGAAACATGGTGTCCGAAGATCAATTCCTATGGTTCCTAGTGTCTGGCCTTGAGACTTGTGGATTGTCATGGCAAAACAAAAGGTTACTGGGAATATCAGGCGCATAAATTTGAATGGAAAGTTTGATGGTACCAGTGGTATTCGTGGAATGAATAATTTGTCTCCTCGTACATATTCTGTTTTTGTGCAAGGATTTCACTTTAAGTCTAATTCCATTGCACAGATGTGGTGGGTATACGAGGGTTGTTTCAAAAGTAAGGTTCCCAACTCTGTACCCTTACCATGCATGATGCAATGTGAAATCTGGCAACACCACCGTGTTCGCTGGATCCCCCACCACCGATTCCAACAATCAGCGTGGCTCTGCAACGGTCAGTACCGGCCTGATAGCCATAAGCGATGGAGCCTGTCATCGCCGTCACCGCCAGGTGTGAAATTCGTGCGGTCTTCCGATTTTTGCACGCAAGAAAGTTACCACCTGTAGAAATTCATCGGCAATTGTGTGAAGTGTATGGGGAAATGTGCATAAGTATTCAACACGTCCGCAAATGGTGTAAGGAGTTTGCCAATGGCCGTACGGGCGTCCACGACGAACAACAAAGCGGGAGGCCGTCGATCTCCGACGACGTTGTGGTGAAAGTTGAGCATATCCTGCTCGAAGATCGGCGAATCACCATCCGGCAACTGGCTGCTCAAATTCCTGAGGCTTCTGAAGCTTCAATTGACAGGATTTTGAATGAAAAGCTAGGCTATGACAAAGTGTGCGCGCACTGGGTGCCGCACATGCTTTCAGAAGTCCACAAACAGCAGCGTGTCGACTGTGCTCGCAAGTTCTGCAGTGAATGCAACGACAATAACGAAGACTTCCTGATTCCATTGTTACGGGGGATGAATCGTGGTGCCATTACGTCACTCTTGAAACAAAACAACAATCGCGCCAATGGAAACACACCGGATCGCCACCGCCAAAGAAGTTTAAGTAGCAACTGTCAGCAGGAAAAATCATGGCATCGGTGTTTTGGGACCGGTGTGGTATACTGCTCATTGATTTTATGCCTAGAGGGACCGCCATTAACTCCACAGGTTATTGCGAGACCTTGAAAAAGCTCAGACGGGCAATCCAAAATCGTTGTAGGGGAAAACTCAGCAAAGGTGTAAGGCTGCACCATGACAATGCTCGTCCACATGTATCGCAACAAACGAAGGAGTTAATCGACAAATTTGGCTGGGATGTCATTGACCACCCCCCTTACAGCCCCGATTTGGCACCCAGCGATTTCCATCTGTTTCCGAAATTGAAGGAGCACCTTGGCGGTCAACGATTCGAGACGGACGAGGAGTTGCAAGAAGCAGCTTCCAAGTTTCTCAACGGGTTGGCGGTGGACTTCTTTGAGGTGGGAATGCAAAAATGGATTACTCGACAGAAAAAATGCATAGAAAAAAATGGGTACTATGTGGAAAAATGGCTTAAAGATCAATGTTTCCAATGGTGTAATCGTTTTTTCAAATAAAATTCCTTGTGTCTAAAAAAAAATTGTGGGAACCTTATTTTTGAAACAACCCTCGTATGTTTCTGATGTGCATGATCAGAGTACCAACTTTTAAATTCAGTTCATGCTCGGGAAGACCAGATGCGCAGAGGGAATTCAAAAATTCAGCTGAATAATTAGTCTCGTTTTTTTATCTTCCATTGTGTTAACAGTGACTTAAATCATCGACATGGTGTTGATCATTTCCAGGCTGTATCTGTTGATGCCATTCACGCCTTCAACACTAACGATAAAAATGTTATCACAGCTGCAACTATCATGACTATGCGTAAACTATGGCTTAGATTATATAGATAAGCATAAACTTTGGTAAGGAAGTATCTGTGGACATAACAAAAAATATTATTTTCGTAGTATGTAACTCAGCTAAAAATATCTTATTTTTAAATTCGGATAAGATTACTATGGTGCCGCTAATTTATATAGATATAGCAGTTACCCACAACTTAGTCCTCTTCGAAATGTGTTGTAATATTAGAGTTTTCTTCATTAATAATAACAGCATTTGAATTTTTGTTTTGTGTAGATATTAGTTTTATTTTGACAATATTTTGATTCGATCAATTAATTCTGCTTTAAAATATAAATTTATGTGGATTAAAACTAATTTTACGTAGTATCATACGTTAAGAATTATTTTTCATTTCCTTCGTTTTCAGTGAAACCATATTGCTAATGTTATTTCAGCTGCTTGTAAGTAACTCCAAAGTTTCGAGAATCGTTTGCGATACAGTGAATTTATCATTGTGTGTTCAACAGAAGCTATGATTTACGAATGGACTCGTTAGCCAAATTTGTGGTTGGGTTGAAGTGCAGCCTGGACCAGAATGACAATGGACTCTCTTTGTCAGAGCATAATGCGTAATCGATTTAGTTTTATTATTATTTATGCGGTGTAGCATAAGGTTTTAGGATGCCTGGTTAATTTTTAATTTCATTGGTTCCACGTTGCTCTCATCATCAAATCATTAGCAGTTAGTATGTATGGTGATAAATATGTAATAGAAAGAGTTTATTTTTCTGGCCATGGTTTGAACAGCAGTCAAAATTTGTACACACGTTCCTGGAGCGGTATTATTGAAGAATATTTGCACATTATAGCCACCAAATATATATTACTTGTGTAAAGTACATCAAAATATGGGCAGTTCCGCTCAAGTCATTATGCAAAAAGTATGTATTGTTACCTGTTGATATTTATGGCAGCTGTTTTTCAGATATTTTTCTTCGAGAAAAAACTGAATTTCCTATCCATAATGATATGTAAGGAGGAGGTATTGCAAATCAGCTGTAGCGCAACATTCTGCTGACAGTGGGCACGCAATTTTATTCAGTGACACCAGTGTATTGGTTCAAGAAAGCAGATGGTGGCCAGGCGTGTCAGAGAAGCATTGGAAATAAAAAAAAGATCAGATAATATGAACGCGGACGGCGGGCTACAACTTGACCAAATATGGTCATGCTTGATCAGGAAAACGCGGGACGCAGGCCCCCATCGGACCGGCCACGCTGGCGGCGGTAGTTTGAGTGACGTCACTCCAAACGGCTAGCGCATTCTTCGGGAGCTATATATAGGCGGAAGCAGTTCCAGCCGTGACAGTACTCTGAAGAAGGCCACAAAATGATGGCCAAAACGTTAGGTTTCGATAAATTGACGCGGTTCTACCCGGACAACCAAGATTACATTGACAACGACCGCGGAAGTCTGCGCACCCACCTTAAAAGAATAGTTTATAACTGAAGTATTAAATATAAAACAAGCTGTTCAAAGTATACAAAATTCAACTGTGAAAAAGTAAATGAATGAATTTTTAATTATATGTTTGTAAGTGGCTCAGATAATTCTGGAGCCAGTGTTAATGCAAGCACGCCATAATCATAAAAATACAATAGTAAAAAAGATGTTCCTAAAAAATACTTGTTTTACTTCAGTAGAATAAAGGATGATAATGGGGCCTCATAAACTGAACATGAAGGATTACTTCCCTGAACAAGTAGCAGTATTGGAATTCCTGAATTAAGTAAAATAATAATATGTATATAATAAACAAAACAATTTTATTTTAAGAATTTTTTAAAAATACCTGTTTTGCCATTTGTATTTAAATGTTGTATATATCTCTGCTCGCAACTACCATCCAGGTTTGGTTCACAAACAGCTTTCAAAGGTTACATTACAATCTGCTTAGCCCATCAACCATCCCAAACCCCCAAAATCAACCCTAGTCTAGTCCTGGTCTCACAATACTGCCCAGGCCACGAATCCATCAACAGAATGCTTCGAAGAGGTTATGATTTTCTGTAAGCCTGCCCAGAAATAAGATCCATTCTTCCCAAAATCCTCCCTGCTACTCCAATAACTTTTTTCAGCAAGCCTCCTAACCTCAGCCAACTTCTAGTTCACAAACATAGTCTTCCTCATCCCAACAGACAGCCCCAATAATCTTTCCCATACTATAGACCCTGCTGCAACATGTATCATCCAACCACCACTTTCACCAATCCTGTCACTGGGGAAATCTTTTCAATCACAGGACACACCACCTGTGATAGCTCCTATGTAATATACCATTTAACGTGCAACCACTGCCTGGCTTCAAATATAGATTTCACCACCAATCCATAAGAATGAATGGCCACTGACAGATGGTATTTATACGTAACCCAAAGCACCCAGTAGCTGTCCATGCCATCTCCCTTGACATGAATAGTTTGAACTCTTGTTTCACAGTCCATGCTATCAGAGTCCTCTCAAGTAGCAGCTACTCTTCTGAACTTAGTAGGTGAGACCTTGTTTACCAGTATAAACTTGGCACAACACAACTACCTGGTCTCAATTTAAATTAATACCCAGTCAATATTATTACTTTTATTTATTTTCTTACCCATCCTCTCCTTGCCTCCATCCGTACTACCTGAATTGAACCACCACTAACAACTTCAAAGATTCTTTGGTTTATTTTATTTATTTATTTTTGATTATTTATATTTTATTATTTTTTCTTTTCACCTACCAGAAATCAGTTTTGATATTTAGCAATGGCTAGGTATTAGCTTAAAATCACTACCCCTCTACCTGTTCTCTGAATTTACCCACACCATGTTCCTGGACAACAGGCACTCTGTGAGGCAGTCTCCTGTAACACCCACCTTCTGTAATGGTCTTTTGTTGATAAAAGGCCAAGACCCAAAAAATTCGTATATCATTTGGGTTTTCGTCTCTTTTGTGTGTTCACGCCCCACAACCATTGTCTAAGGTAAGTGGTTGTTCATTTCCATACCTAATTTGTAATATATTAGAGATTGTTGTTTAGTCATGTTTTGCCTTTTATTTCACGTGCAACACCATCTGATGAACTAAATACATGTTTAAAATCGTGACATTTTCATTGACAACAAATGTGCATGTTAAAATACAAAATGATCCTTTTGCAGAACATTTTGTGCTAAAAATTATTGAATATTGGTATTGTGAAAATTACCTCATGGACAGTTTGTATATATGCTATATGGGATTGCCAAAACATTAGAATGATCTTAAAATTGAATAAAACAGTAATTACAATTTGCACAGTCCAAAACATAAAAATAACAATGTATATGTTGTACTCAAAGACCAAAAATGCTCAGTGAGCAAAAAAAAAAAAATGCATTGTGTTTTCATTTAAAATGGTTACAACACATTCTGTTGGGCACTAAAAAAAAACAGCCAGAACATGTCTCAAAAAGGTCACAACATGAGACTCGCTTCGTGGCTCTCATGATATTTAACCACTACGTGCAGGGCCGGATTAAGAAAGCGCGAGGACCGTAGAAAATGTGAAGAAGAGGCCCTTCTTGATTGTTGCCGTCCGGGGGAAAATTATAGAGCTAAAAAAAAGGTCACCAGCTAGCCTAGGTGTGGGGACCCCCTAGGAGGCATGAGGCCCCCTAGAAGGCGCGAGGCCCATAGCATTTGCTATCTCCTGCTACTTGGTTAATCCGATACTGACTACGTGTTGTGGTTACTAAGAAAAGCCATAACACATTCTAAACGTTAGCTGAAGCAACCACAACATGACAGGCAGGTTGTAACTACATATTCTGAATGTTAATCAATAATAATATGATGCTAAGAAAATTTTGTTGATTTCTGTTTCTTTATCTTTAATCATTGTCTGATATAAGTTGACAGTAAAATTATTAAAATAAATGAAGTTGGTGACAATGCAACCAATAATGTTAGAGTTATTTCCTTTAACAAGAACTATTACCATGACAGTTTAAGTACATTTTAATTTACGTGATCAACATTTGCATTTTTTATCAATACAGTATCTTTTACAGTGACACATTACAAAGCCTTGCTGACTTTCAGATGTTAACATAAATGCTAAGTAAAGTGTTAAAGGAGTTGAGAGATGTCCTGAAAAAGTTACTCTCTGAAACTGTAAATTCATTACGAGCATAAAGTTGATTGGGAAGACCTTCCTGTTTACAAACTAATTGAGACCTGATGGGTTAATACTCATACCAGCAGCTAAAACATTGCTGGGAGTTGCACGTCCTCACCAACTGTGGGTATCATAACTAAAACAGTCAAGCAAATTTCAACTGGAGGATATTTTTGGTTGGACAGTGAAAGAGCCACAATGCAAATTTCATGTTGCGGCCTTTTTGAGATAGCCACAATGCGTTCTAGCTGTTTTTGTCAGTGCCACAATGTGAATAATGTGTTGTGGGCTTTTTAAAGAAACTATAACACATTGTGGCTCATTTTCCTATCCTAATTTGTAACTCCTAAATATCTAATCTGTTTGATATAAACTTTCAATTGTGTTCATTAAATTTGTATATATACTGAAATCTACCAATAGTGTATCATTGCCAGGTCAGCTAGTTTTCTATAAAATCTGAGCAAGTTTATGCCACTCCACCATGCGCAAATTCGTGTGATACCATCTTGAAGTTAACTGAATGGTTCATTTGTGATGATATGTCTAAACAAAAAGTGAATTCATCTTCACTTTCACTGAGTGATTCATCTGGAGTGACTTCGGAAAGTGTACAATATAAACCCACCTTTAGGGGAATAGTTTATTACCTATACTTAATTTTTGTAATAAGAATTTTTTTTAGAAAAAGATGGAGCTTTATATATTTTATTACTTCAGTTGAGGATGCAAATGAGACATTGAATTGTCATTGTAGTCTGCGGGTGCAATGAAATATAAAGGAGACATTTGAATTAGCCACAGGATACTTAAATGCTTGAGAATGTGGCAGCAGTGCATAGTTGTATGGGTGTGTTGTTATGTTAAATGCTGCATGTTTGTTTCTACAATCATTTGCTGTTATGATGCTGCATAAATAAGAGATTCATATACCCTTTGAACAATGCATAATTATTGCATTTCTAATACATGAAGCTGTTAAACAAGCAGAAATTTTGTACAGGCTGTGCGCACAGGATTCACTTTTGAAGCCTCAAATGTATAAATGACATAAATTCAAAAGGTCAAATAAGTGGTGATTTGCGTCAGGAAGAGACTCATTTTTTATATACATTCTTACAAGCAATGTATCATGAGAACACCAATATAACATTGAAATGATAAGATCAAGAATGGAATAGTGTGTGCATGCCTTACTGCAAAGAGACTACTCTCACCATCACCCCAACAAGCCACCAAACCACATGATATCTGTGCTCTCCCGATTGGTTTGGCCAAAGGGACAGTATCCTTAATATCACTGAATGTCTCAGACAGGGAGGGAGTTGTTTTTAGTAGAGCATTTAAAACTTATCATATCACAATTCTGTCCTAGCAGCCCAAAGCATGTTGGCAGCTACATTTATATTTAACACTAACACATAGAACTACTTGGAGGCTTCATTATCATCATTACCTCAGTCTGCCAGGAATATAGTCGTCTCCAGTCTTTCCACCATTCCTTCTCTTTTACTTTTGTCCAATTTGCTCCTCTGCCTCACATTATTTTCTCTTCCTTTAACCCATCTTTCCTGGGGGTCTTCCCAAAGGCATCTTCCCTTCAAATTATACATTTTCTTTGACAGTCTTTCATCACTCTTACTCTTCATGTGCCTATACCACCGGAGATTTGATCTTTCAATTCTGTCTCGTAAGAGGCCCACTTTAACTGCACAATTTGAGAAAAGTTTATGGGTTCAAAATGTAGAAGATTGTAATGTAAAGCATCTCACTTTTACACAGTTATGGCCAATCCCTTGAGCCTGCAATTTTTATGAAGGATTGATTTTTTTTTTTAAAATGAACTATTAATTTGATGGAAAAAAATGTGTAGAAAATAATGGAGACTGCAGAAAAGTAGCTTTTTATTTGATATAGTTTCCTATTTGAACAATCCCTGTTAACTGAATGTTTGAAAACTGGGTGATTTGTTTAAAACTCTGAGCAGTAGAATGGAATTACAGCTATAGTAATTTTTTCTATTGTAAATTAACAACCAATAAACAAGCCTAGTATTTCTGATTATTCAACAGACACTTAACTATTTCCTCTAATAACCCATTGGTGTAGTTATGGGGATACTGAAAGTTATTTTGTATATATTGTGTTCACCAGTTGTATTTTGTAAAATTCAGGTGTTTCACCTGTAAACATACTTAAAGATACATAAAGAAGTTATTAAGTTTCTGTTTAGTGTTTTTTCAATTTTCTAGTAATATCTATGATAAATTTGTTTTATTTCAGTCCTCTTGATATAAGACGTCACATATCTTGTGAGGTCTGTGATATCTCGGTAACAGGAGGATATGATCCCATTTTAAATCAGGTGAGATCTGTAAATATAATAAAACACAATGTCCGTCTTTTTCTTATGACTTGTACTAAACGAATTTTAGTTGACTTGCAACGTTAGCTAGGTGATCCACTGATGAAGGTTTTAAAATATAAAACATCCATGTACAAGGTGAGACAATGGAACCAAGAATGCTGCTGAAACACTCTTTTCTCATTATATGCATTCATTTCAAGTAACCTATAAGCAAAAAAATAAATAAATGAGGTTTTTTTTTCTCCTTGAACACTTGCGTCATATTCAAATTTTTCTTTTACTTTTTTTAATTTCTTCCTCTACATATAACTTGAATATTAATGGAGATAGACTACAACCTTGTCTTGCACCCCCTTCATCTTATGCATGTCTCTTAAGACTCTACTTCTATTACAGCCACTAGATTATGAAGTATCCTTCCACCTAAGTATTTTAGACCTAATTTCGTTAAAATTTGTCCCATATAACATTATCAAAAACATTTTCTTAATCGACAAATGCCATGAAAGTATCTTTGTTTTTCTTGATGTGCCGTTCAAATATTAATCTTAATTGCTTCTCTTGTGCTGTAGCTTTTTTTTTGTTAGCTTCGTCAGTAATTTTGAAGCCTTTGAGTTAGATTTTTAGTGTGATCATTTTCACATTTATCAGCTTGTGCTTCCTTTAGAAGTGTGAATATGATTCTTTTATTAACATCTGTTGGAATTATCCTTGTTTTGTAACTGATTGATATCTTTGGAGCCTTTCTTCTCCTTGGGATTTCAGAAGTTCTACAAGAATCTCATGAATTCCAACTGCCTTATTTGATTTCAAATCTTTCAGTGGTCTCTGAAATTCTATCCTAACTAATCAATCTCGATGTCACCATCTTTTCCCAGCACACTGTTCAAGTCATACAGTTTGTCTATGTATTCCTTCCGTTGGTTAGCTCTATTTTCTGAGTTTTAAAGAGATTTCCCATCATCATCTTTAATGTTTATTCTTCTTTTTTTTAATTTCTCCAAAATTTTATTTGGTTCTACTATAAGTCACACCTACTTAACATTCGACCATATCCTTCATAACTTCATCACACTTTTCTTACACCCACTTTTCTTTTGCTTTCTTGCATTTCCTGTTTGATTTCTAAAAATTTTGTATTGCTTTCTTCCTGCTTCAGCCCGAGCATTCTCCTCTGATCCCTCAACTCCAAAATTTCTTCTTTGATCCAAGATTTTTGGGCAATATTTTTCCCAATGCTTAATGTTTCTTTACCAGCTTTGACTATCTTTCTCTTCAGTGCTTATTATTCACCCTCAGTTGAACTCCTTTCAGAGTCATTTCTTAGACCCATATTTCTTTCAAGTTATAATGTTTCAGTTTGTTCACTTCCAATCTGTTTTGCCTGTGAAGCTTCTTCATTCTATTGAATTTCACCTTGAATTTCATAACTGTCAGATTGTGGTCATAGTCCTGTGTTTGCATTACAGTCCAGAACTTGATACCTGAATCTCTGTTTGATCATGATATTATCCACTTGTATCCAAGTAGACAATCCGGTTGTATATCCCTTCTGCATGATTCTCAAATAGTGCGTTTGCCACGGTGAGTTTGTAATTATCAGAAAATTCTAAAAACCTGCTTTCTCACTTATTTCCTTCTCCTAGACCAAAACTTCCTACAGTATTCCCCTCATTTCCTTCTTCCACTACCGTATTCCATTCACCGGTGATTATTAGTTTCCGATGACTGCTCCCTGAACAATCACCACCTGGAAACCCTATTGGGGGCATTTTATTCGGGAAGAAGCCATCAGTATTTAGTAATTTGAGAGGATTACTTGGCCTTGTGTTAACCTTTAGATCTTTCATGCAGTGACTACCCATTGCCTTCTGCATCCCAATGACCATTTCCTATTCATCCACCTTTAGCTGCTGTTTCTGACCTTAAGGTAAAGAGGGTGCCTAGGATCACTCCCAGCTCTTTCGCCCTCCCTCCAAGAGGCCTGGAAAGCAGTGGGTGACACCAAATATGGGGGATTGTTCAGTTGTCAAAGCCTTGTCCATATAAATGGTAGTTGACCACATGGAGAGGTTTACATTTGGTTAGAAGTGGCTAATGTGGTCTTTCCCAAACCCTTAAATCCAAACTTTTAATTAAAGAATTATTAATAATATTGTGTGGTGCATTGTTATCAAGGGCTGGTAATTATCAGTAAATGTTTGGTTATCTGTGTTTGTTGCTATAATCATTAAATTTTGAAATATATGAACAAGCAGCACTTAAGTTCTGCATTTACCACTTAACTTTTATTCAATGTGAGAAATATTAAAAATAAATTCTAGGCTCTTTTATGTTTTAAATTATGTGATCAAAAGTATCTGGACATCGCTAATTAATGTGGATTTGTACACTAGTGGATTCACTAGTATAAAAGGAGGTGGAGAATATTGTCAGTAGAGAAGCAGTAACAGTGGAAGGGGCAGTGAGGTTAGCTCAATGACTTTGAACGTGTTTTAGTAATTGGATGTCTTCTAACATCTTCATCAGTGATGTTTCAATCCTTCTAAAGCTATCCAAGTTGACTTTTGCTATGTGATTGTGAAGTGGAAATACATAGGAACACCCACAACTAAACCAATATCAGGCAGGCAGGCAGGCCTCATTTAATGGTGGTCAGGGATGATTGAATATTACAGTGGGTAGTTGTAAAAATTCACAAGAAATTAGTGGAAGGAATCACTCGTCAGTTCCAAAGCTAACAGCAGTCCAGCTAGTACAGTGAATGTGCGTCAGGAGTTTAGAAGGAGTGGGGTACAAGGGTCAAGCTGCTGCTCGTAAGTCAAACATTTTTGTGCCTAATGCTAATGCTTGAGATGTTATAAAGAGTGACATCAGTGAAGTGAAGAATCACACTATATCCTGTGGCATTCCAAATACCTGGAGAATGTTACCTGCCATCATATGAAGTGACATCAGTTAAATTGTCGGAGGAGGTTGTAGGCTAACTGTCTCTATGACGGCTAGCTGTTGAATACTGATTTTAAATTATTCAGTCACTTATTGAACACATACATGCTCATTAACTTAATAAAAGGTTTGTTTGCCGCGGCCGCCATGGTTTAGGTATTAATCTATCACCGGGTTAATGAAATGAAAATAGTTCCACAGCTTATGAGCAACTTCTACACACAAAACTTTATTCTAGTCATTAAATTGTGGTACTACAGCCCGACGGAAAATACCACCACCAAATTAATAACTAAGATAAGGGACCGAACTTCTCCGAAGATCACAAGTTCGTGGTATACAAGAGTTTCAAATACCAACAAAATCCTCCACACTCATTAACGTTCTTTTAACACCATGCAGCCACTTAAGTTCCCCTTGTTACACGTCTACATAATACACTTTTCTAAGTCCGCCACACTTTCAACTGTTAGACTGAAAATGTTACTCCGTGCGACCTTCTCTGACGGAGGTCAAAGACAGACTCCCTGCTATTCAAAGATGATATATTATTAACAGATGGTGTCTGCTATAGATATTACATGGCGCAGACGCTTGTTATGTTACACTCCCTACCTAACACCTTGTGATAATTGATCAGGTCTGACATGATCAATTATCAGAACAAGAAAAAAGAAAAATAATTATAATCTACTCTGGTGGTTTTCCGTTTTACATTGATAATATTTTACACATTACGTTCAAGAAACGTATAAGACAAATATTACACACAAGAAAAATCAGAAACAATAAACATAAGAGAAAAAAACCACAGAACACAAAATAGAAAGAGAAAAAAAACATGAATTGGTATTCAATTGCAAGTTGAGCAACTTGCTGTCAGAAGCATTGCTTCCGATATAAACACAAGCTGCACGCTTGGAATCAGATTTAAAATCCAAACTATCATTTAGGGTTTGAAATTTGGAATCAAACCTAGAATCAAAATTATTATTCAGGGTTTCAAATTTGGAATCAAATTTGTGAAATTTACTATCAAAGGATTCAAATCTATTATTAAAAGTTTCACTAAACTTAGCCAGCATGTCAGCCACTTTTGACTCCATCCTGTCACCCATTTTCGGTATGTCTATATTAGAAATTCACCGGGAAAACTCCAATAAAATCAATTACCTAGTCGCTTTACTTTTCCCCTCCGATTCACAGCAAATAAAATCAACACATCGCCGCTATTCACAAAACGCGTTCACCATATCAGAATTAAATGCATGCAAAGTGGAAACAAACTACTTCTGCAGCGTAAATACTCCAGCGCCTAGATTGTCAATATGCAGTAAGTGTCACTAGAATGACAAAGGAATTTTGAATGGAGAGAAAAACCCAACTCGGGTTTCCCTCCTATGTGTGACTCGAAATTACAGGGAAAAAAAATTAAAAGAATGGAACGGATAGGGAGAGACGCTTGGCAGCAAATTGCAAACAGCAGCCACCCCACACTTAGCTTTCCGTGTCTTCACTCAGGCCTGCTTGGCTCCCCTCGGCTGCTCTCGGGTTGGCTCGGAGCTGCTGCCGCTCGGCTTCGTTCGGCTGGTCCCGGACACCCTCGTGAAAGTCCGCTCTGCGTAGACGTCGGCCGCCTGTCGTATGCTCTCGGCTCCGCTCGGAAATGCTCGTCTAGTTACTCTGTCCTCCACTGGGCTGCGCCACCTCCAACTGGTCTCCAAGTAGATTATCTTCACTCGAGGTCTTTGACTCACCGCCTCGTGGTGCTGTGGTGGTATATCGTTCACTTTGACTATTGTCGTCTCCACGTTCAATTGTCGTCTTGTTCGTAATTTGCCGTAATTTATCTTCTTTCCTCTTTATCCCCATGTGTATACTCGGGAATCGAAAGTTTATTTCTCCTCCAGATGCCTATTTCACCACACGTACTGTCACTGAGTCGCCATGTAGGCTAACTGTCTCTATGACGGCTAGCTGTCGAATACTGATTTTAAATTATTCAGTCACTTATTGAACACATACATGCTCATTAATTAAATAAAAGGTTCTTTTGCCGCGGTCGCCATGGTTTAGGTGTTATTCTATCGCCGGGTTAATGAAATGAAAATAGTTCCACAGCTTATGAGCAACTTCTACACACAAAACTTTATTCTAGTCATTAAATTCTGATACTACAGACCGACGGAAAATACCACCACCAAATTAATAACTAAGATAAGGGATCGAACTTCTCCGAAGATCACAAGTTCATGGTATACAAGAGTTTCAAATACCAACAAAATCCTCCACACTCATTAATGTTCTTTTAACACCAAGCAGTCACTTAAAACATTATATTTCAAATCATAAGTTCCCCTTGTTACAAGTCTACATAATACACTTTTCTAAGTCCGCCACACTTTCAACTGTTAGACTGAAAATGTTACTCCGTGCGACCTTCTCTGGCGGAGGTCAAAGACAGACTCCCTGATACTCAAAGATGATATATTATTAACAGATGGCGTCTGCTATAGATATTACATGGCGCAGACGCTTGTTATGTTACACTCCCTACCTAACACCTTGTGATAATTGATCAGGTCTGACATGATCAATTATCAGAACAAGAAAAAAGAAAAATAATTATAATCTACTCTGGTGGTTTTCCGTTTTACATTGATAATATTTTACACATTACGTTCAAGAAACGTATAAGACAAATATTACACACAAGAAAAATCAGAAACAATAAACATAAGAGAAAAAAACCACAGAACACAAAATAGAAAGAGAAAAAAAACATGAATTGGTATTCAATTGCAAGTTGAGCAACTTGCTGTCAGAAGCATTGCTTCCGATATAAACACAAGCTGCACGCTTGGAATCAGATTTAAAATCCAAACTATCATTTAGGGTTTGAAATTTGGAATCAAACCTAGAATCAAAATTATTATTCAGGGTTTCAAATTTGGAATCAAATTTGTGAAATTTACTATCAAAGGATTCAAATCTATTATTAAAAGTTTCACTAAACTTAGCCAGCATGTCAGCCACTTTTGACTCCATCCTGTCACCCATTTTCGGTATGTCTATATTAGAAATTCACCGGGAAAACTCCAATAAAATCAATTACCTAGTCGCTTTACTTTTCCCCTCCGATTCACAGCAAATAAAATCAACACATCGCCGCTATTCACAAAACGCGTTCACCATATCAGAATTAAATGCATGCAAAGTGGAAACAAACTACTTCTGCAGCGTAAATACTCCAGCGCCTAGATTGTCAATATGCAGTAAGTGTCACTAGAATGACAAAGGAATTTTGAATGGAGAGAAAAACCCAACTCGGGTTTCCCTCCTATGTGTGACTCGAAATTACAGGGAAAAAAAATTAAAAGAATGGAACGGATAGGGAGAGACGCTTGGCAGCAAATTGCAAACAGCAGCCAGCCCACACTTAGCTTTCCGTGTCTTCACTCAGGCCTGCTTGGCTCCCCTCGGCTGCTCTCGGGTTGGCTCGGAGCTGCTGCCGCTCGGCTTCGTTCGGCTGGTCCCGGACACCCTCGTGAAAGTCCGCTCTGCGTAGACGTCGGCCGCCTGTCGTATGCTCTCGGCTCCGCTCGGAAATGCTCGTCTAGTTACTCTGTCCTCCACTGGGCTGCGCCACCTCCAACTGGTCTCCAAGTAGATTATCTTCACTCGAGGTCTTTGACTCACCGCCTCGTGGTGCTGTGGTGGTATATCGTTCACTTTGACTATTGTCGTCTCCACGTTCAATTGTCGTCTTGTTCGTAATTTGCCGTAATTTATCTTCTTTCCTCTTTATCCCCATGTGTATACTCGGGAATCGAAAGTTTATTTCTCCTCCAGATGCCTATTTCACCACACGTACTGTCACTGAGTCGCCATGTAGGCTAACTGTCTCTATGACGGCTAGCTGTCGAATACTGATTTTAAATTATTCAGTCACTTATTGAACACATACATGCTCATTAATTAAATAAAAGGTTCTTTTGCCGCGGTCGCTATGGTTTAGGTGTTATTCTATCGCCGGGTTAATGAAATGAAAATAGTTCCACAGCTTATGAGCAACTTCTACACACAAAACTTTATTCTAGTCATTAAATTCTGATACTACAGACCGACGGAAAATACCACCACCAAATTAATAACTAAGATAAGGGATCGAACTTCTCCGAAGATCACAAGTTCATGGTATACAAGAGTTTCAAATACCAACAAAATCCTCCACACTCATTAATGTTCTTTTAACACCAAGCAGTCACTTAAAACATTATATTTCAAATCGTAAGTTCCCCTTGTTACAAGTCTACATAATACACTTTTCTAAGTACGCCACACTTTCAACTGTTAGACTGAAAATGTTACTCCGTGCGACCTTCTCTGGCGGAGGTCAAAGACAGACTCCCTGATACTCAAAGATGATATATTATTAACAGATGGCGTCTGCTATAGATATTACATGGCGCAGACGCTTGTTATGTTACACTCCCTACCTAACACCTTGTGATAATTGATCAGGTCTGACATGATCAATTATCAGAACAAGAAAAAAGAAAAATAATTATAATCTACTCTGGTGGTTTTCCGTTTTACATTGATAATATTTTACACATTACGTTCAAGAAACGTATAAGACAAATATTACACACAAGAAAAATCAGAAACAATAAACATAAGAGAAAAAAACCACAGAACACAAAATAGAAAGAGAAAAAAAACATGAATTGGTATTCAATTGCAAGTTGAGCAACTTGCTGTCAGAAGCATTGCTTCCGATATAAACACAAGCTGCACGCTTGGAATCAGATTTAAAATCCAAACTATCATTTAGGGTTTGAAATTTGGAATCAAACCTAGAATCAAAATTATTATTCAGGGTTTCAAATTTGGAATCAAATTTGTGAAATTTACTATCAAAGGATTCAAATCTATTATTAAAAGTTTCACTAAACTTAGCCAGCATGTCAGCCACTTTTGACTCCATCCTGTCACCCATTTTCGGTATGTCTATATTAGAAATTCACCGGGAAAACTCCAATAAAATCAATTACCTAGTCACTTTACTTTTCCCCTCCAATTCACAGCAAATAAAATCAACACATCGCCGCTATTCACAAAACGCGTTCACCATATCAGAATTAAATGCATGCAAAGTGGAAACAAACTACTTCTGCAGCGTAAATACTCCAGCGCCTAGATTGTCAATATGCAGTAAGTGTCACTAGAATGACAAAGGAATTTTGAATGGAGAGAAAAACCCAACTCGGGTTTCCCTCCTATGTGTGACTCGAAATTACAGGGAAAAAAAATTAAAAGAATGGAACGGATAGGGAGAGACGCTTGGCAGCAAATTGCAAACAGCAGCCAGCCCACACTTAGCTTTCCGTGTCTTCACTCAGGCCTGCTTGGCTCCCCTCGGCTGCTCTCGGGTTGGCTCGGAGCTGCTGCCGCTCGGCTTCGTTCGGCTGGTCCCGGACACCCTCGTGAAAGTCCGCTCTGCGTAGACGTCGGCCGCCTGTCGTATGCTCTCGGCTCCGCTCGGAAATGCTCGTCTAGTTACTCTGTCCTCCACTGGGCTGCGCCACCTCCAACTGGTCTCCAAGTAGATTATCTTCACTCGAGGTCTTTGACTCACCGCCTCGTGGTGCTGTGGTGGTATATCGTTCACTTTGACTATTGTCGTCTCCACGTTCAATTGTCGTCTTGTTCGTAATTTGCCGTAATTTATCTTCTTTCCTCTTTATCCCCATGTGTATACTCGGGAATCGAAAGTTTATTTCTCCTCCAGATGCCTATTTCACCACACGTACTGTCACTGAGTCGCCATGTAGGCTAACTGTCTCTATGACGGCTAGCTGTCGAATACTGATTTTAAATTATTCAGTCACTTATTGAACACATACATGCTCATTAATTAAATAAAAGGTTCTTTTGCCGCGGTCGCCATGGTTTAGGTGTTATTCTATCGCCGGGTTAATGAAATGAAAATAGTTCCACAGCTTATGAGCAACTTCTACACACAAAACTTTATTCTAGTCATTAAATTCTGATACTACAGACCGACGGAAAATACCACCACCAAATTAATAACTAAGATAAGGGATCGAACTTCTCCGAAGATCACAAGTTCATGGTATACAAGAGTTTCAAATACCAACAAAATCCTCCACACTCATTAATGTTCTTTTAACACCAAGCAGTCACTTAAAACATTATATTTCAAATCATAAGTTCCCCTTGTTACAAGTCTACATAATACACTTTTCTAAGTCCGCCACACTTTCAACTGTTAGACTGAAAATGTTACTCCGTGCGACCTTCTCTGACGGAGGTCAAAGACAGACTCCCTGCTATTCAAAGATGATATATTATTAACAGATGGCGTCTGCTATAGATATTACATGGTGCAGACGCTTGTTATGTTACAAGGTGGTGTCATGGTACAGAGGTTTTTTTTTTTGTGATGATGGTGTCTCCATATTGCACAAAGAAAGCTCTAAATTCAGAAGATTAAGAATACATTTTAAACCAGTGTAGGACAGAGGACCAGTTGAGAGATGATTGTTTGTATAAACATGATATTGCATTGTCTCTTCAAGCTGCATCTGTGAGGTAGTGAGACATTAAAATTTTTGAAATGGACTCGCTTCCTCGAAGTGCTGACCTTCTCAATAAAATACTTTTGGCATCAGTTAGAATGATGACTTACCTCGAGATCCCAGTGTTCGACATTACTACCGTCTCTGGTTTCAGCTCTTGATGAAGAATTGGTTACCATTCCTCCACAGACATTGACATCTCATTGAAATCTTCCCTTACAGAGTTATAGCTGTCTTAAAACCAAAAGATGGGCCCATGCCATGTTGATGTCCAATAATAGGGAATGTGACATGGGTAAAGTCTAAATTTACTTTCATATACGTTTCTGGATACTGTTGATCGGAGTATGTTGGCCTACTGTATTTTGACAGATTGTCCTGTGTTAATTTATTTTGGAATATTTATTGATTGAAATTATTTCCATGATGAAGATTGGTGACATCTTTTTTGAAAAGATAAAACACACACACAAATAATACTTTTTTTTTTACATTTATTTCAATAATATCATTTACTGGCAGTTTTGCCTGCTTAAACCTCACATTTCACAGGTCTGAACAGGGAGAAAAAAACTCAACTTAGCTTTTGGTAATTTAAAATGCTTTCCCAAGTGCCATGTTACTAAATAACCAAAGTTACATAGCCAATAAAAATATTAATCCAAAGAGTTAAGATGTTAATCTTTGATTTAATGTGGTTATTACGCTTAAGTTTACAAACAAATTACAATTTATTGCTATGTCCACTATTTATGTCAAATTGTAAGACATACCACAGTTTTTAAGTTAGACCCTAAGCTATCAAACTGAAAATACCATCCAAATCGTTTGGTAGTTACGTGAAATGTGGACAAATAAATCACATGGAAACAGCCACTTACAGATTTGTACATATAATGATATAAATGTTCACTGATGGTGGAGTTAAAAAGCTTATAATATTTTGTTCAATATGTATTTGTGGCTAACACCATCATTTTGGCTTCACCTTCACATTATTTCAAAATAGTGAAAAACTATATTAGCTCTGTAACGTGTGAACGAAGGCTTCCCCAGAGTGTCAGTGAAATATAATCATCGTGGGTGTGCTGCCGAATTGTGTTGATGAAAGATGAGCTTTCGGCGGTGTACTTAGCTGCCATCTTCATGCCGAGTGCTCATGCTGTGACAACCTGAGCTGTACTCCCGTCTTCTGACACCAGTACGTCTTATATAGTACTCCCCATGTCTGTTAATCGTGTAATTATTAACAGAGACACAGGGCCTGGAAGCCGGCTCTGTCTATTCTTAAACAAACACATTTAAATCACAAGGATTGTGAGGTGATATCAAAAGATAAACCATAATAACCAGCTCACAATTGTATCATTCGCCACCCAGCATTACGCACATGATATGGAGTTGCAGCTGACGGGAATGAGAGTGTGTGGTTGGAGGGGAGGGGTGGGGAGCACTATGCTATTTAAGATGCACTGGCTGTCACAGCATGAGCACCAAGCCTGATGATGGCAGCAGAGTACGCCTCCAAAAGCTCGTCTTTCATCAACACAATCCGACAGCATACCGATGATGATTATATTTTAGTTCTGTAATATGTTGGACCACAGTAGGGTGCAAAATTAGTTTACGCAGCAATAACTTAGTCCAAAAATGTGGATTGTATGTATGTTTGTTTTTAGTGCTCTCTTTTATCAACTTTGGTTATATTTTTCTTACATTGTCTGAATTTTTATAAATGGTTAATTGTCATAAGTATAGGGTTATTACAAATGATTGAAGCGATTTCACAGCTCTACAATAACTTTATTATTTGAGATATTTTCAGAATGCTTTGCACACACATACAAAAACTGTTTTTTTTAGGCATTTACAAATGTTCGATATGTGCCCCTTGAGTGATTCGGCAGACATCAAGCCGATAATCAAGTTCCTCCCACACTCGGCACAGCATGTCCCTATCAATGAGTTCGAAAGCATCGTTGATGCGAGCTCGCAGTTCTGGCACGTTTCTTGGTAGAGGAGGTTTAAACACTGAATCTTTCACATAACCCCACAGAAAGAAATCGCATGGGGTTAAGTCGGGAGAGCGTGGAGGCCATGACATGAATTGCTTATCATGATCTCCACCACGACCGATCCATCGGTTTTTTAATCTCCTGTTTAAGAACTGCCGAACATCATGATGGAAGTGCGGTGGAGCACCATCCTGTTGAAAGATGAAGTCGGCGCTGTCGGTCTCCAGTTGTGGCATGAGCCAATTTTCCAGCATGTCCAGATACACGTGTCCTGTAACGTTTTTTTCGCAGAAGAAAAAGGGGCCGTAAACTTTAAACCAGGAGATTGCACAAAACACGTTAACTTTTGGTGAATTGCGAATTTGCTGCACGAATGTGTGAGGATTCTTTACCGCCCAGATTCGCACATTGTGTCTGTTCACTTCACCATTAAGAAAAAATGTTGCTTCATCACTGAAAACAAGTTTCGCACAGAACGCATCCTCTTCCATGAGCTGTTGCAACCGCGCCGAAAATTCAAAGCGTCTGACTTTGTCATCGGGTGTCAGGGCTTATAGCAATTGTAAACGGTAAGGCTTCTGCTTTAGCCTTTTCCGTAAGATTTTCCAAACCGTCGGCTGTGGTACATTTAGCTCCTTGCTTGCTTCCTTCGTCGACTTCCGCGGGCTACGTGTGAAACTTGCCCGCACGCGGTCAACCGTTTCTTCGCTCACTGCAGGCCGACCCATTGATTTCCCCTTACAGAGGCATCCAGAAGCTTTAAACTGCGCATACCATCGCCGAATGGAGTTAGCAGTTGGTGGATCTTTGTTAAACTTCGTCCTGAAGTGTCGTTGCACTGTTATGACCGACTGATGTGAGTGCATTTCAAGCACGACATACGCTTTCTCGGCTCCTGTCGCCATTTTGTCTCACTGCACTCTCGAGCGCTCTGGCGGCAGAAACCTGAAGTGCGCCTTCAGCCAAACAAAACTTTGAGTTTTTCTACGTATCTGTAGTGTGTCGTGACCATATGTCAATGAATGGAGCTACAGTGAATTTATGAAATCGCTTCAATCATTTGTAATAGCCCTGTACATTCTAAGGTGTAAAAGAAAAATCGGTATACACATATGAAGATGTGTCACGTTGACCTGTCAGAAATTGAGAATTTAACCCTTTGACTGCTGTTGACGTCTATACATGTCATGCTGTCTGCGGGCCCCGAGTGCTGATGACGGGTATAGCCGCAGCCGTCAGATTTCCCCTGAGTGCTGATGACGAGATAAGCCGCACCCGCCTGCCGCTACCTGTGTGCTGATGACGAATATAGACGCGCCGCTACCTGAGTCGTAAAGCGGACTTCTCGCCACATTTCTCAATAGCCTTTCGCAGTTTTGGTCGCTAGCTTATTGTACGAATGTTTGTCTGCTGGGAGCCTAGGCTTCGCTCTACAGTTCACTGTTCAACGAAAATTACATCAGTGTTCTTTGTGTCCTGTATTTTATAAAGAAAATTGAAAGACGTCGTGGGTGCATTGAGGAATAAATCATGGAGATTCTTACGATGAGCGACACTGAGGATGAACTACTTCATTTTGATGGAAGTGATAGCTTTTCCACAAAATCGGAAAGCTGTATTCCTAAAACATAATCGTCAGGAGGGGTGACAAAGCAGGCTCATGTTTCAACAAGTTAGTTGTTCTGAAGAATCAGAAAGTGATAGTGAAACGGCTACGAAGAAATTACGTCTTGGCGATAAATCTAACTAGAAAATCATTTTCGTCCAGTTAGTAACGCATTTGCTGTTACACTATTGGGAAATGCGTGTCAATTAGGGAATGTGTCAAGTATTCTGTCAGTTTTCATGTTATTTCTTACAGAAGAACTGACGAAATATATAGCTGATGAAAAGAATCGGTTTTGTATTACCACTATGAAGAATACTCCAGAATCAGAGCTTTCTCGAATATCAAAGTGGAAAGATACTGGATATGATGAAATGTATTGTTTCAGAGCTATTTGTCTTCTGATGCCTAGCGTGAAAAAAATTGAAAATTGGGGAATATTGGACCAGAGATGTCCTTCTAAATATTCCAATTTTTAGTGAACTTATGTCCAGATACCGACCGCTTTCTGTTACTCTGGTGAGGTTTCGTGCGATTTCGCCGCAACCCACCCCCCTCACCCCTCTATTTCACATCACGTAATTAATGGACAGACACTTCATAGCTTAGAAATGAAAAATCTGTTGCGTACTTATGTGGAACAAATTTCAACAAAGAAACAAAATTACGTATAATCGGGTAATTACAAAGCGCAGCAAACATTCAGTCAACATCGAGATATTTTGTGTGTCTACATCTACAAAGATATTCCGGAAACCAAATTTCGGTGTGTGGGGGAGGCTGCTTGAACAATTATCATTTTAAGGTCTCTTTCTATATTCGTGAATAGCGCGAGGGAAAATCGGATGGCTTTAACTCTCTGTACGAGTTCGAATATCTCTAATTTTACAGTCCTGGTCTGAACGCGGTATGTAAGTGTGGAATACAATATTTCTATCATTTTTTTCGAATCAACAATAACACTCTAATTCAGTAAGGGACCTACAGAAACTGCCAAGAAAGAACTGTAAACTATTGATGTAAATTTAAGAATCACCACGCTTTCGACAAAAGCTGCAAAAATCGAGAGAAAAATGCAAGCAAGAAATAATTATTAGTTATGAAAAATAGGGTTAATGATTCAGTTTTATTCTGTAGTAATTTATTTGCAGAGAAACTATGTAGTGAGAGCGTTTATTCTGTATCAGTCGTGAGAGGTCACAGTGCTTCGCCAGAAACATTCAGCACAGGGCGGGTGGAAGGGATAATCACTTAGCGCAGGTAGCAGGCCCAGCGCGGCAGGTACACGATCCGCCGTCAGCAGTCAAAGGGTTAAAAATGTAGTAAATTTCACATAGTTTGGACTGGTGTTGTGTCCAGTTTGATCATTAGATTGGATTCAAAGTACAGTAGAAGTCCGATTATCCGAGGTAAATGGGACCGGGACCACCTCGGATAACGAAAAACTCGGATATCCGGAGGTCAAGGAAAGGTTACAATGAATCAAAAAATGTATTGAAACTGAAATAATACAATTTGTTTATAGTGTAAAACTAATTTGTGAAGCAATAAAGTTGTTTTTTATACATTAATTTCAATCACTTGCCAAAAAAGTCTTTGTCTTCCATGTTATAATTTTATTTCTCTTCTTAGCGGAAGTATAGCGCCAATGCTGTAGCATCATTATGTTGGCTGCTGTGTTTTATTCCTGTTGCTCAATCTACTCACGTGCTGCTTCTTTTCTTTTTAAACCTTCAGGACGAGAAATTTTTGGAACAGTTTCATTTTTATCTTCTTAGTCTTCTTCTCCTTGTCTGCTGACAACCCATATTAACAATTTCATCATCGTTAAGCTGATCGTCATCCAACAACCACTCTTGTATATCTTCATTGTTAATTTCTTTTACGACTGGAAATTGGTTGGCTAACTGTGTCAGTTCATTGATATCTTGTTGAGCTAGATCGTCCTTTTTAGGCTTTTCCATACCAAAAAGTTTCCTCCATGATCGTTGAAGTGTTTCCTGTTTTACTTCATCCCATGCCATGGCTGACCAATAAACTGCATCTTTCACTGATACTATTTTCTTTGGTGAATCTGTCACAGTGCTCTCTAAGTTGCCTAATAAAACTGGAAGCAGCCTTTTTTCTGTAATTTCTTTTGAATGTTTCTATTACACCCTGATCAAGTGATTGCATCAGTGATGTAACATTTGGCCGTAGGATATCACCACTTTCCACTTCATCGAGGTCTGGGTGGGCTGGAACATTGTCTATTAATAAAAGGGCCTTTCTGGGGGGATTCACTGGGACAAATGAGTTAAAAAAACCACTCCGAAAATATATGTCGTTCCATCCAACCTCTTGCCTGGTTTGTACACAAAGTTGGTAAACAGGCCAAATCCCAGTTTTTAAAATCTCTAGGCTTTTTGATTTTCCGATTATCAAAGGTTTTAATTTTAAAGAACCTGAGGAATTGCAACACAGCACGGCTGTTGTACGGTGCTTGCTTTTTTAAATTCCTGGTGCATTTTTTCATATTTCAAAAATTTGCCTCGGTTAACCCGGCAGCTCGGATTATCAGAACTCGGATAACCGGACTTTTACTGTATTATAGTCTGAAAGAAAAAAAAAAAAAATACATCAGCTAAGAAAAAGTAAAACTTGTCTTATATTCATACTGTGTATTTAGTATATTTTCATAGTCTTTATGTGTTTCCCTTCCATTCCTTTTCAGATAGTAATCTGCCAGAATGTTGGCCACAAAGAAGGATTTGTACAAGGTATTTTGGCTCATGAAATGATCCATATGTTTGACTACTGTCGCAATAATCTTGATTTTAAGAATATAGATCATGTTGCTTGTACAGAAATCAGAGCTGCCAATCTGACACACTGTAGCTTTATGAGTGCCTTTTTCCAGGGTGATGCTTCACCATTCAATTTTAAGCAGAAACACCAGGTCAGTACAGTTCATAATCTATGCCAAAGCCTGTTACTGTTCTAAGAGAACAATAAAAATTGTCTCATGAAAGAAAACATGGTATGAAGTTACTGCAAATGTGGTGACCATTTTTCATAATCTAAACTTTTGCTCTTACCAATGGCTCTATGTGACTATCAACGAAAAGCACGTGTAATATGAATGAATTTATTACATCAGTTTTATCTCTCATTTTAATTGTTGAAGTTGGGTATCTTTCAACATGGAAAATGGAGAAATCGAGGTAATTTACTTGTATGCATTTTAATTCTGTTACAACATGGGAAAGGTAATGCAAAATATCAATAGTACTGTCTGCAAAAGTACAGTAACGGAAAGAACACTGCTGCTGGCTTCAAACATTTCATTCCAGGGATACAAATTTGGATAATTTGTGTCAAAGTCTTTCATCTTCCAGTATTGACGACAATGTTTTAAGGTTAGTGACTGAATATAATTAAAGAACAGCAGTTTCAGAAATTGCAGGAGTACTAGATCCCACAGTGCAACAGTATCACAACATTTAAGGGCCATAAAAAGTTTGACAAATGTATTCATTATAAATTAAAAGACGGATAAAACAGACAGTCTTTGCCTTATTGAACTAGAAATGATGGAATTTTTTTTATATAACTTACTTACAAAAACTAAATCATCTATGTCAATCGTCAATTTACTGGATAGCGGTTTCATGCAGATAAGCCACTTAAACACATACTAAAACTGAACCTTTATCCCTAAACAGTTTATTTTGGCTATTTAGAGAAATAATGCAGTATTCACGGCACATCTCACATTGTTGAAAAAAGGTTGGCAGAAGAAATAACAGAACAAAACATCGAAGATTTCATGCAACTTTGTTACTCGCCAGATCCTTCATTTATAGATAATCATTTTTTAAAGTTCTTGTGACGAAATCTGGTTTTAGCTCCATTGAACTGTTTATTTAGCTTTTGATTTTTAGGTATCTGTTAATGGAATTTGTTTGGTCGCTAAGAAATATTTAGCTAGCATCAAAATATTAATTACTAGGTTTGATTTTATTGTCAGCAAGTGATAACAAAATGGCTTTTTGGAAACATGAGAAGAGGTTTCCAACTAGAATGTGAGAGCAAATTACCCCATTGATAACTCAGTCCACGGTAAATTCAAATGTAGTCCCCTTGCAAAGTTGGCTTGTGAAATATTTCATCATGGGGTGCTCAGTATGCTTTCATCTATTTTGGACAGTAGTGGATTTTTTTTGTATATTATAAACTTTTATAAGTATCAGTTTAATGCCACTTATGGATTTTACTAGTTTCAAAACGTGAACACAATCATTTCTAACTGTAGTGTATAAACTCTTAAGAAAGGAAACTGGAATGAAAAAAGTCCTTTCCAGGAATTTACAAAAACTACAAACATTTCATTCCAAATATTTCTTCAAAAATTGTTTCAGTTCTCTGCTGTTGCATTTGAAGTGCATATAAGTGAACGGCACCAATTGTGAATCTTCTGTATGAATAATAAATGTGAAAACTTGAAATTTTAAAATGTCTGTGAGTGCAAGGTGGGAAGTTCTGAACTTGGCTTGAAAGTCTGTTTTCTAGTTAAAAATAAATTTATTTTTCTCTGTCCCACTTTAGTTCAAAGAACTTTGCCAAATATTTTGTAACACACAAATTTTGTTTCTGGGGGTTGGACAAGATGCTACTGTTAGCTGTAACTGTAAGTATTAAAATTCTGTCATTGCTAGGTTTTCTCTCATTTGGTCACTATCTTCTCAGGTATACCTTTGCTAAAGTATTTCACTGCAGGTAGTAACAGAGGATGTAATCTATTGATAAAAGAAACAGTACATCAAAAATTACTTTAACTGAATTTATTCGTCCCAAGTTTAAATTTAAGCTGGTATCAGGTAGCAATATATTTGACTGAAAATTTAACCAGTCTTTGAATCCTAGGTTGAAGAGACAATTTACCACAGCAAAACTTCACAG
This sequence comes from Vandiemenella viatica, assembly GCA_031002005.1. Classification (NCBI taxonomy): domain Eukaryota; kingdom Metazoa; phylum Arthropoda; class Insecta; order Orthoptera; family Morabidae; genus Vandiemenella; species Vandiemenella viatica. Next base: position 173,741,214 of record JARYHS010013630.1, read on the forward strand.
TTATACATTTTTCACTTGTCCATGAAATCCCCCAATAATCATGAACAATAGCTTGAAGAAAAGTTAATGAAAGTTTGCTTTCTCTAAGAATTTAAAAGTTAGGTTACTGCAGCTCACAAGATTTCTCGATTCTTCTGAAATATTCTAACTCCAGATTCCACTGAAAATTTTTATCACTTGAACTTTATATTGGTTAAATTTGCTAGGTATTGCACTTTCCTCATCACAAAACAGTGGTTTAGACTGTAATTTCCTGGAGGTTTGCCTTTGAGATTACAATATGAACCCCTTTTATATTGTAATGCATGGATACAACTTACAAAATGTCACCCTCTGCTGGCTGAAATCATTACTTGTTCCTCATGGTGCATTATTTTTTGATCTATCTACCTGAAACTTCGCCATTGTATAGAATGATTTAAGTCCCTCACAAAGTAATGCATATCCAATGTTTCCTTTTAATTTTCTATTTATTTTGGTGTATGATTCATCTCTGTAACTATTTTTATTTGGGTGCAATATTTAAAAACCAGTTATTATATTGCAACTCTCTTCACTCGAAACGAATCCTTGAAATTTGAAAATAGTTTGCTTCTTATTTAAATATTTTTTGAAATGGGTTTTTGCTATTCTTTCCTAAATTTTATTCTGTTTTTAACTATCTTACTTCTCTTTTAACAAACATTTTATATCATGATTTTATTTTCAATCTGTGTGATGTTATTCAAGCCTCCTCACCTAAAATTCCTTTTTTTCATCCTTTCAAATTATATTTATTTCCCAACAATGTATTAAACTTTATATTTAATTAGCTTTTATTTTTCCCTACTTTTGAGTCTAGTTAGTTTATTCTAGAAATTGAATTTTAGTTACCAGAAAAGCATACTTTTATGGAGTTGATTTTTACATGTTGACAAGATATTTCCATAGTTAGATTTTATTTGTTTAGATGAGTGCCTTTTCTTTATCTACCCAAATTTTTTGTTCATCCACATGTGCTTCAACAGATGATTACATCACGTACTCACTCGCGACTTCCTAATTTTAGAATAAAACCTTTATACTCAAATACTGTCTTAAACAAAATTTTCTGAACCTACAAAAACTACCTCAAAATGCTTATTTTTAATCATAGTATCTGTGTAATAATTGTATTTTTCATGCTTCTTTTGGTTAAACTTAATGACATGGTACAACTCCAATTTTGTTTGAAAAAGTCCTTCAGTATTACGTTTATGATTATACAATCTGTTTGCAATGCTAAAATTTTTACTTTCTACATTCCTTCGGGTGCCAGGAAGCTATTGCTCCGTTATTGTTTCTGCAGTTAATGGATTCCATCGAAGAAGTACAAAATTTGAAGGTCTGAAAAATACCTGTTGCCACCTCTCCATTTGATTCAAAATGTTTTCTGACATAAATTTCATTATATTTTGAAATAGGTAATCTGCATAGTAGGGTTTGTAATGTGTGTGTTAAGAGAGCAGGGTTGGTGTAGTGTTGTGGTACAGGGCCGAGCCGGCAAAGGGTATGTTAGCTGGCAAGATAGGATAGTAAACTTCAGAGTTAAACAGAGAGAAAAAGAGTGGAGCGTACCATGGAGGTAGGAATAGAGAGGAGACAAGCTGTCGCTTAAACAGTGAAGCAGCCTGTAAACTCCGGAGCATGCGCGGCCGCCATCTTCGTGAGTTCAAAACATTGGTCTGTTTTCATTTGCTTCCTGCTGTGAACATTTCATGTCTGGATATTTCAAGGTGTTTTATAATACCAAATTGTGTTGCCTATGGCTGCACAAACAGAACAAGTAAAAAACAACCTGGAATAACATTCCATAGGTAAGTCACGTTGAAATTATCGTTCTTGAAGTATTTGTAGTGCGGCGTCTGCAGGACATAATAGATGTCACTATAGATTTACAGTGCCTGTTAAAAAAGTTTATTCACAGCTCTCAATAGGACGATGGTGTTATCAAACATTTGCTGATGCAGAGAACCATTTTATCTTATTACTAGCATTTGCCCGCTGCTTCACGCGCGCGTGCCTTGGCAGGTGTAGAAATTATTTACCGATTTTATTCTCTTATCAGACATTAACGTGGAAAGGCATGAACTGTTAATGTATTCTGAATAGTTTCGTTTGTTTCGGTTAATACGTTAGATTCGGTTTTCATACTGATGTCAGAGAGTTGTTTTATTCATATTTTAACGTGATGCAATTGATTCAATAGTAGAAAAGGTTCCTGAAAAATTAACGGTAGTAATTCGTGGTTGTAATTATTGTGCGAAGTATAAACATTTATTGTTTAGAAAGGCTTTTATTTTTGCGTTATAAGTAAATAAAGCAATGCTTAAGAGAAATAATATACTATCTTCAGCATACTTCGTAGGTCACTCATTGTAATGCCTCTGTGTAGACCACGTTTCTGGTCTGATTGTTCATTGTACATATGTACAGGCGTGATCTGCCACTCACCCTGGAGCAAGCAACGTATAGCTGGCCGTGCGAGAAACATGGTGTCCGAAGATCAATGCCTACGGTTCCCAGTGTCTGTCCCTGAGACTTGTTAATTGTCATGGCAAAACAGAATGTTACGGGAAATTGTAGGCGCTTAAATTTGAACGGGAAGTTCGAAGGAATCAATGGTATTCGTGGAATGAATACTTCCTCTCCTCGTCCACATCCTGTTAAAACAACGGCCTCAATGATGTTTTTGTCCAATGATTTCACCAGAAGTCTAGTCCCATTGCACAGCTGTGGTGGTGATATGTTTCTCATTAGCATAATTGGAGTACCAACTTTTATATTCAGTTCATGCGCGGGTAGACCAGATGCGCTGAAGGAATTTAAGAACTCGGTTGGGTAAGTAGTCTCGTCGGCTTGATCTTCAACCGTGTTTATAGCGACGTAAGTCATCGACGTTGTTTTGATCATATCCAGGATATACTTATTGATGACATTCACGTCTTCATTCCTGGGTGCCAGTATCGCACGTTCAAAAAACAAAGATTTTTCTTTTTTGGTAATATTTACTATGTCAGGATACACACTCGAAATTAGATCATCGATGTTTGGCACCATAATAAAAAGTGACGAAGTCAATTTTATTTCTCCGTTTATTTCTGGCATGGTTCCTTCGCCAATTGCTAACAGAATTTTGGAAAATTGTTGAGACTCTGGATCTGCTCGGAGATATGTTCTCATGTTCGTTTTTAAATAATACTTTTGTATGCTGAACCATAAAGATGACTGTTTTATACATGCATTCACTTCATCCGCCCTTGTACCTCTTGGCACTACAGGTAGCGTTTGGCGGAAATCTCCAGAAAAAAGAAATGTAATGCCACCCATTATTCTGTTATTATTACGAATGTCTCGTAACGAACGATCAACAGCCTCAATTGCATTTTTGTGTGCCATAGTGCATTTGTCCCATATAATACGTTCACATGTTCTGATATGATGCTTTGTTATAGGCCTAAGAGACGATGCCTGCAGCTTTATAATCTACGCGGTGTAGCATTAGGATATGAAACATTTTTAATTTAAGTTTCTTTCAGTATAGCCGTATTTTCTATGTAATTATTTCACTCGCATGTAAGTACCTGGCGAAACAACAGCCTGAACCAGATGACAATTGACTCGTTTTGTTTAGCATCAGGCATAACGGTTTAGTTTTAAAATTTACGCGGTGTAGAATAGAATTTTAGGATGCCTAGTTATATTTGAAATAAAAATTCGTTACCAATAATCACAGCATCTCAATTTTTTCTGATTTATTTATTTTTTGCTGTTTGGATATTGGTTTTTATTTTATGTTGATACACCATCAATTATTCCTGCTTTAAAATAGAAATTTATGTGAATTGGAATTAATCTTGGTTTCAAATCGTCGTATCATTATTGTCATTATTTCAGTCAGATATAATTAATTCAAAAATGTCAAAATGGATCAAAGGGACGATGCTTTTAGCTTTATAATTTACGCGGTGTAGCATTAGGATATGAAATTTTTTTTATTTGAGTTTCTATCAATGTATCCGTATTTTCTACGTAATTATTTGAGTCGCATGTACCTGAATTTTCGGATGCCTAGTTATATTTGCACGTTATAGCCAAGAGACATATTAATCGAATAAAGTACTTCAAAATATGTGCAATTTCGCACAAGTCATTATGAAAGAAGTATGTTTTATTACTTGCTCATATTTATAATAGCTGTTTTTCAGACATCGCTCTTCGAGAAAAAACTGAATTTCGTATTAAGTATTGGCTTATTGTGGCTGTATTGTACAGTGTTCACGTAGCAATTTTGTTCCAGAGACAAACTGTATAACAGTCAGCCAGAGACAATACATGTCTTCAATATCAGTAATATAATTTTTTCGTAATTCAACAGACCTGTTACGATTCAAGTAAATGCTGATTATACTTGATTCACGTATTCTTTTTATTTTGAAGTACTGCGGTCCAGAAAAATGAATCACAGAAGTAAAAAGGGGGGGGGGAAATCCTAAATTTTTTCAGGTCTCTTTATGAAAGGAGTGACCGTCTGAATGTGGTCTACAGTTTCACATTTCTGAAGTTTTTTACTGACTTGCTTCTTCCCATGGTACATATTAGTCGTTAGCTACTTCTGCAGATGTTGATCAGCAACATTAGCTTTAAAAATTTGAAAACACCATGCAAATTGATGTGGTAGTTTTTGCGTTATTAGAGATCAAGCCTCACTACAAACGCAGCTTGCTTACAGATTTATAATAGTATAGATTTCTCATGTGTGGATCAAGTTTACATCACGATGACGCGAATACCTAATTCTATGTGCTTTATTCCTGTTGTACCTAATTTATATTGAAAGTGTTTGATGAAATTAATTGTGATAACTTGTGATATGTGATCTAGTAATCGTAATGAAGTCCATTTTGTTGTTATCTGAAATGTAATTCGCAATACGTTTAAAGTGTTTGGTTGCATTTGTGTCGTTTAACTTTTTAGCGGCAACATTAAGTTAAATTGTGATTAGATTGAAATGCAGCCTGTTGCAGAATATTCTTTTTATAGCATAAGGAACAAATTATTTATTTGTTATTAGTAATTTATTGAGCACGTTGTTAGTGACACAAGCTTGCGACTTTTGATATATACGAGGCGCGTCCAGAAAGTAAGTTCCGTTTGGTAATAAAATGAAATTGTACACAGATACAGAAGAAATTTTTATTGCACAAAATTCTACAACTCTTAAACGACTTTTCCACATAACTGCCGAAATTTTGCAGGCATTTGTCATAGCGTGGCACCAGGTTTTGTATACCTTCTTCATAGAAATCGGCCGCCTGTGTCTTCAACCAGTTGGAAACAGTTTCTTTCAGCTCGTCGTCATTGGTGAAGTGATGACCGCCAAGGAAAGACTTGGGATGTAAGAACAGATGAAAGTCTTCTGTAACCAAAGGTGGACGCCCACTTCGTTCTTCATCGTGCACATCACTACGCCCGCCATTGAACTGTCGGACCCATCTTCTCACCATCGAATCACTCATCGCATTTGGTCCGTAAACATCGCAAATATTCCGATAAATTTCACTTGGTTTCACTTTCCTCGCATTCAGAAACCGAATCACAGACCTGATTTCACAGGCGGCGGGATTTTCAATCAACGCCGACATTTCAAACAAGCACAACAAAGCGTACGTAACTGACAGCGATCTCCAAATGGCACACGTTCTTCCCCTTGATACACATCGTCTACAGCGCATGTGCGGAACTGCAATCGCAGCGCTGCAGCGGAGATGAATTGAAACGGAACTTACTTTCTGGACGCGCCTCGTAGTAGCAAGATAATTGCACTGGCCAGTTCTATCATTACCATAGCGCCGAAATCTGATTATGAATTCTTATGTAACTTAGATAGATAGATAGATATGTTCACTTTGATCCCATGTGAGAATAATCTCGGCTATGTGGAACAGTACATACACTTATTAATGTCAATTATATTACTATATAATTAATAATATTATTATACATTGATAACAAGTTAGCTACAACCCATTAGTATAATCAATATCCCCTGTAATCTACAAATACAATCCCCAGTTAATTACTACTTATTATGTGGAACAGTGTATTCACTTATTACCAGCATCTCTTAACGAAACTAATTGAAAGTAAAGAACAAAAATTTTTATTATCTCACCTAGTTCTTTTCTTTTGTTCCAGACTGCATTTCGATCTAACCACCTCACTTTTGAAACATTATGTCTTGAGAACTAAGCAAAATATCAATATATATTTCCGATTTGTCTCATCGAGTTCCTTAAGAATTTATCATCAGATTGTGGCACCACAGTAATTATAGAATCCCCTTGTACTAATGCTGCTGGCATTAAATAGGTATCCACTACCATTGCAATATCTTCTGAGTAAGCCATGAATTCGTTTGAAGGTTTCAATTGTTTTAACGTCCTTACCATTCTGCTAGGCTGCTTTTAAAATTTCGTATAAGACTTGCTTCTGTTTTTAAATAGGTCTAGACCTAATTTTCTTGATTTTGTAATCTTTCCAATCAAATATTTTAAAATTACTGAAATGGAGTGTGGAAATATAATCTATTTGAACATAAACCATAATTTAAGGAATTTAGAAACTCTTTAAAAAGAACTACTGCTGTGTAGCCAATACAAAGAATATCTAAAATTATTTGGCAGCTTGTTTTTCTTAAATTTTAATGTTTGTAGGTCATATCAATTAGGGTATTTATAAATGTGACCCCATAATACTTCATTTTTAGTAAAGCGATGATTAAAAACGAAGAAATTCTTCCGTTCCGTATACATTCCTTGTGTTTCTTGACCCTACCAATATGGCGACCTCCCCACCCCACCACTCTCCACTCGGCGTCACTTCGTTGTATGAAGAAAGTCCCTTACGTGGTCTCCTCTCTTTTCTTTGCTCCATGGAGTGTACAGGCTACACCAAGACATAATCTCTGGTATACAATGATTGGGTGGGTAGATCATGTGACAACTAATAAGAATTACCAATGGCAGGAACACTAAGAAAGAGCAGAGCAGCCATGTTGTTTTACACGTGGCTATGGTGATTTGACGTGTCTATTGCTCATGGTGGACTCGCATGTGGACCATGTGCAGTGTTTTGCTGGGTTACTGGCATTGTCTATTATCTTAACTAACCGTAATGTGAACCATGAAGACTGTCGAATTTGTGTGGTAGACCTGATAATTACGAAGTATGCTATTTAGGTCGCTGAGTTTCTAATTGCTATCCTGCCATCTTCAAGTCAAAGTATGATGCCTAAACTTTCATTGTAATGCGGAACTGGTACTAGTCTGGGCATTTTTGTTTTGTAATTAAGTGTAAAATTTACCCTCTGAGTCATAACAAACATTCTTTAGTAGTAACCTGCTAGTAACAAGCATTTGCATTGGCAATCCTGATGAAGTTCCCGAATCCTGGGTGGCGACTATTGTTGACTTACGAATCTGTGAGAAATCCTATCCAGTGCCTAGCAGTACCTTCCTTTCATGGTCCAAATTATCCCTATCATCTCCGAACAATAACAACATATGGAAGAAAGCTTTATGAAGACTGTGGCGGAGTAATGACAACTTGTGTGGGTCAGCAACAGGTATAAGGCTGGAAGCACCTCTAGCTAACAAACACTACCTATCCCCACGTACATTAAATTGTTACAGGTTGATGTTCCAACAATTCATACTTCAGATTCCTCAATATTGCTGTTGCTAAAGCACCTTTTGTATATGTGTTTTGTTTTAATGTAGGCTGATTTTCTTTTGTGAACCCAGTGTCTTCTAATAAATTTTTATCCATTTGGTCCAGCATTCACCAGTTGATGTTTTTGCTTTTCTGGGTTATCAATAAAATAAAACTTTTTGCATCCCAGAAAACTATGACCATGACCTTTTGGAGAGATAAACTCTGCTTCATTTTTTTCATATTTATTGGCTTCCACCAACTGTTGTGACTGCTGTTTCATTTCCTACATTTGGTGGTTAACTTGGGTCTGAACCATGCACAAATTTGGTAGTGTCCATTTTAAAATGGGTTCATACATTGTTTACAGTCAACATTTAACAATCATGGCTCCCATTTTGTACAAAGCTTTCTCATATTTAATTCTTTATCTAGAATTTATTGTACCCTTCCTTATGATATGTGTATAGCCTCAGCTGTTTCAAACACTTTTTATGATTTTTGCATATTATATTAGGATGGTCACAAGGTACATGGGAGGGGGAAAATTGCAGCTTTTCTTCGGGGTAAACTGCATAACAATTGCCAATATGCTAAAAAAAATTAGATTGGCAAAGTTTAGCTCAACTGGATAACATTAACCCATGCCTCATCAAGGATGAAATTTTGAAGAAGGAAAAAAAAAAAGATTTTTTTGCTGAAAAATCAACATTTTTTCCTAAAATGAAAACTATTTGACCTAGAAAACTGATTTTTGTCACATTTCATAGAAAATGTTGTTGTCTTTAACTTTTACTCTCATTGGTTTTAACTAAAACTTAGATTTAATGTTATTTAGTATTTTGAGGTCAGGAAGTAATTCACATCCTCAACTTCGGCCTAGTAAATAAAAAATTACAACAGAAACAATTCAATTACTTTAAACCATTTTTTGGCTTTTTTATTGTTTGCAATAAAGGCTTAAAAATAAACAGTTTTTTTTGTAACTTTATAAATATTTTTACTGTTTATAGTCAGTCAGGTTTCTGGTTCTGGATTCTTTACTAAGCAGCATGTCAGAGGAAGAGTAGCCAAGGCAAGAAGATATCTAGAATAATTTTCGAGACAAGTTATGTGGGGCCAAAAGTAAAGAAACAGAAGTATGCTACCGAAAGTGAAGAGATTATTACCAAAAAGCTGTCTTCATTGTTAGGTAGGTGTAGCGTTTCTCATAGAAACACTGTTCAAATAATATTAGCTAATGTGTAGGCATTAGGTCATGAACCACAGAATTATAATTGTAAATACAAGTATAATATGACTGCGCAGACTTTTCATAAACAAAGCACTGAGCTTGTCAAAAATAGACTCAAAACTTCTGATTTAGAGGTATCTGTTACGCGCTGCTTCCATATATTTTGAATAAATATTATGTAGAGGGGGTGGTGGTTTTGTTAAGTTGTGGGGCTGAGGAATAGTTGATAGGAGTTTCTCAGCTTGTAAGTAGTCTGGGAATTACTCAGGCAAAAGCTGCATTTTCAGCTATTGAAGAGTTGTTGGCAGTTGAAAAAATCTAGGCAATGTGTTTAGACACCACTGGCCATCTCAGGGAAGTTAATTTGCTACAGCAATTATTAAAGCAAAATCTTCTGTTTTTACCATGTCGCCACCATATGTGTTTGATTGTAAAATGGGCGTAAGCATTGGCCCTCAGCCAGATATTTTTACAAGATGGGCAATCTCGGCTTGATAAGACAAAGTACAAAATTGGTATTGAAGATACAAATATTAGATATAGAATATTTAGTTCAGATCATATTTCAAGATTTCTTATCGAACAATTAATGGGGATGATTATAAAGAATTTATTCAACTTAGTTTAATTTTTGTAGGATGTCTTCCTGCAAAGGCATTTTTTTCAGAGTAGCTGGTGCTATTCATCACATCAGGTGGATGGCAAAGGCCATTCACTATCTCTAAATATAGATTTTGAAGGATCAGTTTTCATTAACAGATTTAGAAACAAAAGATAGTTCAATTATTTATTTATAATCAAAATTTATATAAAAGTTTGGTTAAACTCCTCCAAACCAACTTCGGCTCACAACCAAGAAAATCATTTATTGACTACGGAAAAACTGATCAAGAGGTTGTAGACAAGGTATTGTCTAAAATAATAAGCGAGTGCACTCTCTAAAATGATAAAACATATGGAGTGTGGTGGGTAAGTGGCAACATTCTGGCCTCGCATTCGCATCTGAATAATAAACATGCAGTTGAACATTATTTGTTCTCATTTTATACTTTTTTTACTCTTTTTTTCTACTAATTTCTTTATTTTCAATTTGGAGTTTGTTCATTTACTTTCGAACTTTTATATTTTTGATGCAAGAAATTAAAAATAAAATAACGGAAATCTGGGAAGTAGAATGTTGCAATGCTTTATACATTTTTTCATAAAAAGTCATTTTTGAGGCCCCGCAGGGGCCTGGTACGCAAGTGCCAGGTACGGGTTTGGCGAACCCGCGGTGCCCGAGCTGGAAACTTGTGAGCGCCGCAAGTTTCCCACACCGTAAACTCCTACCATGCTTCAACGACCACCGTAAGGCGTGGCGGTGGAACGTTGTGTGCCTAGGAGAACGGGGATCTTGGCTTCATCGCCCGGATTGCGAGGACGGAACAAACCTCTATAAAAAACCCCTTAACCTCAAGGTCGGACACGTGCCGAGGAGGTGCATGGGTGAGAGGCAGATCACTTGTTAACGTGCAACCTCAGGGGCACCTGCGCACCCCTGTTGTATTAGCGCTTCTTTTTAATCTGGTTTTACTCGTGGGACCAAAACGAAGTCTACCACAAAAACCAAAAAACCCTGCGGTACGGGTGTGCCGCAGACTAATCTCAATACACCCAGTTCTAAGAAGCGGGTGAGGGTTGATAGCCCCCCCGCTTTGGAAAGTAACAGTAACAGAAAAGTTTGTTCGCTAGCGAATGCTTTTATAGTTATGCAAAGAGTGGAAGGAACTTTTGAAAAAGTTTCGCCATTTTATATTTCTAAGGGTTTAGAGGGTCTGGTAGGGACCCTGAATACTGTAAAGAAGCTGAGGAACGGGACGCTGCTGCTGGAAACAACTTCCAGTAGGCAAGCTAACCAACTCCTTAACTGTGAGAAGCTCGGGGAGTTCGCAGTTACATGCGAACTCCACAAATCCCTGAACAGCAGCAAAGGCGTTGTCACCTGTAGGGATATTATTGACATACCTACCGAGGAACTCGTTAAGGAGTGGGAAGATCAAAAAGTGGTCGAGGTGCGTCAGATATCACGGAGGGTAAATGGCAGTCTTGAAAAGACTGCCACCTTCGTCCTGACGTTTGACACTCCAGTACTGCCAAAGAACATCAAAGCGGGGTACATTAATTTGAACGTCCGTCCGTATGTCCCGGACCCGATGCGCTGTTTCCAGTGTCAGCGGTTCGGACATACGACGGCGTCATGTAAAGGAAAATCAACCTGTGGTAATTGCGGGAAGGGCGCACATGAGCCGGGTGTTAGTTGTACGCTCCCACAGGCTTGTGTCAACTGCTCCGGCTCGCACCCCGCCTGGAGCAGGGAGTGTCAAGTGTATCTTGATGAGCGCAAGATACAGGAGTTGAAGACCAAAGAGCGGATACCTTATGTAGAAGCAAAGAAGAAAGCCAAGACGCTTGCCGCTCCTATTTTCGGAACTAGCTTTGCTAAGATGGCTTCAACTCCCGTCAGGAAACAGAGTGTTGCTACCCAGACGAATGTTGCAGACATGAGCACAAGCACGACGTGCTCATGTCAGTGCAAGTGCGGTGCAAAATCCGCTAAGGTCGCAACATCTAAGACCGCGGACGTTGGTAGCAACACGTCTGCGCCCTCGACCACACCAGCAGCAATAGTGAAGGTTCCACCAGCATTACCAGCTAAAGTCACTGCACCTCCAATTCCACCACGTGCAGTGAAAGGAGAAGCAACATCTTCTGCTAACAATACTAATGTAGGCGATCAGAAGGTCCGGGGCCCGAAGTTCAGGCAGACGGACCCGACTCAGTTTGTGAAATCCCCCTCTTCGTCCCCTCCCAGGTCACCTGGTAGTAGGGAAAACAAGGGAAAGAGTGCGAGGAAGAAGAAAACCAAAGAGGTGTTTGATGAGTTCGCTGAGTCGGAGATGTCTGTCTCTTCGGAGCCAGAAGAATCTGAAATGCTGGTGGACGAGGCCGGTCCCGTTCCTCAGCAGACAGTGACCGAAGACCCACCCGAACGGGGGCGGGTGAAACTAAACAGATAGGATGACTGATGGGTGGCCTCTTTACAGCCACCCATCCACATGCAGTGTTTTTACTTTTGTTTCACTGATATAATTCATGTCTTGCTGGCCACTATACAGCCAGGGAGACATGTAGTGTTTTTAATCCTCTTGTGAACCTGTCTGGCCCCTTTGGAGCCAGCCAGATTTTGTACTGTCTTAAATCCTGGTGGCCGCTTTGAAGCCACGTCAGATCTTATGATCTATTTTATTTGCTGTCTGTATGGTCGACCCCTTTACAGTCGACCATGCAGATGGTATTTTAGTATATTTTTAGCCATATTATTAGCTGGTCATTGTTAGGGTGCTAATGACTTTGCCTTCTACGCGCCCTAAAGCCACAAAAACAACAATATTGAGCAGGATGAGTGGTCATTTTACAGCCACTCAACCATGTACGTAGTTTCTTTTCTTGTCGTATTATTAGTTGTAAGCTTTTATATCTGGTTGGCCTCTTTACAGCCAACCAGACATGGTTTGTGAAGTTCTTATTTTAAATGGCCCCTTTACAGCCAACATTTTAGAATTTTATTTATATTTTCCGTCTGTGTGGCCGACCCCCATACAGTCGGCCATACAGACGGTAATGCTGTAAATTTTAAGCCACATTGCTTAGACGGATATTGTTTGGGCGCTAATGACCCCGTCGTCGACGCGCCCTTAAGCACCAACAACAAGCAACAACAACATTTTTGAGGATATGGATAAAAACATGACTTGGAAAGTGCTGAAGACCATTAAATATAATTTTTAACAAAAAATTGATAAGAGCAAAAGTTCAAGGCAACAACATTTTCTATGAAATGAAACAAAAATCAGGTTTCTAGGACAAATCGTTATTAATTTTTAAAGGAAAAACTGAAAATTTTCTGCAAAAATCTTATTTTTTCAAGATTTCAACCTCAATGAGGCACGGGTTAACATTATCCAATTGAGCTGAAACCTTTTTATTCATTTCACATTTTTTTAGGGGAGTCCCTTGAAAAAAAATTAAATTTGATATCTTGTGACAACCCGTATACTATATTCAGTGGCGGCCTTAACCATTGTGAGGCCCCCGGGCGACAGATCTTTGCGAGGCCCTTGTCATTTGTGCAAAGTATGTGAACTGAAAGTAGGTATTCCTTATGATTGACGAGAAATACAAAAGTTATAAATAAATAAATTTTGAATTTTAAAATATTTCATTAGAAGATTTATAAAAGTTAACAAAACATAGAGGACAAATTATTAATGACGATAAACTAAGGTATATAAATGCCTTGAAAGATAAGCGCAGGGATTTAAAAATAATGTTTGCAGCTTTTCCTAAGACTAAAATCTTTAACTAAAGCACCAGCTTTCTTTTTATCGCTCGTTTCCTTTTAAACTACCCGACTCAAATTTTCCACCGGCATCACAATCACGCGAACTCATTTTATAAATCTTCTATTGCACATAAAACAAACACAGAAATAATTTAAAAGTAGTTTTTTGCAGTTTTTTAACTCACTCTTTACGTTAAGGAAGACTGAAGACAATAGCGACATGTCCATTACATGTTCAAGCTACGGACAAGTGTGAACATGAGAGGGGCGAGGCGTCACTTGGCCAACTGTCAGTGTGGTGACGGTGAGGACCAATATCGGTCAAATGTGGCTCGAACTAACAGCTGCTAGCAAAATAGAGTTGACTAACGAAATCGAACACGGGAATTCCCTGAGCGTAAATCAAAAACACAATTAAAGTAACAAAACCAAGCGTTCAAGTGAGTTCTGATATGCGAAGCACGAAATTCTAATAGTAATAATTTTTTCAATCATGTTTTACACTAAAATTACAAAAATATTAATACTGATAAATTAATTAATTTTGATATCGTTAATCTTACTTTTTATGAATGTGATATTGAATAAATCTAAATGAGATATTTTATTTAGGTACTTATTACTGTTAATATATACTATGAATGAACCAACTTTTTTATTGTTGTAATTAATAGCTAAGGATAAAATAAAAAGTTTTAAATATAAACTTTTTCCTTCTCGGGTTGCTGCGCGAGGCCCCGAGGATTGCCCTGCTCACCATCCCCTAAGGCCGCCTCTGACTATTGTACACTTTTCTCAAAACTAATGCAATGATAACATGATACTCCAGTTTGTCCATTTCAACAATACACACCCAATACATATACTTTAAAAAAATTACATTAAGAAAACCACAGATGATGTTGAAACTTATCATTCATTATTATGACATGCCACCATCACAAAAAAGATGGATGCATTGATATAAGGCCAATGATTTTTCACAATACCCTAGTATTTCTTCTTTGGCAACATTATATTGGAAAAACATATCTTTTTCTTCAAACTGTCTTTAGCTGTAATAAAAACATCCCGTTTTAAATTTTGTGATTTCTAAGTAATATACGCTTATGGAATTAGTTTTATGTATACCTAGCATCAGTCCACTTATGCTGTGCTTCATTGTGTAGTTTGGTGGTTACTTATTATTAATTTAATTGTGATGATGGCAATCCCCTGTCATTTAATTACTTGTTTTATATTTTTTTAATTGTTATATAATCTGAATGTTAAATTCCTCCACCATCTACTGTTGAAATTTACAAATTTTAATTGTTTGATTATTGGTGGAACCACATTTTACTGTCTGAAAATCCAGTATGAATAAAAATCAGATGACATGGAATTTTGTCCTTGCTATTTTTCTTTCCTTTGATTAACTACTCAGTACTTGTAATTTGTGATTCAGAATTCTATAAATAACAAAACATAAATTTTGTCTGAATTTTCTTTAGTAATTCCTTAAAATACTTGGGCTGGCAATTTTACCCCACTTTGTCTACAGATTGTAAAGTCTAGGCAGACTGTAACTTGAACTGCAGCCGATTGTAATAGGTATAAAATATAATAGAATAATTTATTACAGATAGTCGTAATAAAAATAGAGAATCTTGAAAGACAAGTATTAGCTATAAACTATATATACTCCCATCCATTCACATTACAAGACATTTAGGAAGGTTTAAAAACCCTTCGAAATGGTAAAGCTGCAGGATTATATGTGATTTGTCCAGATCTATTGAAAAACTGTGGACCAGCTACATCTCGTTGGCTTGCCTCATTCTTCAGTTCCATACTACAATCTGGAAGGCGTCATCAGATCTTCAAGTGAACAAAAATCATTGCTTTACTCAAACCAGGATTTTCCCACAAAGTTACCGTCCAATAGCCTTACTCAGTGTCACTCACAAATTACTTGACAGGCTTATATTGAACAGAATAGCTCCGGTAATTGAAGCTCTGATCCCTGTTGAACAAGCTGGGTTCTGCTCCAGTTGGGACTGTAGTGATCAGGTTCTGTCTCTTACCACCTACTTGGAAGCAGGTTATCAGAAGAAAATAAAGAACATATCTGTATTCCTAGATCTTTCGGCAACATATGATACAATTTGGAGAGAGGGTCTCCTTCTCAAACTGTTCAAGTAGTTCCTTCCATAAAGATAATTTCTTTACTGGAAAACATGTTAAGTAATCGCCTGTTCCAGGTGCACACTTGGTTCAGCAGCAGATTTCACAAGCTAAATAATGGTCTGCCACAAGGCTCGGTTCTCTCCCCTATACTTTTCAATTTATATACTCGTGACCTGCCAGACACGGTCTCTCGCAAATTTGTACATGCTGATGACAGCAATCTTACATTGCAAAGAGCTAACTTTATGGAGGCTAAAGAAATCCTGACTCCTGATCTTCAGGAAATGGATGCCTTCTTTCAAAGGTGGCACTTTCAACCCAATCCACAGAAAACAGAAATATCTACATTCCATTTTAACAAACAAATGAACTACCACCCAAATATATTGTTTAGAGACCAGATTGTAAGACCCAAAGCTGACACCGGGGTTGTAGTATCGCCTTGGTGACTTAACTAACAGATCACATGGATGGAAAGTTCTGCGGAATTTTCATAAAACAATTTGAATTTGACCATGTAGATTTGAATTTGACCATGTAGCCTAGTAGAAACTCAACTTAAATGCTTGAAGGTTGCCACTAGATCTGTTTCTAAACCACAAATCTAGCAAAGGTTCTCAGTCTACAAAATTACAACAGTTCACTTCAGGAGAATTTAAAGTTTTATTTTCAGAGTCACATTTACTAAAATGCAATAAACAGTTGAGTAGGCAAATCAAACACTCGTTTCCAAAATATTGCAGATTGTGGAGAGAAATTACCAACCAAAATCCCTTTTCAGAAATTCAAAGTTCTAGCAGACATTATTCTCGCAGACTATCACACCAAAGTACCAACATGGCTGACTCAGTAGCGCCAACTTTCAACCGGCTTCCTACCCGCTCTGATACAAGACTTGTGCAGGTTAACGTAACATAGCACTCCATGGAAAAGATGCGGTCACATGTAAGCACAAGCTTATATAGGAAGTGGCGAAACCAGTGACATCACAGCCGTATCGCAACTTTCTACCTACGGCTTGTAAAAATGTGCAGTTGATTTAGATATGAAAAAGTGCTCAAAGTTTACCAAAATCCAGACTTGTTTGCTAGAAGTTCAGCGAATATAGTATGGGAAATTTAGAGTGAGTGTATATACCTTTATTTCATTTCCGTGTAGTGACACACTTTAACGCATTTGGGAAAATCCCCGAGTGTTTTGAATTTTCTCAATTTTTCTCGAAATTTTGCTTAACTGCAAGTTACCTAAATAAAATTAGTGTCAAAGTGTTCTCCAAAAATTCCTGAGTTAAGCGGTGTGAATTTTACCGAGATTGGTGGCCAGATAATGAAATTACAGCTTGGACAAGGTTTAGTAAATTACCATATGGTTTTTCTTTAACAATTTTTCTTCTATTGCTTTTATTGAAAAAGTAAAATTACCAGAATTTTCTCTGAATTAAATTACGTATTTTGGAAGTTGTTTTATCTATGGGGGTAGCTTCTATCGGCTGTAATAAATTCCTAAGTGAAGCACATGGTTTGAGTGACGAAATAATCTCTAAAATGTCTATAAAATCTGTTCTACTGCATGAAATGATCTGAAATTAAAATATGTGAAATTAGATTTTTGGTTCTTTCAAGAAATCTACTTTTTAGTTTGAAAGCTTACTAGGATTCTGTGATAAAAATTCTTAAAGGTGTAGTGCATTCAACGAAGTGTTTAAAAATTTATTTAAGCTATTTACACGTCCAGAAACTATGGAATTTTAGTGAATTTAACTTTCTTTTAAATTCTTGTTCCTTTAAAATTACTTTATTTCATTTGAAAGTCTCCAGAAATAGTGAAATATCATATCTCAAAAATCTATTGTTTGCGTAGCTGGATTATTATGGATTACCCCTCTTCAGGTTAATAAAAGGTTTCTATACTCTTATAAAAAGTTGTTTTAGTGTTTTTATTAAATGTTGAGTGGCTTTATTGCTTTTAAAATGGTTTAGATATGATAAAATGCTCATATAGCAGAAGTCCATTGATTACAAATTGAACTATTATTGATTATTCTATTTCAGATTAATGTAGAGTTTCTCTACTGTTATACAAAGTTTATTTAGTGCATCTATTAAATACTGAAAGTTTTTACTGCATTTAAAACAGTTTAGAAATAGTGAAATTATCATATGGCAGAAATTTATTGTTTGAAAACTGATTTAATTGGAATTATCCTATTTCCTTTCAAAATAACGTTCTCTTACTATTATAGAAAGTTTATATAGGTCTTTTATTAACTATTGTATGTCTTTACTGCTTCTAAAAAAGGTTTATTTTGGCAGTTAGGTTATGGTATCAGCTTGCTACATAAACCATCCCTCTCCTAACCTATGTATGCAACGAAAACTATCTGTTGCCTAAGAATTTACTTCCTCCCTTATACCTAAGCTAAGGAGCTAGAATTTACCAAAATTCTAAGGTGCTTACAAGATGCTGAAGTATAACAGTACCCCAAAATTTCTGGGCGTGACATTAGACAGATCCCTTACCTACAAAAGGCACCTTCAGAATACAGCTGCCAAGCTTAAAAGTCGGAACCACTTATGTCAACGGCTGGCAGGAACTTCATGGGGAGCTGATACAAATACATTAAGAATAACAGCCCTAACCTTGGTTTACTCCACAGCTGAATACTGCTCCAGCATATGGCTTAATAGCTCTCACACTCAGTTGGACGTGGCTGCTGGTGCTCAGCAACATCCCACCACCTCATATCAGAAGGCAAAAAGTTCTAATAAAACTACGGTCAAACATTTTTAATAATGAGGCTCTTCCCATCCATGGAGATATTAGGGAATAGAAAAAATGGCTGAAGTTACGTCACCCAGCCTGAGACTGCTGTCAGTCTAGCATCTAACTCCTTCAGCCCTACAGATAGCTGGACAGCGGAATGGGCATCGTCAACAACACAGTACATAGTGCAAATTACCAATCCCTGCTCAAAACTACCAGGATTCAACTTACCGAGGTCAATTTGGTGTAAACTGATTAGATGTGGTACGGGAAGAATTGCTTCAACTCTCCTCACCTGGGGTTGGGCAGATTCTCCATACTGTGACTGTGGTGAGGTACTACAAACTGTCGCACATTGTGTGGGACTGTCCACTGCGTGCTTTTCCTGGTAGTCTGGAAGACCTAAATTTGGCTATGCCGGAGGCAGTGGCTTGGGTAGAGCACCTCGACGTCATGTTGTAATGGTTGTGACTGGAGATCCTGTCTCAGTGGCCAGCTGCAGGCATTGTTCGCTAACTACAGGGTATCCAGAAAAGGACTCCCCGATTTCAAAATTAAATATCTCGAAAACAAAGATCGATAGAGGAATGCAGTAAACGGTATGTTTATCGTGACAACTGTAAGAAGTGTATACAGCAGTTTGAAATAATAGTTACAAAAGCTGCTAACAGATGGCGCTGTAATCGCCATACGTAATGCCTAAATAGTGATCCGAAGCTCAGGGCGATCAGTTCCACCATTGAAACATGAAAGGAGGTGTGTACATTGGTGAAAATTTTGAAAACATTGTGATGTGATTGTTTGCAAAGATTGTTTTCATAAGATTATTTCACTTATGTATGCTGATATGAGCTGTACAGCGCCATCTGTAACTATTATTTCACACTGCTGTATATACTTCTTACAGCTGTCACAATAAACATACCGTTTACTGCATTCCTCTATCATTCTTTGTTTTCGAGATATTTAATTTTGAAATCAGGGAGTTCTTTTCTGGACACCCTGTATGTGTGTATACGTGTGTTTAGATTGTTCATTACAATATAATTGTGATTGAATTGTGTAAATGTCTTATAGCATCATACGCAAAATAAAAAATTAAGTTATAAAGGTTATGAGCGAGGTTGTAATCTGTCCCTATTATTTAACTTTAATGCAGAAGAAAGAATCAAGAAAATAATAATAATAAAAAAATAAATATGACATAAGGCTTAAAGGACAAACAACCAGTATGATGTGATTTATTGACGACATTGTCATGTTAGCTGTCAGGTCTGAGAATATTAAGAAATAACTGAATTGCATGAAGATAAATATGGTAGAAGCATTTTTACTAAATGTAAATCAAAGCAAGAGAAATATCATGAAATGGGGCAGAAATAACAGTAACAGTAGGTTAAATGTAAAAGTAAAATCAGTTGTGTTGTGAGATGTAAGAGAATTCTGTTATTTATGAAATTTCAACTGATGTTTAAAACAAGAAAATCTCAAAAGAATAATAAGAACTTTCTTCAAGAAGAAAAATCTTATAGTTTCATACATTGAATTTAGTATAATAGTAGTCATGTAATTAGTCTGTGTATGTACCTGATCCCCTTGCCATGTTTCTCACCTTCAAAAATTATTAAAGAGTATAACAAAGTATTGTAAACTGTGTGCATACTTATTTGTTTATCCCAGCTCTCCATCGTCATCTGTGGTAAGTGATTGGTTTACTTTTCCTATCTTTTCTTAAATGCATTGAGTTAGGATTGACAGAGAGCTATATGTATGGAACCAGAGCTTGAATTTTAAGAATACCAGGAACAAGAAAAAGCTGAAGTTTTTAAATTCTGGTGCTTTAAAGAAATGACTCTATTTTAGAAATGATGTCGAGAGGAAAAGTTTCTGGAGGAGTATATCAAAAAGAAAAAGGCAAAATGGATGGTCACCTTAGGAGACACACAGGCTTGGTTAATATTTTAGTGTTGGAAATAGTTGCTGATAACCGTTTTACAAGGGCGTACCCAAAATTACTGGAATAGTATTGCCGTGCACGGAGCTTGTGTACTACGTGTTTCTGCCGCTAGGCATTTATAGTCCATCTCATTGCTACATTAGTGCCACCTGTTTTGTCAACCTGGCTTGATCTGTTAATCTGCAGTGTTTGTGTTTGCTAACGCTGTTTTGTTATTGTTTAGTTTTTTGATATGGTAAGTTTAAGTGAACAACGTGCAGCTGTGAAATTTTGTTTTCTACTCAGTAAAAATGCTGCTGAAACTGTCTTACAAAGAAGACGCTATGGGAAAAAACTCAAGTATACGAGTGGTTCACTCGGTTTAAAAATGGCGACATGTCGAGTGATGACAAACCTTGTTCTGGATGGCCATCAACTTCCTGAATTGAAGAAAATGTTGAAAAAATTCGAGAGCTTTTGCTCTTAGACCATCGACAGAATTGATCATTTACTGGAGATTAGTGGGTTATCTTGAAGCTCGATTCAGCTAATTTTAACCTAAGATTTAGGAATGAAAAGGGCTGTTGCCAAGTTTGTTCCTCGGGCTCTGTCCGACAATCAAAAAGAACATCGAGTTGAAACATGCCGTGCTTTGAAACAGCAGCTTGAAATTGATCCAGATTTTCTGTCAAAGGTCATTACTGGTGATGAGTCATGGTGCTGTGGTTACGATGCACAAACAAAGCAACAGGCAAGCCAGTGGAAGACATCATTGTCACTCCGACCAAAAAAATGTCACGTCAAATCAAACATCAAAACAATGCTCATTTGCTTTTTTGATGCCAAGGGCGTAGTTCATTCAGAGTTAGTTCCCTCACATCAGACCGTCAATCAAACCTTGTTTTAAGAAGATTATGCAATAACATTCATCAATAAAGACCCAATTTCTGGCAGAGAGGAGAGTGATTCTTCTACCTCGAAAATGCACCTGCCCATACAGCTGTCTCTGTTAAGCAATTCTTGGCTAAAAATGGCATGGTTCCACTGCCCTATGCATCTTACTTGCCTTACCTGGCTCCGTTCGACTCCCATATGAAAAGGGGCATGAAAGGACACTGATTTGGCAACATTGACGATGTCAAAAAAAAAAAAGAAAGAGGGAGGAGCTGTCAGCCATTTCTGAAGATGACTACAAAAAATGTTTCGAACAGTGGAAGCAGTGGTGGGACAAATGTATTAGTATTAATGGAGGGTATTTGGAAGGAGATAAAGTTGCTTTGTAAAAAAATTGAAAATATATAGCTTTTAAAAAATAATTCCCTCTTTTTTTTTTTTTTTTGTACCCCCTCGAACAAGAAGATTGAGGGGGTGAAAATAGAGCAACATCCAACCAGACTAATCCAGTTGAAAATGAACTGGTCATTTGCAGTACCTAATGATGAATTTTCTAGATGCTTGTAGAATGACTATAAGAATGCTTCATTGTCTTGTAATTTATAAACAAAGTATAAATTGGAAATCTTGACTGAAATTTCATAAAAAGTATCTCGGTAAATAAACGAGCTTATAAGTAACCTAATCTTAACCTACTAAATAAGGAAATTTGTATCAGTGAATTAGGTTGAGGTTATGTTAGTGAATTATACAATATATTCGGGAAGGGCTCTTGAGAGAAAGTCGTGTTAGGGGACTACAGAATTTGTGGCTTGCTTTAAGATGACAGTTTTATTTAACTTAATTTCCAATTGATTTAGTCAGGTAATTTATTGATAGTACAGAATTACCAAACTGCATTGATACTTGTGCCCTAACCTTCACTTTCACACTTAATAATTAATAATATATTAATAATATTTTCAGGAATCTCTCTTCTTTACACATATTTCTGATACCACTGATAGCAAGAAATGTTAAGCTAACTATCTTTACTTTAAAACAATGTTGACAGGAAGCGTGATCATAGGTTCTTTAGTCTACAAGTGTTATATGAGACACAAACACTGGCAAATTATATTATAAACCATTTAATATCAAAAGCTAACTGCATTTAGTCCGAATACCATCTATTGTTAGACCGAGAGAATATGACACGGTTGTGTATTAGTAACACCAATCAAAATGCTAAACTTCATTATAACTGACTATACTTCCAGGGAATGCTTTCTATTCTTAAATGACTTCTCAAACGAACAGACAAGTCAGGCCGAACACTATTACAGAATACACAACCAATCACTGATATAATGACAACAACTCAACCTTTAAGTCGGTGGCCATGCGTAAAAGTATGTACATTACAACGTGGGAAGCATCGTCAACCAAGCTATAGTTTAACTAAAGGCATATTTAGAGTTACTTGCCACGAACTAACCATCTTGAAGGCATTATGAAGTTAAAAAAAAGCCTAACGGAGCTGGTGAAGATTATATTACTACAGTTGTCTTAAGAATAGCAGATTTTCATTGCACCTTATCTTGAATTGTTATTTAGATTGTGTCTGGATGCATGCTTCTTACCAGAGGACTGGAAAAATGGAATAGTAGTTTTTTCTTTCTGCCTTGGACTTATCCTGCTAATGGAGGGTCAGTATTTTCAGGATGCGACGTGATGGAATTTGTTGATGAACCCGACACTTCCCAGGGAGAAGTTTTGTTGCCATTACTTTGCAAAACATGTAACTGTATTTCGTGTGTGATAATTATATTTTTGTTTGTGAAATGTGTAATTTATGAGGTTGAGATTGTGGACTGTCCCACCATTCGCCTTGATGATTGCGGAAATCTGCCTAAAAACCGCAATCAAGATGGCCGGTAGGTGGGGAGCAAAACACTGAAGATTGATTATAATTTGAGGGAAGAATTGCTTGTTGAAGACTTGAAATGCAAATATCTTGGCATAACGTTTGATAATAAACTCAACTGTAAGGACACATTGGACAGGTGATTGGAAAAGGTTTCAAAATCATTCACTTGTTGGCAAGAGTGATGAGGGGATGTAAAAGTGAAGGAAGGGAATTCGGTTGTAAAACTTTGGTCAGACCATTTCCTGAATACATTGTGTAGTGTGTGACCCACATTTTGGGTATCAATACAGGAGTAGTAGGGGGTGCAGAAGAATGGCTGCTAGATTTGTCTCTGGAAATTACTGCAAAACACAATCAGCTGGAATGTGATTCATCGGAGGAAAGGAGGAGGATGAGGTTATAGGAGTGTACAGTGTGTGTATTGGTGATGAGGCATGGAGAGATATTGTTGGAAGAATAGGGAGAGTCGCATGGAAAGGAAAAGATGACCACGAAAATAAACTATCATTCGATTTCAGCAAAAGGGTGTGGGCATTTTCCTTTCATATGTGGGGAGTCGGGGATTGGGATAAGTTACCAAGGGAAGTGATTAATTATTTATTTATCAAAAACACTGAAAGAATTTAAAGTTAAAATTCATAGAAGGTAAAAGTAGCAGGTTTAAGAAAGCAGTTTAAAATGTGTGTGTACAGAGTGCTATCTTCAGTGGTAATTTCACCACATAAGGTAGTAAACTCTTAGAACAGGAGAAAATTAATTTTGCAGTTCTGAAGGTAATTTGAAAGGCTGTCTTTTTTTAAGTGCATATTTTATAAATACATCATCCATAAACATTCAACACATGAAGGTTTTCTGATTAACTTGTGCCATTTTTTTTTATTGACTCGGGGGATGTTACACTTAGTGTTAATCCCCGTCCGGGCATCCAGATTTGGGTTTTCCAT
Source organism: Vandiemenella viatica (assembly GCA_031002005.1). Taxonomy (NCBI): domain Eukaryota; kingdom Metazoa; phylum Arthropoda; class Insecta; order Orthoptera; family Morabidae; genus Vandiemenella; species Vandiemenella viatica. Next base: position 173,765,175 of record JARYHS010013630.1, read on the forward strand.
GGTTTCCCAAATCACTCCAGGCAAATGCCGGGATGTGTCCTTAAAAAGGCCATGACCGAATTCCTTCCCATTCCTTGCCCTCATCCTTCCCTGTCTCTAAAGACCTCGCTGTTGAGAGATGTAAAGCAGCTAAAAAAAAAAAACTTATTGTTACTAACTTATCTATATAGTAAAAAGTCAAGGGAAATCTTCAGATCACTTTTTAAGAATATTGTGTGCATGGAGAGTGCGATTTGGCATAGTTATAGTTCACATGGAAAAGTAGTGCAGAAAGCTAAAATTTATATATAATATGTGCTACAAATACATAAAATAAAAAATAAAAATAAACCATTCGTTGTTTATGTTCAATTTTTTAAATGGCCGTAGTGATTCTGTCAATGTCAAGTTTATAAGGAACTCTGTGGTCTTTGGTCAAACAATAAAGAAAAAAGTATAATAAGCATCATTAATGTGTGTTACAAATACATTATTTAATAAATTAATTTTCGAACGCGCGTGAAATCAGTTCGGATCGGCACCACCTGTCTGACATGTATTCCCGGCACAAAATGTTCTGTGGTCTTTGGTCAACAAAACAGTTGCATAGAGATTAATCTTTGAATTTATAAAAGGAACATTTTGAAAAGTAATATTTTGTATATTATAGAGAATTTGACATCCTAACAGATAATTTGAAGTGACCTTAGTCTCGACTAATGGTTTCTGCCAAAAAGAAAAAGCAAATTGGATTTGTGGTTTAAAAAAAGTGAGTACATTTTATTATTTAAAAGTTTAAACTTTGGTTAAAGTCCTTTTGATTTTTGAAACCCTTTCTAATCTTAATTTCAGTGATTTCATTACTTTTTTTTACATTCAGATATTCGTACCTATTTCCATTAAGCCTTGACATAGAACATGACAGGTCGGAGTGAGAGTCAAAGAAGAAGGAATACCTATTTGCTTTAAATTTCAAAATGATAATAGAGCAAATTTAAATATTGAAAATATTACAAAAAATTGTGAAATTATTTTGATGGCTACACTTATCACTTATTGTCATTCCAAGAAATTTTAATTGTTTGGATTATGAATTAATGCATTTACAATGCAGGTTTTGCAATGAAAAACATTTTGAATCAGAATTCACTTCAGGTGAATAGACTGCATTCACTTCATGTTGTCATAGAGGTAAAGCAGCATTTCCAGCAATAAGTCAAAACGAATATTTTAAATCATGGTGAACTAAATTAAAATGAACCATCAATAAAAAGATAAAATATTTATTTTGAAACATTCGTAAATACAATTCATCATTTTTTACGGTCAGTTCAGGAGTTAAAATTTGATATACTCAAGTGTGGAGTGTATCATTTCAAAATACATGATGGTTTTTTTTTTTATCATCATAGATCAGGTCCAATGACTGCTGCATATAGTCACTTGCCATGTTATGTTCAATTATATTTTTGTGATGACACTCTTTCAGTTATATATTACGTGAAAATTCTAATCAAACAGGCAATAAAAATATAATGCATGAGATCTCTCTTGAGTTGGAATGCATAAATCCTTTTGATCAATCATTCATTCTAATGAAAGATCATTGTCAGAGTTGAAAATCAAAATAAAGAAATTTGTATGCTCATCAAAGAAAATTGTGATTTAGAGGTATGGGGTTATAATGATGCTGTTCAAACTAATGTATACATAATATTCAGTACAATTGATGGTGAGCCACCATTTGTTCATTTCGTTTCGTTTTCAAAAGTTAATGGTACCATTAAAAATGTATCTGTTTTGGATTCATCATTAGACCCATTAGTGTACCCATTACTTTTTTTCAAATGGTGATACAGGGTGGCATGTCAATATTTCTCGTAACGTACTAACTACATCTAATTAAAAAGCGACAAGAAAAAAAATTAATAATGCCTCAGTATGCGCATATCGACTTGCAATTTGAGAAGATTTTAGCATTTTGCACCATTCACAAAAATTATTTTTGATACGTATATGAGAATAGAGGGCACAAGGTTACATTTCATTCAACAAAATCAAATGACTCTTAAGTCTAAAGCTTACAAAAATTTAACAAAGTATTTAGAATTGAACCAATATGTCAGTAATATAATTTTACCATCTTCTTTCAATGGATCCCCAAGAAAAATGAATCAGAATTAGATGCAATGTCAATTGTACAACATTTTGGAAAGCCTTCTTTGCTTATTATAAACACTTGCAATCCAAATTGGCCTGAAAGCATTAAGTGAGGGCCTTATGCTTAAAACAATCTCCGGAAAAGTTGAACTCTTTTAGACAGTTGAGTTTCAAAAGAAAATATTAGGCAAACAACACAAGCTAATGATGTATTGGTACACGCAGCCAACAGCGTCAATGTATACAGTATATATTATATCTATGCTCATAGCAAAGGCAATAGAACTAATTAAATATATATATATTCACACACAATGATTATTACTATTTTACAAAAGAAACTAAATAACTTAATTAATTATGGTCAAATTTTGACCACTGGGTGATCATTAGTATATATAAATACATACACACATTTATGTAAAAGCTTGCCTTATACTCTTATAGAAAGGACACATAAAATACACAAAACATTCACCAAAGTTGAAGGGAGGACGATAGCAACAACACACAAACACAGAAAATAGAATATTTCAGGTTAAACTCTTGGTCAAGTTAAAAGATGTAAGTGACAGCTCACACAAGCCTAGCGTTCAAGGCAGCCACTCAAAGAATGAAGCTCAGCCCTTACTTCTTTTAACCTGACAAAGGGATTAACCAGAAATATTGTGTTTTCTGTGTTTTGTGTATTGTTTTGTGTTGCTCCCTTCAAATCTGGTGAGTGTTGGGTATATTTTACCAGTCCTTTCCAAATAAATATTGCCTCACAGCAGTTATTTCCTTCCATTGTTACATTATACTCATATACATAAGTCACTGTTCAAATTACAAGTTCACTTCATATTTATTGGAACATTAAATGTTCAAAAACATTACAAAAGAATGAAGTCTGACATTTAAAAGTAAAAATATAATTCAGTACTTTGAATAAATCATTTCAATTAAAATTTCAACAATAAAATAGTAAAAACCTAGTGTTCTATAAATGATAACTGTTTACAATATCGAAAAATAGCCTGGGTTCCACCCAGTTATATTTCTATGTTGTTCCTTGTAACAAAGAGTACCATCCTCTGATATATTGAGACATTTTGTGATGACTGTTTGTTAGGAGTCGTGTAACAAATATCATTTGTCGTTATTCTTAAAGTTTATCATTCACCATCTAGTGGATATAAATTGCTGCTTGTTCTTTAAACAATTTGTGCCTAACTTCATTAGTCAGTCACCAGTTGAAAAGTTTGCTGTAAAATAATTCTAAATGTTAATTGTATAAAATTCACAGATTTTTATTTTCTCAAAGTTAAATTTCACTGTTCTCCCGATACCAATATAAATATTCTGTATTGGTATCAGGCTTCTGATCCTTTGCAAAGGTGGCAGGTTATTTCTAAAGAAACATTCATGCATGCATGGGAGAGGAAGAGAGTAGTCATTCAGTCTTCAGGAAATTTTAAGATCATATCATTCCTTTGAAAAATTTTACCTCTACCAAAACTTGGAGTGGAATTTACTAATCTCTTGAATTTCATAGGTTACTGTCCAAAATCTATCATCAAGCCTCCAATTCACATGGTGACATTGTGGTCTCTGGCACTGACCAAACCCCCAACCTTCACTAATCCAATGCTCCCTGAATGATGCTTGAAGAGTCTGCTCTTCATCTTTATTTATAGGAAACCCTCAAAAATCCATACTGTTAACTTGATTTTTCATCTCTTGAAATGGGTGAATTTCCTCCTTGATGTCTAATTTCGACATCCTACAAGCCTAAAATATGATATTCAAATCCAAACGGATCTCTCAAAGTTCACCAGTTATTTCCAAACTTTACCAAAGTGTAGCCTTAATTTTTCCCAACATTTTCTTTATCTTCCATGTTGAGAAAAACTAAAGTTTCAAGCCTTAAAACATAAATAAAATTGTTTACTGACTGTTTCTCTTCTGAAGAGGTCTAGAATCATTAAATACAAGCACTTTCATTAATTTCATTTCCTTTCCACATCCTGTACCCCATCACTGAATAATTTTTATAATTCAAAATTGAATATTTCCTAATTCCTCATGTAAAAATATCACCATTATTTTTCTTTTTCACCCATTTCCATATTCCAAATCATCTGCCTGATTGAATTAAAACTTTTTATTTGTTATGCCTACTTCCTTTAAATTTTCCATTAATCCAAAGGCTCGAACATTACTTTTAAAACCTAATTCCTTTTTTTAAAATATATATTCCTTGTTTTCTCTCATTTTTGTGATATTCTCCTGTCATTTAACATCTTAACAGTAGTTAACAATTTTTGATATTGGCCCTAAAGGTCAGAATCTTTAAATGGCTAACTATCACAGTTTAACTATTGCGTTTACTCCTCTTTTTTCTTTTCGCATTTAAAACTTCACTTATGTTTACTTCAGTTAACTGGAATCACTAATATCCAGCATGTAATACAATCTATTTGTAAATATAAACATTCTTGAATCTACTACTGTCTATAACATTCTTTAGAAATTTCTCTCACACATGAGATGTACTCAAATGTTCCTATACTTTCATAGAATACCGGACATTGCTAATAATGTGGCTTCAGTTGAGAATACGATACCATTGTATTTGTTTTGCAAACTACTACTTTAAAAGCTACAACAAGTATGTATGGCAGCACCAAGAATAGCAAAACCATTGATGGGAAGTATGATTGGGGAAATGTTCTGCAGTATTCATTCAAATGTTGTAGTGAATTTTGGTGTAGTAAATGTCACACTAAATGTGACAAGGATCGGATTAGATGCAAGAGGTGTTATAACATTACAATCTCAGACGCCTGATGTCTTTTAATATTCAATGGAAGAATAATTAGTAAAATTTGAGAGTATCAGTCTGTAGAGTTTAGATGTGTCCAGTTTGGAACCATAGGCCGCAATACTGAAATACTGGCTTTGTGGGTTAGGAGAGCATGTAAAAGTTGCTTTTTCTACAGTTAAGAAGAAAATGGGCTAGGGTTGTTACTAGGAAAGAGAGTTGATGTGGGATATTGATGAGGTTGCAGGAAGTTCTTATGTCATGTATCTTTTGAATAGCTTGTAATTTGTCGTTACAGTTTGATTACTGTGTAGAAGCCATTTTTACAGCTAAAATGATTTTATCTGGATTTTTTGATAAATATTGCAGTGCTCAGGTTGATTTTGGCGGAGTTTAGGAAACTGGCTGAAGCAGTACTGGAGTTGAGGATATTTTAAACCATTTGCCTACAGGTCCCTGATAAGGTGTGGCAAAACCTCAGTTTCGAATTGGGGAACTTTTGAGCATACTGCAAACTTTTCCCATGTTTCAGTGTCCTCTATGCGGGATGATGCTGGAATTTTGTGTGTCTTTGGGAATGGAGATCTTAGCTTAGTTGCTCAGATCAAGAGGATGGTAAAGCTTATACAAAACAATCTTCAATTTCAATAATAGTAACATGCCAGGGAGGTGACTGGGTGATGAGGTAAACCACTTGTTAGCGTAGAACGAAAGTAGGATGAAACTAGTTTCAATAAGCAATGCTTTCCTAGTTGACCAAAAGTTTCTTTGAGAATATATCTCACTTCTGTATCCATAAATGACTGGAAATTTTTGTGTTAACACTAAAATCAGTAAAAAAAAAAAAAAAAAAAAAAAAAAAAAAAAAAGCTAAGGAATGGGATGCTAATGTTGCAAAAAACTACCAGTAGTCAGGCTTCCCCTGCTTCAAGTGCAAGAAGCTCCACAGTCTCTAAACAGAATCAAGGGCATTATCACCTACCAAGCCTTGATTGAACTGGAGACACAAGTCTCCTTAAGGAGTGGGAGTAGAAAAAGTGATTGAGATTCATCATTTAACACGTAGAGTATATGGTAGTATTTAGAAAATTGCCACCTTCCCTGACACCACAGGTAAGCATCAGCTGTTCTGGATTGCATCCTGTCCTGAGCAAAGTATGTCACGTTTATTGTGAGAAGTGCCAGATACAGGAGTTCAAAATCATGAAATATATACTACACTGCTGAAAATAAAACCCGAACGCTCAGACAGTCGTTACAAACGAATGAAATTTGGTCCCGAGTATCATCATATGAAGAGTATTAAATGATTAAAAATTGAAAGTTTTACATTTAATAGTATGAGAATTGCCAGGCTATTTATTATGCAAAATTAATGTGTTTTTTAGTATATAAGTGATGAACAGTGCGGTGTAACATGACTCTTTTTGTTCACAAGTTCTTGTCGACCAAGTTTGCCAAGGCGAAGAGTGACAACCCCTCTACACTCAAATTTCTGTGACAGAGGTCAGAGAATTGGTGTGTTTGAAATGGGTGCATCATATAGTGAAATCTCCAGGATTGTTGTAGTCAGTATACAGACTTGTTGCACAGTGGATGAAAGAAGGCTCTAAGGCCCGTTTCACACAGGACACTCGGTGTTCGGCCACCGGAATTTTAAAGCAGCCACTTCAGATTCACTCGGTGTCCCATACGTCACAGAAACAGCTCCCGCTTCCCTCACCAACAAAGAATGTGGTTGTTTTAACAAGGAAGTGGCCGAGTGGCTAGAAAGGAAAGCCACAGACCAGCCACAGTAGCTAGTGGTGCCAGATACAGCCGCTCCGTGTGAATGCTTTCATTCTGTTCCATGTTCCGGCAGTGTCTAGAAATTCAGTGGCCGGACACCGAGTGTCCCGTGTGAAAGGGGCCTAACACTCCTAGAGCAAGCCAGGTCCATACAGATCGACAACAGAAACCTGAAGACCGCCATATTGTATTTGTGGCTGTTGCTGGCAAACGGGTGATTGCAGGCCAGATCCAAGCAGTGGTTACAGAAAGTTGCCTCCCAGACAAATGTAAATCAATTACTTGAAGCTTAGTTAAATTCTCTGACCCTATGCAATGTGCTCAATTAAACTGATTTTATTGCCAACATCATCTAACCTGGAGGAATCCAATAGACAAACGGACATGTGAATGGCATACATTTGTTTTTAGAGACAAGTCTCAATTCTGTCTGTGCCAAAATAACTGACAACATGTATGCAACTGTACTAAAAAAAGGGTCCACCCTGATGTGATTTCAGAATGTCACACAGGCGTAGCCACTTATGTCATGGTTTGGTGGCAATCAGTTTCCACAGCAGGACTGAGTTGGTTGTTGTTGAAAGCAAAATGACAGCTCACCACTATGTGGACAGGGTGCTGCACCCTATTGTGATAACCTTTATGTCCACCATCCAAATCGCATCTTCCAACAAGATGATGTCCGTCATCAAACTGCGGCCATCGCAAAACAAGCCTTGCAAGGGGTTATTGTCACAATTTATATTGCACAGTCCCCAATAGAGCATGTCTGGGATGCCAGGAATAAACACATTAGATCACATGGTCACGCAGCATAAACTGTGTTACAGTTTACTGCAAAAGACATGCAGGCATAAAGAGACATACCCAAAGAAGACATCCGAACAATTATTGATTCAATGCCAGCAAGGATCCACGAATGTAAAGGTGCTCAAGGTGAGTGTACTTCTGACTGATAACTGTATCTAAAGGTAATAACTTTAGCCTGATCCATTTCAATTATCATTTCTTCTGGGCATGGCCTAGGATGTATCTGCAAAGTTTCCTAAAATTCCACCATTTCCGCCAGTGTATTCAGTGAAGCCAAAAAGCAAGTTAAGGCACTTGCTCCACAAATTTTTGGTTTAAGCTTCACAACCATGGTTAAAACTGTTGTTAAGATGGTAACTGCCTTTGTTACACAGGCATCCATTACTGACATGAGCACAGGTAGAATATGCTCATATCAATCAGATGTGGTGTCAAAAAGTCAAAGGAGAAAACATCTAAGGCTACTGATGTTAGTCACAACACCAGGAAAATATTTAGGATCTGTAGGTCCATAGTCTATACCTGTGGTACAGGCCCTAATTGAAAGTTCGAAATGTGTTCTCTGAATTGTTTCCAAGGCTGAAGTGATCGAGATGAGCATGTGATACTCATATGTTTAATTATTCAACTGATGATCATTAGGTAAGGTACTCCAAACAAGTTTTAATAACAATATGAAGGGTAAGCCTACATATTAAGATAAAACAAACGATAATGATCATGAATATCACCAAAACGCACAATAGAGACTATTGGTTATTCACACATCCTTATTAACAGGAAGACAGTGAATTAGCCATCGTTAGACAGCATTCCACTAATCGGAGCTGTAGCAAACCATATGTATTCGTTACTGAGTAACGAATAAATCGCATGACTCGAAGTATGGAAACATTACTCACAAACTTTTTCTTTACTCGCATTTGTCGTATGGACGTCACTTTGATTTGATAAACTAATATGATGCATCATGTGGGAAAATGAATGGTTCACCCAGTGACTGAATAAATCTGAATGAGTGTATGAACATTTGAACATCTTGCATCCTGTATTTCTGGGAATTTTTATTTGAATTCCTTTTGTTACAAAGGAAAATGTATAAACATGTTGTGCATATATTATTTGTGTATAATTAATATTATGTTAACTGTTGATATTTTTAATAAGGTAAGTATGAATAACTATAACAACTTAGTTATTTTGTGGTCTTGCTTTCATTTAACATTAAAATTTACAAAGCATAATTTGTAAATAGATAATTTCGATAAATAATTTGTGATGTTTATTGCTTTTTTTATTGATCATGCCTTAGAGAGATTTTATTAATTTCAAACATTTATTACATGCTTTTATCCTAAAATGGGATATTCTAACTTCTATTTTATTTTACAGTACAAATTTTACCTGAATTTACTTTAGTAAATGAAGAATCTACTTAAACTTTTCAGAGTACGAATGAAGTCATCCTGTAACCTGTACACGACGCGACTGGATGCGATGCTTTATACTAGTGCTCGTTTTGTGTCAAAAGTAACAAAACGATACGATAGTAACAAAGTTGTCTCATATACAGTGCGATTCAATACAATGCTTCATGCTAACATCCGATTGTACCAAAAGTAACGAGCAACGATTCAATAGTAACCGGTACTGATTGGTTTGGTAACAAATGCATACGAGCACACAATTTCTCGTTACTTCCCACACCATGCCACATAACAAGATTCCTAAACGCTGAAATAAAGTTTTAAAAAGAAACAAGAAATTACTTTGAACAATAAATTAAATAAAAATAGAATGAATATTGAATTCTAATTAGACCTATTTCAATTATAAGGGAAAGTATTTTTTGTAAATACTTACTTTGAAACAAAAATTTAAAATGGTACCTCTGTTCTGCCACCATTCACTGTTGACATTATTTACAAAATGACTATATTTTACTTAATCTTCAGGACACGAAGACTAGGGAATTTTAGTTGGTATTGCAGTTGCATGACAGTGACTGCAGTCTTCATTCATACACCACCATAACCTACTGCAACCATGCTACAAAGGTTATAAGTCCTCATCGTTGTGCTGCGAAGTTGTTATTTTTTGGTGTAGGTGTACTGAAATGTTACTTTATAGTACACCTGGACTTGACAGGATTGAACTATGCATGTGCAAACATTGTTGTCCATTTTCATGAGCATATCAGGATTTTTGGTGCCAAAACCGCTTCGAAAACAGATTACTTTCTTTACATATGTTTCTTTTTTTTTGGATGTTGTGCAGACTCATAGGCTACAGCCTAGGTAGCCTGTGCCTAAATGTTGAACTGAGCAACATGTGTCTACAACCACTACAGCAGCAGGTTCAAAAGTATGACCTCTGTACACACCTTTGTCTGTTAAAATCAATGCAATGACCGCAGTGTGAGGAATTCCAACAGCTACCAAGTCAGTAAAGCAGGTCAAAAAGAAACTCCAAAGTTCAGCTGACAGGCCAGGTTAAAATGAGAACCCTCCTCCCCCCCCCCCACCCACCACCACCAAAAAAAGTTGAATGGCTCCCATACTCCGGGTAAACATAAAAAAAAAATTCAAGCTCACAAACCACAAGTAAAATCCTTAGCTTGGTCTAATCCTTTGTGTCTATGTCTTCAGAAGACTTTATTTAGATCTACATACAACGCAGGATGATTGAGTGAAGGGTGGATAGGTTATATTCGTCTGAAACACTATCCACTCTTAACTTGTTGCTCTTATCTATCCCTTACAAGCAGCAACAGTAAAAATATATGATCTCATGCAATTGACCATGTCTGATATGTTTGCTGTCCATTGTTTTTGTTTGTTGGTCATGGTGAACTGATATATATATATCCTGTGGAAACTTTCTTGGCATTGTCTCCTGTAACGAGAGTTCAGTGCTCATAGTGTGTTGTGCATTTCAATGAGTAAATGCCCCAGGCGTCAGGTAGTTTGTATACAAATACTAATAGAGTGAGAGGAAATCTGTATCGTCAACACTGGACAATTGGTGCATGCTACTGTTCCTGGTTTATCCTGTGTACTTATATTTTGTAGTGCTCTCCTTCCATCACAGACTCTGTGCTGTAGGGATTGGATCATGACATTCCTGGGAGTGATCACTTTCCCATAAGGGTTCACAAGCAGTTCACTTTTAGCGAAGGAAAAAGCCATGCAAATTGAACATCAGGAAAGCAGATAATACAGCCTTATGACTGCATTTAGGAACTGAAATAGTACAGAGAAGAAGGCTGCTGATGTCTTAATGGCAAAACGCTCAGAAATATTTGAATAAAACCTGTCCCCTGCAGGAAAGAAAATTGTCATTCCATTATTTGTAAACAGACAGAACAACAACAACATACAACCTAGCATTGTAACGAACAGTGAGGAGAAATGCTCGTCACACAATTAAGGTAGCCTAAAAAGTAATAACAGAATTTTGCGAGCACCACCAAATGTTCCACCTCAGCGAAAATATGGAGCCTATATGCTGTGTACCTGGAAGATATGCCGCTTACCAGTAGTTGGATCAAAGGCATATAACTGCTGACAAATTCCTTTGACTGCCAGACATGGGACCTCTGGGGAAGGATTCTTTTGTGATTCATTTCATCTAATGCTGAACAATACAATTATCTGCTTACTATAGAGAACTTAAATTGGTCTTATGAGTGATCAAGGACCAGACCTGCTGCTGTATCAGATACTGAAATATTTCAGTAAATATGTTACAGAATACCGTTTAATTTAATTACAGTGGAGCACACACTCCTTTGACAATTTACCTAAACACCCATCTTCCCCCTTTCCTGCACCCACCTACATTTGCCCTCCACAAATTTTAACTTTGAATTCTTTCAACATTTTTGATAATTTATTCATCATTTTCTTTGGTAAATTATTCCAATCCCTGACACCCTTACCTAAAAAATAGAATCTTCCCACACACTTGTTTTATTATTTATTTATTTATTTATCCATCTCGTTTCATGGATCCCTGCTGAGGAAGAACCTCTGGGGTGTGAAACATGCCATGGTTAATACACATGCATACAATATGAGTCATAATCATAGTAAAAACAATAAACGTTCTAAAGATAAATAAACAGAATAACAATAAACATTAATTTTTACAACTGTTATTGCTAAAGTCATATTGAATACAGTTAATTAATTTGTTCAAATTCTTGAATGGCGTAGGAGTAGTTGCCAATAAGATAATCTCTCAGTTTTTCTTTAAATATATCTTTATTATCTGCAAACTGTTTTATACTCTTGGGAAGTTTATTAAACAGATGTATACCAGAATAATTAACTCCTCTTTGTATTAATGACAGATATTTTTGTGTTTTGTGCAAGTTATTTCTGTTTCTTGTATTGAAATTGTGTACCTGTGAATTAGAAATAAGCAGGTAAAAATGATATATGACAAAGCACATGAGAGAATATATATACTGAGAAGTCATTGTAAGAATATTGAGTTTTTAAAAAAGTTGTCTGCAAGAAGTTCTTGGTTTCACCCTACACAACATCCTAATAGCTCTTTTCTGTGTTATGAAAACTTTTTTACTTTGTGAAGAGTTTGTGCTTGAAATCGAATGCCAGCTTGTGGCCATAGTCATCTTTTCCCTTCCATGCACTACTTTTCATACCTACACAAATATCTTTCCATGCCTCATCACCAGTATACGCCTTGTACACTCCCATGACCCTCTTCACCCTCCTCCTGTCTTCCACTGAAACCCATTCCAGCTCTTTTATCATATCGTTTATTGATTGCATTCTGTGGTAATTTCCAGAAACAAATCTAGTAGCCCTTTTTTGCACCCTCTCCAACTCCTGTATTTGATACTCAAAATGTGGGTCCTATACTACTCTACTTCTCTCATACATCCCCCTCATCACTCTCTCCCACGAGTGCAAAATTTTGAAACGTTTTCCTGCCATCTGTCCAATGTTTTCTGCACAGTTAAGTTTGTTATGAAATGTAATTCCAAGATATTTACATTTACAGTCTTGAGAAAGCAATTATTTCCCCACCTTATAATCATAATCAACCTTTTGTTTTGTATTTGTGTATATAATAAGCTGTCTCTTCTTTGCATTTATCTTCATCCCATATTAACCAACCCAACCTAATATCTTATTCAGATCACCCTGCAACTGTTTATAGTCCTCTACCATTCTGATCATTTTATATAGCATGGTGTCATCTGCAAGCAATCTAATTTCAGATAGTAAACAATCAACACAATTGTTCATTAGAATAATGAATAGTAATGGTTCCAATACGCTACCCAACGGCACTCCCATTTTTACTTCCACTTCTTTTGATACTGCATTTCCTACCCTAACTTTCTGTTTTCTACCTTTTAAAAATTCTTCTACCCAGCAAATCTCTTTCTCATCCACTCCTATAGTTTTTACTTTATTTACTACCATTTTATGGCTCACTCTGTCAAAAGCCTTTGACAGATCTAGTGCTACACTATCAATTTAGCCTCCCTTGTCCATTTCATCTGAAATATGTTCCATATATTCGCATGAATATCCTTGCCTAAAGCCATGTTGCCTACTTGAAAACCAATTACGTTCCTCACATATATTTCATATGTGGTTGCATATCAATCTTTCCTTTAATTTACCTACCACTGATGTCAAACTGAGTGGCCTATAACTTTAAACTCTATTTCTCACCCCCTCCTTTATGTACTGGCACTACTATCGCACTTTTCCAGTCCTGTGGTAAGCAGCAAGGATCCAGACTCAATTTAAATAATATTTCAAGATAAGGTACAATGTCACATCCAGCTATCTGTGCTAATATTATCTCCACCAGCCCCTTTATGTTTTTTCACTTTTTTTATTTCCTTCTTGATTTCCTCAGGATGAATTTCATACTTTTTAGTATCTTCATTTATAATTGTGTTGTTTAGCTTGTTCTCTGAATTAGACCCTCCCGTTTCTGATTCATTGTCCTTAATGCTGTCACTAAACCAGTTACTTAAAATCTCTGCGTTTTTCAAATCATCAGTAAGCGTCTCTACACCCTCCCTTCCACTCAATTTTTACTAATATAGCCATGGAAATTTGTAGAAGCATCAGTCAGTGGTCCTCCTGCACTGACAATACTCTTCATAAACCCATCTTTAGCCAATTTCTTTACTGTTATTAAGTCCTTGTTTAGTTGTTTTAAATATTCCCTACTACTCTGCTGTCTCTTAACTCTGTTATGTTCTCTTCTTACCAACCTCTTTAACCCCCTCACTTCCCTATTATAGTACACAGGTTCTCTATTTCTCTTTATTTTCTGCTTTGGAATAAATTTTTCTTCCCCCTTATTTATTATCTCCTTGAACTCTTCCCACCTTTTCTCTACTGTACTTGTGTCTTCCTTCCATTTGCTGAATCGTTCTCTGAAATATCTCTTCAAATGTGAAATCTGTGCCTTTTTATAACTGTACCTATTTCCCCCTTCAATTTTGGCTGCTGGTTCACTGAATCCTCTAAATATCCATCAGAACTGCTTCATGATCACTTATTCCTTTCGTTACTTGACACCCTACAAGGTTATCATCAGGATTTATTAGGAATATATCCAAAATATTTTGCTCCTAGTGTTCTGTTCTACCACTTGTGTAAATCTTCCTTATTAGAGTATTTGCAAATCTCTGTTCCCTTGTGTTATTAATCTTATTTCCTACACAGTTTACACCTGGTAAATTTAAATCCCCGCCGATGATGATCATTCTATTCTCACCTCTGAAATCTGAGTATGAATTTAATTTCTCCCCAAGAGCCTCATCTTCATCTGCCATTCTTCCACTGTAGTAAGCAGCTGACACCCTGATTTTTTCTTTTTTTACTACCCCAGAAATCTACCCCAAGTAACTCATTGTCTTAATCTATGAACACCAGTTAACTGAGGTAGTTTTTGCTAACTAGTATGAAAACTCCTCCACCAATTCTCCTCTGTCTCTGCAGTACACTCTGTAACCATCAGGAAAAACCTTACTTTCTAGTACTTCTTCTTTTAACCAACACACTACCTTAATTATTACTTGTGATTCGTGTATCTCTATTAAGTTTGAAAATTCGATTACTTTGTTCATTATACTTCAACAGTTCACCATTCACACCATTATTACTGGTGTTATATTTTCAGCATTAACCTCCTCTTTCCCAGTTTTACCCGAATCATCTATTGTTTCAGCAACATCATCTATTTCTTAAACATCTGTGATTTTGCCCATCGTGGATCTGCAATCAGTATCACTTTGATCATCTACTTCCGTCCCTTCAGCAGCAGCCCCTAACCTAAAAAAAGGCACAATCCTGAACCCATCATCACTGGAAATGGGCTCTCTTACTGATTTAGTCAACAACTCAGAAAGTACCCCCTTGCCCCTACTGTTTAGGTGCAGGCCATGCCTAGTGAAACCCCACCTACCAATTGTGTTTGCAGGCACAACCCCCAACACAGAACTAATGCCTTTCCGAAGTAGCACTTCCGTTTCCACATTTACCCGCCTCACAGCATAGTTCAGTTGTGGCTGGTCATGGCGACTTAGGTCCTGCATGAGCTCCGCCCTGGTATGCTGTGCCTCCTTCACCACCTTCCTCAGGTCACTCTCTATACTATAACTTGCATTTCTATCAATCACCCTCTCCCCCCCTCCCACTATCAATGTTCTACCGCCCTTAGAGGATAAATGTTCACTTCGTAGGCGTTTCACTATTACCTGACCTAACGTTGCAGTAGGTTTGAAAAAACTTGTGACCTGGTAAACTGTACCTAACTTATCCAGCAGAAGAGGGCCTACACCTCTTCCACTACTACCTAGCAGCAGAACCCTTTTTTCTTCCTATTCTTGCCCTGCACTCCCTTATTCCTAAGGGTCTGCTGCGTCTTACCTACTCCTACAGCTCTTCTCCTCCTGACTCTGGGAACAGGTCATACCTATTTTTCCCCACAATTTCTGAAGTGTCTAGCTCCTTCATTCTATTAACCATGTTTCTCCTACGATCTGTTACCAGCTCCCATCCATCCTTCTCATTTTCCTTGAACCCACTATCTCTACTTTCTGCCTCTACAGCACCAGCCTCGACAAGCTCAGCCCCCACAGGTTCTGCCTCTGCAGCCTGAGCCTCCACAGGGCGAGCCAACTTCCTGATCATTTCGCCCATCTCCCTCATCCTATCATCCCTAAGAATAAAACCATGGGAGAGCCTCATTTATTTCCCATGTTTCCTCTTCCCTACATGCCCAATGAAATTACTTCTTACACCAACTACAACCCAAGCTGTTCGCAACATACCTGTGGCAGGCGCCACACTTTACCGTCATGATTTTTCCCAAATACTTCAAAACTACACCTTCGAAACAAACCTTAAATTTATTTGATAATGTAGTATAATAAAGTTTATACTATAAAGCTTTTTTTATTAAATATGAAAGGCGTTTCACTCCTCAATCAAATTATTGTAATTAATAGGTAGATAAAAATACTTTAATAAAATACTTAAATTGTTTTTGCTAAGAAGTTACTATTTGAAGCCCTATTACCGAGTGAAAAATGTTTTTATTTCGCTGCACTAACAATAATCCTAACTATTTACTTTACAATCAAAATCTTTAAAGTAATTTAAATGGTAAAACTTAGCTGATGACAAAGTTATTTCAGGTTTAGTATACAACAGTTCACACCCACAAACCAGTACTCAATTCACCAAAAATTAAGTTATGCTTGAGAATAAATTAAATTTTAACTTTCAAATTCTGAAAATCCATTCAAAATCTGTATTTTCTGTATGATGCCATAATAAACAGACACATTCCACACACATTTTTACGTATGTAGTATGTATTAATGTGCATACGGTATATGTTTTGATCTTTGAGTAGCAGATGTAATTAGGTTGAACTGTAACCTGGACTAAAATGAAAACTGACATTCCGTATCCAAACCACCCTATCCTTAGAACTGCGCTGCTAAATCACAGTTTAATACAGGAAATTGCCAATACAAAATCAATGAAGCTTGGTAAGCATGTATCTTTTCGGACAAATAAAAATAGTGTACAGGTTCACTCCACTCCTTGTTTTGGTAGGTTGCGGGTGAATCAAAATTTGCTTTAATTCCTGCAATGGATGACGGGAATTGCATGAAACTTTGTACACGTTTCTTATAGTATGAATAAAAATAGTGAATGGGTAAATTAATGTCAACTAGACTGGGCAGTGCCGGGAACTCTGCTAGTATAAATATAAAATTTAATCTTCACGGGTTCTCTGCTGGATAGTGTTGAAGAAAGATGAGCTTTCATGTCTAGTGTTACCTCTGTGACAGCCAGATCTGCACTGAATATATATTGAAAACGAATACATGGCCTCATAGAACTTTAAAGTGTTTGGGGTATGATTGAAGCTTTAGGGAAATCTGCCTGTATTTTTACAATATTTTTATTGTGGCATAACTTCAATTACTGAGTCAGTTGTGCACTATCAAACACTTTTATCTAGGAAAATAGTATTCCACAAGTTCAATTTTAATTGTGAAATTTTTCATTGTTACTATTAACAGCATTTCCTCTGCAGTGAGTAGTCCTATTAAGTGGACATCACTCCCATATCTAGCTTACAAGTCACTAAGAGGGTGTTGTAACTCACATTAAACAGGCTTGATCAGTGGTCAGTAAGTACCAGTTTCTACTTTTCTTTGAAGAAAACCTGCTGTGTATTTTTTATCCATAGAAGTCTTTTACAGAACTTTCTCTTTCAATAACTCTGTTTCTTTCCTGGTGGGTCTCAGTTTTGGTAAAACTTAGCTGGCTGCCACACCTGGGAGCTCTTAAGCTAGAGCTATAAAGGCTGTCAGTTTTTTAAAATGTCTGTGTGGTAATGTAATGGGCTACTAATCGCTATTGCATACTACAATTTTATGGAGCTTTTGTACAGTCGTGGTTATAGTATGTCTGTGTTTATGCTTCGATGCAGGATAGTTACCTGTGGATGTTGAACATATACAGTATGCTAGAATTCTGTTTGCCATGGGTCCGCATCACACCACCTGTAGTCCCATTTTTTGGTGCTGAGTGGTGAGCTGCCACTTCTAATCTGGTGGCATCAACTCATGGTGTGGCATTTCACACATATAGCACGAATTCCTAGCAGTTCCATTTACAATTCAGTGATTATCTCACTCTTTCATCACCTCTACACCAACCAATCCTTAAAAATGACAAGGGACACATTTTTGTTGTGAAATGTAAACAAATTTTTATTATTATGTGGAATATTTATTATTGCTACTGTTATTAAATAAAACAGTTTTACTATAACACCATTCCAAGTGGACAAAGACGTGGGTAACTGCTGGTATGAAAGTAAGTCTTTACATGAATTGCATCATGTGCTGTAATTCCCTCAGCTGCCTACAGGCACTGGGAAAAATGTACCCTGTAGATTGACTCATTGAAGACATGCAGAATGTCCTTCAGTTCTGCGGGAAAGAGTTTCTATTTGGCTGAGTGTCCAGTCATGGTATAATTGAAGGACGAGAGGGAGGGACTTGAAAGCTGATGAAGATACCAAATTAGACGTCGAGAAGGTTGGAAGTGTGTTTCAGTTGCAGAGTTTGACTTTGCCTCATTTTTGAGAGTAAATATACTTTGACATTTCACAGAGGCAATAGCAGGAAGTATGGTGTAATAAGCCCCAGCTTTTCAAATCAACCACGCAGCCATAGAGCATCTCATTCCGATGGATGAGAAGGGCTGAGATTTTTTTTTTTTTTTTTTTTTTTGTAACAGTTTAACGTCCCTTTTTAACAACGTGGTCTTTAGAGACGGGAAGGGATGGGGGCAAGGAATGGGAAGGAATTCGGCCATGGCCTTTTGAAGGAAGCATCCCGGCATTCACCTGGAGTGATTTGGGGAAACCATGGAAAACCCAAATCTGGATGCTCGGATGGGGATTCGAACCGCCGTCCTCCCGAATGCGAGGCCAGAACGCTATCCGTTACACCACCACGCTCGGTGAGATTTTGTTGGCTCTGTTTTGGACAGTCCTTTGATAGTTTTCTTCTTTGCTGGGAGGATTTACCAGAATGTGATTCCATGGTATATCTTTCTCAGTGAATCACGTTTTAATAGTGTGTGTTTTATTTTTCATTTTAAAGGCATATGTCCTGTCCCATTTTCCAATGACATGGCTAAGGTTTTACATTCGCGTGTGTTGCCACGTTCAGTCACTTATCGAAGCGTGATGGTGTTTATAGTTTTAACTCCTTGGTATTGTTATGAATGTGGTTTTAAACCTGGTTGGTCACTTTACATTCTGTTGACTTCAAAACTTTTACATTTATATGGCGTCTTTACAGCTCTGTGTTTTATTATTTTCCTTTCTGTATAAACGATCTGTTAAGCAGTTGGTGATGCAGGCAGAAATTTAGTCCTGTTTTTAGCTTCATTATAATATCAGTTTTTTTCTGTCAGGGCACAAATGACTGGAATGTTGATGTGCCATAAAACTACAATAATGACAACAACAACAGTAACTATTTTAATATGTGAGAAGGATAGTTGGAAAGGACTGGTGGTTGGAAAAATGACTTGACTCTTTGTCATCCACTGCCTTCCTCCACTGTTCATGGCAACGGAAGACATGGAAGAGTTATAATGATATGATCTGACTGAAGGGCGGTAGATAAGGTGAGATGTTTTGAAAAGACAGATTTAGAGTTTTTGGAAAATTGCAATCTGAGACAGTTGTCCCATTTTTAGCAATATAACAAACAGTTTAACTACTGCAGTTTACCCCATACACTGAGTCTAATAGTGGGATTAAAGTAACCCATTATCTTTTCTTTGCTTCTGCTTTGTGTGAATAAAAGTACTTTTGCAACAGGCAGTCATCTATTTCTGTAAATTCAGAATGTAGTGTAAATAATTGACTTGGAAGCTTACTAAGTAGACTAGTGCAAGCTGAAATAAAGTGAAATGGTGTATCTAAGTTATCAATAATTTGTCACCATTTGGCTAAGTGTAGTTGCAAGATACAATTTTTACTAAGCTAAATGCTATCAATCTTACAATGCTACATATGTCCATTGAATACACATTAACATAATTTTTTACTGCACATGTTACAATTTCTGCTAAGTTGTAAAATAAGTATTTTGAGCTATGGAGATACATTGACATACTAAAATTCAAATTTCAATTACCTTCTCTGCTATTCAGTGTTGTGATTATCGTTCTTTTATTTTGTTTTCAAATAAGTGGAAGGTAGATACATCTAGTAAGTGGAACCATTGCTATTAAGTTGCAGGTGACGTAGATTCTAAAATTGGAAGAAGATATATATTAATGTTATTGTTACAGGAATGTGTGAAATCAAAAGCTGTCTACTCAGTGAAAGCAGTGCGGAATGTTTCCTGGAAGGAAGCAGCAGATGCAGTGGAACGTGTTTTTCCTAAATGCTACGCTGATCTTGAACCAGTTGGCCGCCGTCTTCGCCGTAAATCACATGATATGCATCGTGCTTACATGGAGGGTCCAATGTATGGATATGAACTATAAAGTATCAAAAATAGATTTTAGATGGATCTGAAGCCATAATGTAGTGAGTTACTAGTGTATATATGTAGTTATTATTGGAGTAATAAAAATTACTAATTTTAACATCACTTTTAATTTATGTAAGAAAGGCTGTTTTGTGACTATTGTTAGTAAATTGTCATAAAGGTTTTTTGTTTTAATCAGTTTGTATGAAGAATCAGGTTGTAAAGATTATTTAGCGTGGCAATAAAAGTGACTTAATTCACTGCTTATTACTGTGTTCACTTATCCTTCATGTGGCTTTATTTCTATCCTGTGTTTTGTCAATAAAAAACTATGCTCTGGTAAGGTTATTGTCAAATTTAAATATTTTATTTATTTCCTCTTAATATTTTAATCCTAATCTAGTTGTCGAACCTAGAACAAATTGTTTTCATTTAATTCTATTTATCCTCCCTCCCTCTACAGCTTGCTTCTAATTCAGGATTCCACTGCACATTCAGCTATGCGCATCCATTGAATTCCCCAATACAATTTCAGGATAATGCCTTGCCTTGATTGATTTTCTTATATCCACATTATTGCCGAGTTAAAGAGGACAATGTCTAAGTGATAAAACAAAAAAACTCCAATCTACAGTGGGCAATCGTCAAAAGCTGTTATTCACTAAAGTTAGCATGAGAGAAAGAGACTGTGTAACTGTAGTGTTTCCATTACATTTAATGTTTCCATTACATTTAATGTTATTTGTAACAACATGCTAATGTTGTGCTGCCAGAAAGCCAGTTATAATTCTCTGTTTTAAAAGCTTGAATACTTTGGTTTGTAAATATGTTCATGAACAACATGATAGAGGATTTTGTAGGAAGTATATGAAACCTCTTGACTCGACTCCTGGGAGGTTCCTGTTTAATTTCATGTTTTCGCTCAGTGTTATGTTTTAATCAGTCTTTGTTTTGTAAGAACTAAAAGTTGATATTGTTGTTCTCTCTAAAAGAGAGAAGTAGTAGTTTATTGAAGGAAGAGATCATTATGATTATAAATTGGAACTTTATTTCAGGGATAATGGAAAGGCACAGACATTGATGAAGTGAGTGCAAAATGTTAAGAGCAGTGGGAATAATAGGAAAGCAGAAGTTATATGATGAGAACAATGTGGAAGGAGTGGTTAATCCCAGAAGACTGGAGGAAAAGAATAATTATATTTAAAACTCTTTGCTTCTTTTCTGAAGATTATAAAGTAATCACACTGATGTTCCACTGTGTCAAAGTTTGACTCAATTATAGAGAAAAGAATATGTGATAGGGTTGCAAAGAGGTAAGATAAGGGTAGTATGGCTTCAGGCCAGGCTGATCAATGGCAGACTTAATTTATTCTGAGATGACCGCAAAAGAAAGCAGCACTGTGTATGGGATGGGGCTGCTGTTGGTATTGAGAAAGCATATGATCACGTAGACCAGAGAAAGGTATAGTAGGCTATGGAAAACAGAGGAGTACCAAGAGAAACAATTGGTGAAATATGAGTGACGTGAACACGGGGAGGAAGAACAGATTGGCTGGAACATAGAAGTGCCCAGTCATCACTATTTTTCATCGTCATTGTTGGCGTACTGGAGAAGTTGGTAAAGATCTGCCGTATTACATTCACTACGGTAGCATCTAACACATACACAACCATTATTGTAGGATAAGTTGAAGGACTCTTCTTAAAACACTATATTTTGCCACTCAGCACACTAGTGATTGGGTTCATGTGCAGATTGCAGTCTGAGGGATTGGTGATATCTGAACATTGGACGCCAACACAATGGAATGCATACCACCTGTCCAGCCCCCAGCAAATGACATTGGAGGTTTGATGCAAACATGTTCATGCCCATTGCAGAGCTCTAAATCAAGCCAACACTGTGGATGAAACTATTCTTTCAATTATGACCATTTGGACAAGATGGCAATCATCCTGAAATGTAGTCACATTGTGTTATCTAGTACCCACTTGTCATTGTGTATGACCCTCATGTATTTCTGGCTACATAATATATGCATCACTATCATAGTAATATACTCGGTACAGGCAATGCCACAGTAGGACAAACCTATTTTCCAGAGGGCAATTGTTCTGCTACGTTCAGACTCACATGCTGAAATTGCACCCTTTGACATCAATGAGGCATACCAGCACTTCTGTATTTCCACTTAATTTGATGGCTCTGCACTCACTGAATATGACTTAACACTGACCTTTTAGGTTACACAATAGAGAGAGCTGCTGGGTTACATACTTGCCATATCTTTGCAATCTTGATTACTTATATCAGTTCTACTGTTCTACCCAACCTTCAATTTTGGCTGATTCAGACCATTCCTTCTGGGTGTTGCAATTTTCACAAACAGTAGTCTTCTGTCTTCCTATTCTCATGTTTGGTGCTGTAGGAGTGGGATATCAGTAAGATTCAAGTGAGTGAGTTAAATATTGAAGAAGCAGAATAAAGACTACAAGAATTAACAGGATATGGAACAAAATGATCAGAGATACAGTAAGAAGAAACCCCTGCAGGAAATGATAGAGAAGGCATGACTACGATGATATGTGCATGCGGAAGCCAGGAATTCCAAGGAAAATAAAAGCGGCCCAGAGGAAGACCAAAGGATAGGTGGCTGAGAGAGATAGAGGAAGGTGTACTGACTAGGGGAGAGAACTGGATAAAGATGGCGCCTGTGTGCAAAGCAGACCTCAACTGTTGATATGACGATTTCAGACATAAGGGAGCAGGGAAATTTTACTTTATAGGCAGAGGCATAAAAATACATGTTGCACATTATTAGGTGTGTAGGAAAATTGCCATCACACTTAATATTATCTTTGACTATGTTGGTCCCAATTGTATGATGG
Source organism: Vandiemenella viatica (assembly GCA_031002005.1). Lineage (NCBI taxonomy): Eukaryota > Metazoa > Arthropoda > Insecta > Orthoptera > Morabidae > Vandiemenella > Vandiemenella viatica. Next base: position 173,788,187 of record JARYHS010013630.1, read on the forward strand.
AAATATAGATTCATAAAGTGTTAAATAAATGGGAAATTCAACTCAAATTTTTATATTTTATGGGTGATTGGTTGCTAGGTATCTGAAACATATGGCCAATAACATAGCCACTTTTGAAAGTGGCCCAATGAAAAGATTTAATATTAAAAAAAAAATGTTGTAAAATCAAAACAAAATATTTCAAAATAATGATTGTAGTATTGGGGTGGAACCTATGCCCAAGGTGATACCATACAATATATGATTTACATTATTGAATTTCCACCGCATATTCAAACTTTTGCACTGTAACCGGTTAATGAAATTAACATGAAGTCATATGCAAGTTGACTGATTTCTATTCTATTAGCTGTACAAGTCTGAAATATTCATACTGATGGAAAAGTTTCTCCTTGAATGTTGGATCAGAGACTGCAGCTGATCTTGAAGTAATGAATATTCTCAGTGTGGTGTCAGTGGTATATATATTTCTTGTTACAGCCACTGTGGGCTATGTAGATGCAAGATATCTGTTTGCACAGGTAGCTAGTGTGTATCAGAAGGGGTTGCTCAGAGAACTCACCATAGTTAGAACAAGATTTTTTAGATCTGGAAACTTTATCCTAATGGTTGAATGTTTGTGTTGTAACTTGTCTGAGAAAACGTGTAACTTGGGTTCTGTATAAAAAGTACATTTTTGTTTGTGAAATGTGTTTTATGAAGTAAAGATTGCGGATCATCTCAGCATTCGCCTAAGTGATTGCAGTAGACTGCCTAAATATCACAGTCAGGATGACCAGTGCGTGGTGTCCAGGACTTTAACTTTGTCTCATTGTGATCCATCCATTCCACCTACACTGGCATGTCATGGTAGCCTTTCCTAACCTTTTACAATGGTGGACCCCTTAGAGATTAGCCATGGTCCCCTTAATAATAATCATCTATATTATTTCTGTAAGGTGTTTTTTTGTCAGTAGGCATTATCTCCCTTCATACCTAATTGAAATTGATAAATGAGGTATCATTTTAAAGGATATCTGCATTGGTCACATTATATTTTAAGAAAGTAATTTTTCCAAATTCCACCCTTAAAGGGCAAAAATGTCAGTATTTCTAAAATGCATTTTTTTAACCACCAACCATTTATCTCCCTATATTCCTAACTGAAATCAATAAATTAATATTATTTTAAAGATCAAGATCTCCTCTTTGGTGACATCATATATTAAGCAAGGAATATTTTGTAGTTCGACCCTTAAAGGGCAAAAGTATCAATATTTTTACAATGCGTTTTTGTATCTAACTGACAGATAAATGAGATAGTATTTTAAAGATTAAGGACTCCGTTGTGGTCACAACATAAAGGAATGCTTCGGAATCCGACCCGTAAAGGGCAATAGTATCATTATTTCCACAATTTTTTTTTTTTTTCTGATCCATTTATCTTCCTCGATATCTAACTGAAATAGATAAATGAGGTGTCATTTTAAAGATTAATGTCTTTGCTTTGCTCACATCATAGGGAGAAAATATCATTATTTGCATAGCGTGATCTTTTTTTTTTTTTTTTTTTTTTTTGTTACGAGCCATTTATCTTCCTTGATACCAAATCGAGATCGATAAATGAAGTATCATTTAAAAGATTAAGGTCTGCGTTAGGCAACATTATTAATTAAGATTGAAATTTTTCGGTATTTGATTCTTGAAGGACAAAAATAGCTGTGAAAGTCACATGTATGTGACAGTTCAGAACCAAGCCATTAGATAGCAGCAGCAGATATTAATAAACTGCTTCACTGGCATCAACTTTTGTAACGTACCTATTACACTAAACAATTGATACAAATGGGGCAATTCTTCTTCTGTCCTATTACAAACCACCAACTTTACCATTCATTCTATTCGCGAAATTTTATCAGTGGTCATCTAGTAATTATAATAATTGGAAATTGGGTATTCTAGAAATGTCATTTGTTAGCTGGACTCTCACATTGTAGCCAGAGTCTGTGTATTCTCATGCCCCTTTTATGTTTTAGTTATTATCAATTTCATTTTTATTTTGTCTGCAGACCACAGGTTGGGAAACCCTTATCTAGACTATCATAAATCTGTAAGCAAGTTACGTGTGTCTGATGGTTTGAAACAGTATCACCCAAAAACTGCTGCATCAATTTGGATGTTTTCAAATTCTTGGAGCTAATGTTTTGGATTAAAATTTGAAGAAACAGCTATTGACTTTTATGTACTGATGGATGGAACAAGTAATTAAAATCATTTCTGGATGAAATAAATTTGGCCATGAATTTACTTTGTATTTGAGATGAGCACTCCTTCCACCAGAAACTAACAAAAGATTACACTTCTAAACTTAGGATTCTCTCTTCTTCTTCTTTTTTTTTTTTACTTTGATAAACGGAGTACCTGAATCAAATGTTATATTTAATTTACTGTAAGCACAACTGCTGCTAACATTGACTTGTCACCGGGAGAGCACATCGATAGGAGGCGACATTTCAGAACCTGACTCTGGTTCGATCTCTCAGCGAAGAAGAAACCAGATTCAGGCACCAAAACATTGCCTCTTATGGATGCACTTTCCTAGTGGGAAGCTTGAGAAGATTTTATTCATCTGATTAACCGAGAAAGCCTACATTCTTTCATTGACTTGTCATCATAACAGGCTGATTACCAAGCAAATTGCATTAGATAATTAGCGTCTTTGACATTTAAACAATTTGTCTCTCTATGACATGTTAGCAGTTCTCACCATAGATGTCATATGAATGCGAAATTTGTGACATATATGCCACATATGACCAGTCCACCCCATCCTCTATTAATTCTGATAACTAAACATTTTAATGTTTGTCTTACCTAAATCAGTGTTTGGCACTCCTGTATTATTCAGTTTAATGACAAAGCATTGATTGTGTTGCTCAGGGAACTGGTTGTTGTTGTTGTAAGGCAAGAAGGGGTTTGCTAATTAGCTACCACAGAGTTATCGAAGAGTAGAGGGCGAGAGACTACGTGGGAGAGAATAGTATGACTTGATAGGATATGTTTGGGGGCTAACGCTGCATCCCTCTGCTTGTATGAATGGACAGAATGAGAGTTTGGCAGTTGATTTGAGGATGTGGTTATTTGAAAAAGTACATTGTGCAGATTCTTTTGGTTTTGTTTGATTGCAAGAAGTTGCAAAATAAATGAAATTAAGTGGATCTACATATTATTGTTTTTAATAATAGTACCCATCATTGAAATTGAGAATTAGATTAGTATTAGAAATTCATAAAAATTAATTAAGTTTTGTTAGGAGAAGCAGGCAGATTGGATATGACTAACACTGCTAGGATTAATTTAACAGGCTGAATGCAAATTCAGTTATTTCTCCAAGAAAGATGTCTGAAAATTAGCTACAAGAAGCATAACAGGTATTCCTTGTATAACAACTTGGGCTGTACTGCCAATATATTGAACAGCTTTACTCAATTATTGTAATTATACTAGCAGTTTCCCGCAACTTCGTCCGCTTGAACGTGTGTTATGATACTAGTGTTTTTGTTTGTTTGTGTACAATCAGCAGAAAAATTTATCCTTTGGGGTTGAAAATATGCTTAACTTTTTCCTTGTCTTTTACTCTTTTTTTAAATATACCTCAAAGCTAGGAAATAGATAACAAAGATACACGAAAAGATACAATTACACACATTACACTTAGAGACAATGGACATCTTGAGTCGATTCTAATGTCATTGTAGTCAGAATTTGACATGACAGCCGCATTCTTCACTCCAAAACCACTATGCACCATGGAATATTAGTAGTCATTCTGGTCTAGGCTGCATTTCAACCTAACCACAAACTAAGTACCACTCCTTGAAAAATCAACAGTATTTGAAATTTTGATATTTCATACCCCCAACTGAAGACATCTGCTTGTGAACTTACAGACGGTATGAATTTAAAAAATTTAAGGCTATTTCCTTCTCTGAAACTATTATTATAGATCTTTTGATACGAATTTGGTACAATGTGATATATGATGTCACTAAATTGGCACTCATGAAAGCATTTATCATTCTGGTTCAGGCTGCATTTCAACCGAGCCACAAACTCCAACTAATAACGTCGCTAGTAGCTCAGAATTTCTATCTCTCACACATTAATACATTCACTGTATTGCATGTTAGTGATGTCATGAATGGCAATATAAGCTTGACCCACAATTTAAGATTGTGATACTGAAGCAACCACAATAAACCTTAATAATGACATTAGGCTCTCGTAAAAATGAAATAAAGTAAACACTGAATACATTTCAAACTACATTTACTATGGCGTCAGTGTCATGGGAATTATTAAAACAATGTAATTTAAAAATGTATACTAAAATTCTTGTAATTTGTGCTGTGCAATGGAAAATCCAGCATTCATTACAACTCTTAACAGAACTTATGCTAGTATTGTGGATCAAGTTGTTACAGTGTAAGATAGGAGGAATTTAGTTATTATTAGTAATAAATAAGCTGCTTTCATAAGCGCCATGTAAGTGACGACATGTATTGCGATGTAAACTACTCCCAATATTGTTTCTTCAAGCAAAAAATTTCTACATTAGGCTATTGAATGTATTTGTTTTAAGTGAAGGATCTAATAGGTATTTGCAGAATATTGAACAAAAGGTAAAAAGTGCTGTTTTGTTAATCATGGGCTACTGTTTGTACTGATTCCTACAAAATTTTTGAAGAAAAATAAAAAAGAAGGATAGTTCTTCAGTTAAGTTTTAAATTTTGGTGAACATAATGTGCAATGTTACAGAGAGAGTATGGTAGCAAAAAAGAAGACACTTAAGAAATAAATTCAACCAAGGTGGAATCAAAACCATTACATATTTGTAATGAACATACAAATAGTCTACAATGACATTTTGGCACTTTTAGGAATATTCTTAGTGTTTTACAATTTTTCCCAAGCTTTGATTTTTTACACTTATTATAACACATATATTATGAACAGAGCAACAATGTGATACCTTAAATGTCCTGCTATTTCCTGTACATAACTAAAGACATCTTTTTGTGAACTCTTTATAAATTTTGTGAATTCTTTTTAAAAAATAAGGTCAAGTACAGATTCACATTTCCTGCTCCCATGTTATTATTTATCAAGTGCATCAGTTTCAGCATTTTTAAGTGCATACATGAGAAGATTCTTACTTTTGTTTCTGAAAAGCAGTGTTTAAAACTCATAAAGTAAAGAGTAAACGAGGCACTGTCATTTACAAAGTAAGAAACTCTTTGGTATTTGCAAAATTATAATTGCAATTTCTAAAGCAACTATTCATTTTTGTGGGATAAAACCTATCCTATTTCATTACACACACAATTTACTAACTCCGTGCCAAATTTCATTTAAATCTGTTGAGCAATTAATGCGCGATTGAGGCTGATAGTGCATCCAAACATACTTCCAAACTTTGTTGTTTATATAGATTTGATGGCTATAATGTTCAAATATTCTTTAATATCATCATCCAAGAAATCTGTGTACAAATTTTGTCTGTTTTCCAATCCATGGCCAGTGGAATAAATTGTTCTTTTGGATTAAAAATATGATTAATACATGATTTAGGCATTGATATTAATAAAAAAAACTGTATGGAAAGCCAAAAAAGCAGGTATGAGAGAAGCGATACATTTCAGTTTGTTGGGTTACATGTAGTATTAGCCAATGAGCATTCTCGCCGCTAGCTGTTTGAACGCCCTTGTGCAATACCAATTATGCCACTCCCTGTCTGCCACCATTGTTGCCACCTTGAATGTCACCACCGCACCCCTGAAGCAGCAGTTGACGGTGTACGCCTGCCAATGAGTATAGCCATTATTATCGTGAATTATTCTGCATGCAATACATGTACTGATTTTCAAGGAGCTGAATTAGCGAAGGTTAGGTTCAAATTCTTCAGGGACTAGAATGACGACTAAGATTCCATGGCACACACTAGATTTTGAGTGAAGAAGGTGGCTACCATGCCAAATTCTGTTTATAATGATGTTAGAATTGGCTCGAGAAGTTTAGTTTTACTATATCAGTAATGTGCGTAACCAACCGTGTTGTGGTTAGGTTGAAATGCTGCCTGGAACAGAATGACAATTAATATTCCATAGTAAATATTAAGTGAAGAAGGTGGCCGCCATGGCAAATTACGACTATAAATGGTGTCAAAACCGGCTCGAGACGTATATTCCCGCTAAGTCAGCAATATGTGTAACTGTACCTATTCGTGCCAATTACTATTACTCCACGATTCACTAAAAGTGTGTGGCGGAGGGTGCTGGAAAGGTAATGGTTTGGAAGGGATACACAGGATATGGCAGGAGGCTCCCATGGGCTACTGTGAGGAACCATCTGCCTGGAGCGATCTGGGGAAACCATGGAAAACCCAGATCAGGATAGCCGGAGTGCTTTATCGAAAACTACTCCTGTCACTCGCCAGGTAAATCTTTCCTATTCCATTCCCTAATCTCTCGTGGGAAAAATGAGTACAGAAATGAATCGGTTCTGGCCCTGATTTCTCTTTTATTATTTTCACGGTCATTCCGAGATATGAATATTGCTGGTAGCAATATTTGTTTACTGTCATTCCGAAATAAGTCGGTCAGAAATTTTTCAATTAGCTTCCGTCGAGAGCAACGCCTTCCGTGCTCCAGGTCTTCCCAACGTAACTCCAACATCGCTCTTAAGATTTACCTGTCATGAATCGGGCGGCCCTTCTTTGGACCCTCTCTAATGCCTCCATTAATCCCTTTTGATGGGGACCTCATACTGAGCAACAATATTCTAAGTGAGGCCGCACTAGTGACTTGTATGCAATCGATTTAACTTCCGGAGTGCATTGTTTTAAATTACGACCTAGAAATCGAAGCATACGATTTGCTTTCCCAATTACATTCTCGATATGCTCATTCCACGACAGATTATTACGAATTGATACCTCTAGGTATTTAGCGGAATCTACCGTTCTAAGGACAGTACCATTAATTGTATAGGGCCTATTCAGAGCTAAATGTTGTCACCTTTTTACTTACACGCATGACTTAGCAGTTTTCAGCGTTTAACTCCAGCTGCCAATCATTACACCACACAATTATTTTTCATAATATCATCTTGTAACAAAGTGCAGTCGTCCTGGGTTGTGATTTCATGATAAATAATAGCATCAGCGGCAAATAATCTTTTCATCCCCCTTATTACGTCGCACAAATCATTAATGTATATGAGAAACAACAGAGGCCCTATCACGCTTCCCTGGGGAACCCCGGACCCCACTTCGGTAAGTGATGAACGCTCACTGTCGAGAACTACACACTGTGTTCTGACCTTCAGAAAGTCTGCAACCCATTCGCATATTTGTCTAGATATGCCGTAACCGAGAAGTTTCCTAAGTAACCTGCTGTGAGACGCAGTGTCGTAAGCTTTTTTAATGTCTAATAGAACTAAATCAACCTGGGATTGCTCATCTATAATACGGCTCAAGTCGTGAAATAAAAGGGCAAGTTGTGTTTCGCAGCATCGGCCTTTTCTGAATCCATGTTGATTTGGGTTTAAAAGCTCACCTTCATCCAAAAACCGCATGACATTTGAATAGATGACGTGTTCTAAAATCCTGCAAAATATTGAGGTTAACGAGATCGGCCTATAATTTTGAGGATCATTAACGTCCCCATTTTTAAACACTGGACTTACGATGGCGGTCTTCCATTCGGCTGGTATTTTTCCTTGATCCAAGGATGCGGTATATACGAAGCGTGTTTTTTAAGTAAGGTCCATTTGAACATAAGTACACAACGAAAGGTTATTTCAAAAAAGTAAAATTATTTTCAGAAAGTCTATTTTTCGACATAGTTGCCAAGTTTTTTCAAACACTTATCATACCTCTCAACCAATTTTAAAATATCCTCTTCATAAAAACTTGCCGCCTGCTCCGATAACCAAGAGTTCACTGCCGTTTTCACGTCGTCGTCATCATTGTAACGGTTGCCACTGAGGTGTGTTTGAGGTGGAGGAACAGATGGTAATCGCTCGGCGCAAGATCAGGTCTGTAGGGTGGGTGGTCTAAAACTTTCCAGCCAAAACTGTCCAACAAATCGCCGGTGTGACCTGCAGCGTGAGATGGTGTATTGTCATGGAGAAGGACAATTCCCTTTGTCAGCATGCCGCGTCTTTTGTTTCGAATCGCTCTGCGTAGCTTTCTCAGGGTTTGGCAGTATGCTTCTGCATTGATAGTGGTTCCTCGTTGCATGAAGTCGAGCAACATAACCAGGGCCGGCGCTAGGAATTTCGGGCCCGGGGTAAAATTGGCGACCTTTTTTTTTTAGCTCTACAAACTGGCTGGGTGACAATGGGCGGATTCATGGCCTCGGCCCCTGCAGCCGGTGATCGGGGCCCCCCATCAACCAATAGGCCCGGGTACTTTTGACCCGCTTACCCCCTCCCCCCCCCCCTAAGCCGGCCCTGAACATAACACCATGCCTATCCCAAAACACCGACACCATGATTTTGCGCTGGGACAGAGTCTGTTTGGCCTTCACCTTTACATGCGAGTGTGTGTGTGTCTCCAATGCATGCTCTGTTGCTTCTATTCGGGCGTGATATGCGAAACCCATGTTTTGTCTCCGGTTACGATCTGACTCAAGAGGCCGTCACCTTCTTCGTGATAACTAGTCAAGAACTTCATCGCACACTCAAATTTTTGGTTTTTGTGGTCCTCTGTTATAAGTTTCTGGACCCAACGGGAGCACAGTTTCCTAAACTTTAGGTGTTCGGAAACAATTTTTAAAGCACCGATATCGACAAGTCAGTAAATTCGTTTGAGAGACCTGTTATTGTGAAGCGCCTGTTCTTCCGAATCCTCGCTTCAATTGAAGCCACCAAATCGTCTGTGATCGAAGAAGGGCGACCTGAGCGATCCTCATCATGGACGTTTTCACGGCCATCTTTGAATTCTGGTACCCACTTACGCACTTTGATTTCACTCATAACAGTATCACCGTACACTTCGCAAATCTGCCGATGAATATCTGCAGCAGACAGGTTCCTTGCTGACAAAAACTGTATCACTGACCGAACCTCACACGCGGCGGTTATAATTATAAATAACTCAGTTCTTTCGCTTTCAACAGATTTACATTTATTGTTCACAACTCATATTCCTCTAGGAACTACATCGGACTTATAGTATTCGAAGAATGCAAGGTTCTTCAGCAGTGAAATGGTTTCAAAGCAACCGTTCGGTCTTTATGTCGCTAACCTCCAGCTATCTCTTGATTTCGTTATCGCCATGGCAACTTTCATTTCCTTGCTATAGGAGTAAATATATCGATTTTTGTTTAATTTCATGGCACAAAAATATGGTTTTCTTATGAAATGTTTCTGTTCTGTCACACGATCCTCATCATGGACGTTTTCACGGCCATCTTTGAATTCTGGTACCCCCTTACGCACTTTGATTTCACTCGTAACAGTATCACCGTACACTTCGCAAATCTGCCGATGAATATCTGCAGCAGACAGGTTCCTTGCTGACAAAAACTGTATCACTGAGCGAACCTCACACGCGGCGGGCGAGTTGACAGTCTTAAACATTTTGAAAGCACAGAACAGAACCGTACAGGTTAGCTACAGAGCTGAAACTGGGCACAGTTGTTCCCGAGGCATGCCGGTACACGACGCACGCGCTCGTTGCGGTGTGCGCGCGAACTACTAGTGTCTACAACAAAACGGACCTTACTTAAAAAACGCGCCTAGTAATTTCATCAAATACGGCGCAATTTCCTTTGCGTACCCGGAGTAGAATCTTGAATACCGTCTGGTCCGGGAGCCTTATTGGGATTTATATTCATAAGCAGTTTAGTTATTCTCACGACATCGAGAACGAGATCATTCATAATTTTGTTGGTACGATTGTTAAATATCGGAATCTCCTTCAAGTTTTCTGTCGTGAAAGCTTTTCTAAATACATTATTCAAAATTTCTGCTTTCTCTACGCTAGTTTCTGATAATCCCCCATTTTCCTTAATCAACGACGGCATGACCTTACGAGAGCCTCTTATTAATTTGACATATGACCAGAACTTTTTTGGATTAGTAATCAGATCATCAGATAAATTTCTGACTTGGAATTCTTTAAACGCATCACGCGTTGCCTCACGCACTTCCGCTCGCAAGTGGACTAATTTAGCGCGATAAGACGAGTCCCCCGATTTCTTCACCGTGGCATCTAAATGTCTTTGCCTCCTGAGGAAACGTTTCACTTCCTTATTGAACCGTAATAAACTTCTTGGGAACAAATTGATTTAAGCAGGTCCATATTATTTCTTTTAAATTAAACCAAAGTTCTTCAAAATTTGTATTAAGAGTGTACGTTTCAAAATTATTCGCCAAATGATCGACCTTAAATGCATCGTTTGCCTTGTCGAAACAATATACGACTTTGTCTTTATCATGCTTCAAATTCAGCCTAGATTTTAAAGTTAACACAACCGCCTTGTATCACTTATACCGTCTTCTATACAAACTGTATCTACAATATAAGGATTGTTTGTAAGAAAAAGATCCAAAATGGACGAGGAATCTTTGACGCTCCGCGTTGGCTCTTCGACCATCTGTTCAAGAGAATTTTCTGCGAATGATTCTATAAACGTTCAGTTATTAACCTATCTCTTCCACATGACTTGAACGTAAATGTGTCCCAGTTAACTGAGGGTATATTAAAATTGCCTCCCATGATCAATGTATGTCCCTGAAATTTTTGAGAAATACTATTAAGTGACTGTCTAAAATACTCCGTGTTATCTAATCCAGAATCCGGAGGTCAGTAAAATGATCCTATTATGAACTTTAAACTTCTGCCAATTTTTACCTTCACGCATATTAACTCGCAAAAATTTTCTGTTTCATTTTCTACAGAGCAATTGACGATTTTATTACCGGCCACGAACACACCTCTGCCCATTGAGGTAATTGTGTCTTTCCGGAAAACATTGAATTGAGGAGCAAATACTTGACATCGTTAGTCGTAACTGCTACGTGGAAATCGGCTACTTTCCCTCTAATACTCCGATAATTAAGGACGTTTATCCTTAGCGGCTTAATATCGGTATCTGTAGTGTCTGAATTAGCATTTTATTTGCATTCCGAAAGGAAACAGATGAAGTATTTGGAGCTGTAGATTTCGATTTATTTGCGCCATCACTTCCAGAACCAAGATCTAGGTTATCGACACGTTTTCTTCATTGAGCTGAGGGATCCTCGGGCCTCACAATGTTCCTAAAAAATAATTCATATCAAGACTGTTCCATATTTTAGCAGCCACCTTGGTCATTATTCTCGGTGTGAAGTGGACGCCCGACCTGTCAAATGCATCCCAGCCGGCAGCTATCATCGGTCGAAGGTCGACGAAGCCCCAGTTGTTTCTGCGACACAGCTCCTGTAAACTACAATTCAAATTATAAATCTTCCTGCATCCAAATGCCATTAAAATAAATTTAAAAAAAAAAATCTTCCACAATCGATGCGTGGAACGACACTACAAATGGAAAACTGCAACGATACCGAGTTCTCACGCGCTGATTCATACGCCTTGTGGCCCAACTAGACCAATGATTTCAATATATCTGAAACAGAAGCACGACACGAGTCGTTAGTACCGACGTGCGCAGCTACCCTTAACTGGCGGCAGTTCGATTCACTAATCGCTTTTGGAATGACCTCATGAAACATGGCATGGTTGCTCCTGGAAGACAAACAGAATGAACGTTAGCATGAGCGTCTGCACCATTCTTCTCAGCTAGGTCTCGTAGGGGTTTCTCCAGACGTCGGACGTTGGAGCTTCAAATGATAAGTAAACCTTTCCCTGGCATCACTTGGTGTCTGCGAGTAAATCTTCCCTGCTGTGTTTCTGGGCCATTCGCACTAAGATCTTCAACCTCCTGCAAAAGTGAAAACGCATTACTTAGGGGCAAGATATCATTTTCCCGTCGGTTATTTTGGAATTTTGATGCCTTTCTCCTATCCACACGGTGCCAGACGTTCCCTGCAACAGATACCTGACAATCCTCACCAGCCGGTTCTGCATCATTAGCCTCCGGCAATTCTTCAACTCACTGCCGTTCCTCGTCTAAGATGCTCCACACCTGTGCCTGAAGAGATGCCCATCGTAGTACGAATCTCTTCGAGAGCCTGACGCCTACTGTAACACTTTGCACAAACCATGTCCCTGAAACAGCCAAAAACAGAGCCACAAACAAATTAATCACAAAAATCAGCTACTGCTGCTACGGCTGCTAAAGCTCAACTGACTGGATCACTACCTAAACAGGAAATTTTCAAAGACAACGACAAAAACTAGCACAATTCAAATCACTCACAAATGTTGGCTACTGCCGATATGGCTGCTGAAGCTCAACTGACTGGATTACTACTTAAACAGGAAATTTTCAAAGATAACGACAAAAACTAGCACAATTCAAATCACTCACAAAAGTCGGCTACTGCTGATACAGCTGCTGAAGCTCAACTGACTGGATCACTACCTAAACAGAAAATATTCGAAGATAACTACAAAACCTAGCACAATTAAAATCACACACAAAAGTCGGCTACTGCTGATACGACTGCTGAAGCTCAACTGTTTACATGTTTGTTACCAATTTCCCTGCTTTCGGGTTCACTTGTCCTTCAAGAATAATAGTTAAGAAGGCTTTTATCTACGTTTTAAATCCCAAATGATAAATTTTTCTGAGACACATACAAATGAAATATATTTTTCATTGCTAACGGCTTTACATTACGTCGTCTAGATTTAGAGGAAAAGGGCTTGGTGCAAATAATGGTAAGGAATTTGGCCATGGCCTGTTGAGGGAACAATCTTGGCACTATTGTGGAGTTTCTTCGGTAAACTACGGAAAACCAAAATCTTGATGGCGGGACATTTATTCTAACCCTTCTGCAAATGGTGGTTGATGTAGGGCTATTTGGGTACTGTTGCCAAATACCAGCTTCCATACAACACATTTGATTTTGCTGATTTGCAGAATGAAAAATCACGCTCTTTGTTTCAGCATAAGGCACGAGGAATTTACTTTTCACTGATAACTTAAGCTCGTTTCATTTTTGGGTGACAGTGTACTGGCGGTTATGTTGTAATGCAGCCTGAACTATAATGAATAAAGCACTTAGCTATTGTTGTTTTGAAGTACAATGTGCATTCACCAAGTTTCAATACTGATTTATTAACCGAGTAGGTTGTGCAGATTGGTTCCACTAACAGGGTAAAGTAATGGGGGTGTCAGCTAACCAACTGCACCAGCGGCAGTTGCCTTCAAGATGATGGAGTGAGCAGATCGTTAATGGTGCGAGGTTTTGTCAGTGACCCCTGTCAAATACTCAGAGAGTCGAAAATGCAGTGTTATTTAATAATATTCTGTGTGAAACAGAATAGAACCGCTACAGAGACTTTTCGTATGACCCAAGAAGCCTATAAAGAAGAAACCATGTCACGTGCAATGTTTTCCATGTGGCAAAAGAGGTTGAAAAATGGCCACGATGTCGTTGAAGGCTATGACCACTCTGGGAGACCATGAAAATGAAATGTCACAGGTCAGTTTTATGCTGAAGTCCTCTGCCGATTGAAGGATTGAGTTAGCCGTGTCCACCCGGATATAAAAGACAGTTGGGTTTTTGAACACGACAGTGCGCCCTCTCACACGCTGCTAGAGAAGGTTTGGCCAAGTTCAATGTGGCAACACTGCCACAGCCACCTTACAGCTCCAACCTAGCTTCCAGCGATTTAGTTTTGTTCCACCGATCGAGAGAGACCTGAAAGTGAAGTGATTCAACAAGATTCAGTGGTTGAGGCAGCTTCGATGAGATCCCTTGACAGTATTCTACCTGAAGAGTTCCAGGGAGCCTACGATCATTGGAAAAAAAACGCTGGCAGCAGTGTGTTGATGCCAAAAGGTCATATTTCAAAGACTTTTAGTTCGCTGTAGAAAAATGTTTAGTACACTTTATGTTCTGAGACCAGTCTTGAAACGTACCCTGTACATATATTTCTATTGAATTCATGAAAACTGAGCTGCTTTGTTACATTCATTATGATGGCATAGTAATATATTATGAGGTATCACAAAACCTTGCTATTAATTTTACATTGGTTTCTGAGAACGATGTCAAAGATATGTTTAGAAATTGCTGCTGACTGTACTGCCGATGATATGGCATGTGGCAAATTTCATATGTCATTGTCTAAGGTATGTTTCTTTTTGATGTGATATGCACTCTTTCTCTAGAATGACATGTCCTCAGGAAAGTGTGTATCAAATTTTTGACCAAAGGGGCAATTGCTTCTCGGTATGCCATTATTGGATCACTATCAATAATTTATCACATAGTTTCAATTTCTTATGTTTTAAATATTAAGATATAAGTCAACCAAAATATCTTTCAGACACCAGTATGAAAACCAAATCATAAATGATAACTAAAGCAAGTTTTTAGATGAAATTTATATTTTTGGCTTCTCCGCGTTAATATTTGGTACTAGGATAAGAAAGTAAAGCACTTCTACACACTCTGGAGCCTGCACATGCGAAGCAATGGGTAAATGCTGGTTTACAGCATGGACGAAGGAAATATACGGAGAAGTGACGTTAAATCAGTGAAGCAGGCTCTAAAAACTCGCGCATGCGCAGTGGCGGCAGCGGCCATATTGCGTTCCCAAACAAATTCGATGTTCACATTGTGTTAGATGCAGTGATTATTTCATTTTGTAATGTGTTTAAGTGTTTTATAATCCCATCTTGTGTTGCATGTGGTTGCACAAATAGGCAAGAGAGGAAAGAACCTGGAATATCATTTCATAAGTAAGTTGAATTCTAATTATCGTTGTTGAAGTGGGTGGTAGGAATTACAAACTTTGTTGCCTGTCTATAAATATTTAGTCATAGCTCTCAATGGGATGACTTTGTTCTCAAATTTTTGTTGGTGTAGTGTAGAAAATCAGCATACCTTGCTATTTTGCACCTAATAGACTAGCATCACTTTTTAACGAGTATTGAAAATGAGATTTAAAGGGGGTGTGATTTACATCGCGGTTCAGTTAATTTATTACTGCGCTTTCCTTCGTCACGTTGTAGTTTATACTGTATGATGAAATTAAATGTGTTAAATTATGCTATGCAATCTAGGAATCTTGATGAAGCAAACGATGTTACCGCAAATACAGTTTGCGATTCAAATACGCGTGTGTGAGTATATCTATATAGTTTGATTCTGTAACGTCAATTTAATGGAGATTGTGGTTAGGTCTAAATGCAGTCTGTACCAGAATGGTTTTGACGTTCCATAAGGGACAAAGAATTTATCTATTACTGTTAGTAATTTCATGAGAACCAAGTTAGTGGCAAAACGTGTATAGCGATGGAAACTACTTCCACTTCCAGCTATTCCCAATTAAGCTTACGATGTATGGTAGCAAGATAACTATTTTTATTCTGGTCTAGGCCGCATTTAAACCTAACCACAAGTGGTAGTAAAAAACTGAAATATGCATTCTGCATGTCCACTATGTAATTCATTGTGGCTTTGGCAGAATTAATTTTTAGTTCAGGCCGCAAATCAACCCAATCCCAGTATATCCCGAAAACTAAGCAAGATATTGAAAAATTTTATTCTTTATTTTCTACTTGTCTCGCCGTGTTACATAAGAATCGATCATTAAATTTGACTTTTGCGAAAGTTTTCTTCTGCATTTCAACTCAAGACACCTCACGTTTGATACAGTACATCTCGAGATCTAGGCGAGATATCGAAAATTTTTAGTGTTAAATTTTTTAGTTTTCTCATCTTTTTAAATAAGAATCAGTCATTAAATTTGACTTTGACCAATTTTTTCTTCTGAATTTCAACCAAAAACATTTCACGTTTGAGACAGAATATCTCGAAAACTAAGCAGAATATCAAAAAATTATATTCTTCATTTTTTATTTGTCTCATCGAGTTACATAATAATCCATCACCAGATGTCGCGTTTATCCTAGAGTCCTCTTGAGGTTTTTGTACATATACCCCGAGTCTGTATGGGTTCGGCCTAGCCCCCCACTACTCCACCGCCTGGCTTCACTTAAATGCGTGGTGAAGGTCTCTTGCGTCGTCTCCATATATTTCCTTCCTCCATGGTTTATAGTTATTGTTAAAACAATAAGTCATCTCATCAAGCATAGAATTGTATGGAATTTCATACACTATCTTCTTTGCTTTAAAATTGGCATTAAATTTTGTCTTTTATTATTTGAGAGTAGTAAATTGACAAGGTTTGTCTGGAAAAAAAATGGAATTAATTTTTTAAAATTATTCACGATATCATTACAAACATTTAAATTTATTAAAAAGTACTCCCCTTGGGCAGCCACACATTGTTACCAGCAAATTTCCCAAGCATGGTACACATCCTGGAAAGTGTCGACAGACCTTATTTAGAGCCTTTATGGTGGTGGTTTGGATCGCTTCAGTGGGTTTAAAATGGTCTTCTTTCAGAGTGGTTTCAATCCTTGGGAACAAAAAGAAGTCTGCTGAAACTAGATCAGGAATGTAGGAAGATTGAGGCAACATTGCCGAGCTGTGCTTCACCCGGAACTTCCAGAAGCGCAGAGTGGAGTGGGTGGCTAGGTGCGTTGTCATGGTTTAACTGCCATGTAGGGGCGATCTCCTTTAGAGAGTGGATGAGCCTTTTTATTAAAATGTTTTTATTAACTCGCTTTGTCTGTCCGGGTGGAATTTTTTAATTGAATTTGAACTAACTTCTCGATGAGCGAAAGAATTGAAATTTTGACCATAGCTCAGTAATGGATGACGCATGAAAATGGGGAAATTTGTCCGGAAAATTTGAAAATTCGGGAAAAACTGAAAGTACTCTTTTCTGTGTACCGATTAGGCTATTTTTAAAAATAATGTTCGTAATGGTCCGAATAAGATTTTTGATTAATGTAAAATTGGAAGAGTTGCCCTTTTATTTGGAAAATTCGGAAAAACTGAAAGTCTTTCTTCTGTGTACCAATTTGGCTATTTTTTAAAAAATGTTCATGATAGTTCGAATAAGATTTTTAAAGAAAGAAAAATTGGAAAAGTTGACTGGAAAATTCGGAAAATACTGAAATATTCTTTTATATGGACCAATTTAGCTATTTTTTAAATGTCTTAATAGTCTGAATAAGGTTTACAACGAAAGAAAAATGGAAAAGTTGCCTGGAAAATTCGGAGAATTCTGGCAGAGCTAAAAGTGCTTTTTTCTATTGGATTTTTTGTTCGAATTCAAACGATGGGTATGCATAATTCATCTTTTGTTTTGTTCCTTATTTCTCCGGGATGGAAAAAACTCAATTAAATGTTTTATATTTTTAAAAAAATGGAATTTGTAGATTATGCTATCAAAATATTTAAAAAAAGCAGAAAATAAAAAACTTTTTATTGTTCCATGTTTTTATAATTATCTAAAGTATAGAATAATTTGTCTAACCCTTATGAAGGATAAAACCATGGAGGAAGGAAATATATGGAGACGACGCAACTGACCTGCACCTCGCAATGAAGTGAAGTCGGGCGGAGGCTGAGTGGGGAGGCATGGCCTAACCCATACAGACACGGCGTATATGTACAAAAACCTCAAGGGGACTCAAGGATTAACGTAACGTCGCAAACTGGAGATGGATTATTATGTAACTCGATGAGACAAATAAAAAATGAAGAATAAATTTGTTTGATATCATGCTTAGTTTTCGAGATATTCTGTCTCAAATGTGAAATGGTTTTGGTTTAAATTCAGAAGAAAAAATTGGTCAAAGTCAAATTTGATGACGGATTCTTATTTAAAAAGACGAGAGAAATAAAAAAATAAAGAACAAAAATTTTCGATATCTCGCCTAGTTCTCGAGATAAACTGTATCAAACGTGAGGTGTCTTGAGTTGAAATGGAGAAGAAAAATTTCGCAAAAGTCAAATTTAATGATCGATTCTTATATAACACGACGAGACAAATCGAAAATAAAGAATAAAATGTTTCGATATCTTGCTTAGTTTTCGGGATATACTGGGATTGGGTTGATATGCGACTTGGACTAAAAATTAATTCTGCCAAAGCCACAATGAATTACATGGTGGACATGCAGAATGGATATTTCAGTTTTTTACTACCACTTGTGGTTAGATTTAAATGCGGCCTAGACCAGAATAAAAATAGTTATCTTGCTACCATACATCGTAAGCTTAATTGGGAATAGCTGGAAGTGGAAGTAGTTTCCATCGCTATACACGTTTTGTCACTAACTTGGTTCTCATGAAATTACTAACAGTAATAGATAAATTCTTTGTCCCTTATGGAACGTCAAAACCATTCTGGTACAGACTGCATTTAGACCTAACCACAATCTCCATTAAATTGACGTTACAGAATCAAACTATAAAGACATACCCGCACACGCGTATTTGAATCGCAAACTGTATTTGCGGTAACATCGTTTGCTTCATCAAGATTCCTAGATTGCATAGCATAATTTAACACATTTAATTTCATCATACAGTATAAACTACAACGTGACGAAGGAAAGCGCAGTAATAAATTAACTGAACCGCGATGTAAATCACACCCCCTTTAAATCTCATTTTCAACACTCGTTAAAAAGTGATTCTAGTCTATTATATCCAAAATAGCAAGGTATTCTGATTTTCTACACTACACCAACAAAAATTCTGAATTTCTACACTACACCAACAAAAATTTGAGAACAAAGTCATCCCATTGAGAGCTATGACTAAATATTTATAGACATGCGCCACATTTTACAATTCCCACTGACCACTTCAACAACAATTATTAGAATACAACTTACCTATGAAATGATATTCCAGGTTCTTTCCTCTCTTGCCTATTTGTACAACCGTATGCAACACAAGATGGCATTATAAAACACTTATGCACATTACAAAATGAAATAATCAGAACATCAGACACAGTGTGAACTCGGCGTTTGTTTGGGTTACAATACCGCTGCTGCCGCCATGCGGGAGAGTTTAGAGCCTGCTTCACAGATTTAACGTCACTTCTCCTCCATATATTTCCTTCCTCCATGAATAAAACCACATACATATTCAGTGCTGCCAGCCTCTTGGCTTTGAATATCCGTAGATGGCCACTAAAATGGGTACAAAAATGCGGACTCGCTAACTAAAAGACTAAAACAATAATTATTGAAGAGAGAGTCAAAATTAAGAATACTTTTTATTTCCAGGTCTTTAAAATTAGAAATACAAAATAATATTCTACACTGAAAGTAAGAAGTATCTCTGAACATGTTTTCTTCATCGTCACTTTCATCGCTGCTGCTGTGCCTACTCTTTTTTTTTTTTTTTTGGGTGGTGGTGGTGGTGGGGGGGGTGGGGGGGTACTATACATTATCTATTTTCTTTGTTGACATTAAATTTAGCATATCTTCGGTAAAAGGAAATGTCAAATACTGCGAACATTCTGATTTTCGGATATTGGTTAATCCTTCTCGGAAGGCACTACTTTGTAAGCCGTGGTAACGAGCATGTCACCATGCATAAAGAGTGGGCCGATAGTTCTGTATTACGGTCTTTTAAGATCTATAAAATCAAACAAAATGTGAGCTATATTTCAATCGTTGGTTCACACGAGCGGTTGCAAGGAAACGATTAAAAATTAAGCCAACTAAGCCAAGCTTGAAACCCAGGATTGAAGCGGCTCCACAAATACCGGAGCCGAGGCACTATGCGCGACGGAGGTGGCGTACAAACTGATTGCCACTGCTCGACGCGTTGCAACGCACTACCACCACCACCGCTATCGGAGGTCCGAGGGTATAAATATCGACGCCCCCGGAGCAGACCAGCAGTAGCGTCTCGGACTGTGCTCTTCACGCCGACCAGTCGACGCTACCTGAAGATGATGGCATGTTACGCCATCGAAAATTCGTACATCTGCGATCAATTGACCCGGCTGCACTCCCGAGAAATCTTCCAGCTGGAGTATGCACTGTCGAGATTTTAAGCCAAGCCCTATGAACTGTCTCAGTGGCGTGATGATCCATAGAGGGAGTTAATATGTGCGCGCGGGTGTCCTGTTTAGGTTGGGTCAAATGTTTCCATCTGTTATGACAAGTCCTAAGTATTTGATTTGGCTTTTAAGAAATGTGTATCTGGCTGTATTAAAGAAACTCGTTTGTTTGTTGTTTTTTTTCTTTTTTTTTTTTACTGCTTTACGTCTCTTTTTTAACATCGAGGTCTTTAGAGACGGGAAAGGATGGGGACAAGGAATGGGAAGGAATTCGGCCATGGCCCTTTGAAGGAAGCATCCCGGCATTTGCCTGGAGTGATTTGGGGAAACCATGGAAAACCCAAATCTGGATGCCCGGACGGGGATTCGAACCGCCGTCCTCCCGAATGCTAGGCGAGAACGCTAACCGTTACACCGCCCCGCTCGGTAAGAAACTCGTGGCGGTTTCGATTTTCAGCACGTGTTTTAAACTGTCAAATCCTGTCAGTGGTGGATGAAAAAGTAGTCGATATGTGCTATTGCTATGGTATACACTACTGGGCCTAAAGATTTTACTACTGTTCTTTGAAAAACTGCGCTTGTCGTCGTGTATAATTTAAGCTGAGTACTCGGTTGCAGGTATTTGATAGTAGCTGCTTAGAATATTTTAACAAACTTAAATAGTGAATCCTTTGCTATATGGTCTTCAATTGGAAGGCAGTGGGAATTAATCTGTGATGGTATGGTCATTGAACTACCTATTGTCTTATTATGTGGTGTCGGAACAGATGGTTTTGGAACGGTAACACGGGCCTTAGCGAATGGCGAAGTTAACGCCATTATAATTGCGTTTAATAGTTCCTATGCTTTCTGCCTAATGGTCTATTTTTTGTTGTTGCTTAGTGCCATTTTATGGGGCCGACATTGTATTATGCGACACAGGTCTAAGAGTCGTTTGGACGGTACGCCCATGTTGACGAGTATTTCGTTACATATGAAGAAGGTCTAAAACGCTAGCAATTTAGCAAGGACGGGTGATATTGGAGTGGGACATCAGATTATTTTGGTGGTGATTAGGCTGGTCGGGTTACCGCAAATTTGTAATATCCAAGCGCTTTTCGGCATCTGCTAAAGGCGACAAAGTCTATTCCTTGTAAAAAGATTTTTTGCCATGGTAATATTTGTTTACTATCTTGTAGTTAGAAGGCACGTGAAAAAATGTGTCTACAGTCATAACATCTTTGCCTGGCTCGATGATCTGGCAGTTAGCATCAAATCTTAGCGACACTACGTTCAGGTGTATCCTTTTTCCGGACAATTTGATATCGCTACTCTTTGACGGGGGATCGTTAGAACAAGAGGCCAAACTACAATGGAAGCGACTCACCGTTGTTGCTCAACCTTCAGCCTCGCAGCTCCTGATGCACCTGTTCACCCGTTTGTAGGCGGCGACGGGGGCAGCGGCTCCATTGGCCCTCCGTCAAGAGCCCGTTTTCGTGAGCACTGTGTTGCCCGATGGCTCTGCGTCCACGACGGTAGCATGCTGGTTGGCTGTCCGCTGGCTCTGCTCTCGGGTTTGAGAGTTCTCTGCCTGTCGTCGATCGGTGAAGCTGTTTTCCTTCCATTATGGTAGCAGGCAGTCGATGGCACTCAGAATGGTACTAGGCGGCTACTGTCACGCGTGTCCGCAGTCAACTTCCTCTTCCTGCGTGTGGTTGCTTGTAGTTCTCGAATCGGCAAGTCTCTGGTAGTTTCCCTGTTGTATGCTGTCTGTTGCGATTGGGTTAGGTTGGCCACAATATTAGCGAAGGCTATTTTATCTGCGGCGAGGTCCTGCGAGCATGCTCTCGATGTTTAGGCTGCGTCTTCCTCGTCGGTGCTGAATTGCCTTTTCCGACTAGTGTTCAGCCTTGTGGTGGCGCTTTTCACCTGGTCGTATCTTGCGGGGAAGAGCTCCTTGAAATGCGTCTACGTGATACCCGCGAAGACTGCTGATCCCTGGAGTGGATGGCGGATTGTAGCCCTTGAACCGCTTCCTTGATGGTAGTTCGCTGCCGGATGTGGGCTGCTTTATCGCCGCGATGACTTCCGTCGGGTTTTGCTGTTCGGCATCCCACAAGGCTCGAAATGATGCTGCACTGGGCTGTGTCATTCCGCAGCTCTCTCCAGTCCGGGGGCGATCTCAATTCTGATTTCCGATCCATCTGGGAAAGAGCAGGAATCGGGCGGATTGAATGGAGTTCCCGGTTCGAGGCAGATGGCTCGTCAGCGAAGGTAGGCTGTGGATATCCCTCGGTCAGTGGAGAGTAATTACGAGAACACAGCGGATACGGTTTATTAGACTCAGTCTCACAATGACACATAGTGGAGTGATGTTACCTCGATGGTCAGGCAGGAAGAGACCCCGTGTGCTGCCCTTTAAGTAGCCTCTCATAGTTTTGACTGCAGTCACTGTGGCGCTGGCATCCTGCTCGCTGCCTCTGTGGCGCCATACTTCCGATCCGACATGTACATACGCTGTTACAACAGTATTCAGAAATCTTTTCTTGAAATTTAACAATTGTATCATCCGTGATTTAGATTGAAGGTCTTCCGGAACACTCACCATCTTCCATCGAAGATCAGTCAGTCAAAAATTGCCTCAAAGCCCTAAGTCACATACAAGTTTGTCACCGAATGCTTCTTGAATATTTTTGTTTTACCAGCACTTTCCCCTAGTTCAAAACAGAATTTAAAACATAATTATTGCTCTTTTTTGATGTTCATCAAATACATTGTGAGAAAGCCACCAGACTTTGATAACTTGCATACAGAGCTAGGAAGTTTTGTCACACCGTTTTGTTAAGAACATACATGCCTACCTACCTACACCTATCGGTACAATTCAGTAATATTTAAGTTCTCAATATAATACCAGTCTCGAAATTTTTGAATATCACCTTGTAAGTGGTAGATAAGCTGATGGACAGTTGTAAACGAGCAACATACGTTTATAACAGTTTAGTCATGTGAATCCTACCCATTGATTTATGTACGACATATTCCAGATTCATTCAACAAGGAAAGCCAAGTTGGAACAGTGGATCTTTGCAAAGTATTCAACAGTGTGAGCCATAGAATTTACTAAGAAAGCATGTGGTGGAGAAATATTAAAAAAGTCTTGTATTTGTTTGAAAGAATGCTTTGGGATGTAACTGTAGGAATTGAGATTCAAAGTCTTGGTCAGGACCTCGCACACATATTGTGTGGTAATGTGGGACCAACATTATTAGTATCAATTACAAGAGTTGGATGAGGAGCAAAGGAGAGCAGCTAGATTTGTTTGCGAATATTACTGAAAAAAAAAGCAATGAGTTACTCATATGTTGCAGTTGGTTTGGGAGTCACTGGAAGATAGGAAGCAGGCGAGTAGCACGCTGGGTGTGTATGAGGCATACAATGGAAATGGAAAATAGAATCATGACCATAAACTAGCTCTTTATCTCAAGTGTAAAGGCATGGAAAAATTATCTTTTGTATTTTTACTATTATTTGGGATGGGCTCATTGCTCTTATGGCAATTTGTAGG
Organism: Vandiemenella viatica; assembly: GCA_031002005.1. NCBI lineage: Eukaryota > Metazoa > Arthropoda > Insecta > Orthoptera > Morabidae > Vandiemenella > Vandiemenella viatica. The sequence goes on from JARYHS010013630.1 coordinate 173,811,841, forward strand.
TAAGATGGTTGGGGGCTGCAGAAAATTGTTGAGAGTTTTGATGAACAATTTAAATCGTATGATGAAAGAATTGAAAATTCTAACATTAATGACGCGTAGTGAAATACGGGGGAGATCCGGAGAAATCTCGTCAATTTTAGAGGGGAGGGGGGGGGGGATCCAATCGGATATCACGAAGTCTCACCAGAGGAGGGGGGTCCTGAATTCCAGAAAACTACCTCACGTAATTAATGGATGCCCCCTAACCCTGCTTTAGAATAAGATTGCTTCTACCTGAAGTCCACTCCTCCCCGAAAATGCTTCTGCAGGACTGTAACCTTCGCCACTATAATACAAATTTCTTCATGTGCCAAAACAAACCCACTAACATATCACGCTGTAAAATTTTCACATGTATCCTGCTTCCATAACCTTCATCAAAACGACCATGGTCGAGTGTTTTCCTGTGAATGGTCCAGTTACCTATGAAACGTTCCATGGAAATCATCAATTAACTTGGAACAGCCATCTGTTTGGTATGTGCACACTACCACAAGTCAAGGAAGAATGGCAATACAGTTGTTTACCCTACATCCTGATCATCACATTAACCTGCAAACTGCAACACATAAATAATATCAACTGCCCAAGGCAGTGATAATGTTCTGATCTGATATCTTTCATTCAGTTAAACACTACTATGAACCACATGATATAAGAATGGCAGATTAGTGTGCAGTATAAATGCAATAAAACATTTAAGTTTGGCACCAAATCAAACCCTGACATAGTAGTTCTAATCAAAGACAACCTCCTGGATTCAGGCTTACAGGAAAATCTGACTTTACTCAACCGCAGGAGATAAGGCCATGGTAGATCTTATATCTTTAAACGAGCAATTCTTGTATATAAATATATATTTCGGATGTCGGAAACGGCTGCGACGATTCGGATGAAATTTGGTATTTAGATAACGTTTTGACTTTTAAGATTACCTAAATAGTTGTCTTCCCTACAAAAAAGCGAGTTTACAAAATACGAACAATTTTGTCACTACGTATATCGAAAACGGCATCTTATATCTTTAAACGAGCAATTCTTGTATATAAATATATATTTCGGATGTCGGAAACGGCTGCGACGATTCGGATGAAATTTGGTATTTAGATAACGTTTTGACTTTTAAGATTACCTAAATAGTTGTCTTCCCTACAAAAAAGCGAGTTTACAAAATACGAACAATTTTGTCACTACGTATATCGAAAACGGCACTATCGCCATCTCGTAGACAATTCAGGTACCAGAAAGCCTACAAATAGATTTTCTTTGATTTCAAAGAATAATTAAACGAACAGTTCTTGTAAACTAGCTGATCCGCGGAAATATTAACACTGCAAGTTTAATTGTAAAACATTTAAAAAGGAAGATAATTAATAATTTATCAATGGTTTTATCAGAAACTTCTTTGAAAATAATATTACCGGTACCAGTTATAAAGTAATCATCGTTTACTTTTTGACCGTAAAAAGTGGTTGTTAGTCATTAAATACTACCACCTTAATTATAAAACATCTTTCGATTTCTGTTCAATATACAAGATTTCGAGTAGAGTTTGATAATAAAGTAAAAAGCCGCGTGCGAGTGCACATACGAAAAAACGGGTTCTGATAAATAGAACCTTGCCTTTTGAATCGTCTGACCTTGTGCTTTATTAATGTTTATAACGAAGGTTACTTCTTATGGGAATTGTTTTATTATCATTTTGAAATGCTGATCAGAAGATGTGAGATTACTGCGAGGTATGAGCATAGTTTTATTGGAGTGAATAAATTTAGCACAGATGATGTTCTATTGACGTCACAACCCGATGATGAATTCTTACAGAACTAGATGAAACATATCGAAAATAAAGAATAAATGTTCTTGGTTTTCGAGATATAGCATGTCAAAAATCAGTTATAGGTATAGTTCCTTGTGCTTTTGGCGACGTTTCTTCTGGTCCAGGCCGTATTTCAACCTAACAACAACCACTAGGTACAAAATAAAACATTGAAAGTACATTTCCACCATATAGATATGTTGGTTTTGGTGAATTTTTTTTTCTCGTCCAGGCTGGATCTAATACTAACCTCTTCACTTTTGAGATATAATATCCCGAGAACTAAGCGAGATATTGTAATAGGCAACGCAGAGTCAAAATTTGCAGTTCTCTCACTATACAGAGCGCCACAGACTGTGTTATCAAAACACATATTAAGTAACATAGTGAGGCAAGTTCCAGCACCGAAATTGGTCTTAGGAGATATAAACGCACATCACCAGTTATGGGGATGCCCGCAGACAGACACAGCTGGACAATGTCTCATGGAAATGATCGATGAAGAAAACTTGATTCTTTTGAATGACGGTGCACCCACTCGAATTGGATCACCTAATCAACTAAGCTCAGCAGTGGATGTGTCAGTGGCGTCGATAAGCCTAGCACTGGAGGCGAACTGGAAAGTAATACATGAGTCATTGGGTTCAGATCATCTACCAATAATAATATCCTTGCCGACAGCAAAATTAAAACCAGCTGTGATCCAATCACCCTACAAATGGAATATAGAAAAAGCAGACTGGGGCGCTTACGACAAGTATGTAAGGGAAAATATTGACTCCTATGAGGAATGTGGCGAGGTTAAAGAAGATTATCGTAAGCTGATAGCAGCAATAGAAAACGCAGCAATGAAATCAATTTCACACAAGAAAGCAACGTATGTACGACACAAGGCACCTAAGGCATGGTGGGACGTGGAGTGCCAGAAAGCAATCTTCTTGCGAAAGGAAGCTTTTAAAAAATACAAAGAAAGACCAACCCTGGAAAATTATCTCTATGTGAAACAGACAGTAGCTAAGGCAAAGAAGATGCTTAAGCAAAAGAAACGGAAAAACTGGGAAAATTACTGCTCAACATTAAATAAGGATACACCAATTCAAGAAGTTTGGAATACAATTAAAAGACTAAAACATAAAAAAAAACGAATGAGAAGTATGGAGAACCCTTGCCCGAAAATCTAGCAGAGGAGATCCTGATAAAAATGGCACCTCCCTCAGTGAACCCGGAACAATTGTGGACGGAGGAAGATACAAACCATGAACTGCTGCATCCATTCAGCGTACAAGAACTTGAAAAAACATTATTGTTTGGCAAATGTACCGCCCCAGGGCCAGACAACATCCATTATAGAATGATCAGGAGGCTACCGGCGACTGGGAAAAAGCGATTGCTGAATATACTGAACAAGGTATGGGGGGAGGGAATCGACATCCCAACAATGAAGACGGCAAGAATAGTACCAGTGAAAAAAGCGGGGAAGAAAGATAACGAAGCAGAATCATATCGACCGATCACCCTTCTCTCGTGCATATACAAGGTACTTGAAAGGATGATCAAGCACAGATTGGAATGGTGGGTGGAACACCATAACTGGCTGCCAACCACACAGCTTGGCTTCAGGAGAGGAATGGGAACCACAGAAGTCCTAGTAAACCTGACAACGGACATCCAGATATGCTTTGGAAACAATGAATACCTCCTTGCGTTGTTTACAGACTTGACCAGCGCATATGATAATGTATCAATAGCAGTACTACTAAGAAAAATGATAAAGAGGGGAATACCTGCAACCTTCACACAAAGATTGCAATGTCTACTATCAAACAGACGAATAATCATTAACAACGGAGGGAAGATAATTGGCCCAAGAACAACCAGTCATGGACTACCACAAGGATCAATCCTCTCCCCGCTATTATTCAACATTTACACCATAGACCTACATGAGCTGATACCACAACATATCCGGCTACTCCAATACGCGGACGACCTGTGCTTTTACGTGGTCGATAAGCTACTGAACAACTGCATCGCAATACTTAACCAAACTATATGGAAACTTCAGCATTGGCTAATAAACAATGGCCTACAAATATCAGTACAAAAAACAGTAGTGTCAGTATACACGAGGCACAGACAGCCCTACGGGACCGATGTGACGCTAGGACCCTACAAAGTCCCAATAAGAACGGTGGTTAAATACCTGGGCATGTCTATAGACAGTAAGTAGGCATGGCGGGAGCAAATAAAACATATAGTGAATAAATGTGAAGCAGCTATAAACGTCATAAGAGCAGTCTGTGGTACGTCTTGGGGTTCAGATCCTACTGTTACATTGAACATGTACCGAGCCTTGGTACGCTCTCAGCTGGACTACGGATGTATCTGCTATGGATCGGCGAGTAGAAATAATCTAATTAAACTGGATAGAGTACAATACAAAGCCTTGAGGGTATGCATAGGAGCGATGAAGACGACACCAACAAACGTTCTGTTGGTGGAGACATTGGAGGCACCATTAGATTTGCCGAAGACGCTATCTAGCAGCAAAATTTATGCTCAAGCAAACACAGTACAGCCATACATCAATTATGGAAAACATTAGGAAAATTGCTATAGCATATCACATGGAAAGGTATTGGAAACGGAAACAGGCACCTCCTCTGGCAATGGAATACTCCAAAGTCAGAGACCTACAAAAAGAGATACGGGTGTCAGGAAACTACCCATCTATGAAAACAGATACAAGCTTTCGCTCATAGTAGCTAAAATAAAAGACGATTCATGCCAGTATAAAAATGCCATCGATCACATCGTACAAGTTCAAGAGTTTCTGCAAGAAACGTCGCCAACGAAAGCTATATACACGGACGGAGCGAAGAACGAAATGGGGACAGGCTGCGCTTTCATAGACCCCAAAACAGGAGACTTCGGATACTACAATCTCAACCACCAAGCATCCGTAATGACAGCTGAACTTACAGCAATCCTGGAAGCCTTAAAATATGCGGGAGGAAGTAGGGAAGATAAGATTATTATATTAACCGACTCTCGTTCAGCAGTAATGATACTGAAGAACCACATAGCCCAGCGTCACAACAACCAACTAGTCTATGATATAATGAAGGAAGTAGATAAGCTACAAAGCAGGGAGAAAGAAGTAACAATAGCATGGGTTAAAGGCCACTGTGGTATGCGAGGAAACGAAATGGCAGACAACCTAGCCAAGAAAGCTATCACGGACGGTGTAAGACGCCCACACAAGATTCCTGCGTCGGACCACCTGAAAAAATTCAAAGAAGCACTGAGATCTAGATGGGAAGACGAGTGGGCACGTACAGCAGAATACAAAGGAAGTCATTACAGAGAAATCCACCCGCATATACCTAAATCACATTGGTACAAAAAATGGAGGGTAACCAGAAAATTTTATGTAACAATTATGCGTCTGAAAGCCAACCATGGAGCCTTTAAGAAACACTTACACCGCATCGGAGCCCAAGAGACGCCTTACTGTGAGTGTGGAGAGGTGGAGGACACCAACCATCTGTTATTAGGATGCCCGATGAGAAGAGCAGCAACAGAGAAGCTCCTCAAGAAACTACGCGACCTGGGTTACGTGGGTCCAACCAAGGTCACCACACTTCTGGCCACTGAGGACGTCAAAACGTATAAAATAATATATGAATTTTTTATAACGATGGGAATTACAATATAGATATGTTTCTGAGATTATGTTGTATATTGTTCTTTCTTGTATTAATTTTAATATGGGACAGGGAAATTGGGAAAGCATGTAATTGTATATGCTAAACTGTAAATTAAAGTCTGTTTAGTATTAGTGTAATATACGAAAACATAAATTTTTTTTACAATGTAATGTATACGTCATGTTAACTCTGCTTAGTATTAGTATCTGCAAATACATAATGTAAAATTGTATACATAGGATGGCTGTATGGTCAGGAAACCAAAAGCCAATAAATAAAAAAATAAAAATAAAAAAAGCGAGATATCAGAAAAATCCCTTATTTTCGATTTTTCTCGACGAGTTTCACACGAATTCATCATCAAACTTGGCTGTATCAAACTGGCATTAAGATTTCTATTTAACATAATAATAGCATTTTTTTAAAGTAATTTGTGAGGCGGTTTCGCAAATGGATCTAGCGATTTGGATGAAATTTCACATGTAGATAACGTTTTGCTTCTCAAGTTTTTAACACGATTTAAAAAAATAAAGGAGCAATTTTTGTATTTGGTTTCTCAAAAACGGCTCTAACTTCATTACGTAGAAGGTTCAGGTACCAGTACGCCTACTGATGTTAGTTAAGCTTCTCTTTGGTTAACTGTGCACCTCAAAACGCCTAGGAAGCCTTCAAGCCTTTTTACTTTAATCAAACTTTACTCGAAATTTTTGATATTGAACAGAAATCGAAAGATACCGAGTGAACGAGCGAAGATCGGTCACCCAGGTACTGCTTACTGGTTGCACTAAGGGCTGATAATCGAGAAACCTTCTTGTCTGTGTAAACTAATGGAAAACTATCCATCATTAACCATTGAATACCCTTTTAGAAGATACAACAGAATGATCCAACAGCTCCATGAAGCAACTGAATGGCTTCAAACTCTCATCATCAATTTTCAGAATCTTACTACATATGAATTGCATGTATTACACATTATATACGTAAAAAGAAGATAGGATAGGGAAAAATAACCAGTCACTTACCACAGATGAAGGCAGGAGGGCAAGATGAACCCGTAAAAAAAACAAAAAAACAAACAAATTGCACAATATTTTGGTGAGAAACCTTAGTTATGTGAGAGGTGAGACATGTGGCAGGGGGAAAGATGCGATCACACCTAGAGCCGCCACATGAATGAAACAAAGTGGAACACATGGGGTGGTGGTGGAAGTGCCAGGGATGGGGGGATAAGGTTGAAAGGTGATAAAAGTGGAACAAAATAACATCTGCGGCACCTAGTTAAAAAAATTATTAACAAATATAATTTTTTTTTTGATCAGTAACTGTTTATTTTCCCTATCCTATCTTATTTTCAGTGCCTTGCGGCAGTTTCTTTGTTTCCTTTATCCTAAAATAAATGAAAGAAATATATAGATATACAAGGATATGTTGATAGGCTTGTTCCCATATGCGGAGTTCTGAAGGGGTGGTGGTGCTCTTAACTGTGAAACAGGTGTTGAGTTTGCTCGAATCATGTGAGTTGGCATGAATTGCCACTGGATGGTCTGGGTTGCAAGTATAAACTTTTAGCCCCCGGCCATTCACCCTGCAGGATAGTTGTTGAGTGGTGAGGCCCATGCAGGAAGAAGTGCAATAGAGACAGCCGAGTCAGACGCACTGGCCTAAGCCTCTGCTAAACCTGTCACTTACTTTCTTTCAATTTATAGTCAGTTAGATATATATATGTACATGTTTTATATGCATATATATTTCTACCTTTATTTTTTTTGTATATGTTTCTACGTTTATTCACCCTAATAAGCGATCAAAGTAAAATTATATTTTTTAATAATAGTTTTTAACTAGGCACCACAAATATCGTTTTGTTCCACTTTTATCACTGTTCAACTTATCTCTCCCCCCCGTGAGTTCCACTTTTGTTTCATTCATGTGGCGGCTGTAGGTGTGATCACATCTTTCCCCCTGCCATATATCTTGCCTCTCACATTACTAAGGTTTCTCACCGAAATATTGTGCAATTTGTTTGTTTTTGTATGTCCATCTCCCCCCTCCTGCCTTCATCTGTGGTAAGTAACGGGTTATTTTTCCCTATCTTATTTTTTGTGCCCAACGGCAGTTTCTTTGTTTCCATTATCCACATTATATACAGGGTGATTCAAAATGATTGTCGGGGTTTCAAAAAATTCCTACACTTGGCACAATTGAGATACGACTTTGAATCTTATTTTGATGTGTAAAGAAACTCAAGTTTTTTTACATCCATTACAAATGTTCGATATGTGCGTCCTGTGCCACTCTGCACACATCTATGCGTTAGTCCATTTTATCCCACACGTGATGCAGCATGTCATCAGAAATGTTGAGAAAGGCGGCCCTGATCCGTTCTCTCTGTTGCGGGATAGTCACAGGTAGAGGAGGAAGATAAACTTGATCCTTGACGTTACCCCACAGAAAAAAATTACATGGGGTTAAATCTGGTGAACGAGGTGGCCAAGCCATGAGCACATGGTCACTGTCGGCTCTGCGTCCTATCCATCGCTGTGGCAATTGTTCGTTGAGAAATGTTCTGACCTCCCAATGAAAATGAGGTGGAGCACCATCTTGTTGGAATATGAAATCATCCACCTCTTTCAGCTGACGCAGCAACCACTCGGAGACCATATCGAGGTACGTTAGTCCTGTTACTGTCTGTTCATTGAAGAAGAACGGGCTGTACACTTTCGCCTTGGAAACAACAGCGAACATGCACACTTTTGGAGAATCACACTGGTGTTCAATAAAAGCACTGGGATTTTTTTGTCCCCCAAATCCGCACATTATGCTTGTTAACTTTCCCGCACAAGTGAAAGTTCACTTCATCACTAAAAATGAATTTTTTACAAAACCCATCTTCTTCCATTTTTTCTTGCATAATGTTGCAAAACGTGAGACGTTTGTGATGGTCGTCAGGTGTTAAAGCCTGAAGCAGCCCTAGGCGATAGGCTTTTATTTTTAGGCGTTTTCATAGCATGCACCAAACTGTGGTTTGCGGAATGTTCAGTTCTCTGCTGCCTCTTCTTGTCGATTTCCGCGGGCTACGTTGATAAGCTTCTCTGATTCGGTTCACGTCGACTTCTGACACAGATGGACGCCCACTGCTTTTCCCTTTGCATAAGCAGCCCTTCTCCATGAGCTGCGCATACCACCTCTGAATGGAATTGTCTGAAGGTGCGTCCTTCATAAAAAAATTTCGAAAGAGCCATTGGGCAACGGTAACTGACTGACATGTGAAAATCTAGAGTGCAAAAAGCCTTCTCTATAGCAGTAGCTGCCATATTGCAAATACTGACATCTGGCAGAAAAAGAAACATAACTACAAGATTAGCGGCTGCTACAAAACAAAACTTTGAGAGTTTGTCTATTCATCCATGTAAAGATAATACTTTTGGGCATCAACAAACAATGCCAAATCTATATATATATATAAAGATAAATGTATGTATGTTTGTTTGTTCGTTGGTTTGTTTATTTATTCGTCATACAAATCCATATTTTCATCCGATTTCGATGAAGGTTTGAACACTTATCCTTTGAAACAAGGAGAAAAGTACTCTCTATATTTGGTTGAAAAATTTTCTGTATAAATAATATATGTCGCCTTACAATTTCGAAAAATTACTGAACGGTGATAAGACAGGCGCATAGGATGTGTAGGTCTCTGCACTGTCTTTCCATATAATGGTCCGGTAGCTAAGTGGTTAAAGTGCTTGCTTACTGCTATTTCGGCCATGGTCTCAGATTCAAATCTCTGTGCAGGCAAAGATTTTTAAAAAAATTGTTTTTGATCGTAAGAGTCACGACTGGACAGTCGGTTATTCAGATTGAATGTTAAACTGTAGATATCACAAATTTAGGGGTTCAATGTGAGGCAAATTGTAGTTAGTCTTGCAATGCTGTAGGTGTACACTTTTTTACATTATAAAGATCCCTCAGAGGTTGTTCACAGTCAGTGTGCATGTGTGATCTGCAGTAATAATACTATAAATGCGGAAGTAACTCTCTGCCTTTTTGTTACATTTTGATGACTAAATGGCGATATTGATGGAATTTGACAAGAAAATTTGTAGGATCGCAGTACTACTTTTAAATCAATATCGTAGCTTTTTATAGGAACAGACTAAAGGTGTGGTGATAGACTCACCTCTGTTCTCAGTTATGGCCAATTTGTACATGGGGGGGGGGGGGGGGGGCCTTCGAGAAAAGAGCACTCGAAGACACAGGCATATAATTTAAGTCATACATTGATTATGGCATATTATCTAATGAAGAAGAGAGGGAAAATCATCAAAATGTTGTCCTTTTATGACACTATCTACCTGCAAACCTGTGAAGACTACTCTGAATACTGTGGTGTTCTGGACTGGCTTTCAATCCTAACCATAACAAAATACACACTTGGGTAACCTACGTTAATTTTTAAATATATATGGCACAAATGAAACAATGATAGAATTAATGTACCTCACTATGGAAACAAGAAGTGGATGTAATATTAGAATATCGCATTTATTACGAAAAGAAATTTCATAAAGACTATGATGAATATTACTGGAAGTTCAGAGAAATGTTGAAACTGTAAATCATAGTTCAAATATAGAATTCAATATAAAAATTAACATTTAATACCTGCTGATTATGATACAAGCAACAAAGTAACTAAATCAGTGGCACAGACAGACCTGTTGGAGTGAAATGAACTTTATAATATGTATTAATCAAAATAGATCAAATGAAATATTTAACTGCTAGCCATTCTAATCCATCGTCTTATTAATTTCACATTTCAGTAGAAAGAAAATGAATTCTATACATCAGAAAAATCGAGACACTATTCTGTTTTAATTTTAGTGCATAAATAGATACAACCATAATCTATAAATGGCATCTGTTCTGTACATTATTATTTGGAAGTTGTACTATACTATTCAGTGAGATAATAAAATAAAAAATAGCATATTCATTTTGAGTAACAGCAACTGCACATGCAACATCTGCACAGATTTAACGCAACTGCTTCCTACTTTCTTGACGCTTCATTAAAATAATAAATACAGCATGTGCAAATATGGTATTTCTGACAGATTGTTAACTGAAGCAAAACAAGTTTATAAAAACAAATATTTTCAATGTATTTTTAAATACAGACCAAAAAAGCCTCAATGAATTGTGGAACAGAATTTGATTTATGAATTTAGTGAGGAACAGAATGTCTCTATATTCAAAACAAACTAATACACAAAAGTACAATAAATTGTTTTAAAAAGTATCATCTGAACAACAATAAGGCTACTGACACAGAAATATATGATTGATTATTAATCTCATAAAAACAATCAGTTCTATTTATGAGAGAAATCTTTCTTGATAGTTTATGGAGATTTTGTAAGGTAAACAATAATTGTACGCAACCCATTTTTAGCTATGTGCGAGGAGCTGACATAATTAAAAATGCAATTTTACACAACTAAGAACAGTATAACTGGACTTTATATTCAAACATGTATAACACTGAAGATAATGGATGGATTCAGGGGTGGAGATTTAGATGTTTAAAATGATTATAACAACAGAAACTATATTTCAACTATTAAAACACATACATATCACCAAAACGATAATTTTTTTTTATAACAGTACTTCTTACATTGCAGGTTAGGAAGAAGACTGTGTTATAAACCAAGTGATTGTATGGAAATCTGTAATAAGACCATTTTGCCAAAACCCAGAGACAGGAAAAATTATAATATATTGTTATATCAATTACAGCACTACGCAACATATTGCTCACCAAATGAAGGCTCTCCTCATTAGAATAATCACAATATTTAACTGCTCCTAATATGTCAGCTATTAATAATTTATTTACACGCCACAAATCTTTGAGTAATGCTATACCAGGTACAGAAGACATGGTTTTACAATATTCTGATAAACAGTGATGTCAGTTACACATTTATGTTAATTCAAATGACTGTTTCTGAAGGTTTTATTCGCAGTATAACAGGAACACTAGTGCATGGCAGGATTGCGAGCTCTGTAACAACAGCAGTAACCAAATCTGGTGGTGTGACATCATAAGTAAGATTCAAAGGTGTCAAGCAGCCCACTTCAAGCCACCCAGGAACTCCCAAATCATGAGGATCACCTGAAAATAATTAACATCTCAGTAAAGAATACCAATGACCAGGGTTGGAAAAAAATCATAATTTTTTCATAAAAGTAAACAAATCATCTTTTTTAAAAAATAAAAAATCATTGATTTAAAAAACACCATAATTCAACAACTATATGTGCAAAACAAAACACATCTGTAAGCGGCAAAGAAAAGGGAATTTCCCTCACTTTGTTGTAAAAGCCGACACCAAAACAACTTATTTATTAGTTATTACAAACTATTTCTATTTAACACCCCTGCCGGGACTGCAGGCGCTGGTTTCACTGGGGGTGCAGCGATTTACTAACAGTGACTCTTGTGTCATTATTGCCTGGAGCTGTCACTCCTGCAGAATTAAGGATCAGGAGCAGCGGATTCTGAATCTCCAGTCAGATCTGGCATCTGCAGAGAGGGATTTATAACCCTGAAGACAGAAAACTCAGTTCTTAGCATTAGGCTGAACAGTGGGTGGAGGGAAGTCAGCTCTGGCAGGAGAGGTAGGAGACACTGTCTGTCTGATGGTTTCCAGCTGGAGACATCCAATGTGTTTCAGCCATTGGGGGATGTAGATGGTGACTTTGAGGACCATAAAGTTGGACTGAACGATCTGGGATCTTGTAAAACAAAAGGGAGAACTTTTCAGGGGGTATCTAAACATAGGATGGTACTGTTACTTGGAAGCAGTCATGGGAGGGGAATCGGTGAGATGGTTCAGTCTGACTTGGGGCCAGATTATAAAGTGTGCAGTACTTTCAAACCAAATGCAGATCTTGGAAGTGTTGTAGCAAATGTGGAAGACTTAGGGAAAGATTTCTCAAAGGAGGATTGTATTGTAATTGTAGGGGGACCAGGAAATAGTCTTGATAAGGGCTTCAATTATTCAATTGAGGAAGACATTGCTTGCATTTCCAGGAACACATGTCAGATGAATGTGGGATTTGTGGGTTTGCTTGAGCGTTATGATAAATCTTGGATGTGGCATAACATTAGTCGTACAAATGCATCGTTGGAAAGGGTTCTCTGGCAGCCAGCAAATTCACCATTGGTTTGATAGATGTTGCCTGCATTGGTAGGGACAGTTATACTTACCAAGGAGTCCATCTGAATTTCAGGGGTAAAAGGAAGCTTTCGCTTCTTATTGCTGATGAGATCAGGGGATGCCTGGTGAGTGAAAGAGGTATTCCTGTTATAAATGGTATTAAGTCGCGGCCTTTCTTAAGGTAAATAAAATAAATGTATTAAGATGTCTAAACAAAATTAACATCTCTCCTGTTCAAAACTTATTGAAATTAGAAATTCCATCTGACATACCAGTATGTACTAATAAAGTAAACAATTTAACTTCATTGAATCAAAGTGTTCATACCACTGTTCTCCATCAGAATATAAGGGGAATATTTAGTAAAACTGATGACATTACCTTATACCTAGAAGAGATTAAAAATTCCAGAAATTTCAATGTAGATTTTTGTGCATATCTGAACATCATTTGTCTGACACAGGAATATCTCAGTTGTCCATCCCAAATTATAAACTAAGTTTTCATTTCTGTAGATGTAAAATAGAGAAAGGGGGAGTTGCCATTTTTGTTAAAAATAATATTCAATACAACAGTGTAGATGTAAGTAAGTATTGTATAGAACAACACTTTGAATGCTGTGTTACTAAACTAGAATATGGTAAAGGAAGAGCTCATAGTAATAGCAATTTACAGGGTCCCCTCAGGAAATTTTAGACTGTTTTTATCTCAGTTATAGTCTTTGCTACTATGTTTCAAAAATAACAAACAAATAGTTTTATGTGGGGATTTTAATGTCGACTTTTTCAATCTCAGCAATGAGACGCTAGATATGGAAGCCTTGATGTCTTTTAGCTTAACGGCACTTGTAAATTTCCCTACTAGAATACAAAATAATAGCAGGACTGTAATTGATAATTTTGTATGGATATTTCTCAGTACAGTAATTACAACATACTTCCAGTAATAATTGGTATCTCAGATAATGCTGCTCAGCTGTTATGTATCAAGAAACACTATTAAAAAGACAAAGAAAAGATGGGTATATAGAAGAAATATTAATGAAAACAATATAAAACATTTTATAGATTCCTTAAATAATGAACAATGGTCGGAAGTGTACAGTGCACAGGGTGTTGATGACAAATTTGAGTCCTTTCTCAATATATTTCTAACACTTTTCGAAGGAAGTTAAAAAAAAAAAGGAAAGTTGTCAGTACTCCAAACAATGAATTGGGCAAGGGATGGATAACAAAGGGTATTAGAGTATCATGTAAAACAAAAAGGGACATGCACTTAAAAGTAAGAGAATCAGATAACTATACACTGAAAGCTCAATATAAACATAATTCTAAAATACTAAGAATTGTAGTAAGAAAGGCCAAGAACAGGTATATATCAGAGAAAATAGAGAATTCAGGCAATAAGATGAAAACTATACGGAATATAATAAAAAATGAATCAGGAAAATCTGTAAATCACTCAAAGGACATAAAAATAGAACAAAATGGATCTGTTCATAGTGAAGTAGGGGAAGTTTGTGAAATATTTAACAAACATTTTACTTCAGTTGTAGAGAAATTAGGCATAGAAAAGCAATCCCCACACAGTGCCCTAAGGCTTCTTCAGACTGTTTTCCCAAATAGATTTGTGGAAATGCAATTGACACCAGTAATAGTTTCAGAAATAAATAAACTCATGAAACAATTAAAATCTAAAAAATCTTCCAGCTACGACAATATTTTAAGCAAATTACTGAAAAGATGTTCAGATTGTATCAATCGTGTACTGGCCCACTTTTGTAATGAATCCTTAATTCAAGGTGTTTCCAAATAGACTAAAATATGCAGTTGTAAAACTGTTGTTTTAAAAAGGAGAAGCAACATGTGTAGATAATTACCGTCCCATTTCATTACTTTCAGGATTCTCAAACATTTTTGAAAAAGTTGTGTACTGTAGAGTAATAAAACATGTTACACAAAATAATATCCTCACTAAATCACAATTTGGTTCCAAAAAGTATCATCTATAGATATGGTTATCATTTTCATTTCATTTTCATTTCATATTCATTTTTAAATAACACATTTGAGGAACTGATTAATAAAATGAGCCCTGTAGGAATATTTTGTGATCTTGCAAAAGCATTTGACTGTGTAAATCATGAATAATTACTTTTGAATAAAATGGAATACTATGGTATTTATGGAACCACAGGTAAATGGTTTAAATCATACATGGAAAGTCGAACGCCAAAAGTTTCCATTTTTGATTCTAAAATAAGTAAAGATGTTTCATCAGACTAGGAGAAAATAAAACATGGAATTCCACAAGGTTCTGTCCTAGGACCCCTCCTCTTTTTGTTGTACATCAATGACCTTCCTGAAAACTTATCTGACAAAGTTTATAGTGTTTTATTTGCAGATGACACTAAACAGCACTCTAGAATTTAATGTAAATGAAGTACTTAGTGATTTAGCAAACTGGTTTATGGCGAATTCATTAAAATTAAATTTGAAAGAAAAAAAAAACACATTATATTAGGTTTAAAACAAAAAATATGCACAGCCAGATTTACAAGTAAGCTATAAAAATAACACAATATTAGAAACAAAGAGTATAAAATTCCTTGGTATTAAAATAGATGAGAAAATTCGTGGGCATGAACATATCACTTCACTACTGAAGAAGTTAAGTAGTGCCACCTTTGCAATATGAACACTTTCTCTAACAGCAGATCTAGAATTAACGAAACAGGTGTACTCTTCAAATTTTCATTCAGTGATGTCATATGGCATAATTTTTTGGGGAAACTCTTCACAAAGTAAAAAAAGTTTTCATAACACAGAAAAGAGCTATTAGGATGTTGTGTAGGGTAAAATCAAGAACATCTTTCAGACAACTTTTTTTTAACTCAATATTCTTACAATGACTTCTCAGTATATATATTCTCTCATGTGCTTTGTCATAGATCATATAAACCTGTTTACTTCTAATTCACAGGTACACAATTACAGTACAAGAAACAGAAATAACTTGCACAAAACACAAACATATCTGCCATTAGTACAAAGAGGAGTTAATTATTCTGGTGTACATCTGTTTAATAAACTTCCCAAGAAAATAAAACAGTTTGCAGATAATAAAGATATATTTAAAGAAAAACTGAGAGATTATCTTATTGGCAACTCCTTCTACTCCATTCAAGAATTTGAACAAATTAATTACTTGTATTCAATATGACTTTTGCAAAATTCAGTTGTAAAAATTAATGTTTATTGTTATTCTGTTTATTTGCTTTGGAACGTATACTTGTTTTTACTATGATTATGGCTCATATTGTATGTATGTATGTGTATTAACCATGACATGTTTCACACCCCAGAGGTCCTTCCTCAGCAGGGATCCATGAAACAAGATTGATAAATAAATAAATAAATACATCCAGAAAGCCACATACGTCTAAATATCTTACTAAGGATTTAATAGAGTATCTGAAATGGTATAATTGCAGGGTTGCACATTTCGTAACAGATTACACAAGGCTAAAATGAGAAGAGACATTCAAAATGAAAATACTATAACATATGGCTGTTCAGTACATTTGCTGAATTACAACTAAAGGATTTGGAATTTAAAATAGCTAAAATAAAGTAGCAAGTAGTACAAATTATCAAATATCTGCAAAACAATCACGTTGCAAACTGTTTAAAAAAGAAGGTGTAAAAGCTTTTGTACTGACACTATATGTTTGTCGGAACACTGACTGTTTTGAAGTATACAGTTCTGAGTGGCAACAATTATTGAAGATTTGTGGAGGGAACAAAACTACAATAAACATTTTAATTCAGCAAAAAGTAAAAAACATGCTAATGAAAAGATCTGTTGAAGAATTTTTGAAGATACTGAAAGCATTATCAATCACACCATCCATACACTATACAATAAAGTAATGTGCCTCTGTCAGATGTGTATAAGTCTAATTTGATGATATGCCTAAGTTTAAAACAGATACAACCAGACTATGATGCCCAGCCACTGTTGAGTGTACTTATTAGACCCAGCTCAAACTGAATTCAGAGTAACGGAGTGAGTAGCAGATTGGTATAATGGCTTTAATCTGTTTGGTTTGTAATTCCTCGTGCGAAGAAGATCTAGGAAAGTTCTCCAAATGTGCTAGTCGCCAGTGCCCTATTCATGTGGACTGTGGAGAACTAACCGCATCTGAGGTTAGATGTTTAGAACTAATAAAGCGTTCCTTTAAATTCTTCTGTAATGACTGTGAGAACGGGATAAGATCGCTTCCACAGCTATTAACACGAATTGCAAAGTTGTCGGAGGATGTGAGCAAAATGAATAAAACAACTGAACAACTAAAATCAGGCAATGTTAATTCACCAAGTGAAAATGTCGAGGTTAAAAACATCGATGTACAATCTTCAATCTTCGATGAAATGACTGACAGGGCTACGCGCAAGAACAACTTAATTGTTTTCAATGTAAAGGAGTCTAATTCGATCTCATTTACAGAGCGGATTGAATCGGATAAAAAATCAGTATCAGAAATTTTCAACGGTCTGAAACTTCCGTGTGATGTGAAACAGTTCAAATGTTTTCGTTTAGGCAAACACTCTGATAATGGCAAGGGACGACTTGACCAATTAAAGTGGTTATGAATGACTCAAACTGTTCTGACCATTTTAAAAAACAAGCACAAAAGTGACAGCCCAATAAAAATATCTGCTGACCTAACTCCGATGCAGAGAAACGACTTGAACAAGCTTCATGACCAATTAAACATCCTGAATAAGGACAAAGTGGTAAAAACTATTAAATATGTTAATGGACAACCTAAGATAGTGGACATAATGAGAAACAATAAGCACTCAAAAAAGTAACTGTTTAAATTGCATAAAATTTTATTATCAGAATGTGCGTGGACTTAAAACTAAACTAAGGGAAGTTGAAAACGCAAACTACATTTTGCATGATTATGATGTTATTGTGTTAACAGAGACATGGCTTGACCCAAAAGTTTATAAAGCAGGGTTGAACCTTAATAATTATGTTATCTTTATAAATGACAGAAATGTAAACAATAGTCCGTTCTCTAGAGGTGGTGGTGTTCTATTAGCTGTTAAGAATAAATACCAATGTCTCCAGTTAGAAGCAACGACTGATGTTGAGCACTAATTTATAAGAATCTTAGGAAATAAAAATAGCTTAATCATAGGCGTTGCATACTTTCCTCCACTAACTACAGAAACTACTATGAGTTTTTACTGCGAGGCTGTTGAAGAAATAAATCTTAAGTACCTGGACTAAAACTGGATACTATTTGGAGACTTTAATATGCCAAACGTGCAGTGGAAACACAATAATAATGGCAGCTATCCTTTCTACACTGCTAAGACAACTCTTCGTGAAAAAACACTATCAAAGAAATTATCAGATACAACCTCGTTATTAAACCTTTTTCAAACTAATAATAAAGTTAATATTTTTGGGGTAATACTTGATCTTATTTTCTCAAACTTTCTCGATATAACTTGTTCTATAGCTAAGGAGTGTGTAGTACCTCCTGATGCATATCATCCATCTTTATGTTTAGAATTTAAAGTTGAGGGTGACAATGCCTTGGTACAAAACAATACTTTGAATAAAGATTTTAGTAAAGCAGATTATCCTAGTATAATATTAGAATTGGGTGATTTCACAGCTAAAAACGACTGGAATGGAAACTCATTTGAGGAGTGTGTCTGCAGATTTTACTCTTTTATAAATAAGTGTATCAATTTGTATGTACCAACAAAGCAAATCTTTATGTCAAAATTCCCAAGATGGTACACTAAGGAACTCAGAACCACTATCATTGAAAACAGGACAGCTCATATTTTTTATAAGCAAACAGGACAAAATTACTTTCAATTTTCTAAACTGAGAAATAAATGCAAGACCTTAGCCAAAAGAGACTTTAATGCCTTCTGTATGGAAATAGGGAATTCAATAACAAAAAATCCTCAAAATCTTTGGAAATATGTTAACTCCAAAATATGTAGTAGAGATTTACCCGATGTTATGTTTAAAGACTCACATGTCCTAACTGAAAGGAAAAGTATAGTAAATGCATTTGCGGAATATTTTAAATCATTTTATAAGCCCTCTCATAACACTAAAATAAATTTAGACGATCCAACAAATTTCACTATAACTTCAATTAATATTTCTAATTCAGAAATTTTCTCAGAATTGAAAAACTTGATGACAATAAAAGTGCAGGTCCTGATGGTATTCCACCAATTTTGCTTAAGAAATGCAAATATATAATTACTTCAGTATTAAAATTATTATTTGATAGATCTCTTAGTGAAGATATAGTCCCAAAGGAATGGAAAACATCATTTATCACTCCCGTACACAAATCAGGCCCCAAAAGTGGTATTAGAAACTACAGACCTATTTCTAATTTATACTTCTGGAATACATTGTTACCAAAAATTAAAGATTACTATGTCTCCTTACTTATCACCAAACCAGTATGGATTCATGGAAGGAAGAAATGTCCAATCAAACTTAATGTGTTACTCTCAATATATTTTATCTTCGTTAGAAAATGGAGCTCAAGTTGATAGTATCTATACTGACTTCAGTAAAGCTTTCGATTCAGTCAATCATAAACTACTGGTTCTCAAACTTAAATCTTTTGGGATAGTTGGATCCCTTCTCAAGTGGCTAGAAAGTTACTTAACTAACAGGGTACAGATAGTCAAATATAAAGCATTTACTTCAATTGAAATATTAGTACTATCCGGTGTCCCACAGGGTTCCCAACTTGGGCCACTTTTGTTTATCATATTTATAAATGACATAAGTAAAATTTGAATAATGTTAAGTTTTTATTTTTTGCTGATGACCTAAAATTATTTAAAAGTATTGAATCAATTAAAGACATACGTGATCTTCAGAATTGTTGCACTGCTCTCAATAATGGGTGTAAAGATAATGACTTACATTTAAATCCATTAAAATGCAAAAGTATTTCATTTACACGAGCAAGTACGAAAATTGTATCTAAATACTCAATAAGAGGTATCGAGTTGGGGCAGGGTGTACTCAGTTAACGATTTAGGAGTAATATTCGACAGTAAAATGAGTTTCGATGAACATGTTGACACTATTGTAACCAAATCCTTACAAAAACTAGGTTTTATTATGAGGACATGTCATGAAATACATTCCACTGAAGCACTTAGAATAATATATCTATCCATTGTAAGATCAACATTAGCATATTTTACAGTAATTTGGTCACCGTACATGTTATCACAAATTAAAAGAATAGAAACTGTTCAGCATAATTTTTTTAGGTATATGGCATTTAGAATGGGTTTTCCAGACCTATTTCTTGATCATACATACACCCACATTGCATCCATCTTAAGAATACCCTCTCTGCAATCATTTCGTGAACGATTTTAAATTTTTATTAAATTTGTGCAGTGGTAACACTGATTGTTCAGAATTGCTAGGAAGTTTAAGATTCAACGTTCCCCAAAGAATTACTCGTTAAACAACAACATTTTCCCTAACGAAATATAAGCACTTGTATACAGAAAATAATCCCCTAGCAAGAATGTGCAAGCTTCCTAACTGTCATAGTAGGTTTAAAATTGGAAGATTTCCATCAAACCAAGTCAGATTGTTACGTTCTTGTATCCTAAGATATGAATGAACAATTATCAGTAAATTTTAATCAGAAATTTTTTACTTAGTAGTTGTAAAAGTTTAATATTCTAGTAAAAGTAGACTGTAAGCCATTTTCTTTATATAATTGTTTTGTATGATATTTAAGCAGTGTACACCAACCACTGTGAATTTGTAAAGTTATACAAATGGACTCCAAAGTCCATAAATAAATAAATAATTTTATTTAGATCAGTTATAGGCAAAAATAAATATATATATAATTTGAATAAATGAATTATACATATATAAGTAGCTGACAGTAAAATGAAATGAAAGATAGTAAGCAACAGGTTTAGCGTAGGTTTAAGCCAGGGGTGTGTCTGGTGTCAAGGATATGTTGGTAGGCTAGTTCCCATCAGCAGAGTTCTGAAGGGGTGGTGGTGTTCGGAAAAACTTTAACAGCTCCAACTGTGAAACAAGTGTTGAGGTTGTTCAAATCATGTGAGTTGGCATAAATAGCCACTTGATGGTCTGGGTTGGAAGTATAAACTTTTTCCTGTGGCCATTCATCCTGTAGGATAGTTGTTGAGTGGTGAGATCAATGTAGGAGGCAGTGCAATGGAGGCAGGTGAGTTGGTAAATAAGGTGAATGGTGGCACATCTTGCATGTCCAATTATGGGAAAGGATTCTCCTGTGACAGGATTAGAGTAAGTGGTGGTGGCAGGATGCATGGTGTATGTTTTACAGCAGGGTCTGTTACAA
Source organism: Vandiemenella viatica (assembly GCA_031002005.1). Classification (NCBI taxonomy): domain Eukaryota; kingdom Metazoa; phylum Arthropoda; class Insecta; order Orthoptera; family Morabidae; genus Vandiemenella; species Vandiemenella viatica. The sequence continues at coordinate 173,833,072 of JARYHS010013630.1, forward strand.
GGGAAAGATCCCTGTGGTGGTCAAGGAGAGTCAGAGGGTAAATACTTGTGGACCAGGATGTTTTTCAGATTGGGTGGTCGGCTGAAGCAAGTGCGGGGAGCAGTGGGTAGGTTTTTAGGAAGAAGGAGACGCATTTCACGGAAGGACCATAGTAAGTCATGACCATGGCAGAGAATCTGGTTGACAGAGTCCAAGCCAGGAAAGAACTGGGTGACGAGTGTCGGTCCAAGGTCTGTTTTAGGAGGTGCAGAACGAGGGTTGTCGGAGATGGCTTGGGAGATTTGTTTTTCCACAAGATCACAGGGGTATCGGCAGGAAACGAAGGCTTGGGATAGTTTTTGGGAGTAACTGGAAATTGGTTCCTGATTGGAACAGATGCGTCTGCCACTAATTGCACGACTGTATGGGAGGGAACGTTAGGTGTGGAAAGGGTGACAACTGTCAAAGTGTAGGTACTGTTGTAAGTTAGTAGGTTTGATTTGTACAGAGGTGTGGAGGGCACCCTGTCGTAGGGTGATATCCACGTCAAGGAAGGTGACACCAGTGTAGGAGTATGACCAGGTGAAATTGATGGAATGACTGTTGTTGAGTGAGTTAAGGATATTCAGGAGGTGGTCTTCTCCATGGGCCAAGATCATTAATATATCATCTATATATTTGAACCACACGAGGGGACAGTTCTTCAGAAAAAAAATTTCCTTCAGATGGCCCAGGAAGAGGTTGGCATAGCACGGGGCCATGCGGGTACCGACAGCAATGCTGCGTGTCTGGTGATAAATCTGTGGATTGAAGAAGTAGTTTTTGGAGAGGATAAAGTTGGCAAGGGATATGAGAAAGGATGTTCTGGGAAGAGAGTTCGGAGGGCGCATATCCAGGAAGTGTTGAAGGGAACTAAGGCCTTCAAGGTGAGGGGTATTGGTATACAAGGAAATGACGTCAATGGAGACAAGGAGGGAGTCTGGGGGTAGGGGACTGGGGACTTTAGACAGACGTTCCAAAACATGTGGGGTATCTTTGATGTTGGAAGGAAGGTTCTGCACAAAAGGTTGGAGGTGTTGATCCACCAAAGCTGAAATCCATTCAGTGGGGGAACCATATGCCGCAACTATAGGTATCTTTATCATAAGCGTACACATTATACATCATATATACAATGGTTCAGCTGACAGAACATACACAAAATGTCGGCAAAAGTCATTAATGTCGTTTTGATAGTACCCCTGCCATAAAATCTTGTCCTATTTTCACTGATGTACCATCTTTGATGTGTGGTATGTGGAAGGAAGATACTGTGCATTATTCCTACATCAATGAGCCTAAATTTGACCACTAAGCCTGGGGAAGCTTGAACAAAGCTGCAGTGGTTACAGCTCATCCAAGTAGAAGGCACTGGTCATAAATACAACCAAGCAAGTTCAAGCACGAGTAGACGGTAATTTTCACTTTTATTCTTTCTTTGTTTGTTAATTTTTTCATCAATTAGTTTTCTAATTAATTAAGTATGGCTGAAGGTGCGAAAGTCACTTATAAATGTTTGCATACCTTTCTGGCAACCTATGTAGCACAGATTATTGACAAAGTCTCTGAAATGAAAGAAACGTCAAATTTTCTGAACTGAAACATGATAGTGACATCAGATTTTTTAGTTTCAATGGCAAGTTTTTTTGAGCTGACAAATGACCTGAAGAATAACAATAAATTTAAAACTTTATTATAATTTGTCTAGTTCTGATAGAAAAACCAGCAAAATTTCAGCCAAAATTGAGTAATTTTAAGCAAAAAAGTCACCTAAATTCTAAATGATGTGTTGAATATTGTCAAAGGAATTTCCAAGTTACGTTGCAGAAAGTGGAACAATCTGAGGACGAATGTGACTGAAGAAGTAAAACAGTTTTGTGCTAAAATGTTGATTCAATTAATAATGTTGATTGTAAATATGGAAAGGTAATACAGGAATTGTAAATGGATATTGGTCTGATTGTAGCGATTTGCGATGCTTGCCCACACTGTGGTGAGCGAGAGATAACAGATAGCTCAAACACAGGCTGGCAATAATAGGTATGGTGGGTAATGTGCTTGATTGTTTAGGTTTGCAGGTTCGATTTTTCTACTAATTCAAAGGTCGCTTTTAAGTTCACTTCTGATTTATTTACCAAGCACGTATATCTATCCCAACCGCCACCAATAATTACACTTGTTCATCTTGACCGTGGATAATGACTATACATTACTTCATTTCCTCCGATTGCAAGTTCTGACCATGCTTCTGCCTATTGAGTTTACACACCACTTCTCACTACTACTAGCTTCTCTAACGTGATCAGCGGACAACATTTTAATACTTTTAGATCCAGTATACAATTATACAGAGCGTGCTGTGACCTTGACCCAACTCCTGTGGCAGCCAGCTACAGACTGACTCAACAATTACTTTTTTGCCCCATGCGCCTCAACTCACAACAATGCTTCTTGGGGACTTCAGCTTTACAAATAATATACCTGGCTTAACCCTTTCCTTCCTGACGGTACTTATAAGTACCACTGTATTTACCACCATATAATTCAACAATACCAGTGTCCACTGCATTGTTAAGCCTGTTGATGTATTGTTGTATGATTAAGTCAGACAATGACAACATTTATTTTTAAATTCAGCGTGAAATTGCCGAGAAATTAATTTTCTAAGTTAGGGCTTGACAGCATACTGACCAGAGTAACAAGTGGTACATTACAATGAATTTTTTGATGATAATTTACTTGGTAAGTGTCAATTTCTGTTATTACCTTTTTAGTTAACATTTAACCATATATATTTTTTACCTATAAAATATGTTTTTTCTAGTTTCTTTACTAAATCTTATATATATATAAAAATAGACGTGTTTTTTCCTATATTTCACTTTTCAGCCAACACTACCTAGCACAGATCACTGATGTTTGTGGGTGGAAGCAGCATGGAGTTTCCTATCATGCACAACGTTGGCCGAATGGTGATAGCTGTGGGGATGTGGGAGATATAATGATTAAAGTTGGTCAGTGCAAGGCGTGTTCATATTTCGACCAAAAATTCGTATCTCCGTATACTTCTCTTTCCAGCCACAACTACATAACATAGACCTTTGGTGTTTGTGTGTGGTAGTAGAATCGTCTTTCCTGTCATGCACTATGGTTGTTAGATGTCGGTAGCTATGGGGGTGTGGGAGATATGGTGGTAGAAAGTGGTCGACCTGTGGCAATTTCATACTTCTGCCAAAGACAAAAGTGTCATGGTGTATCACTTTTCAGCGAAAACTATAGATCCCAGATAACTGGCGTTTGTGTGTAGTAGTAGCACAGAGTCACCTTTCGATCACAACAGCGGCCGATTTTCAGAAACTGTGGTACTGTGGTAGATATGGTGGTTGTAAGTGGCCGACCAAGGATATTTTCGTATTTCGACTGTCTCCGCATATGTCACTTTTTTGCCACAACTACATAGCATAGAGCATTGGTGTTTGTGTTTGGTAGTAGAATCGTATCTCATGTAGTGCACTATGGTTGTTAGATGTCGGTAGCTATAGGGGTGTGGTAGATATGGGGGTTGAAAGTGATCGACCTGTGGAAAATTCATACTTCTGCCAAAGACAAAAGTGTCATGGTGTATCACTTTTCAGCGAAAACTATAGATCACAGATAACTGGCGTTTGTGTGTAGTAGTAGCACAGAGTCACCTTTCGATCACAACAGCGGCCGATTTTCAGAAACTGTGGTACTGTGGTAGATATGGTGGTTGTAAGTGGCCGACCAAGGATATTTTCGTATTTCGACTGTCTCCGCATACGTTACTTTTCTGCCACAACTACATAGCATAGAGCATTGGTGTTTGTGTTTGGTAGTAGAATCGTATCTTATGTAGTGCACTATGGTTGTTAGATGTCGGTAGCTATAGGGGTGTGGGAGATATGGGGGTTGAAAGTGATCGACCTGTGGCAATTTCATACTTCTGCCAAAGACAAAAGTGTCATGGTGTATCACTTTTCAGCGAAAACTATAGATCACAGATAACTTGCGTTTGTGTGTAGTAGTAGCACAGAGTCACCTTTCGATCACAACAGCGGCCGATTTTCAGAAACTGTGGTACTGTGGTAGATATGGTGGTTGTAAGTGGCCGACCAAGGATATTATCGTATTTCGACTGTCTCCGCATATGTCACTTTTCTGCCACAACTACATAGCATAGAGCATTGGTGTTTGTGTTTGGTAGTAAAATCGTATCTCATGTAGTGCACTATGGTTGTTAGATGTTGGTAGCTATGGGGGTGTGGGAGATATGGGGGTTGAAATTGATCGACCTGTGGCAATTTCATACTTCTGCCAAAGACAAAAGTGTCATGGTGTATCACTTTTCAGCGAAAACTATAGATCACAGATAACTGGCGTTTGTGTGTAGTAGTAGCACAGAGTCACCTTTCGATCACAACAGCGGCCGATTTTCAGAAACTGTGGTACTGTGGTAGATATGGTGGTTGTAAGTGGCCGACCAAGGATATTTTCGTATTTCGACTGTCTCCGCATACGTTACTTTTCTGCCACAACTACATAGCATAGAGCATTGGTGTTTGTGTTTGGTAGTAGAATCGTATCTTATGTAGTGCACTATGGTTTTTAGATGTCGGTAGCTATAGGGGTGTGGGAGATATGGGGGTTGAAAGTGATCGACCTGTGGCAATTTCATACTTCTGCCAAAGACAAAAGTGTCATGGTGTATCACTTTTCAGTGAAAACTATAGATCACAGATAACTGGCGTTTGTGTGTAGTAGTAGCACAGAGTCACCTTTCGATCACAACAGCGGCCGATTTTCAGAAACTGTGGTACTGTGGTAGATATGGTGGTTGTAAGTGGCCGACCAAGGATATTTTCGTATTTCGACTGTCTCCGCATACGTTACTTTTCTGCCACAACTACATAGCATAGAGCATTGGTGTTTGTGTTTGGTAGTAGAATCGTATCTGATGTAGTGCACTATGGTTGTTAGATGTCGGTAGCTATAGGGGTGTGGGAGATATGGGGGTTGAAAGTGATCGACCTGTGGCAATTTCATACTTCTGCCAAAGACAAAAGTGTCATGGTGTATCACTTTTCAGCGAAAACTATAGATCACAGATAACTGGCGTTTGTGTGTAGTAGTAGCACAGAGTCACCTTTCGATCACAACAGCGGCCGATTTTCAGAAACTGTGGTAGATATGGTGGTTGTAAGTGGCCGACCAAGGATATTTTCGTATTTCGACTGTCTCCGCATATGTCACTTTTCTGCCACAACTACATAGCATAGAGCATTGGTGTTTGTGTTTGGTAGTAAAATCGTATCTGATGTAGTGCACTATGGTTGTTAGATGTCGGTAGCTATAGGGGTGTGGGAGATATGGGGGTTGAACGTGATCGACCTGTGGCAATTTCATACTTCTGCCAAAGACAAAAGTGTCATGGTGTATCACTTTTCAGCGAAAACTATAGATCACAGATAACTGGCGTTTGTGTGTAGTAGTAGCACAGAGTCTCCTTTCGATCACAACAGCGGCCGATTTTCAGAAACTGTGGTACTGTGGTAGATATGGTGGTTGTAAGTGGCCGACCAAGGATATTTTCGTATTTCGACTGTCTCCGCATACGTTACTTTTCTGCCACAACTACATAGCATAGAGCATTGGTGTTTGTGTTTGGTAGTAGAATCGTATCTTAAGTAGTGCACTATGGTTGTTAGATGTCGGTAGCTATAGGGGTGTGGGAGATATGGGGGTTGAAAATGATCGACCTGTGGCAATTTCATACTTCTGCCAAAGACAAAAGTGTCATGGTGTATCACTTTTCAGCGAAAACTATAGATCACAGATAACTGGCGTTTGTGTGTAGTAGTAGCACAGAGTCACCTTTCGATCACAACAGCGGCCTATTTTCAGAAACTGTGGTACTGTGGTAGATATGGTGGTTGTAAGTGGCCGACCAAGGATATTTTCGTATTTCGACTGTCTCCGCATATGTCACTTTTCTGCCACAACTACATAGCATAGAGCATTGATGTTTATGTGTGGTGGTAGAATCGTGTCTGTTGTCGTGCACTATGGCTGTTAGATGTCTGTAGCTATGGGGGTGTGGAAGATATGGGGGTGTGGAAGATATGGGGGATGAAAATGGTCGACCTGCGGCAATTTCATATTTCTGCCAAAGACGCATGTGTCACGGTGTATCACTTTTGAGTGAAAACTATCAATCGCAGATTACCGGCGTTTTTGTGTGGTAGTAACACAGAGTCACCCATCGATCACAACGCTGGCCGAAATTCGGTAACTGTGGGAGTGTGTGAGATATGGTGTTTGAAAATGGTCGATCATGAATATTTTCGTATTTCATCCAAAGACTTGTGTGTATCCGTAAATTTTACTTTGCTGCCGGAACTACATAGAGCAGAAGACTGGTATTTGTGTGTGGTAATAGTATCGAGTCTCCAATCGTGCACTATGGTGGTTAGATGTCTACAGCTGTCAATATGAATACTTTACAATCACGAACGAAGTTGTGGGTACCAGCTATTATATTATAATTGTGGAAGTAAGTTTCTGTCTTTTTGTTACGTTTTGACGACTAAATGGCTATATCAATATTGATGGAATTTAACAATGAAATAATGTAGGAAGGACACAGGACATTTTTTCGGTATGAATAACAGTTTTAGTCACGAAATTTTAAGAACTTATCGTATGATGAAAGACAGACAGATTCGTGTGTTAGTCTGTAATGTTACGTTGGTTGCTCAGTCGCGCAGTCTGTTAGTGTTTGATTTGTTAATAAATTTCGATAAGAAACAAAACTTATTATTTAGTATAGAAGTCAATTTGCTCTGCACTGTACTATTCATTTGTGTCTGTATAAAAGTTTCTGGCACCAATTTGTCTTCCTTTTTGACATGCCTTGCAGACGTAAACCTGGCCTAAGGTGCAGGTCTAGAAGACAATGTGCTGCTATTAGATTATAAGATTCAGATGCTCATGTTGAATAAAGAAGAAAAAACCAAGCTGAAATAAAGCTGCCATCAGTTAACCCCCCCCCCCCCCCCCCCTCCCACACACACACACACACATCCCCGTACCTTCGCTTATTTTTCTGTTTTTAAATATGTTGTAAATTGATTCTCTTCAGACAGATTAGACGATAGGATGATACAATGATGGCTTTCCATCATATTATGTCGACTCGGTGTTGTTTGGGACAAATCTTACGTTACTAACAGTTTTCTATATCCAATTCTGGCAATGAAACTCCAAGTCCACGCGTACCAAGTCGCGGGTAACAGCTAGTAATCTAGAAAAACCAATGTGGACTTATAAGTACCGTCAGGGAGTTCTAGGTAGTTTTATACAGATTATTGGTCAATAGATTTAGCAAGTATACAATTGGTTTTATCATTGTTTTAGATATTTTTAAATGGATATTTTTATGAAATACACTCTGATTGAAGCTCTTCTATTAGAAGTTTATAATTTATCAGCTCTTCTCTTAGAAGTTTATAATTTATCAAGGCAAAAATGAAGAAATGACTGGAATGTTTTCAGATTACTCATTAGGTAAAAGAGTGGTCTTAGAATTGACTGAAAAAATGGAGCAATGGCGATGTTATCTAATATTATCATTATTTTTCATCAGTTTCATTATTGAAAAACTGAAACAACTTTTGTTTGTGGGAAAATCAGACCCTACTGCAAGGGACTTTCTAACAATCTGCTGATGGAAAACTAAAAAGAGGAGATTGTGACAATGAATTTACAAACCTAGGTATTTGCTACTGGAAATGGAAGGATAAAAAGGTCATACATTTAGTATCAAATTTTCATGGCAGTTGTGAAACTCCACTACACTGGTTGGGGTCAATGGCAACTTCAACAGATGGGCCTTCTCTCAGGTTGGATTGGTGACCTGGTGGATCTTGTACCAGAGGGCCTCTCTGGCTGGTCATAGGGGGCCACCTCCGGCAGTAGGTCCCGTAACATTTTGCCCATCCTGCCACCCTGTTGTTACACCACTAGTTATATTCAAAGAAAAAGATGGATTGAAATTGACAATTTCATGCTCAGGAGTCGTCAAGGACTACAATACCTTCATGTGTGGGGTTGATACTGCTGATCAGCTGATGACTTTGTGCAATGCTGACGGAAGATTACCAAAATCATGGGAAAGATGGTTTGGGGGAATTCTGGATGTTGTATTTGTCAATGCCTATAACATAAATGGTCCGATATTTGAAAAAAGTATGTAAAATTTTTAGAAGATCCTTCGCACAAGGTATGATGACTATGAAGGATATTGGTAAGAAGAAAAGGTCATCTATATATATTTCACCAAGCCCTCATCCATTCAAACAACACTAGTCATACTATTCCACAATGAGAGATGTAAGATTGGGAAACAGAGGTATATAGTGTCCCTAAATTGTAAAAATCAGATGAAGATGTGAAGTATGAAGAATGAAGAAAATACAGTCAAAACATCATTCCAAATGTTGCACTGCAATGTCTTTTGTGTCTGAATGAGAAAAAAGAATTTTTTTTTTTTTTTTTTTTTTTTTTTTTTTTTTTTTTTTTTTTAATATCATGAGGCAAACATTTCATACCAATATGAACATAATTGATTTCAATTGCTATTTCTGTACATCCTGTGATACACAAAGTCCCTGACGGTACTTATAAGTACCGGCTTAGTAATTAGCACTTAGAGTTCCAAAAAAATTATGTGTGTTTAATTTCAAGTACCTTTATACAAATATATAATTGAAATTATAAATTTCCCTTTATTTCCAATAGCCGGTAGGAAAGGGTTAACACTGTCTACCCTCAAGATTCAAGACAAACGTGGAACAGGAGTGGTAGAATTAAGGGAATGTGGTAGCCTGTTGACATAGAAAGACAAACATCTCACAAAGGGACTACATGGAACTAAAGAAGAAATAGAGCAATTAGAATGTTATTGAGAAGGTTATTATTAATTTTTTTTGAACACTAAAGTCTTTTTCTTTTGACTATTAATAATCTCATTAATGCTGAATTCAAGGAATAGTTTGATTTTTATGATGCTACTGGTAAAGTTCATCTCATTGATTTTAATCAGATCTTTTCATTTTATTACCCGATAAGAGTATAACTGCCATATTGTGCGTGTATGTGGAGAGACAGGCTAATTGGCAAATGACTGAATACAAGACACTTGGGGAAAACAAGTTGACAGATCCAAGAAAAGATGGGCTTATGACAGGACTGCCCCTTAAGGTGGGTCCACACTATGCCATATGATAAAATCAGCAGGTTACTGAAAATTCACAGCATCCACATATAAAATGGCATCGGTAACAAAATGTTTATAAATGAGAATCTGCTTGTTGTTGTCATTGTAGCAATAATAGTAGAAAGTGAATGGAGTCATGAATGATGCAAACTACAGTTTTGTATAGATCCCTACCTCCGAGGTAAAGTCAGATATGGTTGCAGTGAACTGATGAACGATTTATTAATGAAAGATGCATATGATTTCAATCTTGAGTACAGAAGTGGGGGGTGTTATTCAAAACTTTTTCCGAATGTTGACTACTGTTTTTGAAACTCTTTTCATTATTATAGGGACAAAAAAACAGCTAGAGTGACATCATTTAAAAAAGTATTCCAGCCAGTGAACATTTTGTGATTACAATGTGGTGTTAACCAAACAGGGACTCCTATGATTGTTAATGTAAATGTTTAAGATTTTGAAGCAAATTTTTGTTTTAATTTCTTCCTTATCAACACCAGATTTAATTGCTATTTCAGTAAATGTATCATACTGTTTATTATGCTGATTGTATATTTGATCTATAACTCCACAAAACAGTTGAAGTGATGTAAAGCTCTATTAATTAGTACACTCCACCTTTCCATCTTTAGTGTGAATGTCAACTAAAGGCAGGACAATGTAATAGACCAAGAAAACGCGTTTATAATGGGAAAACTAAGGGGCCTTAAATATAAATTGTTTGAATACACAATCTGTTCACCAGATTTTACCACCTGATTTCCATCTATTCCCAAAGATTGTTCAAAAACATTTTTACATAAATAAATGGGCCTTGGATGTTCTTATTTTCCAGAATTGCACTTTATAGATGGAAACTATTCATTTAAGACAAAGGGGAGAAAAAGTATTGAACCAAAAGGGGGTTACATATAAAAATAGCTATATTTCTTTAACCAGAAAAAACACTCTTGCTGCCAAGCCAAGAAGTTTTCATCTTATTCTGCTACACCAGATGTCTATTGGATAGGGAGTAGGAGAGTAAATGTCTACAAAAATTTAGTGAGTGAGGAAGGTTTTACAATAAAATCACAAGGGGAAAAACATGTTGGATGCATTTCTAATAAAGCCTGACAGTAACAACGTAGAGTCACATGTGATGGAGGCAGAATGTGATCGTAAGATGGTAATTATGAGAATATAATTCAGTAAAATGATATCCAAAAAAAGAGACTATATAGATAAAATTATAAGAAGGGATACGTTCTAGAACTGAAGAGATATTTCAGGTAAAGGTTCAGTATTTAGAAGAAGGCGGATAGCAAAATTATATGAAGGCAAGGGTTATATAACTGAGAGTGAAAAAGATATTTAATGCAAAAATTCAGTACAAGAATAAGAGCACTACCGGAGAAGCAGTGAGAACAGTACAAATTCACAGGTAATATGGTGTTAATTTAGTGCTACTTGGACTGATGTATACCCTAGTCCTTAAAAACTTCAACTGCAAGGAGTGAGATTGGAATAGATTTTTTTTTTTTTTTTTTTTTTTTTACTAATGACTTTATGCCTCTTCAATGTCGATGTCATTAGAGGTGGGATGGAATTGGGGGACAAGGAATGGTAAGGGATTTGGATATGGTCTTTTGAAGTAAGCATCTCGACATTCGCCTGGAGTGATTTGGGGAAACCATGGAAAACCCAAATCTGGAAGCCCAGACAGGAATTCGAAACAGCGTCCTCCCTTAATGCGAGGCCCGAGAGTTACTGCTCGCCCACCATGCTTGTTAATTGGAAAGGAGAGAATCTCATAGATTAAAGAAGTCATTGACAATAGAGAATGCATGAAACTACTAAACACAGAATTCATAGCACAGCAAAGAAGAAAGGTGTGGATGTGTTCATGAATAATATTACAGATATCGAGAGAACACTAAATGAAATTTGTTGGGTTATACCAGAAAAGTAAAGTCAAAGGAAGAACATTCAGAGAATTATGGGTAAGTATGGGAAAGAAGTTAGAGAGAATACAAAAAAGGGGAGGAATTTGAGCAAATTTCTAGGTAGTCACGAATGGTTTCACCAAACTAAGTTAGTATGAGAAATATGGGAGCGAAAGTTTCTCCACTAAGCATGAATAAATAAACTAGGATATTAAAAACAGATTTGAAGCAAATGAGGAAGTTGGATAGATTAAAAAATAGTATAGTGGCTAATACGTGTAATATTACCAGATAAATATTAAAGATAAGTTTTAGGTTTCATTGTATTATGCCTAGAAATATTGTTTGAGTCTAGAAACCTGCTGTAGCCATAGGCCAGATTCATAAAGAAAGGGAGAGAGAGAGAGATTTAGGAAATATATCCCGATTAGTCTGACCATAGTGATACACATCTCATTAGTCAACTAGATGTGCTGAGGAAAGGAAATTGCTCATGAATCAAGAGCATGTATTTAGGATATGATATTCTAGTTTATTTACCATATGGCTGCATACATGAATAACAATTCAAGCAAACATAAGTACAACATAAGAAAACAATTCAGAATTGTTACTGGAATATCTGGAAATATTTTAAAGGAAATGGAAAAGGGAAACCAAGCTGGTAGTGTTGTCTATCCAAGGCATTTAAGAGAGTGAGCCATAGGAAAGTAGTAAAAAAAAAGAAAGAAAAAAAGAAAAAGTTACGGCTTTTGGAGTGAATTAAGATGTGACTTGCCGTTTTGATGAATTCTTCAAAAGTAGGAAGAAGAGAGCTGGGATCAATTTTTTTTTTTTTTTTATCTGCTTTACGTCTCTCTAACAGCGAGGTCTTTAGAGACGGGAAAGGATGGGGGGCAAGGAATGGGAAGGAATTCGGCCATGGCCTTTTGAAGGAAGCTTCCCGGCATTTGCCTGGAGTGATTTGGGAAACCATGGAAAACCCAAATCTGGATGCTCGGACGGGGATTCGAACCGCCGTCCTCCCGAATGCGAGGCCAGAACGCTAGCCGTTACACCACCACGCTCGGTAGCTGGGATCAAAATGTGGTATCAGGGCAATGGAAATGACAAAACAAGGTAATCTAGAGCAGTGTGATGGGTCTTTGGCTGATAATTATTTACTCTAAAGTAAAAAATTCAACTGTTGACATGGTTGATTCCCTGCAGTACCTGAGGGTAATAGTACAAAGCAACATAAAATGGGACTTCCACATAACTTCTGTCGTAGGCAAAGTTAATTCCAAATTATGATTCATAGGTCATATTTTGAGGAATTTTAATGCTCAGACAAAGGAAATAGCGTATAAAACACTAGTGCGTCCGCATCTGGAGTACTGTTGTGGAGTTTGGGATTCGTATTGCAAGGGCTTGGATTGACTCAGTGGAGAGGGTACAGAGGAGAGCCATCTGAATCGTGACTACTTGCTGCAGCCCTTATGAAACCATCACAGAACTGATACACAGATTGGGCTGAGATCGTTTGGAATACAGACAACGTCGTTTGCGTTTGAATTTATTGGAGAATATGCGAAATTCTTTAACTTACTAGTGCAATGAAATAATTCTTCTGCCAATCTATTTCGGTCGCAATGAGCGGAGGGATAAGATTCGAGAAATAACATGCCGCACTGATGCTTTTATGTATTATTTCTTTCCTCGTGCTATTCGGGATTAAAATGTGCAGAATAAAGATTGGTGCTTAGCACCCTCTACCACCCACAATGTTTGTGAATTGTTATTGTTGTTGTTTTTGTGGCTTTAAGGCGCGTCGACAGCGAGGTCATTAGCGCCCTAACAATGACCAGCTAACACTTTAGCTAAAAAGAATACTAAAATGCCATCTGCATGGTTGACTGTAAAAGGGTCGGCCATACAGACAGCAAATAAAATAATTCAATAAATAATACCTGGCGTTAAAAGAACCACTAGAACCAAAGACCATAAAACACCTGGATGGCTGTAAAGGGGCCAAACAGGTTCACAAAATAATTAAAAACAATACATGTCTCGCTGGCTGTATAGTGGCCAGCGGGACAGGAATTAAAAAGATATTAAAATTATAAATTATATAAAATAAAAACAATACAAATGGATGGGTGGCTGTAAAGAGGCCACCGACACATCTTAAAACTAGGCCGATCTGCCTAAAATTTTAGGCACTAGACCAGCCTATTCACAAAATATTAATACACTCGCCACACTGCTGATCTCGTAGTTAAAAATAAGAGACAGATCGTTGGCCAGGCCAACGCCTGCCCTTAAGTCTAAAAACGTTGTTGTTGTTGCTTTAAGATAACCCACAGCGGGGTCAATAGTACCTTAAAAAAAAAAAACAGCTTTTATCGTGGCTTAAGAATGAACTAAAATACCACCTGCATGGTCGACTGTAAAGGGGTCGGCCATACAGACAGCAAATAAAACAAATCATAAAATCTGATGTGGCTTAAAATAGCCACCAGGACTTAACTGTACAACACCTGGATGGCTCTAAAGAGGCTAAACAGGTTCAAAAGATTATTAAAAAAACTACATGGCTCACGGGCTGTATAGTGGCAAGCGATACATGAGTTGTAACAGTGTAAAAAATAAAATCAATGCATATGGATGGGTGGCTGTAAAGAGGCCACCCATCCATCATCCTACCGGTTTAGTTTCACCCGCCCTGGTTCAGGTGGGTCTTTGGTCAGTGCCTGCTGAAGAATGGGACCGGCATTTCAGTTTCTTCTGGCTCCGAAGAAACAGACATCTCCGACTCAGCAAATTCACCAAACACCTCTTATTGCTTTCTTCTTCCTCGTCCTCTTTCCATTGTTTTCCCTACTACCAGGTAACCTGGGAGGGGATGAAGAGGGGGATTTCACAAACTGAGTTGGGTCCGTCTGCCAAAACTTCGGGCCCCGGATCTTTTGATCACCTCCATTTGCATTGGAAGCAGATGTTGTTGCGTTTCCGGGCACTGCACGTGGAGGAATTGGAGCTGGAGTGGCTTTAAATGCTGCTTTTTCTGGTGGAACATTTACTGCTGCTGCTGGTGTGGTCGAGGTCGCAGACGTGCTGCTACCGACGTCCAAGGTCTTAGGCGTTACGACCTTAGCGGGTTTGGCACCGCATTTGCACTGACATGAGCACGTAGTGCTTGTGCACATGTCTGCAACGGATGTCTGGGTAGCAACACTCTGCTTCCTGACGGGAGCTGAAGCCATCTTAGCAAAAATAGTTCCAAAAATTGGAGCGGCGAGCGACTTGGCCTTCTTCTTAGCTTCCCCATATGGAATCTGCTCTTTGGTGTTCAGCTCCTATATCTTGTGCTCTTCAAGATACACTTGACACTCTCTACTCCAGGCCGGGTGTGATCCGGAGCAGTTGACGCACACCTGTGGTAGCGTGCAACTTACTCCCGGCTCATGTGCCCCCTTGCCGCAATTCCCACAGGTGGGGCTGCCCTTACATGACGCCATCGTATGTCCGAACCGCTGACACTGAAAACAGCGCATCGGGTCCGGAACATACGGACGGACGTTAAGGTTTAAATAAGCGGCCTTGATATTCTTGGGCAATACTGGAGTGTCAAACGTCAGGACGAAGGTGGCAGTCTTTTCCAGATTGCCATTCACCCTTCGCGTGATCTGACGTACCTCGACCACTTTCTCAGTTTTCCACTCGTTCAGAAGCTTGTCTGTCCCTAAATCCATGACTTCACGACAGGTGACTACGCCTTTACTGGAATGTAGGGACTTATGGAGTTCACACTTTACGGCGAACTCCCCGAGCTTCTGACAATTCAGCAGTTTGGTAGCCTGCCTACTGGTAGTTGTTTCCAGCAGCAGCGTCCCATTCCTCAGTTTTTTTAAGTTATTTAGGGCACCAACTAAACCCTCTAGACCCTTTGAAATATAGAAGGGTGACACCTTCTCAAATGTTCCTTGTATCCTTTCCATTATAACAAAAGCGTTCGCTAACGAACATTCTTTTCTGTTACTTTCTCCATCAGAAGTGCGGGGGGGGGGGGGGGGGGCTATCAACCCTCACCCGCTTCTTAGAACTGGGTGTATTTATATTTGCCTGCGGCACACCTGTACCGCAGGGTTTTGTGGTTTTATTGGAAGACTTCGTTTTGGTCCCACGAGTAAAACCAGATTGAAAAAAGCGCTAATACAACAGGGGTACGCAGGTGCCCCAGAGGTTGCAAGCTAGTGAGTGATTTCCCTCATCACCCATTCGCCTCATCGGCACGTGTCTGACCTTGAGGTTGAGGTTTTTTTTTTTTTTATAGAGGTTTCTTCCGTCCTCGCGATCCGGGCGATGAAGCCAAATTCCCGTTCTCCTAGATACACAACGTTCCACCGCCACGCCCTACGGTGGTCGTTGAAGAATGGTAGGAGCTTACGGTGTGGGAAACTTGCGGCGCTCACAAGTTTCCAGCTCGGGCACTGCAGGTTCGCCAAACCCGTACCTGGCACTTGCATACCAGGCCTCTGCGGGGGTTTGTGAATTGCAGAGCATGGATGTAGATGTAGAATTAATAATTCTATTATTGGGTTTCAGTGACACGTTGTTCATAGATCACATAATACACTATAATACCATTACATTGAGAGAGGACTACATAAGAATCTGGATGTGGTACCCATTTGGACAGGTCATAATGGAAAGAAGATAAATGAAACAAAAAAAATTACAAGGTACACAGATGGGAAATAAAGGTTGATTATTTTTCATTATAGAGAGAATTATTAGCAGAAGGGATAGAATATAAATATCTGAACTTATCAACTGATGGACTCAGTTGATCAGGGTAATTTGGATAGGTGGAAGGGATCAGTTTCAATGCACTACATCTATTGCGGAGGGTAACAAGGGATATTAAAAAAACTGGCCCAAAATCTCATTCAGGGCCTTCCTTGAATAGCTTTCAGTGGTTTGGAAACCACATTATGGCAATTAATTACTGGAATTGGAGAGTGTAAAAGTGGGCAGCTACATTTGTCTGTGGAAATTACTGTAGTAACAAACTCAAGAGCTGTGTTTGGAATTATTGGAATACAGATAGCAGATAAAGGTAATGGTGAGTGCACTTAAGAGGTATGTTGGGAATTAGGACTTAGTGGATATTTGAGGAAGAATAAGGAGTAGTATGTGGAAAGGAAGAAAGAACTGTTTTCAGGCACAAGAGAGAGGTAAAGTTTTTCTTTTTAGTTTGAAAAATCATAGATTTAAAAAAGTTACAAAATAATAAGACTGGTTTTCTGATCAATTTATACAGATGAGCAATGGGAGGGGGATATCCTACGAAAGATTACAAGATTTATATGGTATGCTAGAAACAGTTCATACACAGTGTTCCCGGAGTAAAGACCACCCCCTCTCCAAGATCCCCGCTTATATACCCCATCCACGTGACAGTACTCAACTACTTACCCAAAAAAGTGTAAAATGATTGTGATTATAGAAAGTGTTCAAACTTTAACTGCATGTAGTCTTGTCTTTAAGGTACATAAAAAGTATTTAGTGAGAATTTTCAAATGATTAGTTTGCTTGTAAACGAATTTAGTTTAACCGGCATATTGATAAAGAGTCTCCGAAAGTTCAGTGGTGATTCCCCGAGATGTATGTTGAATTTAGTACTTTTTAGGTCACCCTGCTGAATTACAGATAATATAAATAAAATTAATGCCAAAGTGTTCTATATTAATTCCCAATTCCAATGGTGTAATTTTTATTAATATCGGTGGTTAGATAGCAAAGTTATTAGTCTGTGAAGATTAGGTTTGAAATGTTTCAGAAGTTAACTCGGTTTATGTTCAATAATTATTCTTGTGTTGTTTATACCATAAAAGTAAAGTTATTGGAATTTTCTTTGAATTTAATTACGTGTTTTGACAGTCGTTTTATTTATGAAATCACAATTTAAGTTCGAAATTGCCACGTTGCGATAGATAATGAAATAACTTTCAAATTGATCTAAAATCTATTCTACTGCATGAAATGTTCTGAAAGTTTAATATGTTATTCTAGATTTTTAGTTCTCTCAGGGAATCTACTTTTTAGCTTGGGAAATTTTCGAAAACATATGATTAAAAATGTAGGAAGTGAAAGTGTGTTCCACGAGGTGTTTAAAAATTTATTTAAATTATTTACACGTCCTGAAACTCCGGAATTTTCATGAATTTAGTTTTCTTTTGAATTATTGTTATTTTAAAATTATTTTATTCCATCAAAAAGCGTCTAGGATTAGTGAAATGATCACGTAGCAAAAATCTATTGTTTGCAAGTTGGACAATAATGGATTACCCTATTCCACGTTAGTTTAAAGATTCCTTACTATTAAAAATGTTTATTGATTGCTTATATTAAGTGTTGTGGGTCTTTATTGCTTTTATTGAAGTTAGGTTGCAGTATCAGCTTCTGCATGAAATGTTTCTTACTTCCTATACTGGCAATGAAAATTATATGTATACTAGAAAGTTTAATCCCTCCCTTATGCTTTAAGCTAAGCAAACTAGAATTTACCAAAATTCTAAGGTGTTTTCAGGAGGCTGTTTAACTATTATGCCACTGCCCGATTATATCATAATAGTTTAAACCTCATTAGCTACATACTCCTGAGGTATCATCAACAAGCAATAACATCTATTTAAAGACAAATGAAATGAAGAGTTAGTTTCATATGCATTTTATGGTAATGGTCAATGAAAACTCATTTTAAAGAAATGTGATAAAAATTGTACTAATATTTATCTTTTCCTCTTTGTTGTGATGTGTTAGAAGCTTGTAGTATAATAATATGCATGTTTACATACTCTCAAAATGTCAAACTTACCAATTTCATTGTACACAAATGAATCAGTCTGCACTCTTTCACAAAATTTGTGTGTCTCACAACATACTAGAACAGGAACATTGTAAGCATTAGCAAGTAGTGCTATCTGAGATGAACCTGCACGAGACATCACATAACCATTTGCTAGTAGAGAATGGGCACCAAGCAATACTTTTGTCACCTACAAGACAAATAAAAATTACAATAAATAAAAGCCAAGAACAATCCTTTCATAAACAAAAACATTTAGAACACCAGTACAGTGTAATTAAAAAAAAAAAAGGAAATGAAGATTAGTACAAAGATGATATCTAAACATGTCACATTAGCTTAACACAAATATAATATACAGGTTTCTCACTCTCCTGCAATTCTGGTAAGTTGAACTACTGGCAAGAGTTGCCTTGAAACACTACAGTGAATCTGACTGGTAAATTATTTTAATTAGTGAATATGGATGTTGAAATAATATGGTGCAAAATACATTTGATATTCTTTAATACTGCTTCAGTCCCTAAGACAATGAGTGCAAACAGCTGGACCACTTTTTTTTAAATAAAAATATTATGCGAGCTAACCATTAATTGACTGAGACTTTAGCCAACAAAGGGAATTACTTTAAATCTACACAGTTCCCATGGGTGTTCAACAGAATAAATTCTGCTTAGCACAATGTTTCAACAGTGTCTTTCTCAGATGAAGAAGTATATCAAAGAGGATTACGCAATAGATTATGACACCAACTGTGCTTGTCTCACAATGTGAACTGAAATATGTATAGATAGTTGGTTGTGATCACAATCAAGACACACTACCAAAGCTGGGCACTTATTGACCAGTTCTGTCAGCTAGGCATCATGCAAGGTGTGTAATGGACTCTGTGCTGCATTGCTCTCTCTGTCGTGCTGCTACAGAAGATCATAAATAATTAAATTCCGAGGTGTTGTAAGCTACCTTACTCTTTGTATCTCTAATAATCAGCCAAAAAGCTAAGAGAAATGGGGCTAATGTTAATATATAGTACTGCAGCCTAAAAACCAAATTCACAATGCCTAAAAGTCAGAAAAGTAAATAAACAGATAATAATAACATTAAATAAACAGTTTATAATAGGAAATCACTTATAAACTTACCTAAATAAGCGTAATCCTTAACTATCCAAAATTGTAAACAATCAAGTTTGGCTACATGATAATATCGCTAATTTTCTAAACTTTTCAATGCGGTAAAGCACTGTTATAATAATAATAATAATACCAAAGAGAGTAAAATTCACTAATAATTTGTAGTTTCAGATAGGTTAAAAACAGTAAACACGGTTTTTAAAACAATAACCCATGTGCACATTTCAATAAAAGTTTACAACACGGCCATGTAATTTTCGAGTTTAAAAAGTAGTTTTTATGCCACTAAATAAAATCCTGACAAACATTTTTTAAGTTTCAAATAGTTGCAAGTCTTCTAATAAACAATATAAGTAATTTTAAAGTCACGATATAGAACGGAAATGTGGTCACTTCTAAATTGAAATTACAAACTTTTAAAGCCATTTCAGTAACTAAAAACACTTGTAAAAAGCTTAAATAAATTAAAGAAAAGCTCTGGAAACAATATCCTTGATAAATAAACCTTAAATGCAGAATCAAAAGACAAAAGCCTTCACTTCGAATTTTGGAAAATCAATAACTTTGGAAATACTTAACACATTTGAAAGATAGTTAACTTTTTGGAAAGAGCAGTCTTGTGAGAACATTTTAGTAATAGTTTAAACTAAATATTTTAAAGTTATTTAAAACGGATACTCTGTAAATAAAATTAACTGTACAATTTCACTGACAAGATAAATGTTTTATGAGATTTGAAGAAATTTAGAACTAAAACACAATAATCACAAAACACTTCTTAGGAGACGCTCTACACATGGTGATTTTCTGAGAGCCTTCCGATGACATAATTCTTTTAACACTTTTTGATTTCGGTAGTAAGATGCCATCCTCACAAAAAGAAATGCGAACCGGCTGTCCAGACACTAGGTCGAGATTCTCTGTAGAGTTAAGATGTGTCATTAGATTTGAGCGCGTTGTGACTTGGGGCATTGTGGGTAGGTGCAGAAACAGGAAGTGACTAATGGCGATCCTTAAGGAAGCCATGTTGGCAGTTTGAATTTCACAACACCACATGTGGACTGGTTGTAGGAGTGTATAAATTTTCAGTTCGGGGTTCGGCGGTCCTGTTTTGCTTCATTTCTTGCAATCTACGTGTGATGAATAGTCTGATGCCTTCGCTAACTGCAATATTTGGAACTTTTAGTTTCAAGAATATATTCATTTCTTGTTTTGAACTTTGAAATTTTTCATTTCTTATATGAGCACCCTCCTCACCTAGGGTTTATTAAGGTATGTGGCGACCACTTTGATTGTGCAGTTAGCAATATCTGAAGGTTCACCACGGTTTTGGAACAATTTTAAACTTTACCAGTTAATGTGAAGGTGCAACAGTTTAGGTGAAGTAACCGATTCAAACCCCAGTATGCGGTCACAACCCTAACAATGTCCTCAGGAAGATATCACCATGTCTGTTTATGTTATTATTGTTGCTTAGTCTTATATCCAGCGACATTTACTGAATCCCAGAGATACAAAGTCCAACCAAAAATTTCAGTTTTATAGAAATTAATTCTGTGGTAGTTTCCCATGGCATGTTTGGCTAATGCAGATTTGTCAATCAGCAGCAAGTGTAAAGTGCTCGTCGGGTTCAGATTGTTTGGCTGATGTATATTTGCCCACATTCACATGGAATCAAATAAACACCAGATGACTTTCCCAGTATTCTAACTTTTATTACAATCGCCACTTCAAACAATACAACAGTGTCTTTAGGTGTAAGAAGTTTTCCAGCTTAAAAAAGGAATAGTAAGACAGATTTTTTAGGAGAAATTTGCATGACATAAATGAATATTTTCTTGTTCAATGTCCCAGTGAAGTATTTTTACTTGTACAAGGCATTAACAAGGGAAATAAATCAGATTGTGGACTTAAAAAAAAAAAATCCAATGTGCATTGACTATCAGAGACTAGAGGGAAATGAGAAATCACAAAGGAGAAAGAGATTTAAATTTCATTGGTAAGGTAACAGAAAGAGATGGGGTTGGATTTGTGAGAATGGAATTAATGATCAGAGCATCAAGGCAAAGTTCAAGTGAGCGATAAACTCATGAATATAATAAAGTTCACAGCACATGTAACAATGGAGGGTCTAATTGTCAGTTCAGGAGTAATAGAAAAGGATTTGATGAAGTAATGGAACAAAAGAGGTAGGAAAGTCAAAATATAACTTGATCATCATGAATTCCTGGCACAAGAAGAAAGACTCAAAGACTCACTTAGGATCACTTGGAATAGTTTTGATTAGAAAAGGGCATCTGTTGCTGACCAAGCGATATTAGACAATGAAATAAGGAAAGTGATCACAGACACAAAAGTTATACCATATGAGGCCTTAGACAGCGATGATTCACTATTAATGGCTAACTTGAGGGAATAAAAGGACAAAAAAGGCACAGTCTCGTAGGAGAGAAGACCAAGTTTGGAAACTAAATGAAGAAGGGGAAAAATATAAAATCCCACAATTACAGAGAAATCACAATTGTGCCATTCTGCAAAAATATTTCAAAAGGTAAGAGAGAGAAGGAAGAATGTTGAAAAAGCACTTCCTGAAAATCAATATGGCTTCAGACTGGGAAGGTCAACACTGTATTTAATGACTGCAGTAACATGATAATAAGAGACACTCCAAGAATGGAACAAACCAAATCATAGAATTTTTGAAAGCATATGACAGCAGATGCACTGGGAAGTGTAAATGTGAAAGAAGTTAATAGGTATTGATCAAAAGAGTTTATGTATGAAGGAGGTAAGAGTTGTCTGAAATTGACTGAAGAGGATATCACAATTCAGATTAGAAAACTGACTCAGGCTTAGAAATAATTGCCCTGCTTCTATTGATGTTTGTTATCAATGAACAATACAGGTAGCCAGCAAGATCACAGAGAAAAACATGAAAGCTATGATGCCTGTATAAGATGTGATGGTTTCGGGAAAGTTATCAGTCAAGATTGCAAGAACAGCTGGATGCATGACAGGAATCTATACTATTATAAATCTGTAAGGAAGATGCATGTGTCTCTTTATTTTAACGGGCACCGGGCAAAAGCTACCACAGCAATTTTGAAGTGCTTTTCAATTGTTTAGAGTTAATGGTTCGAATCAAAATCTGCGGAAATAGCTAATGGCTTATATATACCATGGGAAGGAACATGCAATTAAAAGCCTTTTTACGTGGAAAATAGTTTAACACTGATCATTATGCACTTTCAGACACGCACTACTTACGCATAAACTGATGAAAATTCACACATCTTAGCTAATGATTCTGTATAATATTTTGACTTAGAACATTTAATTTGTCAGTTTTCTGGATTGCAGTAAAAAAGCAAAATTCCTTAATCAAACATAATGATCATTACTAATGTCCAATTTACTTTGAAACTTATGTGTTTAAGAGTTTGACCAAAGACGAATATACTAATCTTTGAATTGTTTACGTTGTATTCGTCTTTGGTTATAATTACTTGCTTTTCGGAAATATAATATATTAAACCTTCAATAAGAATAAAAGAATTGTAATATTTACGGTAAGTAACTTAATGTTAAATGTATATTAAAGGGTTTTTGTTGCTGCAGTTTGATTGTGAAATCCAGGCAGCATTTCAACCTAACCACAACCGCTAACTTTACATTACGATACGGTGGATTTATTATTACATATGTTTGAAAATGAAAGTGTATCAAGAAATTAATTGTTATGATTTATGCTGTGCGTATTTGGAATTCTAAAATAGACAATGTTGCCATTACTCATATTGTAGTTAGTGAAACATGTAATGTGTTTAGGTGTATCTGCATTGTTTGAGTTTGTAACACAATATCAAAATAAGTTGTGGATAGGATGAAATGCAGCTTGACTCAAAATGTTTTCGCAGAATCATTAGGCATGAGGAATTCAATTATTGTTAGTAATTAAGAGGCAGTTTTGAGGAACGCCATATCAGTGAAGAGGTGTATCGCGAAGTAAGCTATTCCCGAAAACAGAACACCTATTTTGCATGTTCAGTGTGTATTTCCTGATGGTTTTGGAGAAATTTGTTTCTGTTCCAGGGTATATTTCAATCTAACCACTTCAGTTTTAAGATAAAATGAAGGAAAATTGCTCGAAATGTGGGTAGTTGCATAGAACTTATTAAAAAAAAAAAGTTATTACTCACAGCGTAAGAATGTATTCATAAGGAATTACGAAATTTCGCCAGTGATATTCATACATTCGTTGCTGCAAATACTATCATTGGCAGCCAAGTGTACCACCATCATTATCACAGGCAGTAAGTTTTGTGTTGCATTACATCTAAGGTATATTTCTTTTTCCTTTTATCAAAAGGTATGTCCTCAGGAAATTTCTGACCTGAAGGATAACTGATTCTTGGTACGCCCCTGTTGGACTGGTAGTGATAATGTTTCACGAAGCTTTAGTTTCTTATATATTATATTGTGTTAAAATATAAGTCCAACAAAAAGAACTCTCTGTATTAACATTTGATACTAAAATAAAAAGGGTAAAGCTTTTCTGGGGAGCAGGGGGGGGGGGGGGCCTTCCAATTGCTGGTATTAACCATTTAAAATTTGTATTAACTGCTTCGTTATAATGTCCTCTTCACGTTTTGCACTCTCCTTTTTCGGAAAAGTCATCATAATTTAAATTAGAAATGCCAAAATAAGAGAGCAACGCCCAGCTATTAGATGCCACCAGCGCTACAAAATGAAAAAATAAAATCATCTTGAAATGTTAGTTAAATCCTTTGTTGTAATGTTTTCTTGCCGTTTCCGCTTTCCTCTGTTGTAAAAAGTCACACGAAATTAACAAATAGAAAATATTTGTCGGAGATGAAGTACAACAACAATTACCATCTTAAAATTTATAAAAGCGATCGGAGACAATCCATTGCTTCTGTTGTAAACAAATACCCAATTTCCGAGACAGATGCCGCAAAACGAATTTCCCGTAAATTTTTTTCTCGTGGTCCAGGCCAAATTTCAACCTAACCACGACCTCTATGACAAAACGAGACTGTTTATGTTGATATGAATACTGCACCGATAATTTTTCATTTTTATAGTGCTGACAACAATTCGCGGTTGTGTAGAGTCCCATATTTCGGCATTATTAATTTAATACGTGACAATTTTCCTGAAAAAGGAAAGTGCAAAATGTGAGGACACTTTGTGGAAGCAGTTACTCCAAATTTCGAAAGGTTAGTATCAGTTTCGGATGGGTGAAGAAAGAGGCAGACCACACATATTTCTACACACGCTAAGATCCGCGCGTGTATAACAGCGGGTAAATGCAAGTATATATATATAAGCAAAGCAGTAATTACAACTCTAAAGACAGATACAATGTCTTATGTTAATGTGAGAAACTGAAGGTTGTAGAGTTCAAATATTTGGAAAGAATGATAGAAGAGACTAAGAGAAAGTAAGGATATAAATAAAAGATGCAGCAGAGCACAAAAATTCTACAGGAGTGTCAGAATCCAAAATCGCAACAAGAGAACTGTTAAATGCTTATTTAAAGGACTTGCTTGTGCCAATACTAACAATTGGATCTGAAAGATGGTGTAATGGAACATAATGAAAGCCTTGTACCATGTGGAGAATATAACAAGTAAAGTTTATCACAGTTAAATTGAATGAGTTTGGTACTGGACTAGTTTTCGAGCTAAAATTGGATCAGTATCCAGTGGCGTAGCTAGGGGGGGGGGGGGGGGGGGGGCGGTGGGGGCGGTCCGCCCCGGGTGTCACCCGTTTGGGGTTGACACCCACATTTCGAAAATGGTAATCGAAATTAGTGTGACCAAAAAAAAAAAAAATAATAATAATAAACTTCTTTTATCCTTTGGTGTCGAAACACGTCTACTTTTATTGTTATGAATATTTGTTTTCAGGTTGATCTAGCGCTTTTTCAAATGCGATCCAGGCGGCTGTGCTCATTCGTTATAGTAGAATATAATTGTTGGCAATACCGTGCGCTTAAACAAAGAGAGCATCGCTCTTTAGCTCCAACAATCACAAGAAATCGTTCATTGTTGTGCTTGCCGTCTGTCACTGTTGTTTGTTTTGTTAGAAGCGGTGGTGGATATAATGTAAGTTTTCTTGTATAAAAAGAGGAAGTTTTAAAATTAAAGTTTATATATAATTGCTAAAATCATAGTAATTAGACAGTTAAATTGTAAATCCTCGAAAATATTTAGAGAAAATTTGGAAATGAAAAACCAAGCGTATGTCGGAATACGCGTGGTCTAGGTTTTAAAATTGTTTGCTTATTTAGAATTCCATTAGCTTTCAAGCTAAGATTTACAAGTGCTTTGAAGTTTTTCTAGTAATTTTTGAATTTATTATCTGACAGATTCGTGATGTACAAACTGAGTACATTTCGCGTTATCCGATTTACACTCTGCTTACCTGCCTATTATCGACAGTGCACCTATATTCGACATGAAATCGTATCATGTTCGAATTTATGCTAGTAAAAATTGTGCATTAAACTAGCAATACTGTCAGGTTTCAAATCAATCTGAACGGGTCCAAGTGTTCGTTGATGGTATCGTACGTCGTTGGTAATCAGTTTTTGTAACAGTAACTGTTGTGTATAGAACTGTAATGTAAATTATATATATTTAAAACTGTAAAGGAAATGAAATGTAAATTGTTAAACTATGTAAATAGAACTGTAAAGTAATGAAATGTGAATTGTCATAAAACGCAAAGAACTTGGCTGTGTGGTTGATAAGGCCGAAAGCCATTTAAATAAATAAATAAAAAAAAGTCGGAACCGCGTCTTGCTAGCGAAATCGTAACATTAGTAAGCACTTAAATTCTAGGTTCATGTAAGTTTGCTAAGCTTTCTTCTGATTGAGAATATACAAATATGATCGCGATGAAATAAATAAGCATATGATTCTCTATGAATTTTCCATAATAAATTTAGAGAAGAAGAAAATTTGTATTATGGGTAGCCCCTCTGTCGAATACAGGTGTATTCCTTAAATCGACAGGGATGTCGGACTTTTGTTCCTGATCAAACTGAGCGAACATTTAAGCCGTTTACCACATTTTTATTTACATACTACAGAGCGGCGCTAGAAATGTAAAATTAACACTTGAAGACGGTCTTCAGTACATACAATGTCATATTTAGAAGTCTGTAGCTACGAGTATCTTAGGCGGATAGTAAAATACTTCACTTGTGAAGTAGTTCATGTAAAGACGGCAGATACCGCAAAGGCATGTTCTTATATTACCTAAGCCGTTAAAAAAAAAAAAAAAAAAAAAAAAAAAAAAAAAAAAAAAAAAAAAAAAAAAAAAAAAAAAAAAAAAATCGTTGTTTTATATTGCATTTATTGTTCTATTTTTATGAAGGAACTTAATGTAGAGTTGCTTCTCTGACTATACAGTCTATCCCAGGGTCTCACGACTTGTGGCACCCGGATTCTGGGTTTGCACCGATGGAACCCCATTTGGGTCTGGAATTGCTTCTACTTGGATCAAGCCACTTCTGTTAACTTTCCTCTCGATATCCCTTGCGAAGTCATTTAAATAGAACCCATGTTAACGTTTCAACAACAAATGATTGGGAAGTTTTCGATTTTTAAAAAATTTATAGCGAAATATTATGGTCGCCCTATAGTTACACTGGCAAAAATTAGAATCTCACCATGCATACAGGAATGGTAGAATTTTAGGAAACTTTGAAGATATTTCCAGGGCCATACCCAGTAGAAATGATAGCAAATGGAAATGGATCAGGATAAGTTATTACCTTTAGATACAGTTTTCAGTAAGAAATGCGTCCAACTTGGATTCTTGCCGACATTGAATCAACAAGTGTTTCGAATGTCTTCTTGGGGTATTTCTCTTTACGCCTGCATGTCTTTTGCAGTCAGTTCTTGCGCAGTTTGTGCTGGGTCACCATGTGATCAAATGTGTCTACTCCTGGTATCCCAGACATGCTCAATTGGGGACAAATCTGGGGACTGTGCTGTTCAAATTCTGATCGAAACTCCTTGCAAGGCTTGTGTAACGATGGCCGCAATATGAGGACGGGCATTATCTTGTTGTAAGATGCGATTTGAATGGTGAACATGAAGGTTATCACAATAAGATGCAGTACCCTGTCCACATAGTGGTGGGCTGTCATTGTGCCTTCAACAACAGCCGAACCAGTCATGCTGTCGAAACTGATTGCCGCCAAAAAATGACACCGGTGACTGCACTTGTGTGATGTTCTGAAATCACAGCAGGTAAGCCGTTTTCCAATACGCCTCCGAACATGTCGTGAATTATCACTTTGCCACAGACAGAATCGAGACTATTCTCTAAACACAAATGTACGCCATTCACATGTCCTTTTATGTTTTGAATTACGCCATGTTAGATGATGCTGGCAATGAAATCAGATTAATGGAACACATTGCATAGGGTTCAGAGAGCGTACTCCAGCTTCAAGCAATTGGTTTTCAATCGTCCGGGGAGGGGGGTGACTCTCTCTGTAACTACTGTTTGGATCTGGCCTGCAGTCAACCATTTGCCAGCAGCAGCCACCCACACAATTTGGCGGTCTTCGCGTGCTGTTATCGATCAGTATAGACCTGGAGTATTAGAGCTTTCTTTCATCACTGTGTAACAAGTCTGTATACTAACAATGCACTTCGGCCAATCCTTTGGGAGATTTCACGATATAATGCACCTTTTTAAAACACGTCAATTCTCCAACCTCTCTCACAGTTAGACATTTGAGTTTATAGAGTTGTCACTCTTCGCCTGGGCATACTTAGCCAACAAGAACTCGTGGACAACAAACTGTCATGTTACACCACACTGTACGCCACTAGTACGTTAAAAGAATATAAAAAAATAGCAATTTACATAATAGATAGCACCGTAATTCTCATATTATTACATGTAAAACTTTCAATTTTAAATCATTTAATACTCTTCATGTGGGCATACTTGGGGCCAAATTTCATTCATTTATCACAACATCGTATGGGTGTTGGGATTTTAATTTGCGCCAGTGTGTGTATCAGTTGCTACGTGTAAAGGTTGAGCTCTATTTTGCCAATACTGATGTACCGTCACCGCAACGACAGTCGGCCGAGTGGCAGCTCGTCC
This sequence comes from Vandiemenella viatica, assembly GCA_031002005.1. Taxonomy (NCBI): domain Eukaryota; kingdom Metazoa; phylum Arthropoda; class Insecta; order Orthoptera; family Morabidae; genus Vandiemenella; species Vandiemenella viatica. Next base: position 173,861,452 of record JARYHS010013630.1, read on the forward strand.
CCTCGCGTCCACAATTTTCCATAGCTCACCCATGTTCCTACCAGGTCTTTAGTCTCCTTTAACGTTTTCAAGTGATTCTTACAGGGAATCAGTGTTGGGGATGACAGGTAGGTTTGACAACTGAACTTTACTTTGCACAGTTTTGGTACGAATGTACATTAAAATACTTTTTTATCTGACTCATATAATCACCTATCTGGTTGATCTTTTATGTACAAAAATAGTATCTCAGCGCAGCAGTACCGGATTAACCACGTAGCAGGAGGTAGCAAATGCCATGGGCCTTGTGCCTTCTAGGGGGCCTCGCGCCTCCTTGGGGGCCCCGCACCCAGACTAGATGAGCGACCTTTTTTTGTTTTTAGCTCCTCAACTTTCCCCAGGACGGCAAAAATCAAGAGCCTCTTCTTCACATTTGCTACGGGCCCCGCGCTGTCTTAATCCGGCCCTGCAGCGCAGCATTAACAAATCATAAGATTCTCGCGCATTTCAACGCAATCACAATGAAATGTCAATCACTTCGCACTTGACGTGTTTGTTTTGCTTGAGGTTCTTTTCGATTCATTCAGTATTTTTTTTTTTTTAGCAAAGAATGAGGTTATAACATATTTTAATTTAGGACGAAAGATTTTGTGTAATAAATATAATAATTTCATGTTATCTCAAAGTTCTAGTCAGAGTTTCTTATTAGGAAACTCGCAGTGCACCTATATCATAGTCACCTAACTTCGAAAGGAGACCTACAGATTAACGTGAAATTCGAACACGGAGCGTCCTAGAATCCTCGAATTAACAGATAAAAGCATTGCCAGAGGTAAATGTCAATTTTTAGGCCCGCAAAAATTACAGTCGAGTCCGGGATTTGAACCGGGACATTCAGTATCCAAACCGCACGCAGTCATTTGAGTCACCAGTCCGAATGTAGGTGTAATGAAAAATAAGTTTGCAAACATGATACAATGAATATACTTTTTTTTCTATACAATCTATTTTTGCTATCAAAAAACACGAATCAACTTTTATGTGTGTAAGACTGGAGATTTTCTCGGCGTTGTAAATGAATAAAATTTTCTCGGGTAACTAGCCGAGTTAGTCCATCGTTTGACCACGACGTTTCGGCGGTCACAATCTCTGCCGCCATTGTCAAGTGACTCAGTCACTTGACAATGGCGGCAGAGTTTGTGACCGACGATGGACTAACTCGGCTAGTTACCCGAGAAAATTTTATTCATTCAACTTTTATGTGTTTGAATATATATTTTTCAGTACTTCTAGATTAGTCTGCGTATGGTTACGGCGTGCGATTCGGGTGTGGAAGATCCCCGTTACAAATGCAGATCTCAGCTGCAATTTTTGTGGGTCTTAAAATTGATCTTCAACTCTGGCAATGTTTTGATTTATTAATGCGAAGATGCTAGAACAATTCCTACATGTTAAGAACATCTTATGAACATGGATGAAATAAAGACACGTGTTTTAAGACCAACAATAACATGAAAACAACATTTGGTCGTAAGGGAAGGGAAATTTCCGAACTCTCTCTATGCGTTCTCCACATCCAGCAGACCGACACTGGTCCACAGCGTCAAAACATAAACCAGTCCAATGATGGCAGGGTGTCGGCCGAGTGTCGGACAACATGCCGTGTCTTTTGGACAAACTTGGACCGAGTGAGCGCCAATAGTAAGAAACGTGTTGGTGTGGTGATTTACGGTTTTGCAGTTGTTAAAGCTAGAAAGAGGGGATTGTGAAAGCAATTGTTTTTATTTTATTTGTATATCTTGTAAATGTTGTTAATCTTACAATTTTATTAACTATTATTTTTAAATAACAATAAATTTTTATTAAATTATGTTTTATTAATATCATATTTTACACCTAAAAGATGATATAATATACTCAATTTTGGATTTAAGTTTTCAAGGGGTGACACCATCGATATCCGCCCCGGGTGTCACCCACGCTAGCTACGCCACTGTCAGTATCAGTTGATGCAGGTAGATTTAAAGATTAATGCTGAATGTCACAAACACTTACACGAGTTCTAAAAATAAAGACAATTATTTTGAATGAATGTAATCTTTCTCGGCGTATTTTATTTATAAATGTTTCTCGGGAAACAAAAACTCGGTGGAATTTATTAATACTGTTAAAGAACTTCACCTACGTCAACAGGATTTGTTGGTGAGCTTCGATGTGGTTTCCCTCTTCACCAGGGTTCCTCTGGCTGATACGATGGCTCTACTACAACAGCACTTCGAGCCCAGGTTAGTTGAGCTGTTCCGCCACACATTACAATCATCGTACTTCTTGTATGATGGGCACTACTATGAACAGGTCGAGGGAGTTGCAATGGGCAGTCCCCTGTCACCTGTTATAGCTGATTTCTATATGGAACATTTTGAGGAGAAAGCGTTGGAAAGTGCCCCCATGAAGCCCAGTGCCTTCTTTCGGTATGTGGATGACACATTTGTTGTTTGGCCTCATGGCAGAGACAATCTAGATAAGTTTCTCCTTCACTTGAACAGTGTCAACAAAAACATCCAATTCACGATGGAGGTTGAAAAGGAAGGCCGCTTGCCCTTTTTGGACATTCTGATTATAAAGAAATCTGATGGAACTTTGGGACACACGGTTTATAGGAAGCCAACGCATACAGACCTTTACCTAAACGCGCACAGTTATCATCACCCTGCACAGCGCAATACAGTACTAACTACTCTTGTCCACAGAGCGCGGGCAATATGTGATAAAGATAGCCTTCCTAGTGAGTTAAAACATCTCCGTGATACCTTCAGAAAGAATGGATACAACGAACATCAGATACAGTTGGCATTCCGGGAAATGAATCGTAGGCCTAATAAACACGATAATGGTCCACACGATAAATTAGCCTTCTTGCCGTACTCTGGCGCCACAACATCTAAGGTCGGAAGAGTCCTGGCAAGAAATGGCATTAAGACCATTTTTCTACCACCACCAAAATTGAGAAACATTTTGCGCTCTCCAAAAGATGACCTTGCCCTGCGTACACCCGGAGTTTACTGCATCCCGTGTGAATGTGGAAAGAAATACATCGGTCAGACCATACGGTGCGTACAACAACGTTGTTTGGAACACGCCCGACATGTTCGCCTGGGGCAAAAAGATAAATCAGCAGTAGCGGAACATAGTTTTACAGAAGGACATGGTTTCGATTTCGAAGCGACTAAGGTGTTGACACATGCGAGAGGCTTCTGGGACAGCGTCATTAAAGAAGCATTTGAAATTCGCCTCGCGTCTGATTTGGTAAACAGGGATTGTGGATTCCAGATAAGTGATGCATGGATTCCTGTAATTGAGGCTGCCCATCACCAACGCTCTGCTTTTTGTGTTCCGCGGGCGTCTAATGACATCTGAGATGCTGCTAGGCAACATAACAACATCTGTCGTTGCCATGCCAGTTTACAAACAACACACTCAAGGCTGACTTCAAGGCAGACTTCAAGACTTGCAACTGCACCTGAAGATGGCGACGGAGAATAAAGTCGCCGAAATATTGTGCATTAATAACAACATCACTCGGTTTGTTTCCCGAGAAACATTTATAAATTATTTTGAAGTAGGGTTTATAACGGCGGAAAAATTGATTTACAACCATAATTTGGTTTTCAAAAGTTTAACTCACTGTAGGTTTTAGTCATCAAGTGACACAATCAAGCTAGGTGACAATGGAATTTTAGATCAAACAATGAAACAGCATTATAAGTAAATAAATAAAGGGGACTTAACCAAGTCAATATGTTCTCTGAACTTGAAAAAACTTTGATAACAAATTTCAAACCAAAAGACCAATATGAAGAAAGATATTAATAATTGAAAATATATACCTTCATAACAAAAATGTAAAATTACATACATCATAGTTACAAAGAAAGGGAAGTTGATATAAAACAACAGCAGATACACAAATAATATTTTATAAAATGAAAAGGTGAATTCTAGATTTTGCACCATAGGATGCGCCTAAGTCATTTTTAACCAGAGAGATTTTGAAGATCAGTTACTGACTAGGTTCTGTGATAATTTGTACATACAAATGTAGGTACTCTTCTTTTCAGACCCTCTAACTCCTGTGTTTGATAGCCAAAATGTGGGTCCCAAACTACACCACCATATTCAACCAATAATCTGACCTAAGTTTTGCAATCCAATTCCCTAACTTCTCTGGCACATCCTCACATCACACTAGACAGTAAATGAAGATGGAATTCTACTTAAAAGAAAGAGCATAAAATTTAAGTAAGAAAAGTGAAAACCTCATGTAAATACATGAATAAATAAGAAAGGTGTTTAATTTAGAAGTATAATGATCACAACTATTAGGGCACAGCCTGCAATAGAAAAAAAAACACAAAAACACATTTGATGGAATAACATCTAAGGGAAAATAAATACAGATCTAAACAGTATCTCGAATAGAAAATTAAAATAAATTGTTGGTGATAAATAATGGCACAAGAGATTAAATACTTTTTGGTATAAAAGGAAGGTAAGATATATTGAACACCCTGTAACTGCACTCAAACCAAAAATCAAATGTAATTGTATTTTATAAAGTGTTGGTAGTAAGTTAGAATTTTGTTGAATATGATCTGGTATGTGTGTTTTGCAATTTCCTGTAAATCAGTGTATATAGACTTTGTTTTATGAAAAGAAATTGTTTAGAGGTCATTTAATATGTTTAAGAACAGTATTGTACAAGAGAATAGCTTAAATGTTCATAATTCCAAGTATTAATGCAAGTTAAGATGTCTAAAGGACAATTTGCTACAGTTGAAATTCCATTTCTGACCAATTTGTATTGATTGTATATGATTATTAATTAATTCCGACTGTTTTTAATATGTTTCAATTGTTTAAGTATTGTTAATGTTTGAGAATTATCTGGAGGAAGCTTTTGAAGTGTTCTAGAAATTTCGGTAGAGTTTATATAAAGCGATCATCCAAGTCAGAGAAACAGTTGGTTAGTTTTTCGGCAAAGTTTTCACCAACTCCGCTGTCGACGGCTCCAGGAACTGTACTGTCAGTGGAGAAGCGGTGTATGCTATCTTTGGATTGTATGAATGCATGTATGAATGCAACAGTATCGTTGACATTGAGTTTTATGAAAATAAAGCAAGCTTAATGTGAACTGCATGGTGGACTACTTAATTATCGTATTAATTAAACCTCAAGTCATCTAACAACCCGCTCACTTAAGTAATTTATAACTGCCAAACTAGTAGGAATACGAGAAAGTTTGTCATAACAAAAAATGTAGGAAATAATTCAATCTACAAGATGGAAAAATTTGATAAAGATATGATAAATTTTTGATATCACGAGAACAAAGGCTTTAGTATTAATCGAGACAATCTCAAGGCTATGGAATAAAATAGAGTTGTTGCAGATATTCAGTGTTTGACATCCGTGGATGCGGGTGTTTTGCGGAAGCGGATGCAGATGTGGAAAAATAAATTTATAATTATTTAAATTTTAATAGTTTATAAAAAATAAATTTAAAATCAATCTTTTTTCAGAAGAAAATTTTATTTCCATATAATACTGCCATATTGATTTATTTTTGCCTCCTCTTTCAACTACAATAAAAAAGTGGGACGATTTCACAAGCGAATTAAATTATTTATATAATTCCCCGCAGGTCTAAAAACCAGTCTTCGTCATAGAACTTTGCGGATTTTGTGGCTAGACTAATTCCAGTGTCAAGCACAAGGCCATGCCACCGCTCATCTCTGCACCTAATTTTCTTTTTTTTTTTTTGTCTTATTAACTATACACCTTTTGAATGTCAAGGTCATTAGAGGTGTGAAAAGATTGGGGTTAGGAACTGGAAAGAATTCGGCCATGGTCTTTTAAAGGAAGCGCATTCACAGAACAACTTGTAGGACCAACGAGATCCAATTTTCGATAAAAGAACTCTTGATGCTCCATGAAAGCGGTTACAGGAATACAAATAGGAGGTGGATGTTGTTGGACTTCCAGGCAACCAAAAAAGTGAGTGTTGGGTGTATTTTCCCTTTCTTTTCCATGTAATTATTGCCTCGCGGCATTTCTTTCCTTTCATTGTTACAAAAGTAATAAAGTTTTTAACAAACTTTATTTTGCCTGTCTCCTGTTATCACCACACTGTTTGATCTCTTATGCACGAAAATAGTATCCCAACACAGTTTTGACAAATGATCATCACTGTACTGGATTGAAAGACTCTCGTGTATATCAACACTCACAATGAAATGTCAAGCGTCACTCACTTAACATTAAACGTGTTCTTTTTGTTTGAGGTTCATATCGATTCACTCAATTATTGTTTTTCTAACAAAAATAATAAAATTATTATACATTTTAATTTAAATACAGACTGCAAAAAATTCTGTACAATAATAATAATTTCATGTGATCTAAAAATTTCAGTCACAGAGTTTCTTATCAACCATGCAGTACACCTCTATCATTGTCACCTATTTTTAAAAGGAGACCTACAGATTAACGTGAAATTCGAACACGGAGCGTCCCAGCATCTTAGCATTAACAAATCCAAGTTTTGCTAGAGGTGACTGTCAATTTAAAGGCCCATGAAAATTACAGCTGATACAGGGATTTGAACAAGGGACTTTCCGTGCCCTAATTGTACGCCATATCCATCTGAGTCAAGAGACAAATCTGGACATAATGACAAATAAATGTTCAAACATAGTAAAATCTACGTACTTTTTTTCTATATAATTTATTTTTGTTATTCCAAAATACAAATATACTTTTATATGATTGACTACATATTTTTCAGTACTTCTAAATTCAGATGTTTGCGGCATGTGATTCAGGTATGGAAGGTCCCCGGTTCAAAATCCGTGTCTCAAATGCAATTTTTACAGGCCTTAAAATCGACCTTCACCTCTGGCAAAGATTTGATTTGTTAATGCGAACATGCAAGGACTCTACCTTCATTTTACGAACATTAGATGAAAAAAAGGACACTTTTCTAAAGTAATCAGTAACGCTAAAACAACATTTTGTCATAAAGAACCGAAATTACTGAATTCTTTGTTTATGCTTCACCATATCGACCAGCCAGACACCTGCCTGCAACCTCAAAAATTAAACCAAACTAATGACGGCCGACACACGGTGCGGTGTCCTTCGAACTTACTTCAATCGAGTGAGCGACAACAATAAGAAAAGTGTCGGTAGGTGACAGTGCTGGCTTGGTGTGGTTTATTGTTGCCCGACCTTTACTTTACATGCAAGTTCAAACTTGTAAATTTGTCGCTTAGGTAATAACACAGTTTAGTTCATTGTTACTTTTATTGCAAGATCGTCAGAAAACAACCACTTTTTGTGTTAGCTAAGTGACGATGGGCAGAATCTCAAATAAAGAGAAAGGAATAATATATATTGCAATGTAAACAAAACATCCGTAATACATCTGCATTAAAAATTGCGCATGCGGATGCGAAAGCGGATGTAGGATTTAACGTGAAAGTTCCACACTTGCGGATGCGGATCTGTTACATCCCTAGTATAAAAGGCAGTGATCAATTTTCAGACAACGTGGGCAAGACCTGCAATGGTCAATGAGATGAAGTGTGAGACTTGTTAGGTTATGTGATAGAATATTTCTGGCAACAAACTGAACTTAGAAACATTTTGGTGTCGAACATTTACTTCAAGTTCAATCAAATGAGGTTGCAATGCATTGGACACACAGGAGTGAGTGCTGTAACTTGATGTAAATGTGTTCGAAGAATAATTTGCATTCTTCATTTTGGTTTGAAGTCTGATAAAAATTTACATTCAAGATTTTATTGATTTCCTGATATCACTAGTAACTTCAACAATTTAAAATTAATTTAGTGACTTTCAATTTCTAGTTTAAAGTTCCTCTAACAATAGACTAAGTTAAATAAGAAAATAAAGGGAAATTAACCCACCACATACCAAAGTGGACGGATGCGATGAGAGAACACTAATTCTGACAAGCAACTACACAATATTTCGGCATATGCCTTGCTCACAAATAGAAAAACGGGCCACTAGGCTCGGAACGTGTGTGCACAACGAACGGCCCGTTTTTTCTATTTGTGAGGAAGGCATATGCCGAAATATTGTGTAGTTGTTTGTCAGAATTAGTGTTCTCTCATCGCATCCGTCCACTTTGGTATGTGGTGGGTTAATTTCCCTTTCTTTTCTTATTTATATCGCCTAGAAGCCGCTTCCATTTTCCTTAGTTGTATCAATAGACTAAGTTACTAACGTTGCTCCTTGCAGTGTAAAACCTTATCAGGTATCTTATAAATTTTATAACAACATGACAAAATTTATTCTTAGAACCACGAGTTAGATTGAATAGTATTGCATATCATTTCTAAAGTCAGATACTATGTTAATTCAAGCAAGAAATCAGATTTTTACAGTTCTGACATAGTATTTTCTGTTGCATTAGTCTCAAGTGTTCGCCTGGAGTAATATTTCGAAAATTCTAAAAGGTTTTTTAATATGCAGATTTGATTAAAGCTACTTTCAAATTGATAACTTTAATAACTTCTAAAATATTAATTAGTTAGCTTCTGTTTTTGGATTAAGATTTTATTTCACCTTTTGATAATGATAAACATGCTTTGCTTGATAATAACGAAAGAGTAGCTTGTTAAGAGTAAAATAAAATTTATTTCAATTTAGTAACAACAAAATTGTGAAAGTTATTAACAGGTCTTTGTAATGGCATGAAAATTATATATATTTTTTTACGTAGAAACTATTAAAGTTACAGAATTTTTTTTGTAACGATTAAAATTGACGCTTTTTATAAAATCTTGCTACTCTCAAAAATCTTGCCATTCTCAAAATTTCAGAATGCTAGGAACATTTTTAACAATCAAGGTCAAGATAGATGATGCAAGTTCATATGAACCTAATCAGTTTTCTGAAGATTCTTGTAAGAGGCAGAAGTCTTACAGCCTCCCACGTTAGCATAAATATCCGCCCAGAATTTTCTTCACTCACGCAGTCGCAGTCGCCCAGTCTACCAGAAAAAGTAAGCATGGCACTATGTAGTTCGTTAAATGCATGGCGTGTCAGATAATAGTTTTGTGCAGACATGATTAACTTTTAGGAGAATGTGTGCAGAAAATTTAACACCTCATGCAGCTGAATGTCAGATACGGATCGTGAGGTTCGTCTGACTCAAATGTGTTAGTCGAATCTGCAATTCGATCTTCAGAAAAATTGTCTGATGCCATTTCAGTTTGTGACTTTGCTAAAATTTTCAAGAATATAATGTGTATCCACCTGCAATAAACTTGTGACTTATTTCCAACTACCTTTCTTAGTTTGGTATAATTTAAACTAAGTGGCGACCAAGTTATGTTTGCAAAGCTAGAACTGAAAATATCCAAGGTTATCCACGGTCATAGCTGAGACTGCATAACCCCACCACCAAACTTTTGTTTTTACAACCTCCTAGTAAAAATATTTCAAAGAAGCCAGTGACCGAATTTAGACATGAACTTTGCAAACATAATCCATCAGCACCAGAAGTTTCAGGGACAGAAATACAACGCACAGTTACAGTTAATGATAGAATCTATCGTCACCCCATGATAGAAAAGCCATTCCAATGGACGATGAAATAAACAGATATTAGTAGAATTCTGGCCACAGAGATGAAGTTTTAGAAGAATAGGATTGGTGTAATGAGACTGCACCAGCTGTGGAATGATTATGTGTGGAAGGCAGTTAAGAGGAACCTCTGCAGGACAGAATTTAAAAATTAAGACTTCAGAGGCATGGACACATGAAGAGGATATTTGATGAAAGAATGCCAAAGAAAATGTGTAATTTGAAACAGGAAGGGAAAAGGCATTGGGGAACACTATGAGAAGTACAGTTTAATGCAAGAGAAAATAGTGTGCGAGACATAGGAATGAACTGGATCGTTGTAGAAGAGCAAGAGTGGTGAAAGACAAGGGATACTGGAGAGAGGATTGTGTTCCTCCCGGCAGACCCAGTCAGAATCTGGAAACAGTCCATGATAATGCCAATATTTGTTGTTTCCAACACTGATCACATCTCTCTATTCATTTAATAAATTCAGCAATGTAAATGTCATCTTTTAATTTGTAAAAGTAGTGTATATACATGACATGACTCATAATTTAGTTTACCAATTTATTATTACGTGTACTGCTTATATCAACCTTAACCAATAGTAGAGTCAAGATAGGATTGAGGAAAGTTCTGTAAGGGAGCATTCATAAGCCCCGGGGTTCCTTTTTCACCTCTTGTGACCCCCCCCCCTCCCCCTCTCGTCCATTCTTTAGTCAAACGTGGCTTTTGCTCTGACTCCACATCCACCCCCCACCCCCCCCCCCCCCATTTTGGGGGGATGTAGTTTTTTTACCCACTAATTGCGGAAGACTTCTTGTGCCATTATCTCCTACCAGATAATCATTAAAATTACTTGGTATATAATGAACATAACCAATATTTGCTTTACATACTTTTTTATAATTCTAAATATTCTGAGTCGAATGGTGATACTTAGTAGTTCCTACAAATATTTAACAATTGGAAAACAACTTTCTAGATATAGCCAGGTTATCCTTTTCTTCTTGAAATGCTACTAAAAACATTCTCCTGATCACATTCCAGTGGCGTAGCTACTATGGGGCTAGGCGGTGCACTGCACCAGAGCCCCTACGCTCAGGGGGCCCCCAAGCGCACCTCTGGGGACCCCCAAGCTCAGTTCAGAGGGCCCACGGGACTTCTCGGCAAACTGGCGACCTTTTTTTCTTTTTTTTTAGCTCTACTGTCGTCTAAGGGGGCCCTGAGACACAGGGAGCCCCCTCACCACTAAGAGGCCCTCACTGTTCAGGGTGCCACCAACCACTGCTCAGGGGGCCCCCAAGCTTAAATCAGTGGCCCCAAGCCTCAGCTCAGGGGGCCCCTACCAGCAAAAAAAAAAAAAAGGTCGCCCATCTAGCCTGAGGGCCCAAGATATTTTTTTTGCACTGGGGCCCTTGTTGACCTAGCTACGCCACTGTCACATTCATGATTTTTTACTAACTGATAAAATAGAACAAACTATACCTGCTATGTAAAGAACACTAAGAACAGATGCAGCTTTTTAATTTTATTTTACTACATTTGTCACCTTTCAGTTTATATTACCAAATGATTGTTAGTCCAACTTGAAAGATCTCTAAAGCTATGCGACAATGCTTTGGATTTTGAAAACTCACTGTGAATATTGCTGTTAAGTCTCGTAATACTTATTGTACAGTACCATTTCACATCACAATCATGCTTTAAACTTGAAATAACACTCCAGTGAGCCTAGAATTAAAGATGCACAGGTATTCAAATGACAGAACAAAATTATAATTATTTTTCCAATGAGTGACATGGCGACACTCAGTTGATCCATATGAAAAGTTTTGTTTCAAAACAATAAAACTCGCTCCTGGTGGAGGATTCAGGTATGCCATCTGCAAGCAAATTCAAGAATAGTTAAATCAACTGGCTGTGTTGGCCAATACAAATGCTCCAGCCCTATGCCATCCAAGCACTATGAATTCAATTCTTATGCATGTACGTAACAATGAGTAAATAGTATATCTAAAATATGGAAATAAATATCCACTACTCCATATCCTGTTTTAACCATGCTAATTAAAATAAGTGAAGAACTATTTAGCTTCGCTTGGCTCATCCCCCCCCCTCCTCCCATCCCCCTGGTCACTCAGTCCAGCTTAGCTTTCTACTCAACCTTGCTATACCACCCTCTTCCTAAAATACATGGTTTATGTATGCTCCCTCATCACATGCATAGAAATTGGAGTAGAAAATTGAGTAGGTGAAAAAAAATTCATGTGAAAGTATTAATGTCAGTAAGAACTTTAAAGGTTTGAATCTCTTAATATTTTTAGCTGTATACCTATTTTACCTTTTTTTTATCTTGCCAACAGAAATTTTGCTACATTTTAAGGAAGCCTCAACATATTAACCATCTATTAATTCTTTTAATGAGTTACTAATAAAATAGCTGAGAACAAATTACATAAAATTAATTTCCATAAGAACAATTAACCAACCAAGAGGATCATCTTTCGTGAATTACTACTCACCTCACGCATAATAAAGCTGGCTGCAGGCAGCAGCACATAAGAGCAACACAGGCCATGTTGTAGAAGACGACGCAACATTTCCCGTCCTTCCAGCCACGGGCGCCCATCTGCGACAACTACTCGAAAATTCTTCCCATTCTGGTGAGCTTTCACCAATATCCTTGTCAGCAATGAAGAGCTTCAAGACACACAACAAATTATAAATAACACAGATATTTTTAGTTGGTAAAAAATGCTAAGATTAAAAATTATGGGGTACACTGCCAAACTAATTTCTGTAAATTATGCTTATGTACCAGTCATAATGCCATCTTTTAAAATGTCCTCCAGTGAGATATAGTTCTGTAAATTATGCCTTATGTACCAGCCATAATGCCTCCTTTTAAATGTCCTCCAGTGTGATATCTTACCCCCAATTGGAATATTTCCTCTATTATAAAAATAAATACAACCATTCACTTGTTAACTGGTTTCTGCTACTTGGTAACTGCAAAATAAACTAGTACTAGTGAAATTTCCAACACACTGGAACAATTATATTACAATAATAATACCAGATACCACTGTCAATTACAAAGTTTGGACATTATAAAAATATTATCGCATGGAATTCTTGTCAATGATCTCCACATCAATGGCTATAAAATTAAGTTAACCCAAGAAATGAAATCAACAGAACATTTGCAACAGAGGCAATATGTTGTAAGGATTTTTAAGAGTAAGCACAATGATATTGACCTTCTGCAGGAAATAATGTCTAGTGAAAAGGCAAATTTTCAGTCGAAATACTTTAGGAACAACTCTTGATAAATCAATGAAAGATCAATGCAACAACAAAGTGTAATGGTGTGTATTATATTGTAGGCTGGTGGACTGAACACTCTTAACTTTTCCAAAAATGGTGGAAATGCGATAACAGTAAAGTCAGAATTATTACCACAAATGGTTATGACCTTTGTGGCTTTACCCGCTACACAAGAAATATCTAGACCAAATCAACTCTTGCACCACTGATGCAACTGGCATAGAAATAGTAAACCACTGAGATTTGTCAATGCTTTAAATAAAAATTAAATTGTATTTATCAAGGGCCAATTGCAACTCTGCTGAAAATTTTCTGCTTTAAATTAAGTAGGTACACTTGGTTTTAGCAGCTTACACTGAAAACTAGTAGTCAATACCAGATTGTGGACTTGCAACTGCCTCTTAACACAAAAGCTGGAAAAAGTCAGAGTTGGAGATGGCAAAGCACTCTATAAACAAGGAATACCATTCAGCACTTCATAATGTTGATTAAATACTTTTAACATCCATGCTGAATGATCGTTTAGTTGTAACAGAATCCTGAGATACACAAATCTTCTTTAATAAAACGAAAAATTATTCATTTCAAATTGAACCAATTAACCGGGATACCAATGCCATGTGACTTACAATTCCTTCATAGCAAAATATCTAGTATTATAAACTTTGTCAAGGTGGAGTACCTACAATGTTTCCGGCAAGAAATGGAACTTTATATTAATACCACCCATTTTATGTTTTCAAAAGAAGATTAGAATTCCCTTAAACTGTAACAGAGCGTTCTGGTAGCTCAGTGGCTAAGGCGCTTGCTTTCAAAACTTTCGCTGCTCCTGCCTCGGGCACGAATCCCGGCAGGCGCAGGAATTTGAGAGTTGTGTTTAATCATATGAGCTATGCCAGGACGCTCCGTGGTTCGGATTCCACATTAAACTGTAGGAAAGGAACTGGCCGTCCTACCTCTGACACAATGGGTTAGTATGCCTCCTTCGGAAGGATCCAACCAACCTTCGGGTTGTATACTAAACAGGACTCCTATAGTACAACAATTCAGTTACAATCCACCTTGTTTGTGAATGAGAAATGCTATCCTCTTTCCAACAGTGTGCTTCTCAAAAGATTATGTTGAAATGAATCTAGCCATTTAAAACTGTTATCCTACATACATCAGTAATGAAGCGACTTACGTTTAAATTGCCAGACAGACACATGAGTATGACTTACATATATTACTTAGACTTGCAACCTTTCATGGAACAATTGTTCCATATACATTATTTTAGAACACTTCTCAATCTAATGTTACTTTCCCTAATGTTGCAATGCTTAGTTTGGATGGATCCTTTATTTCCGATTGGAGACATCTTTCCAACAGCTGATGTATGGATGCAATGTCAAAGCTAGAATTGACACAGAAAGGAATTATAATCAATGGCAGAAAAACTTCTAGAGATTCACAAATGACACTTTTGGCCAATAACAGTGATGAACTCCAAACCTTAACCTTGGTTGTAGAGACTATTTTTTCTGTTGGTTTTAAAGAATATGTGTGCAAGTTCCATCGATATTGGATAAAAACTGAGGGTATATGTAAGAACATTGACAAAAATTAAGGGGAAGAGGGATTGGGTTTTCGCAAATCAAGTGTATACAGATATGCATGTGCAAATTTCCATCAAAATCAAATAAAAAAATATGGCTTCCTATAAAATTAAGGGTTGTAAAGGGAGAGAGGTGGTGATTTTTTGTTCTTGTCAGAAACATGTGTGCAAACAATAACTCACCAAAGTTTCATTGTAATTGGAAAAATGGTACAGGAACACTTGAACATACAAACATTCATTTTTATATATAAGATTGAGGAGCATGAAGTCAGCACATAACTTCAAAGTTTAATATCTAGCTATCTCCTTTACATTTTGAGCTGTTATTCACATATATGTCTTAGGGCGAAATTTTGTGACCTTATTTATCTCTCAAAGATGCTTCTACTAAATTTTAATTTATATCCATGACGTAAGCATTAAGGCGCAGAGAGTCGACAATACCTTGACAATGAGACTAAGGGTGCGTTTATGTTGGAGCTGCGATAAACGATGAGAGCGACGATAAACGCAGCGACAAGAGCGGCGCTCAATTTCTTTCTTCGTGCAGTGTTTATATTGGAGCTTCGATAATAGCGTAGAATCGTGTTTTATATTGCGCGCAATTGTCAACCGGCCAGACATGTAGAAGAAATCTAGCTTATTTCTTTCGTATAGGAGTTGTAAGAGAAATAATTATGAAAAATACTTCAACTACTTCATATGACGATTCCAGAGGAACAGGATTTCGTAAAAAAAATAGCCGAAGATTGTTACAATATTTCTAATTTTCCGAATTGCGTGGGAGCTGTCGACGGAAAATACTTCAGAGTTACTTGTCTTGCCCACTCAGGCTTCAGGTTCCACAATTACAAGATTTTTTTCTATTGTCAATGCTAATTATAAATTTATAAACATTGAAGC
This sequence comes from Vandiemenella viatica, assembly GCA_031002005.1. Classification (NCBI taxonomy): domain Eukaryota; kingdom Metazoa; phylum Arthropoda; class Insecta; order Orthoptera; family Morabidae; genus Vandiemenella; species Vandiemenella viatica. Next base: position 173,876,921 of record JARYHS010013630.1, read on the forward strand.
TCGAGGTAATGGTAAACAGAGTGATGGTGGAACAGTTAGATCTGCAGTTCTGTATGTATCTTTAATAGATGGAAGACAGAATATTCCAAATCGTTCTGCCAAATTCTGAAATCACTGAACCTCGTGTTTTTTTATAGGTGACGAGGCTTATACATTTTTAAATAATTTATTAGATCCTTATGGACAATATTTAGATGCAGGTAAATGATACCTCAATGCTAGGTTATCGTGAACATGAGGAACCTTCAAATGTACCTTTGGCATAATTTATTCTAAATGGAGAATTTTAGCCACAACAATAGATGCTTCTGTAGTCGTAACTGACAATATTAAGAAGACCATTTTTTTTGCTCCATAATATTATTGACTGAAAAGGTATTGAATTTCGAAGAAACTAACACTTAAATTCCTAAGAATTTGACACCAATATTGGAAGGCCAAAGCAATCTGCAAAAAATACCGGGATCTTATATAAAATCTACTTTTGTTACAATTAGAAATAAATTAATACGAATTTCTACATATTATGCATTTAATTTGATATTTATAATTTAAATTACTTTTAATAGAAAAATATTTTTTCAGTAAGTTATGTACAATTTCTCTTTCGCTGTATTAATATTTTATTTTTTTACTTTAATCTTCAGTTTGTAGTGTTCACACATTAAAAAGAGTTTAAATTACGGAAATCGCACTAATTAAAAACGTTTAGAATTGTTTGTTTTATTGTATTTAGTGTCCATTTCATCCTACAATTTGTCTATAACGAATCTGTTATGGTGATTTTTGTATTTACTGTACCACAAAAGGGACCTACTAAAAACTTCACCGATCAAACGGTCGCAGCCACCCTCGATAATAGCGAAGAAAATGCTCGCAGCCATTAGCGCCGCTCTCATCGCTGCTCTGCTACAATTCGTTGCTCTGCGCGCTGCTCCAGTATAAACACCTCCATTGTCGACAATGTTTCACTTTTCTTCGCTTCGCTAGTATCGTCGCTCTCATCGTTTATCGCAGCTCCAACATAAACGCACCCTTAGAAAATTCTACTTTTCTGCTCAAAATTATTAACTTTTATAAAACTGAAAAAATGTTCTTGATCCTTATGATTTGCTCCCTTTCCTTTCTTCTATCTATTTTATTACAAATTTTTATTTTCATTAGATTACGAAAAAAGCATATTTAAAATTTATTTAATTACTCAAATTTATAATCAGGGTGCTTCCTCCCGAAGTTAACAAAAACATGTGATATCAAAATCTAATGTAGCTCTTTGAATCAATTAATAATTTCAAATTTTGCACTAAAAATTGAAATATCTTGTTTACATTTTGAAAAATGGAACAAAGAATTTTTATTCAATTTTGCTATAACTGGAAATAGTGAATCTGCTCTTGGTAAATGTCCTATGAACAATACAAGTGTTTGGAAATGGTACAAATGTTTTGAAGAGGGCCATGAAGATGTTAAATACGAGAAGCACCCTAGAAGTATTGTAAAGGTCCAAATATTATTATGGGTATGAGAATAAATATTATAAGATTGATTCGTGAACATGTGAGAGAGCTGCTCCACTTAGCGCAGCCGTAGCGGCCTCAGCTGCTGAGTCGCGAATTCCATACACATGCCACAGAGCAATGCCCTGGCTAGCATCAGTAACTTGATAGTATTTAAAGGGAGACGCCATCTTGTCTCGCTCTCTGCAGTTCAGTTGACCAACGAGACTGACACGATGTAGCAAGGTAATAGTTGCGAGTCGGTCTTCTGCCGCATGGCAGTTAGACATAGTCTGTCCTAGTCTTCTGGTAATATTAGTATTTCATTCTGTTCTATAGTTCGTATGTCTTACGTTCCAGCCTCATCATGCATTCCTAAATTCATAGTTTAACTTATAACTTGAGTCTAGTGCATCACTGTTTTATAATGTTCGCGTTGGGTTCTTATTGGGTATTCATAATCTTAACAGTAATCATTGGTTCCAAATCATGCCACAGTTAAATTAGTATCCCACGTCTGAAGGAGACTTAGTTCCATTATTGGTGATATCATATTGGTAATTCTGGGAACTACTGCGTGTGTTATTCCTCCCGTCATAACTTAGTCGGAAATACGGACGCATGTATTATGTTCGGTATCTAAAGAATAAAAGCTCTCATTCAATCAATTCTGCTGGTGTTCACAATCATTTATCAGTCGTTAGAGTAAGTTACCCCGTTGTTTCAGAGATAACGTATGTGATGTGAGTAATATGTCCCCAAGGTAAGAAGTACATGTTCATCTATTGCTTAGAGTAATGTTAGCCTTCATTGATTACTAATCAACACAGCTGGTGAATCTGCTTCACTAAACTCGCCTGGTGTCAGACTGGCAATTCCATGTAATTCTATATTAATCCGCCCACTTGATAGTTGCTCAATGTAATACTGTAATATCATAAAACGCTCACGAAGTGAAAGACCACTGTAAGCACGGCTAATCCTTTACAGTATCAACAACAGATGACAATGTCGAAAAAGTGAGAAAATGATAATGGACAATCGCCAACTATCAGAGATATTTGAATACTATTTGGCTGATGTTAAACAATTTTTTTTCCAGATATATACAAGAGTAGCTCCAAGATTGTAGAATTTCAGCCACATGCAGCACCGAATTAACATTGCTCTGAAGTTATTGAATGAAGTCAATGTAGATCTAGATCTGCTTAAATGGGTTATAACTGGCAATGAAACATTGGTATTCATGTTTGACATTGCACTGAGGCTCAGTTGTCCTAGCAGAAGCATCCTAAAGAGCCAGATCAAGAAATGTAAACCATGTTTGAACAAACGTGAAGGTTCTACTCGGTGTGATTTTAAATTTCAATAATGTAGTGCATCATGAGTTCTTGCCATCAAGTTGTACAGTAAACAAGTAGTATTACCTGGACACTGCTTGCATGAAGTCATTAAAAAAAAATGTGGTGAAAAAAATCATGGCAATTGCACCACAATAATGCATACACTTCATGGCTAGTTTGTGAATTTCGTCAAAAAACTTATACTGATATGATGCCTTAGCCTCTGTATTCACTGGACATGTCCCTATTTTCAAACACTGAAGAGAGATACAGAATTGCTGCAGGACCCCAAAGCCATATACTGTATATAAAAAGTTTGAGAAATATTTTGTAGATTAGGAAAGGCACTGGCATAAGGAAGCACTTTGAAGAGGGCAAAATTAATATCAATGAAAAAGCAAAAAAAATTTTTGTCGAGAAAAACTAAAATTCTGGGTATTTTCTGATCACACCTCATAGACAAACAACTACAAATACAGTCAGATATGATAGCTGTCTCTGCTATAAAAATAAGTAACAATTCCCAAGAGTTTATTTTTTTTTAATCAATCTTGTTTCATGGCAACTGCAGTGACTGGAGCACATACTGAGAGATATAATGCAAATGACAAAGCACCAGCTGGGTATTACATGATATATGCTGTATTGTAAGTGCACAGATCCTATTGTTCTTAGGTTATATTAACAGAGTTGTTGGAGGGTTTTTGGGAGGGACCTTCAGAAATAACTGCACAAGCCAGCAGGATGAACTAAGATAGTTTAGGCTCATTTTTGAAGCAAAATATAAATGAGATGGTTGTCACAGACGAGGCTCTAGTCACTGAATGATTTCTAGTATAAAGAGTTGTCAGTTACCATGTTAATGGTGTGGTCCAAGACACCCTCTTCTGTATCCATTGGGGATAAAAGTGGATGAATCAGAAATTATCAGTGGCATGGGGATACAGGCAACAATAGGAAGCACAAAATTAAAGACCCCAAGGTATCTTAAGGCCATGTAATACTCTCAAATTATGTACTGAATAATGGCTTCTTCATGGGAAAAATAGTTTCCAGGTCAGAATTCCAGGTGGGGATTGCTCAGGAAAAAGTCATCAGAATTGATAATATTCCATTAGTCAAAGCACGGAATATCAGAATTCAGGATACAGCAGGTAGATTAGAAAACTTAAACAGAGGAACGGAATGAATTCAGTTAGACGTTGTCGGTATTAGTGAGAATAATTGGAAGGATTCGGGTGTGAACAATATGTAATAATTAGCACTCAAGTTGTCAGTGGAGTTATTTTGTGGGATTCAATATGAAAAAAAGGGTTTAGTTATTACGAACAGTTTAGAGATGAAATTATTTTGATGATGATAAAAAGTAAGCACACATCTGCCTCACTAGTACAGGTGTATAAGCCAGCATCACAAGAGTATGGCGATGGAAAAGAAAATTATGCTGACATTGAGGAATCAATTCAATATGTGAAGGGGAAGGAAAATATAATAATCATGGGGTATTGGTATGTGGTAGCACGAGGAGGAAAAGAAGACAATATTGTTGAGAATTTCAGTAAATTGGCTCTAGCATAAACACTATGTTAAAAATCATCGAGAAGTATATTTATCCCGAAAACACCCAGAGGATCTCTTGGTTATGTCATGGCTAAGGGAACATCCATAAACCACGTAGCTCCATTTTGGTTTGGCTTCCTGTGAATCCCCCCCCCCTATGTAGCCAAATGTGGCTTTTGCCTCTACCCCCCCCCTCTGCCACGTAGCATGTAGCTTTTTCCCCTATTCGTTCCAGAAAACATTTTGTACGGTTTTCTCTTGTCAGACTATCGTAAATTACATACGGAGATAATTAAACGACGGAAATAAATATCCACATGCTGTTGTGTGTTCTGTACCTCATTTTAACTGTAAAAAATAATAATGGAAAGCTAAGTGGCCTGGATAGGAGCACCCTCCCCCATGTAGCTTAGCTTAGCTTTCCAGTCACAGCCCCCCCCCCTCCCTTAGTCCAAGCCACGTAGTTTATGGACGCTCCAGAAACAAGTTCTAGACTGTAAAGTATACCTGGGAGATGATACAGACTAGGGATGTAACGGATATCAGCATCCGCAAGTGCGAAACTTTCGCATGAATTTCTACATCCGCTTCCGCATCCGCATCTGCAATTTTTTATGTTTTGTTTACATTGCAATATATATCATTCTTTTCTCTTTATTCGAGATTCTGCCCATCGTAGCTTAGCTAACAAAACAGTGATTGTTTTCTGACGGTTTTGCAATAAAAGTAACAATGAACTAAACGGTGTTATTACTTAAGCCACGAATTTACTAGTTTAAACTTGCAAGTTAAGTAAAGGTCGGGCTACAATAGACAGCACCGAACCGTCACTGTCACCGACCGACACTTTTCTTATTGTTGTCGCTCACTCGATTGAAGTGAGTTCAAACGACACCGCACGGTGTGTCTGCAGTCATTAGTTGGATCTAATTTTGGACGGTGTGGACCGGTCGATATGGAGAATCGTATACTAGGAGTTCAGAAATTTCTGGTCCTTTACGACTAAATGTTGTTTTAGCGTTACTGATTGCTTTAGAAAAGCGTCCATTTTTTCAGCCTTACTTTAGGTACATCAGATGTTCCTAAAATGTATGTATAGCCCTTGCATGTTCACGTTAACAAATGAAATTGCCAGACGTGAAGGTCGATTTTAAGGCCTGTAAAAATTGCATCCGAAACCCGGATTTTGAACCGGGGACCTTCCATACCCGAATCACACGCCGCAAGCATCTGACTTTAGAAGTACTGAAAAATATGTATTTAATCATGTAAAAGAACATTTGTGTTTTGGGATAACAAAAATAAATGCTACAGAAAAAAAGTATGTTGATTTTATTATGGTTGAATATTTATTTGTCATTACATCCAGATTTGTCTCTTGACACAGATGGATACGGCGTACGATTGGGGTACTGAAAGTCCTTTGTTCAAATCCTTGTCTCAGCTGCAAGTTTCATGAGTCTTAAAATTGACAGTTACCTCTGGCAAAGCTTTGATTTTGTTAATGCTAAGATGCTGGGACGCTCCGTGGTTCGAATTTCACGTTAATCTGTAGGTCTCCTTTTGAAAATAGGTGACAACGATACAGGTACATTGCGCCGCTGATAAGAAACTCTGTGACTGAAATTTTTAGATCACACGAAATTATTATTAATTTACACAATATTTACAGTCTATGTTTAAATTAAAATGTATAATAATCTTATTATTTTTTGTTGAAAAAATATTGAGTGAATCGAAAGGAACCTGTAACTGCTTCCACGGACCATCAAGAGTTCTTTTATCGAAAATCGGAACTTGTAGGTCCTACAAGTTGTACTGTGAATGCGCCACTGGAGCAGTGGGAAGGTGGGTCGCGAGCACGGAACTGAGCGTAGTGAGTAGGCGGTAACGGCCTGGCCTCGCATTCGGAGGACGGCGGTTCGAATACCCGTCCGGGCATCCAGATTTGGGTATTCCATGGCTTCCCCATATCACTCCAGGTGAATGCTTCCATTAAAAGACCATCGCCGAATTCCTTCCAGTTCCAAACCCCGATCTTTTCACGCCTCTAATGACCTCGACGTCGACGAGGCGTATAGTTATATATATATTAAAAAAAGCGAGCGTGGAGATGAGCGGTGGTGTGGCCTTGTGCTTGACGAACTCCGCAAAGTTCATATGATAACGACTGGTTTTTAGACGCGTACGTAATTGTTTAAATAATTTAATTCACTTGTGAAATCATCCCACATTTTTTGTTGTTGAAAGATCAGGCAAAAATAAATCAATATGGCTGTATTATATGGAAATAGAATTTAATTATGAAAAAAGATTGTTTTTTTAAATTTATTTTTGATAAAATATTAGAAACTAAATAATTATAAATTTATTTTTCCACATCCGCTTCCGCTAAACATCCGCATCCGCAGATGTCAAGCTCTGAACATCCGCATCCGCCAACGCATCCGCAAAGATGACATCCGCAACAACCCTAATACAGACTCAGACCAGTCTGATTGTTGTGAAGTGCGGAAAGAAGTAGCACAAAAAAACATTAATTGAGTGGACTGAATCTCACATGAGAGATAAAGTTGAAGAAACTAGCAATATAATTGAATAGTAGAAAGCTGTGTAGAGAGAAATAATCAAAGCTGATAAAGATTGGGCATTAGAAAAGAATCTGGCCAAAACTTTAAGTCACAGAAGAAAGTTTGGAGTCGATGTGTCAAAAGAGAAGGCACAAGAATGCTCATGATGAAGTGGGATTACAACAGTACAAATAAAAGCAATTTAATCATTTTTAATGGGACAAGTTCACTGAAGACCCTCATATGGATGTGCAGAAACTGGATAAACACTTGAAAAATATTACAGATTTGTTGAATTGGTAAAGACCATATCGCATAAACACATCCATTGAGGCTGTAGAATACTGTACATACCAATGAAAACTCCTAAGCTCTAACAGAGCACTAACAATAGCTCTTTGAGGATGATCCCTATGTGAAGAAATCGGCAAAGACCTCCTACAGGCTATATTACCCTTGAGAACAGCAAAATATTGTAATCTAATTTCAAGAATACATACAAAACAAAAGTCACATGGACTGCCAATTATTAAAAACAAATTAATAATGATCCTTCAATCGACCCCCTCCCAACCAAGGAACACCTGACCATAAAGCACATGAACTATTTCTTTTGCTGTCACAAGTCTCTCAACTTGTTTGAAGTCATCTCCATGTCGGTCTACCTTGTTCTAACCTCTTCACCTCAGTATACCTCCAAAAACCTATGTCTTCAATAACATGCTTTGTATATTCTAATCTTTGTCTTCCTCTACAGTTCTAATTTTTGACTGTTACCTCTATGAACAGATTGGTTAACTTGTTAACCAATCCCATATGTCTTAAAATGTGACTCACCACCCTATCAATTCTTACTAAGACTCTTGCACGAACTTCTTTCCTCACCCATCAATCCCAAAATTCTTTTCAAACTTTATCTGTCCACTTAATTTTCAGCATTCTTCTGCAGTACCACATTTCATATGATTTAATTTTCTTTCTATCTGATATTCTTAAAGTTCAAACATTGCAGACATGAAGTGCTGTGTTCCACATACAGAGTTTTAAAAAGTCCTTTCTGAGTCCTAGAACAATACATGACATTTTAACAGGACAATGTCATCAGCAAATCATAGCGTACTGATTTTTTTTTCTTCTGGGACACTTATGCCACATTCAAATTTTTCTTTTTCTTGCTTTATTGTTTCCTCTACGTACAAGTTGAAAATCGATGAGATAGACTACACACTTGCCTAACATGCTTTTTAACTAATGCGTGTCTCTCACAATTCTCTACTTTTATTACAATTACTTCGTTCTAATGTAGAATCAAATATTACTCAATGGTAAAACCAGCAGGAAGTGTGAAAATAAGAAGCTTAAAAGATATACCAAAGAGGAAGACTATCCTGGCACTCACTTCACTATAAAGGGACTATATACCTCCATCTGCTCAATGGAGAACAATAAACCTACTGGACTAGATGACCTGTGATCCAAACAAATAAAAATGTTTAAACATTTTGCCATACCGAGGTCCGTGAATGACTTAACACAGTAAACAATTTTTTGGTCTACTTTCCTTGTATGCCTGCTACATACAGCCTTTGAGATAATGATCCTCAACAGAATCTCAGAACATGTAGAGCAAATTATCATTAAAGAGAAATCTTAATATGGGAGGTCATGTCGTAGAAAAATCTTAAACCTCCTACTGCATAAGGAATAAGTATGAGGACAGATCACAGGTGCCGCATTTATTGATCTTACTGCCACTTACTACATGATCAATCGTAAGAAACTTATTACAAAAATATACAATAGTACAAACAACTTCCAGCTGGTGTAATTCATCTGATACTTGTCACAGAATAAGCGATTCTTTGTTTCACTGAAGACAAAAATGAGCGGATTGCAGAGTCGGAAAATGGCCTCCCACAAGACAGTGTTCTTGCCCTGCTGATGTACATCAGCCAACGTCTGGTGTAAGAGCCAAAATGTTGATGGGGGGTTAACCATAACATTCTGTCTTAACTTTGACCATGTGTAGCCATAAATAACTATTCAGCTTTGGCTTAGCTATAATAAAAGGTCGCCACTTAGCTTGTATAATCCCAAACTAAGAAAAGGTATTTCAAATAACATTCACAAGTCTAAAGTTGGTAAAAATCAGTATATTCTTGAAAGATCTTGCAAAGCCAATGAAAGAACAGGCATCAGACAAATTCTCAGAAGTTATATTTGCAAGTCCGATTCAAGCCAGACCACAACCCATAGTTCAAATTATAATTAATTATCACATGAAAGTATGTAAAATTTCGCCACACACTTCTACTGTTATATTCGTTTAAAAACGACCGACACTACAGTAGTCCCGAGGCCCCACATGGCGTAATACTACTTAAAAACTGCATTATAGTCATTCAGACTGAAACTACAAAACTTTGTGGTGCCTACATCTCACCAACACGTGCATTCGGAGGCTATAAGAACCAGCCTTCCGACGGATCCGACTCTTCACCAGAAGATGGCGATGGAGACTCAGATCACCAAAATATCGTGTGGAAACACCTTAATTACTTGGCTAGTCTCCAGAGAAGACTACATCCATTCTCAACGCTGAGAAAGACTTTGTTCCTATATAACTTCTAGAGAGCTGATCAGATATCAAATCTCACCGTCTGAAAGGTTTCATCATCCTTCTGCTCTTGAAAACTAAAATAATACTACCACTCTGAAACTTTGAAAATTGCTAGAACTTGTAACAAAAGTCAACTCTAGTTATAAAAAATTTCGTAACATTAATAGTTTAGCCGAAAATAAATAATTTTGATACGAATTTTCGAAAAGTTACTCCAGGCAAATGCTTAAGGCTGATGCAACGCAAAATGCTATCTTGAAAACTGTAAAAATCTGGTTTCTTGCTTGAATTAACATAGAAACTGACTTCAAACTTGATATGGAATACTATTCAATCTAACTCGTGGTTCTAAGAACAAATTTTGTCACGTAGTTACAAATTAATAGATTTGTGACACTGGGCTCTTGCTCCTTTGTCTACACAGAAGACACAGTCATTGTTGCCCAGGATAAAACTTCATTGCATACAATGACACCAATTTCATTACCATCTACAAGACACTGAGCAGAACTGTAGTGAAATTTGTCATAAGAATAATATATTAAAATCTAATGAAGGTACTTGCAGCAGCCTATCATCTCCCACACACAACCTTGAAAGTCTTGAATAGACTGAGCACTTGTGTATCTCGATGTAAAGAAAACCTATAGAAATGATTTTACATCCGAGATAATTAGCCCTATCAATGCAGACACTGCAAGACCCATAACAACTGCTGATCATTAAGAAACTCAACAAGCCTTTTATACTTGACAGCCTGCTTACAGATAACAAAAAGCCATTTCAGGATGCTGCATACTGGGCCTCATGTGATATATAAATGGTTACGAATTCTAGACTATACTTCACAGAACAGTTCAATTTGTTCGTTTAACTGTATATTGTTTTCCTGAATAATGTTTTATTGTATGTTTGGTTTGTTCCTCAAATTATAACTAGTTGTTGCCCAGGACTTTGTGTTTGTAATTTTTTTTTTATTGATTTCTACCAACATGCAACCATTTTAGAACATGATTGGAGACTTGAGGCTAGTACCACACACAAATGCAATGATCTGCAGAAGATATTTATGGCTGTCAAGTTAAATATAGGGTCACACGTCTTTGGTTGAAACCTAAAAATGCTCTGGTTGACTACTTTCAACCTTTATATTTTCCACACCACCCCAGCTACTGACAAGCAACCACCATAGCGCATTACGGAGACTCGAGGTTACTAGTACACTCAAAGACCAGTGATCAATGTTAGGTGGTTATGGGTGGAAAGTGGAACATAGGGACTAATCACGTACTAATAAATATGAAAATTATCATACACTAAAATAAACATCAAACGATTCAAAATAACTGGTTGGGATAGTACACAGAACAACAGAAAGAAAAGTGGAAAATATATTTGGTGAAGATCAGTTTGGGTTTAGGAAAACTGAGTGCAGAAGAAACAATCCAGTCCTTTACATCAATACTGGAAGGACGAATAAAAAAAAAACAAGGATGCATTAATGGCAATTGTGGATTTAGAAAAAAAGCCTCTCAAAATGTTACAAGAGTCAAAATGTTCCAAATTTTAAATAAAATAGGCCTCAAGCATTAATACACAAAAATACTTTATAACATATATAAATATGACCGATCTTTTATGGAAGAAGTCAGTGACAAATGGACAAACCGAGATGAACACTGCAAAAGAAGACACGGTACCCCTCAGGACAGAAGAGCACAAACAGGTCCATTCAAAACGAATAAAGGACTCCTGGGGCCAAAAGAAGATGAAACTCGCTTGCCAATTGCAGAATGCTTAATGTAGTCCTAGGTACTTCTTTTCTTTTTTGTTTATGACTTCACACCTCACCGACGTCGAGGTCATTAGAGGCAGGAAAGGACTGAGGACAAGGAATGGGAAGGAATTTGGCCATGGCCTTCTGAAGGAAGAATTCTGGCATTCACATAGGAGTGATTTGGGGAAACCATGGAAAACCCAATCTGGATGCCTGGACAGGGATTCAAGTCTGCGTCCCTCCCGAATACGAGACCAGAATGATTAACAGTTCACCCACCACACTCAGCTAGTCCTATTTGGCCTCAACAAATATATAGAGAGGATCACATGGAAGCATCCATTAAAAAGGGTGCGAGACATGACTAGCCTAGCCACATTAAAATTAAACTTGTATTTAGAGGAAGCACTAATGGAATGAAAGAAACATTCCAAGATGTCATAAATGAACAAGCAGAAAGCAATCAGTGTATTTCGATTTGCTGAAAACATTGCCATTAGTAAATAATAGTGAGGATACTGAGGATATTGAAAATATTACTGAACAACATGAACAAGACTAATTTATACCAAATATATCATAGCAAAAAAATGTCAGGAAATATGGCACAAATGACAGAAATAACAGGTAGGTGTAAAAATACTCAGATTTAAAAAAGTGATAGGAGAATTTTATAATTTAGAAAGTAAAATCTACCACTGATGTCTGAAGCAGGAACGAAACCAGAACAGCACTTTAGTTTCAAATATAGGCCTAGCTCTCTGAATGATGTTTCTAAACTTGTTTGTATGGAACACAGCCCTTAACCCTTTGACTGCTGACAGCGGATCGTCTACCCGACGCGCTGAGGCCGGCTACCTGTGCTAAGTGATTATTCCTGGGGACGGAGCGGCCTGCGCTGTCTCACACGCCCAGTGCTGGATGTTCCTGGCATTACCTCTCACGGCTGATACACAATAAATACTCTCACTACATAGTTTCTCTGCAAATAAATTATTGCAGAATCAAACAATCATTAACCTTATTTTTCATCACTAATAATTACATCTTGCTTTTAGTTTTTACTAGATTTTCGCAGCTTATGTCGAATTCTTAATGATCTTAAATTTAACTTAATAGTTTACTGTTCTTTCCTGCATACCCGTTTATAACAACTGCAATTTTCTATATGTTCCTTACTGTATCAGTGTGTTTTTGATGCATTTTAAAGAGCGTAGATTCGAAGAAGATGCTAGAAATATTTTACTTCCACACTTACATACCGCGTTCAGACCACGACTGTTAAATTAGAGATATTCGAACTTATACAGAGAGTTAAAGGCATCCGATTTTTCCTCAGTGATATTCACGAATATTAAAAGACACCTGAAAATGATAATTGCACAAGCATCTTCCCCCACACACCGAAATTTGGCTTGCGGAATATCTTTGTAGATGTAGATTCCCAAAATATCTCGATGTTGACTGAATGTTTGCTGCGCTTTGTAATTACCCGATTATGCATAATTTTGTTTCTTTGATGAAATTTGTTCCACATAAGTACTCAACAGATTTTTCAACATTTCAAAGCTGTGAAGTGTCTGTCCATTATTACGCGAGTTGAAATAGGGCAGGGGGGGGAGGGGGGGGAGTTCGGAGAAATCTCACGAAACCTCACCAAAGTAACAAAAAGCGGTATCTGGACATAAGTTCACCAAGAATTGCGGTATTTAGAAGAACATCTCTGGTCCAATATTAGCTAATTTTCAATTTTTTTCACGCGATGCATCAGAAGACAAATAGCTATGAAACAAAAAATTTCATCATATTCAGTATCTTTCCACTTTGATATTCAAGAATGCACTGATTCTGGAATATTCTCCATAGTGGTAATATAAAACCGTTTCTTTTCATCAGCTATATATTTCATCAGTTCTTCTGCAAAAAAAAAAAAAAAAAAAAAAAAAAAAAAAAAAAAAAAAAAAAAAAAAAAAAAAAAAAAAAAAAAAACATGAAAACTGACAGAATATTTGGCACATTCCCTATTTGACACACATGTCCCGACAGCGTATCATCAAATGCATGTCTAACTGGACGAAAATCATTTTCTTTCCAGTCAGATTTATCACTAAGACGTAATTTCTTCGTAAGCGTTTCACATTCACTTTCTGATTCTTCAGATTCAGAACAACTAACATCTCTTGTTGAAACATGAGACTGCATTGTCACCCTTGCTGACGAGTATGGTTTATGACTACAGCCTTCCGATTCTGTGGAAAAGCTATCACTTCCATCAAAATCAAGTAGTTCATCTTCAGTGTCACTCCTCTTACGAATCTCCATGATTTCTTCCTCAATGCACCCGATGACGTCTTGCCATTTTCTTCATAAAATACAGGACACAAAGAAGACTGATGTAATTTCTGTTGAATAGTGAACTGTAGAGCAACGCCTAGGCTCCCTACAGACAAACATTCGGACGATAAGCTAGCGACCAGAACTGCAAAAGGCAGGTGGGTGCGGCTTAACTCGTCTACAGCCTTCAGGGGAAAACCGGTGGCTGCGTCTAAACTCGTCATTAGCACTCGGGGCCAGCAGGCAGCATGACGTGTATACACGTCAACAGCAGTCAAAGGGTTAATGGAAGTTAAATTTGGACTTTCAAAATTTCCGGAAAAAGGGAAAACTGAATCTTTTGAAATCTAGAGTTACAGGACATTTAAAGTTAAGTGGACTGGTAAGGTATGAAATAAATGTAATTTTGGAAATGATGGGTGAAGAAAGAGGTTTTGTGGAAAAATCTCTAAATAAGAAGGGACATTTTAAGACGTGCAGGATTGTTTAACGTATTAGTGGGGGAATAGTCAAGGGAAGAAATTGTAAAGAATATAAAGATTGGAATATGTAAAACATAATTAAGATCATAACGGGGTTTTTCAGATGTCTGAAGGGCAGGAGGGGGGGAGGGGGAGGAGTAAATTGAGAAAAGTAGTAGTAAACGTCAGTGTAACTATACTTATAGTCCGGTCAATTTAGCCCGAAAAATAGGGGTACCCTTGCATAAATTCCCAACTAAGCTGAAAATTTGCATGAACGTTAGGGATGTCCATTATAATGATATTGTGAAAAGTCCCCATCGATCCCGTGTATGCAAAAAAAATTATACAAGGTTAAAGTTCGCAAAAATAGGTTTTTTGAATTTTTTTAGCGAAACGGTTAGTTTTATGATAAAAACTAGCTCAGACAAAAATTGTAGATCATGTAATTATCTACAAAAATTCTTCTCACACTTTTTCCCCTAAGATTTACCATTTCTGAGAAAAAGCCATTATAAAACTCACTAAAGTTTTATTCTCCATAATATGCATGACTACGCTGTCTATGTACATCGTTGGACGCATAATATAAGTAAGTATAAATATAACTCTGTTAGACTAATACATTGATGTAAGACTGGAGATTTTCTCGGCGTTGTAAATGAATAAAATTTTCTCGAGTAACTAGCCGAGTTAGTCCATCGTTTGACCACGACGTTTCGGCGGTCACAATCTCTGCCGCCATTGTCAATACATTGATATTGAATGATAATTCTGAGAATATGAGCTGAAAAGAAACCTAGTCCCACATTTTATGTGAACACGTGGCCTTAAAAGCAACATCTGTCTGCTGTTCAATTGTTTACTTGGGAGTGCCCATTCTGCTAAACTATGGATACAATATGGGAGATTGGCAAGCTCACTTGAACTCCGTTAAAGAAATGCTTCCTTATTTCCATGCATCAGGACATTTTCCTTACACTAACTCTGCGCACTTATATCTGCAAGATATGTTAAAATTAAATGAATCTAAGAATCCTAGTGTTTACCAACGATTTCCTGGAGGATTTTTCACGGTTAGAACGTTCTAATAAGTTATGTTGTAGGACTTCAACGGATATAGTGATAGAGCAGTCAATGATGAAATCTATGAAGACAGATGGAGGTATTGCTCGAGGAAGGAGTACTAAAGAGAGTGTCATCAGCAAATGGGTTTATAGTATGCTTGCAATGAATACCGTTTGTGAAGCATTGGAAGATCGCGCTAGTGTAAGAATGGATACATCAGATCAGCATGTTGATGCAAGTGACTCACGAGCAAAGAAAGATGCTAAAGATGTACAAAAACTTCTTGAGTTGTTTTCATCACATAATCCTATTCCAGAGGTTAACCAAATATTGTCTATTGCTAGTGGAGTCGTTGGTGATGATAAAATTAACTGCCATAAAGCTCGCAAAGTTGGGATTTCCATCATGTCTAAAATGACAGGACTGACATTTGATAATATTAAACTCAAGCGTGCTGATAAAGTAATTCCTCTTTTAGCTGTGAGTGGCACCATAAAAATTCATGATGAGAAAGTACCTGTTGACCCTGTGTTATTATTTCAACGCATGAGTATTACTACAGCATTTGACGATGAAATTGAAAAATATTTTGAATATGAATTAGCTCCCTACCCGTTGTCCTTATTCGATGAGCTTGGAATGCGGATATCACAAAAATCAGCCATTTATGATTGTTTTCAAAAGTAAACATTGATATTGACAACATAAATGTTACATATACTATCAATGCAGGTTATTTATTGCAGCGTGTGGTCTGGGATCGAGAAGATACATTCAGCAACATCTCAGATAAATATGTACAGTATATACGCAGACATGTTGGTCAAAAAGTAACTGTAGTATTTGATAGCTATACCGATTCTGCAAAAAATATTAAAGCCGCAGAACAATGTCGCCGTGTGACAAAAACATCGGCATCTTCTGATATTCTCTTTGACCAATTTATGACAGTCCCAACTAGCCAACAACAATTTCTGTCAAACACTCACAATAAGTCTCGGCTCATTGAATTGCCCAAAGAAAAATTTACTGTTGAGCATATTTCAGTCAAGCAAGCTGACAATGACGCTGATATACTTATCGTAGAAACTGCAATAAATAAATTTAATCCAGTTGATTTAAATGATTGTTGTTGGTGAAGATATTGTTAGTATTACTTACCGCTCACACTCCAATTGAAAAAAAATCATTTACTTTTTAAAACCAGGCAAGGCTCAACAACAGTCGGAAACTTTTCAAGTACAAGTTGTTTATCGGCTTATCCTAAATGTAAAGATCACATTTTATTTTTACACGCCTGCCTGTGATACAAAATCAGCATTGTTCCGGAGTGGTAAAATGACAGTTCTTAAATTATTTGAAAAGCAAGATCTAATTGGATGTGCACAAGTTTTTGAGGATATGAACTCTACTCCAGAAACTCTAATCACCAGCGGAATTCGCTTTCTTCTTTCTGTGTATGGAGCTCCAACAAAAATTACTTGCATAGATAAGTTACATGACTTATCTTTTGCAAAAGATGCACATAATAAAAAAACGTGTGCAATTAGCTTGTCTTCCTCCAACCTCGGCTTCTGCTCACCAACATTTTTATCGAGTGTATTACCAGGTTCAAGTATGGCTTGGTAATCAACTGGATCCAGAAGAATGGGGTTGGAAGCTAACTGATAATGTATTGGAACCAATCCACACTCTACTTCCACCTGCACCAGAAAAGCTCCTATGTTTTTGTAACTGCAAAAAGGGGTGTAATTCAAAATGCAGCAGCAAAAAAGTGAGCTTATTTTGTTCAACAGCATGCACCAGTTGTCAAGGCCAGTCATGTTCAAATGTTGAATCTCCAACAGAAGAAGATACTTACATCAACGACGAAACAACTGATGTATCACTGTTACAACAATTTGTGTCGACTCAAGAGGGTGTAGAAGAAGAAGAAGATGATGATGGAGGAAGAGGAGGAGAAGTTGAATAAGAAGACCTGACATTCCATTAAACCAGTAAAATAGACCGTGGAATTGGCCTACTGGGGAAACTAAGTTAAAAAAAACGCACCGTGTACACTACCCCCCATACGTGGCGTGGAAATGTGTGTGTATTTTTTGGAGAATACAACTTCAGTGAATTTTAGAATGGCTTTTACTCAGGAATGGTAAATCTTAGGGAAAAAGTATGAGAACAATTTTTGCAGATAATTACATGATCTACAATTTTTGTCTGAGCTATTTTTATCATAGAACCAACCGTTTCACTAAAAAATGCAAAAAAACCCATTTTTGCAAACTTTGACCCTGTGCAAAAAATTTTGCACACACAGGATCGATGGGGACTTTTCACAATTTCATTATAATGGTTTCCTTAACGTTCATGCAAATTTTCAGCTTGTCGGGAATTTATGCAAGGGTGAATGTCTATTTTGACCGGGCTATTACTGCAGCTGGACTAGTATACAAAAGCTTACTGTGAAATATGGCACAGGAATAAATTACAGCAAAAAAAGAACTATTTCACAGTTTTTTTTTGGAATCCATACAGCAATAAAAAAGTAACATGAATTTTGAAACTGTGAAAGCTGTATTTCATTTATGAAACTTAATTTTTGTTTTGGTAGCTCTGGTAGTAACTTATGTGTTAAATTTTGGGTAGCTGCGATGCCGAGTTTGTGTTTGGTGTGCAAATAAGCAAACTTTTAATTGGTTTGATGTTTTTTTTTTTTTTTTTTTTTTTTTTTTGGTGTGTGTGGGAAATGTCGGATCAGAGAATTTGTGTGTTAACCCTTTCGTGACCAGTGGGAACTATAGTTCCCACTTCTTTGTTTTCAGCTTAAGTTCACTGGTAATCATTGTTCCTATGTCTAACTTGTGCTGCCATCTCTGTTATAGTGTGGTAACTACGTGTAGTTTATCAACTGGCTCACAGAAGCTGTTGTATATCTACATTCTTACTCAATAAATGCAGTGGCGCGGTTTCTGAGTGTAAGGGACCCAATAATTTGACCACAACAGCTATATTTGTATTCTGCGCTTTTCTGTTGTGTGTGAAGTGACTTGTTTTATATTTTTCCACTTTCATATTTTCTAAGGAGACAGTAAATGACTGTATTTAGCAAATTTCATCGAAAACCACAGAAATATTGCAAGGAAAGTTAGTGGGAACTATTTATCCCACTGAACTGTTTGGGATGTGCAAACTGTGTAACAAGGAAAGTTAGTGGGAACTATTTATCCCACTGAACCGTTTGGGATGTGCAAACTGTGTAGCTGTAAAATCGGCATTTTGTTTATTGTGCGTTTCCCATTGTTTAGAATGCCTGGGCTCAGGCCAGAAGAGATTCTGAGAATTTTGCACTCCCTACCAGAAGATGCAGAAGATTCAGATTTCAATACTGACTCAGATTCTGATGAAGATTCAGCGAATACTCCACAAATTTCGAACGATGTTAGTGGTAACATTATTGTGCAATGTGATGATAATGGTTTCGATTTGACAATAGAAGCTAGCGAATATTGGAAACATGTCAACAGAAAATGCCGTTAATGTAGCACAAAGGGCAAAGAAAAGAGAACAAAAGTAATGTGTAGCAGCTGTAGTGTACCTTTGTGTATAGCACCATGCTTTTCTATATTCCTTAGTACATCACCATAGTGAACTCAAATGACAACACAAATTAATACATGTTTAAATGTAATATTTCTGATGTTTTTTGCACTTAAAAATAAATAAATATTTTTTTTCAAATTCCCGAGTTGAGCTAGTCCAGAGTTCAGTGGGAACAATAGTTCCCACTAATTTTTTTGTAATTATAGAATAATTATTCACATTCAAGATTGAAACTATAATTTTAAGTGTGGTTCCTTAGCGCAATAAAGTACTCAAAAGAATTCCACAACTTCTGTAAATAATTTGGTCACGAAAGGGTTAAATATGGAATTAAGCACAGCAAAGCATTCAAAATGTTAAAGAAGGCCTATGTCGACAATACTATATCACAACCATGAGTTTATGAATGGTACAAATGTTTTCAGAAAGGTCAAGAAGACAGTGAAGATGATACAAGGTCTGGGCATCGTAATACGTCCACCAGTAATGAAAATATGGGAAAAATTAGATTGTATTTGCTATCAGGAGAATTACATCAGAGATGTCATACAGTTAACAAGGATTATTATCTACAAGTTTTTTGTAATTTACCTGGAGCAATCTGGAAAAAATTACCCATAAGTTCAGAGAGATAACTCATGGATTTTGCACAAAGACCATGCATTGCCAAATACAGCTTTGCTTAGCCAATGGTTTTTGTTGGAACATCACTGTGATGCAGCAACCACTCTATTCTCCACACATGGCGTGCTCTGAAGGTTTTCTATTTTCCAGATTCAAAAGGACATTCAAAGAAAATGTTTTTCAACAAAAAATGAGATAAAGGTGAAATCACAGACCGAGCTCAAGATCATACCCAAAAAGTCATTCTAAACAGTGCCTCTCTAACTGGAAACTACATTGGCATTAGAACATTATATCAAAGGTGGACCACTTTGAAGGGGATGGGGTAAACACTCAAGATAATAAATACTTTCTGAAAAAATTAAAAATTCCCGTTACCCTTTCATCACAACTCTTCCTATTATATAAAATGCGTGCGTCGTCTATAGCTGCTACACGTATTGGCTACAGAACGGTCACGTGACAGCCGTCACTCGCTAATCAACAGCCACCATTTTGCATTCCTTCCTTCATGTTGCATTTTGTTTATTTACTACAGTTAGATGCAGAAACTCGTGTAAGGAGAATGGTGTTTGATGTTTAAGTTATATTATTTGTATCAGTTATACACCAAAATTCATGTAAGGAGAAGGGATTCAATATTTACGCTATTTTATCTGTCAGTTATAAGCCCTAGGTTAAACCATAACCTAAGATTTTTTCGGCAGACGGTAAGAAACAGTGAAGTGTATTTAAAACTCGGAGAAACGTAATGATGTATTGGTCAAATAAATAACAGTTATCCGTTTTCGAAATTATAGTCTACGTGATCTTAAGTAAAATGCATTTATTTATGCGAAATCCTAACCAAATACTCTGATAATCTAACCAGAGTAACGTATTCTTATAACAAAAGATATCATTAAAAATGACTAATTCGTTTCTCCTTATAAGCTTTTCCAGAATAAATTCTTACTACCATTATATATGATACCATTAGTTTTTGATACATGTGTTAACTATTAAATGCGATTTAATATAAACTTTTGATTAGATTTAAACAGTCAAGGATATGACTATTTACAGTATAAGCGATATGACACTCGGAATACAACAACGATATTATTGCCGCAAAAGAGCAGTGAGTAGAGATATTAGAACTACGGAGAGCAGGGAAAAAAATTAATGTAAGGCAATTAGGTGTCACAAAGTTACAATTAGTCCGTTCGTTTAAATTTACATATTGCTTTTTATTTATCTACGACAACCAGATGTAAAAATTCATGTAAGGAGAAGGATATTGTATGTGTACGTTATATTACCTGTATCAATAATGAGTACTAGGTTAAAACACAACCTACAATTATTTTTTTAACAGAGATAAGAAACGAAGTTTATTAAAAACTCAGAGGAAGTTTACACAAAATGTACGAATCACGAAATATATCATTAAGATAAATGGTAGTTATCCGTTTTTGATATTATACTTCCCGTCATTTAAAGTAAAATAATGTAAATAAATCGGTATTACTGGAGATCACGATTCTGCCAGGAATTGCTGTGGTAAAATGGAAGAATCCTGTAGAAATATTTTCCGTAGTACATTTAACTGTATTATGCCCGTCCAGGATGTATTACAACCTAATTTCTACTTGAAAATATTGTTAGTCTACAGGCTGTATTACAACGGAATCACTGCTTAAAAACAATATGTCTTGCGATTGACTACAGCATTTGAGAGTAGTAGAAGTTATGATTTTCGAAAGCAATATTAATGGAGGGTTGTGGTTAAGTTGACCAGAAAACCCACCGACACATTTGATTACGGCGTAATTCACTCTGAAATGAGTTTTACAAACCAATTAAACTGCTTTCTTATGCTACAAGTTACTGAAGGTATTAATAAATGCGGGTGAACGTAGTTCGTACCTATCGTGCTGAAGTGTGCCTGGACTAGAAATAAAACTGATTTTACATGGATAGCAAAAGTTTCTGGATTCCTAATTTATTTTTCATTTTATTGGTTCTATACATCCGCCCTCATTAATTCAGTAGAAGTTACTACTGTATTGCTGTGTAGAACATTATCAAATCAAGGCCGCTAGCATTATTTAATAACAATCCTGTATAATTAACCAACTGCAAAATAATAATAATAAAATGAACTGCCAGAATATGGCATTCAAACTGTCATTTTTGACGGGCTAGAAGCTAGTATGTAATAAAATGATAAGAAGTCCCATATTTACTAGAAGTTATTTCAAAGAGAGTAATTACAATGCACACCACTATATGCCATTGCCATGAAATTTAGAAGGTTTTATTTTTGTCCATTCACACATCATGCAAAAAATAATGCACACATTTTAAAGAAACTCCATATAGTGATAGATTATATCATGATTTAGGTTGCAGGAAATTTTTTATCCAGATACTTTACAAATTTATCCATGATATAATAGCCAAAAGTGTAAACTTTGAAATTTTTTGTACCTGTGAGTGCATCTTACCAAAAACTAATCAAACCAATTTCAATGAAATTTTGCATAAAGATAGAAGTCATCAATTATTATATAGGATACTTTTTCTCTTCAGTAACAATAGTTCTCAATTATAAAAAGGCCAATTTCATTTGTGAACGCACACCTCAAGAAAAAAGTAATTAATGGATTTCAGCGGAACTGTACATTTAAGTATGGCTCAAGTATAAACAAGTCTTTTGAAAAAATCTAATTTAAATTTTTCTTATTTTTCTACATAGTCTACCATATTATCTCTGTACTTCCTGCAATAGTCTGGTAATTTTTTGACCCTGCTATCATAAAAAGTGCATTGACATGTATCAAACCAATTGCACTTTAACTGCTGCACCTTTTTGTTAGTTGTGAAGTGCTATCAATTAAGGGCTTCATGGAATGACCCATAGGGTGGATGTTCTATGAAAGCCCACTGCATATCGGCCAATTTTTGTTGTGTAAAATCTGGCATTGTCAGGAATAAGCAACACACTTCCTATTGGAATGCTGTGCCTTTTTGAAAAATTGGCAGCTGGAACTTGTCTAAGACTATCACAATAATAGGCAGCATTAATGGTTCAGCATTCTTAAAGAAAATTTACAAGAAGAATTCCTTTAGTCCAAGGAAAAAAAAATGGCCAGTGCCTTCTCTGCAGATAAACGTATCTTCACTTTTACTGGTGCACCTTCGTCAGTCTTCCGCCACACCATACTAGCCCTCTTTGATTCAGGGATGTAATGATGGATACACGTGATTTTTTTTTAAAAAAAACGCATCACTATTCCCCTCACATATCTTGTTAGGGGCATCCAAGAAATTTCCAACTAGCTTGCCTTTCAACTCGGCATTCAGCAATTTTGGAACCCAACGAGCTGACACTTTTCGGAATTCCAAATCACTGTGATTGACTAGCTTATCAGAAGTACCTTAGAAATTTTAGTTATGTGCCTTTGGTTTTCTGCTGTATGATACCGGTGCGGGGATGGTGCAAGTGGCCAACATTTTCAACACACTGCCGTTCTTTCTTAATTTGTTACACCACTGCTTTACCTAAGTCCACAAAAGGGCGGTTTCACTGAACTGTGGTAGTAAATGGCGGCAGCATTTATATCTTTATTGACGAGAAGCTTAATAATAACACATTGTACAATTGTGAGGTGTACCTTTTCCTCACTATTGTGACAGCTAATGACAGTAAAAAGCACATGATCCATCAATTTTTTTACAGCTTCCATATGACCCCACTACACTACTCAAACCACTACAGGTGCCTCACGCTACCAACAGGAGCACAACTGAAAAAGGCTTATTTATATTTGGCCATCACTTAATACATGGGATACTTTTCATTTTGATTAGTACCATAATTCGCCATGATTCAGTGGAAGGAACCATCCTGTCTTTTGCCTGGAGTGATTTTGGAAAACCATGGAAAACAAAATTCTGGATGTCTGGATGGGGAATAGGCTATTTGACTATTTTTTCAAAATGGTTTTAAATAGTTTATTGATAAACGTTATTTACCGGGTACTATTTATTTTTTGACAAAAGTGCTTATTTTGTGTAAAATTCAACCTTAAAATTTAGACTATTTAAAAGCCCACCAAAACATTCCTTTGCTGCCCGACATTTCGTGACGTCACATGCCAGCAAGCCCTCACTCTACATAAGAAACATTTGGTTTGTTTCTCTGAATTTGTGTATAAATTGTTGGAAATATGGTTTATAAATAGTGTGTAGTACATTAATCTACAACCACAACAATAAAAACTCTCCAAATAAACATAAGCGTTCCTGCATTAGATAAAATAGGAAAAAAGTCGCTGCAACTTGCTCATAGAAACCCAGACGACATTGCGACTAACTCACATATCATTTACTGTAAATATAATTTGCACCATTATTTCTTTCAGATAATGTAGTACACGCTATTTAAGGGTTCGATCCTCGCTTTGGAATATGTTTTGTTATTTGTGAATGTTTTCTTTAGATACTAGTTGCTGTTGGTAGCACCGCATATTCTTTTTCTAAAATCCACCAAAGTATTAATTTTTTTTTTTCCAAATGTTTCACAAATTTTTGGATAGCAAGCGTATTATAAACATTTGAAACATAACAATAAAAGACTTCAAAACTGAAACTGGACGTTACTTGTACACCGATAAAAAGTTAAAAAAAAAAGAAAATTATTTTCACATTAAAAGTGAATACCACATAAATAGATGCATTTATGTCAGAAAGGCAACATGCAGTTGTATCATCAAGTAAAAAATCCAACAAAAGGTCTTCAATGGTTCCAGAATTTTGGGAGATTAGCATGTAATGTTATTGTTAAATAAATCCCAGTATTCACCGCCGAGCACTTGGATTTTTTGCAATGATAATGTATCTCTGGTATGTTTCAAAATTAAAAGCAGGAGGTTATTTTTTATGACAGCAATTTATGTTTCAAATGTTTGCATGACGTTTTATGACTTCTTCGAATAAAAACATGATTCTGTAAAGCAACAACAGCAAACAGAAAAAAAAGTATGCATGAAACAAATATTATCCTAATCAAGGTTCGAATATAGGATCTTCAAATTCCTATAGCACTCTCTAACTATGCAGCTACCTGGACACCATGGCATCGTTACTTATCTTCTCTTTAATAATGAACACTTAAACATCACAGTTTCTACGTGCAGTGAACGCGGTCGGTAAATAAATAAACAATAAATTCAGTTTCGTTGGAAAAAAAATATCATTTATCTATAATTATTTATCTGCAGTTAAGAAAAATTGTCAATAACATCCAGTTATTTAACTGTTGTGCTTTCATTATACTAAACTTGCATTTTTCTCGTAAATATCTCCTAAAACAACTAACTTAATTTAAAATTTTAGTCATTCTTATGAAGAATATATGTTAAATTCTAACTACCAGTTTAAATATAAATGATTCTCGAATTGAAGTTATTACATTCTCAAGAGCCGAAGAATAAAAGTCAGTGGTTGTTTCTATAGCTAGTCCGACAAACAGTTTAGTTTATTATGCAACTGATAACTTGTTAGTGTAAACATGTCAGAGTAATAATGTTACAGGGTAAGGTGTGTCTTGATTATTGCACGAATAGTCATACTATTAATGGCGACAGCAAATTTATCTTTACACTAAAACCACTGTGATAAAGATGGGTGCACTCATTTCTGCTGGTAATAACTAGATCCGGGATCAATAATAAAATTTTTCTTGCATTTAAACCTCACTTGCAATCAATCACTTTCATGATTTTGCACTGTGAAAGCACCTTCCGCTTCCAGGACACAAATGGCAAATACATATTCAATGGCGACACATTTTCCAGAAATCGGATCAACAATGATTCCATTTTCTTGAACTTCACATGAGCCAAGGAAGAGTACACTGCTTGTAATTTTTCTTTGTTGGGCTGCAACTTAATAATGTGGTTGTACTTCTGAATATAGCAGCATTATTTAACAACAGCACCTCAGGAGTATACCCCCAAACCAACTTTCAAGCTATATCTGAGATGAGTATTCCCTGGTGCAATAAATGGGCTCAGTAAGATGATAAACTACATCTTCATTAAAAAAATCTTTGTCACTCAAAAATAAAGACCAGATGGAGACGGAAACACAGAATTTTAATTGAAACGAAACATTCTAATATTTTGTTGTATTCATTTTTGGGCACAATAATAAATTACTATTTGCGAAAATTGCAACACCAGGAAGGAATGGTCTGAATCAATCCAAAATTGGAGGAATTGTCAGCAGAACTGTAACAAGTGGTTACACTTGCAGAAAGATGGCTTGCATTTAGGTCCAGTAGTGCCCTCTTTTGTGTGGACAGAAGACAAAATTAAAGTTAGATAAAAAAGTACAGGTTATGGAGAAGAATAACACAATAGTATTTTGATGAATAAGTCATATTTTACGTGAGTAATTTGTGGTTTTGAACATTTTATAACTATGAAAAGGATTTAAACTTTAGATAAATTTTATAGTAAAATTTCTGTTTAAAATTGCTGTTTTTACACGATAAAAGTATTGATAAAAAAACAGGAAAACATTTTGTATTATTCTAGAAAAATTTGAGGTATGAATAAAGAATCAATAATTTCCTGACCCATTTATCTGACACTTAAAATGTGACAAGTTGAGCTGGAAGTCTTTTATAGAATAGTTTTAAAAAAACTTTCACTGGCCAGTCTGGATCACATGGTTGCTCAGGTGTTGATACTATATATACGGAGGGTCTAACTGGCCTATGCACACAATGTTATTTTAACCAGTAGTTGGGTCACGCAAGTGTGTGGGAACAGTTTATTTAAATACTAAATTATTTATTTTGTGTCAGAAACATATTGTTACACAATTACAAACATCAAATTGCGCTAGACCAAAACTTGTCCACTTCTGATGCACTTTCCGGGGTCTCGTATAGATCAGCATCTCAGCAGGATGCTGGACACAGTCGACACTGGAGCTTGTACGGAACAGTCTGAACTTCTCTGCAGTCGCACTTTATATTATTGGTCTCTGCACAGCCCCAGCTTGCTAGGTTGACTTTGGATCTGCTCACTCCTGATTTTAGCTTATTAAAATACTTCCAGATCAACCATCCCTCGTCATAGCCAGGTGATAAAGATTTAACTTCCCACACTTTTTACCTGGCTTTCTCAATTGTAGTTATAAGTTCCTGAGATGTTCTTAGGAAACTTTTCCTAGTTCTCAGTCATTTCATGTGTGTAAATGCCCATGTAATGGACGAGTTCTTTCACCGTCCACTTTCCTTGTTCGCTGTTATTTCTCTTCCAACAGAAGGTGCTACTATTCCTGCAAGGCCATGGAGCCATTCGACTGGAGTGGATTTCAAGCAGCCAGTTATGATTCTATAGTTGCTGTCAAGTGTAATTTACACGTATTTGGCATAAGTTGAGTTGTACCAACACACAACAGGATTACTCTGCAGCCAAATAATACAGTGCTAAGGCAGGAGACCGAACTG
This sequence comes from Vandiemenella viatica, assembly GCA_031002005.1. Lineage (NCBI taxonomy): Eukaryota > Metazoa > Arthropoda > Insecta > Orthoptera > Morabidae > Vandiemenella > Vandiemenella viatica. The sequence goes on from JARYHS010013630.1 coordinate 173,903,881, forward strand.
TTAGAAGTTGGCTACCCCACTGTGATCCAGCCAGTTTTCTTAGGAAATTGTACCTAGTGGAAACTTTTAGCTTGGGATTCATGCAATGTTTTCTGAATGTAAGAGATCTGGCAAGAGTCACTCCTAGATAATTTGGGATGTCACAGTGTTCCAATTCAACCCCCGACCATGTTACCTTTAACATATGAGTTACTTCTTTATTCCTTAACCCGGGATCGCTCGTGTGTGAGAAAAAATCTAACATTGATGATTTACAATATATTTCAAAAATATTGAAGTGTTGATTTAGAAATGTTTTCTTTAATATCTCTACCTTCATTCTAAGTGTCTTTCGTCGCTCCAATTACAAGCAAAGCCTGCTGGTAGCAGCTTTGTTTGAAGCGGTGTGCATTGTTAGAGTATTTCTCACACAGGAGTTCTCGTGTAACAATGCCTTGTGCATTTGCGAAACACCACCTTGCCTCTCTTTTAGTCTGTTTCTCTGTGCTAGTGACGTGCGATTAGGTTAATTTCTTCTCCTGGACATATTCTGCACATATTACATGGTTTATATAAAAAAAAGTAAGTATACTTATTGGGTTTTATATATTGAATGAAGCAGTTGTGTATACTAAGTAAATGACATACTCTAACAGATGCGAAAATATATAAAATTTTACAGTAAAACGTCATGTCAAATGAAAAGATATTGATGTGGCTAGGGGAACCGTTAGATGAATATATCCACATAGAAGGCTTGTCTTCAGATACAGTCAGGTAGAGTTTGAAAATGAAGAGATAAACACAGCAACAGATCAGTCTGGCAGCGATTCGGAAACTGCATCTGCTGTAGCCCTGACTTCTGCAAATCGTGATATGTATCTAGGTAGGGATGGGAAAACAAAATGGTTCAAGCACAAAGCCCCTCCATCAATAACAGCTCGTCAGAATATTGTGATACAGCTTCCAAGGGTAAAAGGGGAAGCAAAAAAATCAGAGACTGTTCTAGACTGCTGGAAAGTATTTTTTCTAGGCGGTGTAATTGATCGCATTGTAAAATACACAAACCAAGAACTAGACAGAATGGCAGCAGGCTATTCAAGGAGTGCCCGAGACTGACCACAGACAAATTTTGAAGAATTATCTGCTTTCCTTGGTGTTTTATATCTCGCCGGAGAGAAAAAGTCACAGCATCTCAACACTGATGAACTATGGGCTACTGATGGAACTGCGCCAGATTTTTTTTATTGCATCGATGAGCAGACGGAGATTCCATACTCTTCTGCATGCTGTACGATTTGATGATAAGTCAACGAGGGCGCAAATGAAGAGAACAGATAATCTGGCACCAATTAGGGAAAAATTCGATGAGTTTCTGAATGTCTGCATGAAGAGTTACAGTGTAGGAGCATTGACAACAATAGACGATATGCTGGAAGCATTCCGAGGACGTTGCAAATTCAGGCAGTATATTCCAAATAAGCCAGCAAAATACAGAATAATAGTATATGCACTCTGTGATGCTTAACCTTTTACACGCTGAATATGGAAATATAAGCAGGCAAACAGCCTGCTGGTCCAAATCAAGAACCTAATGATGCAAGAAATGTGGTGTTACAACTAATTCTACCCCAGGAACGTGACGATGGACAATTATTTTACATCTATACCACTCGCTAACCATCGACTCACAGTAGTAGGTACTCAGAGGAGTAATAAGAGAGAAATTCCACCAGAACTACTATCTGTAAAGGGTAGGTCAATAAATAGTAGCATTTTCACGTTTGGAGAAAAGCCAGATAACAATTGTCTCCTTTCCTCATATGTTCCAAACAAGAAACAGAAAAGGAATGTACTCATGGTATCTACCATGCACAGAGACGACAGTATAAATGCTGACAGTGGCGAATCGCATAAACCTGAAGTGATTACATTCTATAATCTTACAAAAGGAGGCATAGATGTTGTTGATCGTGTGAAATGGGAATATTCTGTTTGAAGAATAAGAACTGCTGGCCACTTACGCTGTTTTTCAGCTAGCTGAACATCGGAGTAATAAATGCTCAAATAATATACAAGATGAGTACGAATGACCTAATGCCAAGGAGAAGATTCCTAACAGAATTGACTATGGTGCTTACGAAATCACACATGATTCAACATACGCAAATTCCTAGCATATCACATCACTTTAAGCAGAAAATAATAGGTGTTGTAGGTATCCACAACCTACCTACTGCAGAAGAAGCAAGGGAATCAGGAGAAAAAACAAGATGCCACTACTGCCCTAAAAGAAAAAACAGATTCACACAGCATTGATGCCATCTTTGTTCTAGTCCTATTTGTAAAGAACATACAGCAACGAATGTTCTTACTTGCCATGTGTGTACATCACAAGAAGCTGGATTTGACTCACATTAGTAAAATGACTGCGAAGGTAACCTTGGATAGTCACTTACATTGAATATTTTGAAGTGCTGTTGGGAGAAGTGTTATAAATGTAATGACAGACTGTGTGTAACCATTGCATATTGAATTCTTAAAACTAAAGCAAGATGTATGTTTCATTTAATGTTTATATGTAGTTATAATGTGTTGGTAATAAAAAAATAAGTAATTTACTTGCTAATTGTATATCTGTATGGAACCTACAGCCAAAAACGTAAAATAATAACTTTGTTAGAAAAAATCTAAAACTGGAGTTATCGCGCAACAACAACAGGCGCGAGTGATCCCGGGTTAAATGAAAATCACAAACGTGTGTCTTCGCAGGATTTGGTTTAAGCTGGTTTGTGCTACAGTAACTTGACAAATCTTCTAGAGCATTAGTATGGGTGTTCTCTACTGATTCAAAATCTTTGCTCTATGCAGCCAGAGCAAGATCACCAGCATACAAGAAACTCCTGCTGTTGGGGAAAATAGGCTGACCATTGGTATATATGTAAAACAGCACTGGAGCTAGCACACTTCCTTGGGGTAGACCATTCTTCTGTAACCTCTAACAGATACGCTGTCCTTGGAAGTCAATGAAGGATCTGTGGCTCTGCAGAAGAATAGCAATGAACTTAGTAAGACTGAAATTCCTGGTCAGGTTGTAGAACTAAACCAGTAAAAGCTGATGGTTAACGGTGTCATACACTGCTGACAAATCAACAAATACCACTCCTGTTACCTTACGAGCTTCAAATCCATCTACTATAAACTGCACGAGATTTAATAGCTGTCCTGTGCAGCTTTTACCTGGGTGGAATCCAGCTTGCTCAGTAATAAGAAAAGGATCAAAAACAGGCAAGAGCCAGTTTCAGATAATTTTTTCGAGCAGTTTGTAAAGGCGAAACAGAAGTGCAACTGGTCTAAAATTCTTTGGATTGTTTCCTTCTTTGGAAGATTTAAGCAAGGCAATCATTCAGCTCTTCCACCATTATTTTGGAATTTGACATCTGCTCATACAATTGTTAAAGAGTTGAAGGATCCATTTGTTTGTTGTTAGACCAAAGTGCTTAATTTGTTATGTCCCGATTTTCCGTTTTTACTATGTCTTATAGCCTTCTCTAATTCTTCCATGCTGAATGTGTAGCATAACGAGTTTCAAGGAGAAATTACAAAAGGCTTAAGGTTACTCTGGGAGAAATTAGCAGTCATGGAAACAACCGAGTAACAACCAGAGAGCGAGTGAGGTAATAGGAGTGCGTCTGAGTTGATGACAAACTGTTACTGCAAGCAAAGGACCTGGTATCTTCAGATCCTTAGCTATTGAATGCTACTTTAATAAACTGCATAATAGTGTTGTTATTCGAACAGAAAAATTAAGTTAATAAGTTTGAAGATTGAAGTTCTGAATGAGTTTAAACGAGACATGTATCCCTGACGACTGTGATTTAAGCTACAAAGAAACACGAAGCCCGATAGCTACACAAATTGACAATCCGATAAGAAGAAGACTAAAAAAATACAACAAATGGTATTTTGAGGTCGTTATTCTCCTTTTGGTCTTCTTTTCAAAGTTTGCGCATTTTGATTTGTGATTAGCTTTCCCATTTAGTAGTACCTGGTATGCTATTTGGTTGGAGTAATATTATGATGCATATTGGTCTTAGATGAATCATTGTTTAGATGCTTCAGAAGTCTCCATGCTTTATGGCTGTTTCTTGTGAAATCTAAGTCTTCAACAGTTTTAATCCACTGATTCCACTTTGTCTCTCTAACAGTGGAAATTAGTTTGTTTCCTCCTCCCAACGTTGCTTCATCAGAAGGATCTTCTGTAAATGAATTGATGTATTTTGTAAGTAGAGCAGTTCGACCTAATTTGAGACCAGGAATGTAAGATGTCCTAAAATCGTGAAGGAAGGACATTCTGGAACATCTCTTTACAGCCGTGGTGAAGCTGCCATAGCATTCTGGTGTTGGTTCTATCAAAAGCATTTCGGAATCCAACAGTTCTGAGAATTCAGACCAACTTGCCTTTTTGAAGTTGTATCTTCAACGGAAAGGTACTTCTTGTGGTCTAACTGTGGCATATATTCGACACATTATTGGCCTATGCTGTGAGTTAGGTATTGGGGAACAGACAGATTTATCGCATTGATGGCTGATACTGCTACTACTGAATATGAGGTCAGTGTTGAAACCACGCCTCCATGGACCACAATTGAATGATGCAGGTAGTTTTGCATCATGAGTTAGAGAAAAGTAATTTATTTCAGCCCATTCTTTTACTGCTACCCCATTCTCATTTTCATGGTCATAGCCCCAAACATTGTTATGACCGTTGAAATCACCTATCACAACCAGTAAGTGTTTATTATGGAAATTGGATGGTTTGTTTATCATGAATACAGCACCAGGTGCTTTATAAAGAGACAAAATTTAACTACTAACGTAAGTCCATGATGATGTTTTAGGAACGTTCATTGGTCTAGATTAGTTGCTGTTTTTAGATCAAAGCCCACGACAGGTTGACCTGATCTGGTTAAATACGAAGTAAATCTATGTTTCACTCTAAGGGTTCCCTCTGCATACAATCTCTCGAGTTTGAAGTCTAAACACAGAAAGGGATGGTTTCACTAAATACTTCAAGATTCAGAGTAAATAATGTAATGAACCGGCACCAAACACATAATCAAAGAAAACGCTTAAAAAAAAAAAAAATTTAATAGCCTTAATATCAAGTGTGAAGTCTAATATTTGATGTAAATATATACATACCTAAAAATGGCCGAGCTACGTGACAGTAGAGATGAAAAATGGCAATGATGGTAAGGGTGGTAAGGACTCCATTGAATCGGAAAGCACAATTTTATAACACATTTTTTTCAGGTGTTAAGTTTTACCATACATTTTTCATTAAATGGATGTTAATTTAAAACAAAATGCTACAAAAAAGCAAACTTAATGAAAGTATTCTGTCAATCTGTAATGAAGACTGGGCATGTGACGTCAGAATTCAGTAGTGTCAGTATACTTCAGCCAAAAGCTATCTAGGTGAGCAAGGAGTGAGCCTACAGAATTATATAGTAGATGTAAATAATTTTTAACTTGTCAGAGAAAGAAACGGCCATATTGAGGGTAGTTCATTGTGATCATGAAACATAACACTACAGAAAGGAGAACCAAAACTGAAGTCTTTATTTGATCTTTCCAGTGATGGGAGTGTGCAAGGCATATATTGGTGATATGGCATGGAAATATATTGGTGTTAGAATCGAGAGTAAAGCATGGAAGGGAAAAGATGACCATGACTAAAAGCTGATTTCAGGCACAAGGGAGTGGCAAGATTTTATTTTCTAAGTAAGTAGAACTGGAATAAGTTACCAAGAGAAATGATGAATAATTAACCAAAAATCATGAAAGAATTTAAAGTTCAAATTTGTAGATGGAAAAATTAGGTGGGTACAGAGAAGTGTAAAAACAGATGTGTAGGGAAATTGCCATTGGAGCATACTCTACATTGCAATTGAACTAAATAATTTTGCAAGTTTGTGTCGATTTTTAATAGAAAGGTAGGATGAGCGAGTTATTGTTAATGAGGGTTATAAACTATCCTCGGAAGGTAGCCTTAGAATATATTGTTTGGATCTTGGTCCAATTAACACATGTTCTCGACAATCATAACTTTAATATTAATTAGTGAACATTAAAAGATGTGAAGTGTATTAACATCATTGTGTACCTGAGCTGATGCTGGTGTTATTCAAAATTACTTAAAATAATTTAAAGTGTTTTGAGTTGGTGGCCATGTAGTTCGATAAAGAGAATGATCAACTTCTGTCCACTTTGTACAAATAGTAATTTTAATCACAGAACATTATATTTTACTAGCTAATATCAAGCTGATAAATCCAACTAACCCTATAATAGTGTGACACTTGACAAACACATGGATGTGGGGAGCAAATTCATCAAATGTTAATCACAGAACATTATATTTTACTAGCTAATATCAAGCTGATAAATCCAACTAACCCTATAATAGTGTGACACTTGACAAACACATGGATGTGGGGAGCAAATTCATCACTGTAAATTTTCTCCTTTTAAATATATACATTTTTTATGTACAAGAAATAAACCAAAGAAACTGTGACAATGTTCAAGCCACAGCTTCCTCCTCAGTTTGGGAGGTAAAATATTGGCAGACACTCACTATTAGGATAAACAAACATCAACAAAGTTGGAAATTAATTAAAAGCTTTCAGATAGTTCTGTTCCTTCAGACATGTACCCAGCCTTTTTGTACAATTTCACACCAGCTTTGTTTACCAGAAATAAATTAATAATTGTAAAATGTTAGACTGAAATGGTTGAAAGTTTTATGTAATGTGAAAAGTACTTGAACCAAACAGAAGTTTAACTTACCAACCATAAGTCAAAATGGTATCACCATTTGTAATCTTGTCAAGTACTGAATTGCAAATAGCTTGGCCTGCTACATCGATCTGCTCCTTTATGTAAGTGTCAATGGCTTCATGCAGCTTCTTTTTTGCCTGTAAAGATAAAAATATATGGAAGGCAAAATAATGGCATGATGCTACTGAATAATAAAAACAAGGAGAAACAAAAGCTAAGCTCATTGCAGGATATGAAGAACCAGTTTACAACACAGTCTCTTGATGAAAAAGAGTTTTTATCTGAAAATTTCATTGTGGATTAATGCATATGTTCGTTACATAATTGCTTCATCCCACTGTTAACTTATAAGCAGTGGTTCCATTTTCGCCCCAAATTTTGTATACTATTTCCTTACTTTTTCTATCAAACATATTTCAAAGTTACTTTAAAGAATAAGAGTTGGATGAAACAATCTACAGCTGAAATCAGATTTCATAAAGTAGTTGACAGTAATAGAAATATTGAAGCACATCTACAAAAAACGGGGGAAATTGTACATGGTACAAGTATTAAGAAACTAAAATTATACGGAACTTTCATATTTAAATCAAAGACAAATAGTAACACACTTTTACTCTGATCCTGATGTTGACTAGTGTAATTTTGGCTGGAGGGAACAAAGGCCAGTGTTCCATATGTTACTAATGTGCCTGAAGCAAAGTAGACTGCCTAATGTTTGAGAACATGGTGACTCAAAATGAAGATATTGAAAGACAAGAAGCCAGTTTTAAAATTGACCCAGGCTTTCAAAAATAGTTTGATACATGTATATTCATGGGCAAGCACCGATGTTAGGGATATTAATGGTATTAAGGTGTGACAAACTTATTACATTATTTATTTTATTATTCTGAAATCAAATTCTTTATTCATCTGCAAACTATTAGTTACTTCATTCCGAACTAGAACTGGGAAATTAAGAGTGTGCAGGATATTTAAACATTTAGGGTGAAAAAGTCTGTGGCACATGGGTTCCAAGGACTCTAGCAGATGTCCACAAAAGACCAAAAGAACTGTGTGAATTGAACAGGCTATGACAAGAGGTGAAACAAGAAAGTACCATTTAAAACAGAGATGAAGAGGTAATCAATGAAGTGGTATCATGTGAATGTGCCAAAGAAAAAAAAAATTTGAATCCACGCTATCAGCTTGAAAAATCGTAGCAACAAATTTTTGGGATTTACAAGTGCTCCTACATCATGCCATGTGGAATCGCCATTAAGACACAAGGGAAACTCGAGCTAAAATGTTTTGTGGCATCTGCAGTAGCACAGAGTTTTGCTGTAGCATGATATTATCCAGCCACACATCAGTGACACTACCATGAGCATAATCTTGGATTGACAACATTCCCACACTCACTGCACAATCTTGATCTGGCACCCTCTGATTACTATCTCTTTGGTAAACTGAAGGTATCCCTAAGCAGAAGGTTGTTTGAACATGGTGATTCATAGTATCTGATGTCGGCATTCCCATTATAGGCCCAGATTTCCTCGCAAACTACCACTTTCTCCCAGACTGTCACAACAAGCATATCATTGACAGCGTCACAAGATTGTCAGTGCCAGTACAGCCTGCTAACATGGAGCAACCTAGTGTAGAATCACGGAAGGCCATCACCGCTTTTCACAAAATCATGTGAGATTTCCCTGATCTCACACACCCACCCGGAATGCTGAGAGAAGTAAAGTATTCCACAGTACATTACATCCATACTACACCTGGCCCATCTGTTTCATGCCGAGCTCGTCGCCTCGCTCCAGACCGTCTCCAGATTGCTAAGAAAGAATTTGAAGCAATGTTACAGGAAAGCACAGCGCGTCGCTCAGAGGGACCATCGTCTTCACCCCTCAGCCTGGTGCCAAAGGACAATGGTTGACGACCCTGCGAAGACTATCATGCCCTCAATTCGCAGACAATCCCAGATGTCCACCTTGCCATCTTCATGATTTCAGCCACCAACTGCATGGATGCACTATCTTCTCTGTGATTGATCTGGTCAAAGCATATACTCAGATTCCTGTGAACCCAGATGACATCCTGAAGACAGCAATTATCACCCCTTTTGGACTATTTGAGTTTCCGTTCATTCGGTTTGCAGAATGTCATTCTAACCTTTCAAAGGTTTATTGACAAACTACTATCTGGTATAGACTTCACATTCTCCTATGAGCCCTAAAAACACGAGCACCACCTGCAATCCCTCTTCCAAAGATTATCATCCTATGGAATACTTGAGCATTTTAACCTCTCCAAGTGTTACTTTCTTGTGATATGAAGTCTCTGCTGCCAGCACCTGACCACTACCAGATTGAATCAACGCCATGCGAAACTTCCCACTACCAAGGACAGCCCGCAATCCCAGACGCTACTTGGGAATGGTGAATTTCTACAGTCATTTTCTACATTTGGTAGCAGAATACCAGACCTCTCTCCATTCAGCAGTATCCAGTTTACATTGCTCCCAATCTGGACTTCCGACCTGGAAGATACATTTAATGTCTGTAAAGCCAGCCTAGCCTGATCAACGCTTCTGATTCCTCCTGATCCCGAAGCACCAATGGGACTGTTTACTGACGCTTCAAACACGGCTATAGGAGCTAGTCTACAACAGTGTGTACATGGGCTGTGGCAGCCCTTCCCTTTCTTTTCTAAGAAGCTTTTGCTGAAGCAAGTGGAGTGGCCAGAGTATTACTGCTAGTTACTTACAGTCTAAGAAGCCATCCAACATGTTTGGCATATCTTGGAAGCCCATCAGCTCACTACCTACACCGATCACAAACCGCTTACATATGCATTACAACAAAGCTGTGACAAGCTCCCATCTGTGCAACTGAACCGATTGCACAGTTCACCACCAACACTGAACACATCAAGGGTTCCCCCAACATAGTCTCAAACCCATTGTCCCATATTTAAGGAATTTCAGACAGAACCTTGAACTTCTCCGCACTGGCAGACTCTCAAAAGAATGATGCTGAACTCCGTACTCTCAGCAACAGCGATCCATCACTTCACTTAGAACATGTCCCAGTACCTGGGACTACCACCATCCTTTTCTGTGATACATCAACAGTCAAACCCACACCCTTCATCACAACATCTCTCCGAAAACTAGCCTTTTCATCCCTTCATGGCCTGAGCCATTCTGACACCAGAGCTACCATTTCTTTGGTATCGGAACTTTTTGTGTGGCCCAACATGGCCAAAGACAACCGCGCATGGGTTCGAGCCTGTCAGCGCACCAAAATTACACGTCATACAAATGCACCAGTCAGAACTTCACAATACCGTCTATTTGGTTCCAACACATCGATCTGGATATAATCGAACCACTTTCAGCTTTGGGGAACTATCGCTATTCCCTGATAGCTATCAACAGATTTTCTCGTTGGCCAAAGGTCTAGCCTCTAGAATGTATCACTGCAGAGGAAGTTGCTGAGGTTTTCATAGCATGCTGAATTTCACAGTTTTGCACCACTGGCTGGCACCCATGTTCAAATGGAATGGCGGAGAGACTTCACTGCCAACTCAAAGCAGCTATCACGTGACATCCCAGATGTCCTGGCTGAAAGCCCTACCAGTAGTCCTACTCGCCATTCACAGAGCTTACGAAGACGGTATCGGTGCTTCCTCTGCCAAACCTGTGTACAGAGGACCTCTCCGTCTTCCAGGTGAATTGCTGTGAGACGCAACAATGGAAAGTCTGGAAGACATGTCCAACTTCCTGGGCACCAATTACACCCAACACCAGCTACAAGACCTACTTAAAGTTCCAAATTTGTATTCAAGGACCTTGAAACATGCACACATGTGTATCTGCGAGATGATTCGGTATGTGGGGCACTTCAACCTCCATATACCGGTACACACCGTGTATTGGATTGCCACGACAGGACTTAAACTATTCTGAACAAAAACAAGTTTGTACGTGTAAGCACAGACTGAGTGAAACCTGCTTTCCTGCTAAATGACAGTGCTCCTAATGCCGAATCCTCATGAATTCTCCAACATTTCAAGAAACAAAGCTACGATGACAACAACAGATCACTCTACATGGGACTAATCCATAACCGAAATATCTGGCCTAGGAGTAAAATTACCAAACAATCTTCTACCATAGCCTCATCAACTCCGTGGAGTGCTGGTATGGCGAAACCACAATGCAGCACTCAGTAGTTGGCAGCGCGACTCTTAGAATTGCAACGAACCAGCAGCTAGAGTGCAGTGCAATAGTGGGTAGCTGTCATGGTGCTTGCCAGCAGTGGTTTTGTCACAGCGTGTAGGTTTTGACGGAGTTATAGTGTGGGACAGTTGTGTGAGAAACTTAAAACAGTTAAGTAAATGCAACCTTCTAAAATCGAATGTAGTTTGTGAATAATGTATTACTCGTGTCCTGCATTAAAGTGCTAGACTGTATTCAATTGGTGCGTTTGATCAGTATCCCCTGTTGCGTAATATTTAAGTGGGCCCATATATCTATAATCTAAAAATTTACTAACTCTTCAATGCATTAAAAATCTGAGTTATGTCATACAAGCCCACTAATTAATTCGTCACAATTATACCAGATGTCATAATATTTCATTTTAATTAAATAATACTATGGTATATGACAAAAGATTACAATATACTTTTCCACTTGCAGCAAAGCTGCTTTAGGGGACTGAGAAACCTTCCCACATTATGTTTTGTGGGAAAATTTTGTTGGTTAATTTTGAAAGAATAATTTTAGAGAAAGTATTTTAAAATGTATCTGAAGAATGAGGATAAGAAACACAACTTCCCCAACCCAGATGTTCAATTTTGAAGGGTTGAATCTCTGGGTAGCTGTTTCATCACCTAAATATGTTCCGCAGATTAGAAGGGATGATTGGCACATCTTTCTAGTTATTATTTCCAGGTTTTAAAAAATCTATTCCATCCTGCCATCAGTGGCAGTCAGTAATTTCTCCCTTTATTCTTTTTTAAAAAAGAAACTCAACATTAACAAGGTTAGAAACCTAAATGCCAGAAAAGCAAGAATTTGTATTATTTCTTAAAGAAGCTTATAATGCTGATTTTTTCTCATGTATGATAATTTATGACACAATTCACTGACAAACAGGTTAAAAGATTTTTTTAAACTTCTTAGCGTCTCTTTAAAAGTGAGGTCTGTAGAGTCGGGAAAGGACTGGGAGGCTAGGAATGGTAAGGAATTCAGCAATGTCCTTTTGAAGGAAGCATCCCGGCATTTGCCTGGAGCGATTTGGGAAACCATGGAAAACCCAAATCTGGATGCCCGGACGGGGATTCGAACCGCTGTCCTCCCGAATGTGAGGCCAGAACACTAACCGTTACACCACCACGCTCGGTAGGTTAAAAGAATCCTTCTAGAAAATGACTGGTATCTCACAAGAGAACAAACTTCATTCTTCTTTCATACAAATGAAATGTTCTTGGGAAATTAGCTGAGTGAGAAAGTTTGTATAGCATGACGTTTCGGCAGTCATGTTCCCTGCAACCATTGTCAAGTGACTGCTGCCTGTGGGTGATGGGGTTGCTTACATTTCGCACAGAACTGTAAAATATTGGCTTGATTGTTGGCAGTGCAGATAGAGAGGCTATTCACAGTTCTGATGTAATCTCATTTTCTGGATCAATGGTCTCCAAGCTTCACTTAATTGAAAACCAGCATCTCTATTTAACAGATTATCCAATTTAAGGATTACAACAGCTTCTGAAAATTAGGAGAGAATCCTGTAGGGTACTATATTGGGATAAACATCTAAAGGTAAATATTTCTGCACCTAACGCAGGGCTTTCCAAAAGCTTCGAGAGGATATGGACTTCATTATCCTTCCAGCGGATAAAGGAAATTTGACTGTCATCCTCAGCTCACATGAATAAAAACAAAAGCTGTAACAGATGATAGACGCTGCCATCTGTAGGACACTTAATAGGGAACTGACCCTTGCATTTATGAGGAAGACTATAAAGCTTCTGAAGGGATTGGGCATAGATGTCGAAATAAGCAAGTGCCTCGAGCTCCTGTTCCACCTATGTTGTATGGGCTGCCAAAGATCCATAAGGAAGGCACTCCATCACGCCTCATCGTTAGTGCTGTAAGTTCGGCAACCTACGAACTAGCAGGCTGTTCCCACCATGTTAAGAAATCTTCAGAGTTCATCAATGTACTGGGAAAAAACGACATCTTGATTGGCCTTGATGTCGTGTCAATTTTTACGCGGGTGGCGCCAGGGACACATTAGCGTTGCTGGTGCAATATTTTGATTCCAAGGAAGTGGAACTATTCCGATATGTGCTCCAGTCTACACACTTCTAGTTTGATTGGGAGTATTATGAACAGGTTGGCGGGGCTGCTACGGGTTCACCCCTTTCTCCAGCAATAGCAAATTTTTATTTCTTCAGTAATAACAAATTTTTAAATGTAACAATTTGAATAGCAGTCATTAGCAAGTGTTCCAAAGCAGCCAACCTATTTTTATCAGTACGTTGACAACACGTTTGCTGTATGGCCACATGGGATCGAAAGTCTACAAGAATTTTTAGAACATTTTAATGGGGTTAACGAGAAGATTAAATTCACAATGGAGGTGGAGAAGAATGGCCGCCTTCCATTTTTAGACATTCTGAAAGAAAAGAAGGCTAACTGTACCAGAGGTCATTCTGTATACAGAAAACCCACACATACATACCTCTAAATCAATGCACGTAGCCACCCCCATCGAGTCCAGCACAGAACAGTACTGCAAACTTTAGTTCACCGAGCGTGAGCTGTAAGTGATAAAGCTAGTTTACCAGCAGGAATGTGTCATCTGATGGAGACTTCTTGCTACAACTTGACCAAATATAGTCATGCATGATTAGGAAAGCGCAGGACGCAAACCTCCATCGGACCGGCTGGTGGTGGTAGCTTGAGTGACGTCACTCCAAATCGTTAGCGCACTCTTCGGGAGCTATATAAAGGCGACAGCAACTGCAGCCTTGACAGTTCTCTGAAGGCCACCAAATGATGGCTGAAACATCAGGTTTTCATAAATTGACGTGGTTCAACCTGGACAACAACTGCTGAAGTCTGCACACCCACTTGAATCCTGCCAGTATTTAACAGTTCTGCGTGATATATAAGCAACTCCAACACCCACAGGCAGCAGTCACTTGACAATGGCGGCAGAGAATCTGACTGCCGAAACGTCATGCTATACAAACGTTATCACTCTGTTAGTTTCTGCAAGAACATTTCAACCATATACAACAGTAAGAATGCCTCCATTGTATCATGCATTTTACAGAACAATATTTGCACTTACAGAACTGAATGTGGTACAAAAAACTGAAATAACCTCAGACAACTTATATGGTTAGGCACATAATTATCCTCTTCTTCTGACTTTATACAAAATTAATGTCAGTGTGATCTTCATTTAACAAAGCTACCACAAGCAATGAAAGAAACCTTCTACATGCAGCAATATGCAGTATACAGCATCTTGTCCCAATAAAGAGGATTCAGGCAGTTTTGGCATTTCCTTCATCCATCATAGGGCAATTCTCTTTTGCAGATAACTGCTTTATTATCACCATCATTTCCAGTATCTGTACCTATTGATCTGTTACAACTGTCTTAACATCTTTTAGCTGAATGTCCTGGCAGCTGTTTCTTTCCGGAGATGTAATGGAGTTATATCATATTATTCTGTTTCTGTTAATTTTGTTTACTCTAGCACCACATAGTAGGATATGATTTTCTAAAATGATGTTCTTTCAGACAATATTATTATTTATTATTAATTCTTATTATTCTCCCACATGAAACTAGATCAATTTAAACTTCCTTGTCAAAAAGGGGAAAAAATGTTTTCTGCAGTTTCTATAGTAACAATCTAGGCTTTAATGTGTGGTTGACCGTCAGTAAGTTTCTTGGTTGTTGAAGTAGTTACTTAAACTACTAAGGGCTCTATCAAATGACATTTTCTAAGGACGTCTATGAGTACATGGAAGTTAAATGAATGTTGAAAAGAAGTTTGAATGTATTATGACTCAAAATTCTTTCTAAAACTGCATTCTAAGGAGAAGTTGCATCTTACTAGTACAAAATCTGATTCTGTAGTATGGTATGGCTGCAAAGAACAATATTGAAATTTTTTGCTGTTCAAATACTGAAGAAACTTTGTCTTTTCTTATAATTCAGGAAAACTATATGAAAGAAGTTTGTGTTAAAATACAGTTTGATTGCATTCATTAAATTAGAATTACTTGCCTTCAATAACTAATAATATCTTTGTTGCAGTGTAATCTGTGCAGTGTCACCAACGTATAAACTGTGACTGTCACTACTCTGTGGTAAACTGATCTCTGCCATATTTTCTTCAATAGTTCGATGTATTTTTGTTTTATCCAAAATAAGTACTTTTCTTGTCTAATTCATGTTTTCAGCATATTTAAAATCCATCAATTTGCTAGCGACTGTGATATTTATTAAATCTTACATCTAAACGAAGTACAGATGCACAGAAAAAACAAAGAAATGATTTTGGTTCTTCTAGAAAATCTCTAAAGCAGTATTGTCCATCCATCACCTGCTTTAATATTGTATGCCTCAGTCTGTTGTATCTTTTGATTTTCAGTTGACTGAAGGTGTATGTAATCACTCATTACTCTGTTAGAATTGTATTTTAAAATATCTATTTTTTTTAATCTTTTAAGTCATACCAAGGACTACCTTTACTTCAAATTTCATCATTTCTTTGGAAGGTCATAATTGATGATTTGGTAGCTCAAATTTCCACATTAAAATTTCTAGCTGTCAGTTACAAGTTGTGAACAGAGAATCGTATACTGTGTTCACTACTGGCTATTATTAACAGATGATCTGCATGAAGCAGGATAGCATTTTTTTATAATATTATATACACTAAAGATATGTTTCCGTTTCCAGTTTGAACTTTTAATTTATAAGTTATTAAGCTACAATTGTAAACATTAAGTACTACTAGTATTATATGTTTGTAGATTTAAACATTAATTAGAATTTGAAACCATATGTTTTCATCACATGCCATAACTAAACACAGAAGAGTAATGATAAACACAAAGACTAACAAATTTTAAATGGATTTACTTTTGTTAACATTGAGATCATTAGAGGCGAGAAAGAATTGAGGGCAAGGAACTGTTGCAGCATATGCCTGGAGTGATTTTGGGAAACCATTGAAACCCAAAGTGTGGATTGCTGAATGGGAATTCGAACCCATCTCCTACCGAATTCAATGCAAGAGAATTATCAATCACCATCAGCCATAAGAAAAATACACAAGGCAAGGGGATTGAATTTGTGTACAGCATGACTACACACACAAGTCATGGTGAAAAGAAGGATTTAGCTAAGATTTATGTCACAGTCTGCGTCCTATATTTTATTCAGTAGGTGTTATATGGTGTTTCACTAGAATTTTAACTCATCCTCTTCAATAACTGTAAAAGGCTTCAGTACCCTTTTCAACTTGTATATTATAACAAATTGTTGGGTTGAGATTATTGGAGCATTATGTGGACTTTAAGATAAGGCTGATAACACAGTAGAGGTAAGGAACATCTTAATAGGAAGGAGGGTGGGGATGCAGGATGATTCTGGATCAGAGAACCACAGTAGAAACTGTTGGATTTTGGTCATATGGAAATCAGGTGTGCAGCTGGTTTGTATTGTGTAGCAGTGGTGTACAAATAAGTGCTTACCAACTGTAAAATAGCTCTGAGATAGTGTGACTAAAGACATGTTATGCTTCAATCAAATGTAGATCTTCAGTAAGATCTGGGATGAAAGTACGTTATGTGGGTTTTGTGTTAGGAGGCAAGTTAGGAAAAGTGCTGGTTCTCTTTCTGTAGAAACTTACAGATAGAAAGCTGCATCAGTGCCGAAGTGCAGGTGGCATGAAGAAATTAAAAGTTTTATTCTAAGTTCATAAGAGACAATGTTTAGTGAAAGGCGGGACTGTAAGAAAGGAAATAGGATAACAAAGTGAGAAGCACAGGCAAAGGAATAGGTACCTTTGAACTACTATTACTTTGCAATTCACATCTACGTATATACTCTGCAATTCACAAAATTGTGGGTGGTAAAGGGTGCTCAGCACCAAAACTAATCTCTTTGCTGTACATTCCAATCCTTAATGGTATGAGGGAAAAAAGAATCCATATAAACATCAGTGTGGCGCCTTATTTTTCTAATCTAAGTTTTCCTATCACTGCGACTCCAATAGGTTGATGGATGAAGTATTTCACTGCATTCTTAAGTAAAACTGGGTGTACACATGTTTAAAAAATAGGTTCAAATGAAACGTGTGTCGTCTATCTATCCGAGATTCCCAGCCCAATCTACTAGTCAGTTCTGTAATGCTTTCGTATGAACTGTAGCAAATGGTCACGAATAGAGAGGCTCTTCTCTGTACTTTTTGTATACTGTCAATCAACCCCTTACGTTTTTTTTTAACTGCTCAACGTCTCTTAACAGCGAGGTCTTTATAGACGGGAAAGGATGGGGGGCAAGGAATGGAATTCGGCCATGGCCTATTGAAGGAAGCATCCCGGCATTTGCCTGGAGTGATTTGGAAAACCTAAATCTGGATGCCCGGACGGGGATTCGAAAACCCCTTACAAAACAGATCCCAAACGACACGATAATAGTCCAAATGTGGATGCAAAAGAGATTTTTATGCTATATCTTTTGTTTGTTCAACACAATTATTCAAGATTAGACCTATGAATCACAGCCTAGAATTAGCTCTAACTATGATCGAATTAATGTGCAAGTCCCATTTCATGTTCCTTTGTAGTGTTACCCCACGTATTTCACCGAGTCACCTATATCAATAACCAAACTGTTTACTTTATATCTGTGAACAATCGGATTTTCGTATTTAGTAATGCACATTGCCTTGCACTTTTTACAATTTAGTGTAAGTTAGCATTCATTGCACCATACCAAAATAACATCCAGATCACGCTGAATTTCTAAGCAATCAGCTGCTTACTTCCCTATAAATGTCTGCATCATCACCGAACAATCTTTGTCTCTGACATCGTTTATAAAAATTAAGAAAAGGAGTGGTCCTATTACACTTCCTTGAGGTACACTCGTAACATCTAGATTAGAAGAGGTTTCTCCTTCAACGACGCCATACTGTGACCGACCAGTTAAAAAATCCTTTATCCGTTCACAAAGCTGATACTGATACGACATACCATATGCTTGAAGCTTCACTAAAAGGCGATTGTGTGGCACAGAGGCTTCCTGAAAATCAATCCTCTCCCCCCCCCCTCCCCACAAAAAAACAAAAAACCATCAACTTGTGAACTTGTATCAATAACTTTCATTATGTCATGTGTAAATAGGGACAGCTATGTTTCATGTGATGTTTTCTTCCGAAATCCATGTCAATTTGTTGTAGGCACATTAACTACAAAGTGGAAATTGAGGGAATGGTTAGAGAACAACTAAAGAAGGATAGTATCTGAAAATAGTAACTGTGACTTTAAGTACGACAAATTTTATGGAAATTAAGAGAAGCAGCTGAAAAAACAGTGTGTACAAATGTGAGAGTAAGATATTATAAGAAATAAAAATATGGGAAGTGGCAAAAGAATGAAACAGCTACTCTATAAGGTTATTTGATATGAATATTGCACACCAATAGCTCACTGTTGGACACTACTGATTCCAATCATTTTGAACATACATACAAACCTCGTATGCTGATGACCTTGCCCTCATCACACAGAACACAAAGCATGAGGCAGTAGAAAAACTGAAGTGTGCACGGTTCATCTAAAAACTAGAAAAGCTTAGCACAAGTTGAAAGTAATGAAGTATCAAACTACAGACTTACAACACCCGAAAATACCTGGGAACGACACTCGGCAGAAGCCTAACGTATAAGAAGCACAGTATGAACTACAAAATGAAAATCTCCACAAGAAAGAACTTACTGCATAAAATGGCTAGATCACAGAAAGTATAAAGTAAAGTATCATTTAGCTTGTACAACAGAAATGATAGTGATTGTAAAATAACAGTTTAGATCGAGTGATCAGGGAGGTAAGTATTAAAAAGTTAGTAGAGCTTGAAAGAAGGCAATTGATGAAACTTTAATATCATGGAAGAAGTGGTAAATAACTGTTTTGGTAAAATAAAGATACACGTTTTGAAGAAAGGTATACATTTATAATATTTCCAAAATTAAGAGAAAGAAAGCTTGTAAGATTTTGGAAAAGATGAGTGGGATAATATTTTTACATGATTTAGCTATTAAGTAAAAGATTGAGAATTTTCTTAACATTCTGAAATCATATGGAGAAGTGATAAACTTTGTTAGAAATTATTACAGGAAAATGAAGCTATATTTTGGGATTATCATAATAACGAAAAAGTTTTAAAATAATCAGTGGTATTTAAATTGAAATAAAATAAAAGATTTTTTTATATCAATGAGCATGAAAAATTAAAGTAATGGTTGTCACATGAGAGTGTCATGCCATCAAATTGATTAGCAAACAATAGAAAAATCTCACACTTTTCGGCAGAGGTATAAACAGGGATAGCTATTGACGAAGTCAAGCTTTCAATTGCTGTATTTGTAGAGCGTGTGTGCTTCACTGTTTGTGGTGGTCAATTTTCGCGGCTGTTGAAAGCTAGTCTTATAGTATGGAAAAATTAAAAAAAACTTCGTGTGTACCACACTTGAAGAAGAATAGTGATTTTCTGTTGTTAAGGTGAAAACTACCAGGTGTGTAAATATGAAACCGGAATTTGCCGATAGATGGCTGTAGCGATCAAAGCAGTTACCGCCCGATTGCGCCATTGTCACCCGTTTCTTTTGTCGACAGCCGGCCGTGATTTTCCACTCCCGACAATACAAGTTTCATACGATAGTGCGGTTTTTAACACTGTTGAAGATGTCGACTTTTGTGCCCACAAACTACGATTTTGCGGACATCGTTGATTTTCTGTTTTCATTTAAAGAAAACTGCTGCAGAATCGCATCGAATGCTTGTCGAAGCTTACGGCGAGCGTGCTCTCGGGAAAACACAGTGTTTCGAGTGGTTTAAAAAATTCAGAAGTGGAGATTTTGACATCAGCAATGAAGATCGTGGAAGACCTCCGAAGAAGTTTGAAGACAGTGAGTTGCAAGCATTGTTGGATGAGGATGATGCTCAAACGCAACAACAACTTGCAGATCAATTGAATATGACACGGGAAGCTGTTTCCATACGTTTAAAAGCGATGGGAAAAATCCAGAAGATGGGAAAATGGCTTCCACATGAACTGACTGACAGACAGCAAGAAAACCGAAAAACCACTTGTGAAATGCTGCTCGCCAGATATAAAAGAAAATCATTTCTCCATAGAATTGTGACTGGTGATGAAAAGTGGATATATTTCGAGAACCCTAAGCGGAAAAAATCATGGGTATCTCCAGGTGAACCGTCAACGTCAGTTTCAAGGCCAAATCGCTATGGAAAGAAGACAATGCTCTGTGTTTGGTGGGATCAAAGTGGTGTGATCTACTACGAGCTTCTAAAACCTGGCGAAACTGTTAATAGTGAACGTTATCAACAGCAAATACTCAGTTTGAACCAAGCATTGCGGGAAAAAACGGCCAGAATACCAGAAAAGACAACACAAAGTGATCTTGCTTCACGACAACGCACCATCACACACATCAAAACCAGTCAAGGAAATGATCGAGTCGCTTAGTTGGGAGATACTGACGCATGCGGCTTACTCGCCTGACCTTGCGCCGTCGGATTACTATCTCTTCGCGTCGATGGGACACGCACTCGCCGAGCAGCGCTTCAGTTCTTACGAAAATGTGTGGAAATGGCTTGATGACTGGTTTGCATCAAAGGAGAAAAATTTTTTTTGGCGTGGCATTCATAAATTACCGGAGAGATGGGAAAAATGTATATCTTGCAATGGACAATATTTTGAATAAGGTATGTCGAACCATTTTTATGCAATGAACGTGTGTTTTTGATCAAAAAATTCCGGTTTCATATTTACACACCTGGTAAGTTTCCTCAGAAGTGAAATTGACTTAAAGTAATTGTCAACTGTTGTAAGTGTTGGGGACAGTGCTTATGAATTTGGTTTATGCATAAATGGGTGGTGGTGTGAATGGCCCAAGAGAAACGTGTAACTTATAATTGAATTGGTGAGATGCAGAAGGGAAACATTCCATGTAACCTAGTTTTTCAGGAAACAAAAAAAAAAAAAAAAACGTTATAAAATGGAAACGGTAAGTGTGAGAGAAAAAGTTACTATTGGTGGTTTGTAGTACTAACTGAGGTTAATATTTTCCACTTGTTCAATATCATGTAATGTTCTCCATGACCTTGTAATTTACGTCCAAAGAGCATGGAATATTTTCCTTTTGCATCTCACCGATTGCTGAATGAAGTATTTTTCAAATATTTTTGTTAATTAGAAGTTTATTCGAAGGTAAAATTGAAAAAAATTATAGCAGACTTACATTCAGAAATACTTATGCATATAAAGGTAGACAAGAGCAAAAATCACCATATACATGTAAATAATAAACAAGAAAAGAGAGTGACTAAGTTTGAATAATGTCTCCCTCGTAGACTGTCCTCATACATTTAGTCAATATCTTCTGTGTCATTTTCTGATAACTATTGCAATATTGTGTTGTAGAATTCTTTATGTTCATGTGGAATATACTGCATTATCTTTGCCACATCCATTATCTTCTTCTGGTCGATGGGAACTTTATGATCGTAGGCACGGTCTACTGGTAGCATCAGGTCACCATAATGTTTGTATAGTTGAAAAATATTACTATTCAATCCATTTATGAATTTGAATGCTTCAACAAACCCTTTCTGATCTCTCCTGTATATGAGATGTCTGTATTGACTCCTCTGGTAATCAGCTCGATGATGGAGACTCTTTGTATACTTCTTGAATATTGAGGGCCACCATTCCTTGTAGCTGACTATCTACTCAGTTTTGACAGATCTCACTTCAAATGATGATTTTTTCTTTGCATTTTGAATGAGGGTATCATACTGTAAAGGTGTGTATATTCGATCTTGGCATCGCACAGTTCTCTTGACAGTGGCAAAATCTCTATCACACGGTAAAAAGCTATGTCCACGTATTGGGAAGTACTGATAAATTTTTTCAAACCGTCCAATCATGGTGAGACTCAATAGAAATCTGACCAGAGTGTGGTTTCGATTTTGCCCGCCACAGGCATCACTAAACACATGTAGAGTTTTCACTTCAGGCGGTACACAGGTGTTTACATAATCACACAGAAAGCTACAAACATCATCAGGTCCCTTTTTACAAGTCCCCTCGTGGTAAGTATAAAACACAGATTTACCATTTGCAAGGTTGTGGATACAAAAAACAATGTGTGATAATTTCCTCAAATACAACATTTCCTGAACTGGAAGTAAAGGAAGAGGGAGATTTTGCATATAATCAAATACTATTCCTCCTTCGTCAATTTTGTTTTTACATAGCACGGTTACTTCATTCAATTTCGTATAAAATTTCTTGGCTCTGCGTTTATGAACGAGAAGTTCAGCAGTTGCAACCCTTTTGGCAGCATTATTAAGTGCAGGGGATTTTATTTTATTTCTCAGTTCCTCACATTGTGAACACACATCTACTTCAGGACGCCCAAATCGACAGTTAAAATTTTCTTTGAAGTACCTCAAATAATATTCATATTTCACTATATCTCTCAGGTCTTGATGCTTATCAAAAAATTGAAACATAATCTTACATGTCAAACCACACTCCTAGTACACTAAAGGTGAAGGCATGTAATTGGAAACCTTTGTGGGAAACGATGATATGTGCTGATGAATCTTTGTTATTGCATCATTGGGAATACGAACACGGTTATCGTGCTTACCTCGTAAGTCTGTAGGTAGTTCATTCTTCTCAACCAGATGGGCCAAATCAAAAACTACCTTGCTTGAAACACTGTGTAAACTTAGGAAGGCTTTTCTGCATACTTCAACTCGTGTATTCCCTTTTACTGCAAAATACTTGTAGCTTGATGTGATTTGCTTGGAGTGCTCATATTTAGGTCTATGTCGCGCCACATCATGTCTCTCAATGAAACTCATCAAATATATATCTCGTTCATTTTTCTCCCTACCACTATAAACGTTCACAATAATTCTGTCCTTCTCTTCTTGATCAAAATTCAACATGTTTTTTACATCTGCAATCTTCACCAGTTTTCTTCTTCTCTACAAGAAAACCTTTATCAGTCACAAACTCTTCCCCTTTATTTCGGGCTTCTTTCATACACTGTCTCAAATTTCCCGAGCACCTTCTTTTCTTCTGGGGGCTATCAACCTCAGATTCTGACAGCGACATCACACTATCACAGTTCTTCTCTTACAACGCACACTTGATACAAAGTTTACACTGTTACAAGAACGCTGATTCACTAACAACAATCACAATGTTAGAGCTATAGGTCTGAAATAGCACAACAATTTACCAATGTAAACATATAACAACAATATAAATCCAAAGATCCCTACTATATTTCCACATTCTAACGTCTAGAAGTGCGCTCTGCCAAAGAAAGTAGGAACTAACAGACTAATGAGAGCAAAAAGGAAAACATTCCTGGAATCTTTTCTTTTTGCATGTCACTCAAATTTTAACAGCTTGTTTTAACCCATTAGAAGTGGAGGAATTCTTTCTCTGTTTAGGTCAATAGATGGAGGAAGGGTTGGTGAACAAAATGGTTATCTCAGTTTAAAACGGCCAAAAAGTGGAATGTTTTCCTTCTGCATTTCACCAATTCAATTGCAATTTCCGAAGTTCGATAAGTTAACGTTATCGTCAACATCAACGATTTGTAAACTGGTACTCGAAAATATTTGGTATTAACAGTTCAAAAAATCCCTGTTAACTTTAGACTTTTACTGGACAATTCCTTCCATAATAGTAAATCTTGGGCAGCGAACGAAAGTTTACAGATACTTAACAAGAATGAACATTTTCCCACCATACTTTATCAACTTTCAGGGATTGCACCAACCTGTAACCGAAGAGAACTGGCTGCAAAAAAGGAGAGGCCAAAGTAGAACAGGCAAGCCCTTGTCAACTGTACCACCAGCTCAGAGTCTAAAAGTCCATAAAACATTGTGGAAACTAATTGGGTCACCTCAAAAGGCAAAAGTGTAGTTGTGAAAAACTTAAGATCCCCAACATCTCCAGACTACTGACAGTTGCAGAGCGCTTGGCATCTTGGTTATACAGATGACTGGAACATCTGGAGGCTCTTGACTTGATTACGAACAAGAGTTGGCAGGTCCAAGGCAAATCTGGTGAAACACAGCGATTGATGCTACCAACATTGAACGTGAATCTTAATGACCAAACCACGAAATATATGTTCCATTGCTCTAAGTACATGTCATCTTGCAACAAAGATGATCTGTTTTGAGTAACACTAAATGCATTTGACGTTGCAAAGTATTAGTCAAAATGAGTTTAAAGTGTAAAGTGGTTAATCTGCAAAATATCTAGCTGTGTATTTGATGTTTGTGGCTCAACAACAATAATAATAATAATAATAATTCTTGTTGGATATTAAAATCTAACACACAAACTTGTTTCTAAACACATTTCTCAAGCAGTTTTATTTGCACTACAGATAAATACACAATTATAAGAAATAATATATTTACCTCTTCATCAGAGATAATGTTTGGCAGAAGTGTCAGCTGTCTATTCAAATGACGAAGTGCATTTGTTGCAGAAACTGGTAAAGGTCGACATGCTTGGAGGTAATTGGTCAAAGGACGCAAGCAACTTTCCATACCACGTGAAAATTCCTCTTGAGGTGAAGTTTGGTAATCCTGTATTACCTTAAAAAAAAAAAAAAAGTTTTTTTGTAACATCATAAAATCTTTTCAACATAATTTTCAGTAATTTAATTTGACACAGCTGTTATGTGATTTAGTCTTCATGGGTTTGCAGCTGGATGGCATTACAAAAACACAATGTTACGTACCCATTGAAATATTTTAGACTTCTAAATATTTAAAGAACTGTAAGTTAGTCTCAGTCATCAAAGTGAGTATAACTCCACACAAGAGTACTTAAAACTTCTCCACAAAAATGATAGGTAGCTTTTAAATGACGAATCAATCAATAACTTTCAACGTTTCTTTTATTTCACTAGAATACTGAGGTGCAAACTTACACAAACTCCGCTAGAATTATTCCAAGTGTGAGTAGGTCACTTAGCTGTGACAGTCATACCGTTACATACACAGCGTCAAATGTTCTAGTATAAACAGACATTTTTGAGTCTCTACAAATGAAGCCATAAGTCTAACTAGACAGGTTAAACCTTCTTAAAATGAAATCAAATGTCGTTTTTAAATGAAATTACAAAATTTTCACAAATATTTAACATAGGATTGTGAAAATTATAACTTAAATACGATGGATGGCACGGTATCTCAATTACTGTTCTTTAATTCAAATACCACATATTATAATACTTTTAACCTATTCATAAAAGCTATTTAGTTCATTCAAAGCATTTCCACACAGCAAACAAATCAAAATATCACATTCGTCAAAATAATCCTACATAAGACATATGTGGAGAGATGATCAGTAGTGGTCTCAACGAGTGAAAGAGGCAGCAAAAATTTTAGAACCTGTGAACAACTTCAATGAAGATAGCAGATTCGTTGTCCATGATTCTTGAGACTCTTTGATATATTGTAGTAGAACTCTGTTTATATGCGTGTGGTGCAGGGTTTGAGTCCCGCAGATGACACCAAAGTTCTGTTTTGGATGGCTGAGTGGATATTGATTGATTGACTGATTGACTATCGGGGGTGTGATCACTAACCTGCCCGATAGTAATGTCTTCTTGATGTTCTTCTTTTCTTGTCAGGACGACGGCCTTCTGCTGACACCAGTCGATTGTTGATCATGCAGAATCGACAACTGCGTGGACAATAGCTGCCGAAACAACTAATGTCTATTAAAATATGTTAACTGTTTTATATTGAAGGCTGCGTAGAGTTCTTTGGCTTGAGTGTTGTAAGCCTGATACGAATTAGAAAGGTTTTACGGAAGGAAACAGAAGTTACTAAATAGTTCCCGTTTATTTGTCGTTAATCACACACAGACAGTTTCACAAACACAAGAACATAATTTCTGTCCCACGCAATATGTTAGCAGTACCCCTGCTAGCTTGAATTTAGACTCCTATTGCCGAAATGGGGTACAAAGCGATAATGTTGGTAGTAAATCACAAAACACTCACTACATCGATGTATTACATTCACAATCCCGAGGCACACTGACTCGTGTAGCTGCCGGCCAACGTGTGTGCTTGTCTCAGCACATACCGTATCTTCTTACAGCTCACGCTGTGCAGCTAGCCAGAGCCGTATATTCACTTCGCGTTTACACTATGTTTCGGGGATTTATTTGGTTCCCTTACAATATAAACTCTGATGAAGGCTGCCGCATGTCAGCTGAAAACTTAGATGAACAAACGCACAACATGGCATTCCCAAAAAAATCCAGATATTATTAACATACATCAGTTTGTAAAAAATACAACAGAAAACAATGTAAAAATCTATACAGGTGTGATCATGACTAGCAGAATGCAGATGTTAAAAATAGGACTGAATCTTATTATAAAGGTACAGGAAAACAGGCACTGACAACAAATTTGTGCAATAACAAATAAATCAAAAAAGAAAAGCAAAAATCTACCTTTATTTGATTAATTAGAACCAGTTTATGACATGGGACCAAAGAAATAAAAACTGAAATACTGAGAAAAACTGGCCTCACGAAAAGTTCCAATAAGCAAGGGAAACTACATCTCAACAATGTTTCCAGCAACTACAGGACTAAACTCCAACACTATTATATAGTTTTGCAAACAGTATCCGAGATGGGAACACCAGTTGGCAATCTATATTTAACAATACAAATTCTCTTATATTTGCTGATGACAAAATAATACTGATTATCTGCGCCAACAATAATTGCAGAATATACAAAATAGGGTCTAAATGTCAATCCTGCACAAACTGAATATGTGGAAAAACAGGAAGCGTTAAAGTTACAAATCAGGAAAATTATATGGAAAGGAAATGTAAAATATACCCACCACTCACCACAGTTGAAGGGAGGAGAGCTCATTTTTGCTGTAAGCAGGCAAATTGGAAAATGTTAAGATGAAACATCTAAAGAAAAGATGTTCAATTAGACTGACATAGTAAAAAAATCTATTCGTCTTCTGAATTCCTTATTTTGACAAAGAAAGTTCAATAAAAAGATTGTGTGCAATTTACATATATTAAGATAAACAGAACACAGAAATAATACAACGGTCAAAATTTGTACTGTAGTATTGACAGCTGCTGTGACATAGATGATGAGAATGTCGCCCTAGTGGTATTTAATGCCTAGTGGTATGGTGACATAACAATGATGAACGATGAGCAATTTTCAAGAAGAGTTATAAACCATACAATGCAGAATACCAGGCAAAGAACAGATACATACACAAATCATGGAGAGAAGGTATTAGAAAAACAATGAGGGAGACATAAAAATAAGTGAAGAACACTGAAGAAACAAAGGTGGAGACTGGAGTGCAGGAAAATGCAAAGGCGGTGGTAACCCCTCTCAATTTTAGGTCTGAAAACAAATCTTATTCTGCAAGTAACAAGAACACATAATAGGGACCCAGTGACAGGACACCTACAGCAGAAATGATTTTTACAGTATATTTACTGTGGTAATATCCACTCATCCATTTTTACCACAAAAAAAGAAATTCTAATCTATATATCTATAGATGAGAAAATAAGAAATTTCGGATGTGTGTTTGGATGTACGTCTGCAATCAATCACGCCTTAATAACTCAACATATTTAAATAAAATTTGGCATGAAGTCAGTTAATTGCGTGCAAAGTGTTATAGGATAGATTTTATCCCGCAAAAACGCATAGTTTTTTTTTTTTTTTTTTAGAAATTGCCATTAATATCAATTCGGAAGCAACAAAGAGTTTCCTACTTCGTAGATAGCCATGCCACGTTTACTCTTTGCTTTTTACGTATATCACAAACACTACTTTTCAGAAATAAAAGCAAAAACCTTCTTACATATGCAAATTTGTGTTTAGTTTAAAAGCCATAAAACGGACGCACTTGACAAATAACAGTTTGGAAGCACGAAATATAAATCTGTACTTAACCTTAAGTTCAGGAAGAGAATTCTTCAGTTGCATACATGAAATGGCATAACACCTCAGGTATCACACCGTAATTCCGTTCTGTTAAAAATCAAAGTTTAAAAAAAATATTAAATACTAAGAGTATACCAGCACAAAAGTGACAAAATGGTCGTCCGCGAAGAGGCCGTTTTTGTATGTTCGTGACGAATATGAAACAGTTTCGTTTCCACATCGGTTCGGTTTATTGCCTTTGTTTCTTTTTTTCTGCTTTGTAACATTACAAATTATTTTTAACAAAATTTAAAACTTAATAGAAGATAACAAACCATTTTTTGTTTTTATCTTAACTTTCTGTAGAAATCAGTGAAATAGTTGCCTATGAAAAAAAAGTGTTTTTTTTGCTTACTGTTGAATATTCTGCTAATAACTATTAAATCCTTCACTTAAAACGAATGTATTCAATAGTCTAAGGTAGAAACTTTTCGTTTCGAGAAGCCATGTTAGGAGTACACAGCGATATACGTCGTCACTAACACGGCGCTTATGAAAGCAGCTTATTTATTACTCTAATAATTACTAAATTCCAGCTGCCTGATACTATAACAAGAACATTCAGGTCCAGGTAGCATTTCAACCTAACCACTATCTACGCTGATATTTGCACTACAAAATCAAACGATAGGGTTACACCTAACACATTAAACGAATCGGAACTAATTTCGAGTTGTAGCAACAGTTTCAATATGAGTTTTCCTTATTAGCTTAGCATAAATTATCATAATTAATTTTATTATACACCTTCAGTATGAATTTCAGCTGGACTAAAACACGCGCACTAACATAATCACTGTATTGCGACGTAATATTGACTTGCAACATTAACGTAAGAGTTGTAATTAATTTTGGACTTTCCGTTGTACAGCGTAAGTTACGAGCATTTTAGAATACATTTTTAAATTACGTTATTTTAATAACTGTCATGGTCCTGATGCCATAGTTCATGTGACTGGATGTAGTTCCACATGAATTTATTATTTACTTCGCTTTTCCAACCACCATATTACAAAGGTCATTTTTCAGACAGATTTTAGCAGTTGCTTTGTATCACGGTCTGAAATTAATGGGTCAAGTTTATATCGCAATTCATGATGTCACTAACAATCAAATAG
Source organism: Vandiemenella viatica (assembly GCA_031002005.1). Taxonomy (NCBI): domain Eukaryota; kingdom Metazoa; phylum Arthropoda; class Insecta; order Orthoptera; family Morabidae; genus Vandiemenella; species Vandiemenella viatica. The sequence continues at coordinate 173,933,206 of JARYHS010013630.1, forward strand.
TGAATGTATTAATGTGCGGTTGATAGAACCCTTGATATTTTAGCAACAATATTGGTGGATTTTGTGGTTTGGTTGAAATACAGCTTGAAGCAAAATGACAACTGAAACTTTATAGTAGTTTAAGATGATTTCATGAGGGCAAATTTAGTGACATGTATCGCGTTGTACTTAAATTGTATCAAAATATTAATAATAGCTCCGGAACAGGTAATATAAATCTGTACTTCAGTTGCGGACGTAAAGTAGTGTGACATTTCAGGTATTAGACCGTAATTCGGTTCGTAATATGTGTCACAATATGTGTGAAATATCAAAATTTGAGTCATAGTACTGATTTCAAAGGAGCTGTATTAACGAAGGTTATGGTAAGTTTGCTACACTGCCTGGACCAGAATGATTACTAATATTCCATGGTGCACAGTGGATTTGGAGTTCAGAATGTGGTTACCATTGCGAATTCTGACTATAAAGACATCAGAATGTGCTCAAGAAGTCTACGCCACTAAGAGGGCGTCCATTAATTACGTGGGGTGAAAAGGGGTGGGGGGGGGGGCGAAATTCGGTGAAATCTCACGTAGCATTTGAAACTCCTGAAGGGCAGTATAGCTAAAAAAAAGATCCACAAACGACGAGGATACCGACTTTAGGGGGAGGGAGGGGGGGTTCTCGGAAGTAGGAGAGCTAAAAAAAAGGATCTAAGAAAAACTACAAGGTCGGTAGTAGGGTTGGGGAAGTCCCGTCAAAATCTCACGTCATTTTAGGGGGAGATCTCACTACGGGAGAGGTGGGGGGTTAGGGATTATGTAAAAACATCTTACGTAATTAATGGACGCCCCCTAAGTGAGTAATGTTTGTAACCGTGTCTTTTGGCGTGCGTTACATCTTTGTTACCTACATCCCGGCTTTGACAAACGCTTTTCATTGAAGATTAAAAGCCAAGGAAGCGGATGACCAAATTTTCAACCCTAAAGGAGAATTTTTTCTGCTGGTCATACTCTGAATAGTAACATAAAATTTTATACCATAATACACTTTCAAGCGGACGAAGTCGCGGGTAACTGCTAGTTGTAGATAAAACAGTACCTAATAAATCTTCCCAGGATATTCTAAGGAACAAACCCATAAATAACAGATTACTGAAATACAATGCCAATTACATTAAAACCAACAGATACAATTCTATATTACAGGTTACAACACAAAATTAGTATTTCATACCTGTTTCAAAGCATGTAAGAGGGCAACACAACGTGCATTTGAGCCAGATATGACCCTGGACTTGAACTGGATTCCAAGTTGTACTACAGCTGGATGAAGTGTAGTATCAAGACCTCTGTACATATAAAAAATAAACATAAATAATTATTACAGTGTTCTATTTTGTGATGAGACTACATAACAACAAACTTATCTTTCAGCACATAAAAGACACAATGAAGAAGCTCTAAAAACTTAATACTTGTAAGAGAAAACTAAAATGGAATTAACATACAGGGTGTCTCCAAATGTCGTGTACAAATTTGGAGGGGAGCCATAATTACATCAGAAAGCATAGACGGAAATTTAACCCTAATGAGATAGAGACACACAAAGATAGTGAGGCCACAATACAGAATGTAGTGTAAAACACTATTACACAAAAAACAATAATAAATAAAAAAGTATGACATAAAAGCATCACAGGAGGTGTTCAAAATTGAGGCAATTGGATCTATGTACGCACGACACAGACGCGACATGGATTGGCAGACATGTTTGAAAATACCGGACATTTCACGAATCGTACCAACAAAACCAGGTCGATTTCAGGACTGAAGAGCGTGTCATACAAAAGGCTTTTTATGGCACCCCAGAGAAAAAAATCCAGGGGAGATAAATCAGGAGATCTGGGAGGCCAAGCAACGGGACCACCATGCCAAATCCACCTGTTTGGAAATGTCCGGCCCATGTTTTCTGATGTAATTATGGCTCACACACAGCAGCATTGGGAGATAGCCTGTATATAGTGTTTTTCAGTGTGAATAACAAGCTTTTTTTTTTTTTTTTTTTTTTTTTTTTTTTTTTTTTTTTTTTTTTAAATTATAGTCTTACACATCAACGTTTTAGGTCTTCAGACGTGGGAAAGGATTGGTGGCAAGGAATGGTAAGGAATTGTAAGGAATTCGGCCATGACCTTTTAAATGAACCATTTTGGCATTCACCTGGAGCGATTTGGGGAAACCATAGAAAACCCAAATAAAGAGAAATTATAAATAATTTACCAAAAATGCTGAAAGAATTTAACGTTTAAATTCATAGAGGGCAAAAGTAGGAATGTACAGGAAAAATGGATGTGCATGGAAATTAAAATTAAAGTGAAAATAGTAACTTAAAGCTAACGAAGGAAGAGCCAAACAGCCTTTGAGTGTGCTGTATAGTGTTCAGTAGAATTTAGAACTTGAATGGTTTAATTTCAACATGAATTTTAGTTTGGTTTTAATTTCTTCCACTTTTATTAACAAATATAATTTACTCCAACAGCTTACATAAATTTCACCATACAATTGGCAAGGAGAAAAGTATGGCCATACAGATGGTCACAGCACTATCGTGAATTTGAGGGGTTTTAAGGGAGGGAAATTTCTGGTGCAGTGTTAAACTCAGAGCTAAATATCAATCACTCAACAGGAGCCACACAAGAAACAGAAGAACAGATCCCTCTGCAAAAACCTACCAACAGAATTTTTTTTTTTTTCTCTTCAGTAACTCATAAGACTCAAAAGCTACTGACAATATGAGAAAATTTCCTCATATAGTTGTTAACAACAAACATTGGCAAGCTGCACCGGCACCGTCTACTACAATGGTAAGTGGCCAATAAAAAAATTTTGAAGCAGAGAAAAGATTAATGAGTAGATACGAATGGTATGATAGAGGTTCCTGTGTCGCAAGAAAAAAAATGTTGATCACATCCATTTCGGTTGGTAAACTGATTCATCATGAAGGCAAAATGGTTACTAAGAACATAGATAATATTAATGTAGCTCGACACAAGCATATTAAAATTGAAACAATATCTGGACTAAGTGCAAATACCCTGATACAGAGTAAAATCTTTCCTAATTATTAAAATCTTTATACCTGCCTCCTTAACAACTTTACAAGGAATTATATGGTATGTAGATATTTCATTAACCAAGGAAGAAATACTGGAAGTGACAGATTGTGACATGCAAGTCATATATGTTAAGACAATTTGTCAAGAAAAAAAGTGAAACTGTTACCAAACAGAGAAGAGCAATTGTAGTCGTGCTGTCACACTCAAGGCATAATGACACCCGGACTATGTTATTACACATGGAGTAAGTAAGATTCCCTGTCGAATCATACATCCCATTAATCTTACAATGTTATCACTGTCTGAGATATTTCTAGGGTAGAAACCAGTGATGGGTGCAGGTAAAGGACGGTTATTGTGCAGGGAGCCAATGCAGTAATGAGTGCACAAATGCAGGACAATCAACATGTGTACATTGTAAAGGGTCACATCATTCTGCAAACCGTAGTTATCCACAGTATGTAAAACACACACCAGAAAATGGCTTATAAAATTTAATTTCAATAAATTGACGCTTCACAGTCGGATGTGTAGGAATCCTGTGACCTTTGTCTTTAGATTGATGCCTCAGTGCTATTTTCTTATACATCTATTAGCCGATACCCGTGACTTCCTATGCATGGATCAAGAATTTCATTGCCAGAACTGAATACAGAAAGCTGTTGGTAACATAAGATTGGCCCCAAACAACACCGAGTCGACATAATGTGTCAGGAAAGCCATCACTATGTCATTCTACTGTTGAAGCTGTCTCATGAAGAAAACCAATTTCCAACATATTTAAAAACAGAAAAACAAACGAAGGTGCGGGGATGTGAGAGAGGGGATTAATTAAGGGCAGCTTTATTTCAGTTTGGTCTTTTCTTCTTTCTTCACCACGAGCATCCGATTCTTGGGTTCTAATAACATTAGCTGCTCGTGATATACTATAGCTATACGTTAGGCCAGTTTACACCTGCAAGGCATATCAAAAAAGATGGAAAAATAAACTGGTGCCAGAAACATTCAGCAGACAGAAAGTAGTCTATACTAAATAATATATAGTCTCTAAACGAAATTTATTAACAAATCATACACTAACATAATGCATGAGAAGCACAGCTTGAGCAACCAATGTAACATTACAGACTAACACACACATCTGTCTCTCTGTCATCATTCGATAAATTCTCAAAGTTTCGTGGCTACAACTGTTATTCATACCGAAAAAAATGTCCTGTGCCCTTCGACAGATACAAAGTATTTCATTGTCAAATTCCACCAATATCACTATAGCCATTTAGCCATCAAAACACAACAAAAAGACAGACTTACTTCCGGATTTATAATATTATTAGTGCAGATCACACACACACTGACTACGAAAGTAACAACCCCTGAGGGATTCAATATACTGTAAAAAAGTGTACAGCATTGCTAGACTACCTATGAATTTCCTCGAATTGCACCTCTAAATTTGTGGTATTTGCAGTTTAATGTGTAATCCGAACAACCGATGGTCCATGCATGACCCATATGATCAAAAACAATTTTTTTAAATCTTTGCTTCCATGGGGATTTGAACTGGAGACCACGCTCTAAACACCAGTAAGCAAGCACTTTAACCACTGAGCTACCAGACCGCTTTATGGAAAGGTAATACAGAGACCTGCACATCCTGCACGTCCGTCTATAGCCATTAAGTAATTTATCAAAATTATATGACAACATGTATTATTTATACAGAAAAAAGTATGCTATGTCCATCTAGTGATCCACTATTAAAGAGTATCTGTGCATTTATCGATAATCAACAGATCAAGAAGTGCTTCATTGTGCTTCGCAGTTAGTCAGTCACGTTTAAGTCTCACATAAGTAACGCGGGAATTTTGTGATGGTGGCTCCGTGTCTAAGTGTTGTGCCATGAAGATTTATCCGGGAACTTTTGGATACGAAATACGTGCTTCCACATCAGGAGAGAAGTATTGGCTTTTGCTTCCGCAATGTCAGACAAGCAAAGTGATACAAAACAGTTTAAATACATTCATGGAGAGCATGTAATGTGTGATAGTGAACTAGTGATTGTTGTGCAGGTATTAACTGTACCACTGATTGAATAAACGCATTCTGAATTAAACTTTCCACTTGGAAGGACTTGTAATCTTCAGATAAATGATATTTAATTTCAGTTGGTGGTCGGCGTATTAATGTTAACCATAAATTATTAGAATAAAAGTGTTTCTCAGCATACTTTATATGTGCATATGTTTTATGTAGCATTTCCCTGTGAAGTTGTGAATCCTCAAAATTACAGAGGAGTGTAAGTACACACTAATACGTTAAACATCCAGTCGTATCGACCGCTTTAAGAAATAATAATTATACAAAGTCTTGATGCACCCATTAGGTGGGTCAAAATACAACAGAGTAGTGACTATCATTTTAAAACCATTAAAGCACAAGTTTTACATGGCTCAAGCCGTAACAGGACTAATTGTTAATAATAACTTATAAAAGACAGAAGTTTCACACTGCTTGCTACAGTGACTGAATTTATTATCCAGAGTAAAACCAACAAGTTTTACACATCCTAATGCCAAATAGCATCTCCTTGTCAAATTTCATCATGATCGGGTTATCAATTTAGCCCAAGAGTCATAACAGACAGAGAGAGAGAGAGTCACTTTCGCAATTATAATATTAGTATAGTTTAGTGCAGATCACACACACTCACTGACTGCGAGAGCAACAATCCCTGAGGGATCAATGTAACATAAAAAAGTGTACACCTACTGCATTGCTAGATTATCTACAATTTGCCTCGCACTGTGATAATTACAGTTTAACATGCAATCCGAACAACTGACAGTCCAGGTGTGACTCATACACAAACAATATTTAAAAACCTTTGCTTCCACGGGGATTTGAACCGGAGACCATGCTCCAAGCAAGTGCTTTAACCACTGAGCTACCAGACCGCTATGTGCAAAGGTAGTACACAGGGTTACACATCCTACATGTCTATAGCTGTTCAGTAATTTTTCAAAATTATATGACATCATGTATTAAACATACAGAAAAAAAGTATGCTATGTCCATCCTAATGCCAAATAGTATCTCCTAGTCAAATTTCATCATGATCAGATTAAGCGTTTATCCTAAGAAATGTAACAAACAGACAGAGAGACAGATAGAGTTACTTTCGCATTTATAATATTAGATAGATACACAGCACACTTATAAAAATGGTATTACACGAAAATTTCAAGAAATTCGGTTATGTCATAAGCATAAAAACATATGGCGTGGAATAGACTGTAGCATAAAGAAACCAAAACACAACGATATCTACTGGATGGTTACCAAGTGTTGTGCTGACAAAATTAACACATCACCATCTGTTAGAAACTAATGGAACTATAAGAACAATTTTGTGTGGTCTAATGACCTGGTGACACAGTTTCTATTGGCTGCGCATTCAGCTCCTGCCGTAGCTGCCTTAACCTAGCCCACCAATCCTGCCGGGTACAGGGGACCTATAGTTTAACATGGAATCCAAACCACAGTACTGTCCTGGCATACTTCACATTACACAGCAAGCTGCACCAAAGGTGAAGGCTAGGTTAATTGCCTATGAAAATCCCCGCCGAGAGAGGGATTCGAACTGGAGATCTTTCGATCTCCAGTCAGACACCTTAACCACTAAGCCACCAGACCGCTCAAACTTACGGAACATGCAAATAATTACAAACCATTGCCCTATGACAAACATTTAATGAACATTTAATTTGCAATAATAAATATTTAGGCCAATAATCGAGATAAAAACTATCCTATCTTTTAAGTTGGACCAAATTACACACAGTAAGCCAAATTTCATCAAAATCGGTTGTTTCAGAGTTTATCTCTGACAATCAGCGTGACGCGAGATTTTTATGTATATAAGATTTCCTGTACCTGCCTACTTTTGCGCTCTTATGAATTTAAACTTTAAATTCTTTTAGTCTTTTTGGTTAGTTATTCATAATTTTTCTTGGTAATTTATTCCAATCCCTAGAATTTCCCCACACTCTTATGCCTGAAATCAGTTGTGGTCATGGTCATCTTTCCATTCTATGCACCTCTCTTATTCCTCCTCCAGTATCTTTCCATGTCCATCACCAATATACGCCTTGTACACTCCCATGACTCTCTTCACCCTTCTCCTGCATTTCAGTTAATTACATTCCAGCTTGTTTATCATGTCAGTTATTGATTGTGTTCTGTAGTAATTTCCAGAGACAAATCTAGCAGCCCTCATTTGCCCCCTCCCCCCGTCCAACACCTGTATTTGATATGAAAAATGTGGGTTCCATAGTACATATTCAAGCAATTGTGTGACCAAAGTTTTATAATTTAATTTGCTTACTTCTTTGGTACATCCCCTCATCACTCTCTCCAACGATTGAAGTATTCTGAAACCTGTTTATAACAGTATATTATATTGGAGAGCTTTGAACAAAAAAAGAACCTATGCCTCAGATACTGCTGAACATACAGCATGTAGAAGAGGAAAATACTACAGAATCAAGAAAAATAACTCCTAATTGACAATGACTCCAAAACTTGCACTGACAATAATTGTCGCTGTTGCGAATTGTTCAGAAACCCCTCCTGTGATTCCATAGACTTCACAGAGATGGCCAGTGCAGCACAGAAGGCTTACATATCAACAAATCAGTTGCCTGTGAATTCGATGGATAACAGATAAAGGGACACCAATTTGATATCTAATGTTACTCAACATCACTTAGATCCTCATGGGATCACCTCCAGTTCCAATGTCTCCAAATCACTAATGACAACCACATACAGAGCTAAGGAAACTTCCACTGAAAAAAATCCAAAATATGATTTTCATAGTACTGATGGTATATTCTAGCAATTTAACACATAATATCAAGGAACTCATCACTAACATGATCTAGAAAACAATCAAGGACTAATTATTAATGACTAACATTCTGCAACAGAATAAAAATGTTTAATACTTTCCAACAGCGAAAGCTTCCTAAAACTCAAGATAGTCTGGCAGCTGGAAAAACTAAAATCTGGCTAGTTCCAGGATCAACATTTTCTGTCAAAGAGTACAAAATAATAAAAGCACCAAAACTAAAGGCATAATTACTACATTGGCTGTCTCCTATCATCGATCAAAGGCATATACAAGTAAAGAGGATTTAGCTATCATAACTCCTGTCACTGCTAATTCTCATGGGCATCTTAAATGCCTGTAATGGTACATGGGGGATGTGACAAGACTGATTACTTCATTGGAATCATCCTTGAAACTGTTAATCCTTTCCTCCCTGATGGTACTAATTAGTACCATTATGCTTACCACCATATAATTTGACAATGCCATTGTACACTGCATTGTCAAACCTGTTGATCCTTTCTTATCCCATTAGATGAGACAATGACAACATTTATTTTTATATTCTATGCGAAACTGCCGAGCAATGAATTTTCCAAGTTGGGGCTTGGCAGCGTACTGACAAGAGTAACAAGTGATACATTGCAATGCATTTTTAGATGAGAATTTACTTGGTAAGTGTCAATTTCTGTTATTACTGTTTTAGTTTGACCATCGAACCATATATATTTTACCTATAATATATATTTTTCTAGTTTCTTTACTAAATAATCGAGAAAAACTGACGAGGACTAATAAGTACCGTCAGGGACTTCTGGTTTGTTTTATACAAATTATTGGTGAATAGATTTAGCAAGTATACAATTAATTTTATTATTGTTTTAGATATTTTCAAATGGATGTTTCTAAGAACTACAGTCTGATTTAAGCTCTTCTCTTAGAAGCTTATGATTTATCAAGGCCAAAATGAAGAAATGACTGCAAAGTTCTCGCATTACTCATTAGGTCAAAGAATGGCCTAAATTGACTGAACAAAAATGAAGCAATGACGATGATAATTATTTTTCATCTGTTTCATTATTAGAAAAACCAAAAACTGAAAGAACTAATGGTTGTGGGACATCAGGCCCAGCCACAAGGGGTTTCTAACTAACAACTTACCTGCTGATGGTAAACTAATAAGAGGAGGTTGTGACCATAGATTTTCGATCCTAGACATCGACTACTGGAAATGGAGGATAAAAAGGTAATACATTTAGTATCAAATTTTCATGGCAGCAAGGAAACTACTGTTACACAGAGTGGCATAACTCTTAACTACACTGGTTGGGGCCTATGGCAATTTCAATAGATGGGACCTCTCTCAGGCTGGATTGGCGCCCTGGGCGAATCTTGGGCCAGAACGCCTCTCCAGCTGGTCATCGGGGGCCCCTTCAGCAATTTGTCCATCCTGCCACCCAATTGTTACACCACTGGTTACATGAAAAGAAAAAAAATTGGTTGAAGTCGACAGTTTCATGCCCAAGAGTCATCAAGAACTACAATACATTCATGGGTGAGGTTGATACTGCTGATCGGCTGAAGGCTTTGTACAATGCTGATAGACAGCCACCAAAATCAAGGCATAGATTGTTTTGGGGAATTTTGTATTAGTCAGATATTTGAAAACACATCTGTAAAAAATTGAAATATCCGGTGCACAGATTATGACGATTATGAAGGATACTGGTAAGAAGATAAGGTCATCTACAAATATTTCACCAGGCCCTGATCCATTTAAACAATGCAAGTCAGACTATTCCACAATGAGAAACCTAAGACTGGGAAACAGAGGTATACACTGGCCCTAATTTGTAAAAATCAGATGAAGATGTGAAGTATGTAGTATGAAGAAGATACAGTCAACATCATTTCAAATGTTCCCACTGCAATGTCTTTTTGTGTCTGAATGAGCAAAAAAAATTGGTTTGTTGAATATCATGAGGCAAATATTTCATACAAAAATGAACATAACTGATTTCAATTGCTATTTCTGTACATCCTGTGATACACAAAGTCCCTGACGGTACTTATTAGTATCGGCTTACAAATTAGCACTTTAGCAAATTAGTTCCAAAAAAAAAAATATGTGTGTTTAATTTCAAGTACCGTTATACAAATATATAATTGAAATTATAAACTTCCCTGTATTTCCAAGAGCCAGTAGGAAAGGTTTAAAGTATAATTTATTTGCATTCATTGAATTAGAGTTACTCTGTTGTAGTATAGTTTGTACTCTGTGACCAACGTATAAACTGTGATTGTTATTATTCTGTGTGAACTGCTCTCCGCTACATTTTGTTCTTAAGTATCATATATTTTTCATACAAATAAATACTTCTCATGTTAAATACGTATTTACAGCATATTTAAAACCCAACAGGTTATGCGCCCAGTAGCCAGATATACATAAAACTGGTGAATATCTGACGAATGTATAATACGTAAAAGTTATAACCTCGGCAAAACGTGGCATTCCAAAGTGCGGAAAATAAGGGTTCAAGAAATCAATTAGCTTCGTCTGACAAACTCACTGGTCGAGGAAACTAATCGACATGGAGATTTGCTGTGAAAACCTACCTGGAACGTGAAGAACTATGGAACTGTATTGAGAATGTAAGTGATGATCACACGATCCCAAATGCGATTTAAAAGCCAAATCCAAAATTATTCTGCTAATGGATTCCATTCAAGAAGCCAAGACAGCAAAAGAAGTTTAGAACAACTTATTAAATGCATTTGGATGATTCTGTATTAGCATGTTGATTGGGCTTACTTCGTGATCTGTGCACAACTCTAGTCGGATGTCAAAATGTAGAAGAGTATGTTAGCAAAATAATGACCACAGCACACAGGTTGCGAAGTATTGGATTTAAAGTAGACGCTGAGTAGCTTGGAACTCTGCTTCTGTTCAGTTTACCAAATGCATACAAAGATGATAATCGCCATCGAAAGTTCCAGTATGAAAATAAGTGCTGACTCTGTAAAAGCTAAAATTTTACAAGATGTTAAAACAAGTGATGGTGACATATCAGCTTTTGCCGTAAATTATAAGAACAACAAAGGCATCAAGAAACAATTTCAAAAGGGACCTCGCTGCTACACTTATAATAAGCATGGCCACATGAGTGCACAGTGCAATTCTAAAGCAAAGAAGAAACGCAAAGCTGCAAATCGGGAAAGCTCAAGCTATGCTGCTGCGTTCATAGCTTCAGTGAGTAACAGTGATTCCTAGCATATAAACTCCAGTGCTTCTATGAACATGACCATGCACAGAAATATATTACACGAAAAAACCGTACCACTCATCAACTCAATTAAGGTAGCAAATGAGTGTTTATCGGTCAAAAGCTCAGGTAAGCCGAGTTTTAATGTGTGTGATGTCAATGATCAATGTAATAAAATTTTGGGTTTTCTTCTCCGTCTAGTGCAGCTAACAAGTGAAGAAACTGTGTTATGGCATATGCGTTTCGACTTATTAGACCATCATCAGTGCCCTAGAACAAGTTATGTACACTCTATGGCAAAAAAATTGAATGTCGGCGCCTGAGTCTAAGCCCCTTATTTCGCACAATGTGGCATCATTGCGCGTATTCAACTCAGCGCCATCTGTTATTCATTTCCTTAAGTCAAGCCTCGAACAAAGCAGGAAACTCCGCCTGCCCATTGACGATTCTTCTTGGTAGTTCGTCTATCACTCCCCACAATTTCAGTAAAAAGCTATTGACAGATCTCGAAACAAGTAACGCATTTTCCTGTCCCTGGATTGACTGTAATATTAGGCAAGATATCGCCGACCATACCTCAATCGGATGAAATTCGGTTCCAGCTACACTTTTCTTAGATTCAGATCGTGAAACATCGTTAAAGTTGTTATTAACAAGATTGCAATAAAGCGCAGTAAAAATGAGGTTCAGTTATACATTTTATTCCAAATGATTAGAGTAAAATTATAACGATATTTATTTATATATTGATGTGGCTAATCAGTTGCAATAATGCAACACATAATGGGGTGTGTGGTCCGAGAGGTGGGTGTAAATGTTCAAAGATCCAGAGTTTTTGGTTCTACAAAACTATTGAAACGATTATAAAGAGATTATTTCGGATAATTGTCTAATGCCAGTTGAATGAAACCGACTTCCGAGGCAGGATAAGTTTCTTTACGCACTGCATGAGCCGGCTGTGAACATGAGCTCCGTTTGCTTGTGGCTAACCATCTAGTCTTGTAAACGCGTGGTCCTCGGTTCGAATCTAGGTTTTCCAATTATTTTTTTGCATTTATTTTAAACAAGTCGAACCTACAACTGCGTTATGCGTAAAATATAACATCGACTCTTACCTGCTTGCGTCAGGACATAACATTCTTAAGGAAAGACTCATAACTGAGTGCTTCTTAATACACTGCACACGTAACTATGAAAGCTTTCACAGAGGTAACACTGAAAGAAATCTTCTTGGGCTCGAACATCGTCGAAATAGTGTCATATGGTTACGTTAGGTGGACTATAACGAGTTCGCACCATCGTCAAGGAGACGAAAAACTAAATAATATTAATATACCAATTTCTTATTATGCGTCTGGATTTACGATTCGTCGACTTCTAAGTCATTAAAGGTGGGAAGGGAATGGAGAATAGGAATGGGAAGGAATTCGGACCATGGGTTTTCGAAGAAATAATCCCGCCATTCACACGAAGTGACTTGGAGAAACGAAGGAAAATCCAAATCTGGATAGCCGGATAGGAATTCAAACCCGCTTCCTCTCGATTGCGGAGCCATAGCGTTAACGCTCAGCCATTAGGTTCAGTTTTTTCAATATATTTCATATTTGGTCTACGATGCCGTCCATAAAATTATTTAAAAAATCTATTGAAAAGTTAAAAATCGTAAATTACAATATATGCGCAGAAGTGAGTTCATCTGATGAGAGCGGGGATATCAAAAAAATCTCTGAAATCAGAAACGTAATTCAAATTTCATTTTCTCTCTCTATACTCTTTTCGCCCCTCTCTCTCTCTCTCTCTTATATTTTTTTTTGCTAGGGCTTTACGGCTCGTCGACAGTAATTTCATTAGAGGCGGGATCGGATTGGGGCAAGAAACGGGCAGGAACTCAGCAATGGCCTTTTCAAGGAAGCATCCGGGCGTTCGCCTGGAGTGACTTGGGGCAACCATGGAAAACCCAGATCTGGATGCCCGGACGGGGATTCAAACCCGCTTCCTCCCGAATACGAGGCCAGAACGTTAACCGATCACGCCAACACCGGGTACTTTTTTTTTTTTTTAATTTTTAGCAGCTATCAAATTCAAAGTGAATGTAAGCTCCCTCTTATATGGAAGATATTGTCATATTAATCCCGTTGTTTAATGAAATAGTATTAAACCAAATAGGTAACATTTCAGTCTTTTCGTAAAAATGTAAAAAAAAAAAAAAAAAAAAAAAAAATCCAATTCACATTCTGCTTGAGCAAAGACCTCAAACCGGATGCTAAAACTACAGAAATTTGCAGTCTCAATAAAATGTGGTAAAATAAGAAATTTCAATGTAGTTATGATGTAATTCTCTATAATATTTTCTCATTTTTTTTTCAAGTATGTCTTTCAGTAAAGATTAAGAGGTAGTTGGAATGAAATTATCACGTTGAGCAATAACACAGCTAATTGTTACAAAATTTTGTAAATCGGCAGTACTACTCTCCGCAGCTAGAGTGTAATTCTAAAATATCGTAGTAGACGGAAACGTAGTGTTTACAAAGCGTATAATACTGGTTTCCTTGTTTCTTGCCACACTGACATTCCCACACTGAATTTCAATTTTATGCCTCAGTTTTCCTCCAACAATGTTCTGATTGAATGCCTATAAGACTTTGCAATATTTAAACATTCAAAAGAAATTGTTGCTTGTCATTCTGAGAGAGACATTATAATGTAAATTCTTTGGGTTGGAATAAAATATACAGTAGCTACAGTTTGAATTTTGGAAAAACCGTGCTGCAAGAGAATCAATTCTTATCACCGATCAAGAAAAACAAAGTTACTTTCATAGCGTTTGTTGATTTAGAAAAAAAGCTTTTAATAATGTAAGGCGGGACAAAATGTTCAAAATTTTTTTTAAAAAAAAAGGCAGGTCTTACGTATTGATATAGAAAAATATTTTATAATTGATATAAGAATCAAGTGGCTATAATAAAAGTAGAGAATCATGATAGTCACCAATCAGTTGAAAGGTGTATCAGATATGGTTGCAGTTCGTCCATACTAATATTCAACTTATATGTAGAGGAAGCTATAAAAGAAGTAAAAGAGGAATTTGACTGTGGCTTCATGAAAAAGTAGTTTCAAATATTGACCCAGGAACCAGAGAGAACTTTTTAAAACTGTATGTATGGAGCATAGAACCTTATGGTAACGAAGCATGGACTTCAGGAATGCCTGAAAGAAGGAAAATTGAAGCATTCGAAATGTGGTGCTATAGGAGGATGCTGAAAATTACGTGGACAGTTAAACCACGAAATTAATATGTTTTGGAAATGATGGCTGACGAAAGAAGTTTGTGGAAGAATCGTAAACAAAGAAGAAACAGATTCGTAGGTGGTTTTTTTTAATACATTTGGAATTGGTTATGTATGAAGCAGATAACGGTGGACGTGTTTTAAGAGAGGTGTTTTGAGATGTAGGGGATAGTGCAAAATAAGAAGGGATGGTGGTTTATATCAAACAATCGAGAGACTGACGACAGTTAAATAAGAGATTAAATAAGACAAAAGGTGCCGGCCGATTGAGATCTACTCCCCCAAAACACATCGATGGGGCCGACAGCTTAACGTCCAAATCCGGCGGACGAGTCACTGTCAGAAGTCCATACGCGCTACAGACAGGTTTGGGATTTAAACCAGGACTTTCGTGCACCATCTGATAATTAGTAATAATGCACCGCCACCGAAACATGTCCTAGTTCTAAAAAGTTCTACCACCTTTTCCTAAGCTGCGAAAATATGTGACCGACTTAGATATTAAAGATGAAGTTCAATGCTTGCTCAAAGACGTGAGGCCAGCATACATTCTTTTTCCTTTTTTGCTTATGGTTTTACGCGTTGTTGACATCGAGGTCATTAGAGGCGTGAAAGGAGTTGTAGCAAGGATTTCTCCAATGGCCTTTTAAAGGAACCTTTCCAGTATTCACATAGAGCGATTTGGGGAAATCATTGAAAACCAAATCTGGAAGGCCGGACGAGGATTCGAACCCGCAACCTCCCGAATGAGAGGCCAGCGCGTCAGCGCTTATTCCACCACACTCCATTATATATTTTAGATCATATTGTTTAAAAACAAACTCCAATGAAAACATTTTTTGATTAGTTCATAGGCCACATTGGCGGTTAAAGGTGTGATTGTGGAATTTAAAATATTGTTCATCTAATATAATGTGACGAGTTTAGTTGACTTTAGTTCCGTAAAGGCAGAGAGTTTGATTGATGTTGTTGCTGTAGAGTTTCTCACTTTTTCTGTCAAAGATACAATTTTTTAACTTTTTTTTTCTGTGATTTTAATTTGGTGTGAGTTAAGCCTTTTTAATTGAAAATGTCTTGTTAAGGCATCAGGAAAAATAGCGTTCGACAAAAAAATCATGTATGTGCAATCAACAGCCTTGGAGGCTCAGTACTTCCTTACAATTGAAATTTTCATTCAGGCGGAACACGTCGCAGCAATACAACTGGAAACAGATGTTTACTGTGTTCGCGTAAAACTCAAAAGAAAAAGTAAGTAAGTGTCGCTAATGCTAGAAACTGTTGGTAACTGATGTTGCTGCCGTAAGGCTAGAATGAGGAAATACCTCAAGTGCAGAGTATTTATGGAGTTATAAGATCAATAATTAGTGAGAAATTGGCATTAACAAATCTTATTTAGGAATATAGGGTTATCCGTTCTGTTGAAATGATCGTTAAAATATCATATAATTACGCATATTAATGCTAATGACTTCAAGGCAATATTTCGTTGCTAGTTGCCCACGTGTCATTTATGTAATTAGTACCGAACATGAGACAAAATTGTCCACGACGTGTTCTTGTTTTGCGAAATAACTTGCAACAGCCCAAGTGAGTACAAGATTTTGATGGTATTTCTCCTGATGTCTTGACGGGGTATTTTCAATAAAAAATGCTGCAACATGAAGTTAATATAACAGAAAAAAATAGTTTCTTTGACATTACAAGTGAGCCATCACGTGAATAAGTCACTATGGACTCCATACTGATCCTGAATTTTCGCAATCAGGGTTTATTCTTGGAGTTTTATGCAAACACAGTAAACATCTGTTTCCAGTTGTATCGCTGCGACGTGTTCCGCCTGAATGAAAATTCCAATTGTAAGCAAGTACTGAGCCTCCAAGGCTGTTGATTGCACATACATGACTTTTTTGTCGAACGCGATTTTTCCTGATGCCTTAACAAGACATTTTCAATTAAAAAGACTTAACTCACACCAAATTAAAATCACAGAAAAAAAAAAGTTTAAAAAATTGTATCTTTGATAGAAAAAGTGAGAAACTCTACAGCAACAACTTCAATCAAACTCTCTGCCTTTACGGAACTAAAGTCAACTAAACTCGTCACATTATATTGGATGAACAATATTTTAAATTCCACAAACACACCTTTAACCGCCAATGTGGCCTATGAACTAATCAAAAAATGTTTTCATAGGAGTTTGATGTGAAATATATTAATGTTCACTTTTACATATATGATATGTATTTTACAACAAGTGAGAAGGGGATAGTCAATGTAAAAATACTCAACTTGAGGTGGGAACGAACCCAGTAACCTCACCTCCGCAGGCCAATGCTCATCCGTTCAGCTACTTTGCCTTACGCTGAAACCTACCTCGTCCATTATATAATAAAAGTAAACATATATATATATAAAGATACAACATTTGAAGTTGAATAGTTAATGACGATCTATATAAAGAATCAAACTGTTATAACAGAAATAATCAGTCAAATAAAAATAAGATAGACGGGGAAGGAAAGTAAATTTCTATATCGGCAATGTGTCTGTTCTGTTGATATCGCCTAGCTGTAAGATACGTTTCCTTGAATAGGAAATTACCACAGCACTGCCAGAAGTCAGAAATCGTGGCAACACTGGAAGAAGTAGTTGTGGCAACGTCTAACAGGAAGTAAGTGCCAACTTTCCTGTTTCCTTCGGCCAAGAAGAATACCTTTATAACACTAAATAACACGTAATAATTTATCACGATCGGCTCTTTTGGAAAGATTGAGCAATCATCTATTTTTCTGCATCTTCACAATTCGGCACACGCATTTTTCTAGATGCAGTGACAGTTTATAAAAATAATGGAGCATGGTGGAATAAGCGCTGACCTCTCATTCGGGAGGTTGCGGGTTCGAATCCTCGTCCGGCCTTCCAGATTTGGTTTTCAATGATTTCCCCAAATCGCTCTATGTGAATACTGGAAAGGTTCCTTTAAAAGGCCATTGGAGAAATCCTTGCTACAACTCCTTTCACGCCTCTAATGACCTCGATGTCAACAACGCGTAAAACCATAAGCAAAAAAGGAAAAAGAATGTATGCTGGCCTCACGTCTTTGAGCAAGCATTGAACTTCATCTTTAATATCTAAGTCGGTCACATATTTTCGCAGCTTAGGAAAAGGTGGTAGAACTTTTTAGAACTAGGACATGTTTCGGTGGCGGTGCATTATTACTAATTATCAGATGGTGCACGAAAGTCCTGGTTTAAATCCCAAACCTGTCTGTAGCGCGTATGGAACTTCTGACAGTGACTCGTCCGCCGGATTTGGACGTTAAGCTGTCGGCCCCATCGATGTGTTTTGGGGGAGTAGATCTCAATCAGCCGGCACCTTCTGTCTTATTTCATCTCTTATCTCTTATTTTACTGTCGTCAGTCTCTTGACTGGTTTGATATAAACCACCATCCCTTCTTATTTTGCACTATCCCCTACATCTCAAAACACCTCTCTTAAAACACGTCCACCGTTATCTGCTTCATACATAACCAATTCCAAATGTATTAAAAAACCACCTACGAATCTGTTTCTTCTTTGTTTACGATTCTTCCACAAACTTCTTTCGTCAGCCATCATTTCCAAAACATATTAATTTCGTGGTTTAACTGTCCACGTAATTTTCAGCATCCTCCTATAGCACCACATTTCGAATGCTTCAATTTTCCTTCTTTCAGGCATTCCTGAAGTCCATGCTTCGTTACCATAAGGTTCTATGCTCCATACATACAGTTTTAAAAAGTTCTCTCTGGTTCCTGGGTCAATATTTGAAACTACTTTTTCATGAAGCCACAGTCAAATTCCTCTTTTACTTCTTTTATAGCTTCCTCTACATATAAGTTGAATATTAGTATGGACGAACTGCAACCATATCTGATACACCTTTCAACTGATTGGTGACTATCATGATTCTCTACTTTTATTATAGCCACTTGATTCTTATATCAATTATAAAATATTTTTCTATATCAATACGTAAGACCTGCCTTTTTTTAAATTTTGAACATTTTGTCCCGCCTTACATTATTAAAAGCTTTTTTTCTAAATCAACAAACGCTATGAAAGTAACTTTGTTTTTCTTGATCGGTGATAAGAATTGATTCTCTTGCAGCACGGTTTTTTCCAAAATTCAAACTGTAGCTACTGTATATTTTATTCCAACCCAAAGAATTTACATTATAATGTCTCTCTCAGAATGACAAGCAACAATTTCTTTTGAATGTTTAAATATTGCAAAGTCTTATAGGCATTCAATCAGAACATTGTTGGAGGAAAACTGAGGCATAAAATTGAAATTCAGTGCAGGAATGTCAGTGTGGCAAGAAACAAGGAAACCAGTATTATACGCTTTGTAAACACTACGTTTCCGTCTACTACGATATTTTAGAATTACACTCTAGCTGCGGAGAGTAGTACTGCCGATTTACAAAATTTTGTAACAATTAGCTGTGTTATTGCTCAACGTGCTAATTTCATTCCAACTACCTCTTAATCTTTACTGAAAGACATACTTGAAAAAAAAATGAGAAAATATTATAGAGAATTACATCATAACTACATTGAAATTTCTTATTTTACCACATTTTATTGAGACTGCAAATTTCTGTAGTTTTAGCATCCGGTTTGAGGTCTTTGCTCAAGCAGAATGTGAATTGGATTTTTTTTTTTTTTTTTTACATTTTTACGAAAAGACTGAAAAGTTACCTATTTGGTTACTAGCAAACCGATCAATTTTGCTCGTCATTTTTGGTTTAATACTACTTCATTAAACAACGGGATTAATATGACAATATCTTCCATATAAGAGGGAGCTTATATTCACTTTGAATTTGTAGCTGCTAAAATAAAAAAAAAAAAAAAAGTACCCGGTGTTGGCGTGATCGGTTAACGTTCTGGCCTCGTATTCGGGAGGAAGCGGGTTTGAATCCCCGTCCGGGCATCCAGATCTGGGTTTTCCATGGTTTCCCCAAGTCACTCCAGGCGAACGCCCGGATGCTTCCTTGAAAAGGCCATTGCTGAGTTCCTGCCCGTTTCTTGCCCCAATCCGATCCCGCCTCTAATGAAATTACTGTCGACGAGCCGTAAAGCCCTAGCAAAAAAAAAAAAAAGAAGAGAGAGGGGCAAAAAGAGTAGAGAGAGAGAAAATGAAATTTGAATTGCGTTTCTGATTTCAGAGATTTTTTTGATATCCCCGCTCTCATCAGATGAACTCACTTCTGCACATATATTTTAATTTACTATTTTTAACTTTTCAATAGATTTTTTAAAATAATTTCATGGACGGCATCATAGACCAAATACGAAATATATTGAAAACTGAACCTAATGGCTGAGCGTTAACGCTATGGCTCCGCAATCAAGAGGAAGCGGGTTTGAATTCCTATCGTAAATCCAGACGCATAATAAGAAATTGGTATAGTAATATTATTTAGTTTTTCGTCTCCTAGACAATGTTGAGAACTCGTTATAGTCCACTTAACGTAAACACACGACACTATTTCGACGTTGTTGAAGCCCGAGAAGATTTTTTTCAGTGTTACCTCTGTGAAAGCTTTCATAGTTACGTGTGCAGTTTATTAAGAAGCACTCAGTTATGAGTCTTTCCTCAAGTATGTTATGTCCTGACGCAATCAGGTAAGAGTCGATGTTATATTTTACGCATAACGCAGTTGTAGGTTCTATCTTCTTGAGCCTCAACGTACCTGCCTACAAAATGCATACCACCAAGCCCTAGACTTGTTTCAAATAAATGCAAAAAAATAATCGGAAAACCTAGACTCGAACCTAGGACCACGCGTTTACAAGACTAGATGGTTAGCCACAAACAAATGGAGCTCATGTTCACAGACGGCTCGTGCAGTAGGTAAACAAACTTATCCTGCCTCGGAAGTCAGTTACATTCAACTGGCATTAGACAATTATCCGAAATAATCTCTTTATAATTGTTTCAATAGTTTTGTAGAACCAAAAACTCTGGATCTTTGAACATTTACACCCACTTCTCAGACCACACACCCCATTATGTGTTGCATTATTGCAACTGACTAGCCACATCAATATATAAATAAATATCGTTATAATTTTACGCTAATCATTTGGAATAAAATGTATAACTGAACCTCATTTTTACTGCGCCATATTGCAATCTTGTTAATAACAACTTTAACGATATGTTTCACGATCTGAATCTAAGAAAAGTGTAGCTGGAAACGATTTTCGTCCGATTGAGGTATGGTCAGCGATATCTTGCCTAATATTACAGTCAATCCAGGGACAGGAAAATGCGTTACTTGTTTCGAGATCTGTCAATAGCTTTTTACTGAAATTGTGGGGAATGATAGACGAACTACCAAGAAGAATCGCCAATGGGCGGGCGGAGTTTCTGCTTTGTTCGAGGCTTGACTTAAGGAAATGAATAACAGATGGCGCCGAGTTGAATACGCGCAATGATGCCACATTGTGCGAAATAAGGGACTTAGACTCAGGTGCCGACAGTCAATTTTTGTGCCAAAGAGTGTTCAACTTTGATGTGTAGCATAATGTTTATCTAAATGAAGGTATAATTTTTGTTATAGTATAGCAGCTAAGGATATTGACCTAAGTATTCAAAATGTTAATAAAACTGTTTCGAAACGTCCTGTATGTGTCAGAATTATCAACGAATCTACTATCTGTCAGCCAGATAATTAGAAATGATGGTCAGATAAAGTTCAACTGTAATGGCTGTTTAATATTGAACAGCAATAATGAAATCATTCAGACAGCCAGTTTAATCAACAATATGTACAGATTAAATGTATATAATCGTCAAGCATACATATCTGATGTTGATGAGCAAGACATTTTCCTGTGACGCCAACAAATGGGTTATTTGAACTTTAATGATCTGGAGAAAATAGAGGACAATGCAGCAGGTGTAAAATTGTCCAATAAAGCAGACAAATTAGTTTGTATAACTTGTTTAAAGGGAAAACAAAACAAGTTAGGTTTAAAATACAATGGATCATGTAAGCTCCTAAGAATTTGGATAAATTCTAGTTTTCTTAGATTAGATCATAAGCTTTTTAAACATTAGTTTTCATTACAAGTATAGGTTATGGGAGAAACGTTTCATGTAGAAGCTGATACTGCTATCAATTCATTAAATAAACCGATTTAAGAACAGTAAAGACACATAACTCTTAATACAAGCTCTAAATCACCATTTTTAATAGTAAAGAACCTTTCAACTAACCTGAAATAGGGTAATCCATTATTGTGCAACATGCAAACTAGATTTTGGCTAAGTGATAATTCCACTAATTCCTAACACTTTTAAATGAAGTAAAATAATTTTAAAATAATAATAATTCAAAAGAAAACTAAATTCACTAAAATTCCGTAGTTTCAGACCGTGTACATAACATAAATAAATTTTTAAACACCTCATGGAACACACTTTCACTTCCAACATTTTTAATAATATGTTTTCGATAATTTCCCAAGCTAAAAAGTAGATTACCTGAAATAACTAAAAATCTAGTATAAAATTTCAGAACATTACATGCAGTAGAATAGATTTTATATACATTTTAAAATTATTTTGTCATTTATCACAACGTGGTAGTTTTGAAATTAAATTACGATTAAACCAAACCACTTTCGTAAATAAAAATACTTTCAAAAAATGTAATTAAATTCAAAGAAAATTCCGATAATTTTACTTTTTCAGTATAAACACCACAAGAATAGTTATTTAGCATAAACCGAGTTCACTTCTGATACGTTTCAAACACGATCTTGCTAACTCATAGCTTTGCCATTTCACCAACGATTATATCAAAATTTACGAGGCATGTTTTTTAAGTAAGTACCATTTTGAAATTAAAAAAAGACGTGCAAATATATCTCAATAATTTTATTTTTACGTGAAAGCCTGTACCTTACTCTACTTTTCTACGCAATTCCCTTCAATATTGAGGTACTTGTCATAACGTAGTACCAGTTTTTGAAAACCCTCCTCATAGAAGTCTGCCGCCTGACTTGTTAACCACTGCATCACAACTGTTTTGACTTCGTTATTGTCTTCAAGAAGCTGACCGCCCAGGTGTTTCTTCAAGTGCAGGAACAGATGGTAGTCACTGGGCGCCAGATCAGGGCTGTACGGAGGATGATCTAGAGTTTCCCATTGAAAAGATGTGATGAGATCTTTGGTCTGATTAGCCACATGTGGACAGGCATTGTCATGTAGCAAAACGATGCCCTTGCTCAACTTGCCACGTCTTTTGTTCTGGATTGAACGGCGCAGATTGTTCAATGTCTCACAATAAGCTGCTGCATTGATTGTCTCATTACGAGGCGGTAATTCCAGAAGCAATACTCCTTTTCTGTCCCAAAAAACTGTGCACATGATATTCCGGGCAGAAATCGTTTGCTTGAACTTCACTTTTTTGGGTGAACCTGAATGCCGCCATTCCATGGACTGTTGCTTTGATTCAGGTGTGACGTAGGTCACCCATGTCCCATCGCCCGTAACAATTTGGCTTAAGAAATCATCACCGTCGTTGTGGTAACGCTCAAGGAAAGTCAATGCACTGCCTAAACGTTTGGTTTTGTGCACATCCGTTAACATTTTCGGTACCCAACGTGAGCACAATTTTCGGTAATTCAAATGCTCGGTCACAATGCCATATAAAACACTACGAGAAACATTAGGAAAGTCAACACGCAAGGAGGAAATCATAAAGCGTCTGTTTTCTCTCACCTTATTGTCCACTTTCTGCACCAAACTTTCATTAACAACCGAAGGACGTCCACTTCGTTTTTCATCATGCACATTTATGCGGCCATCTTTAAATGCTCTCACCCACTTTCTCACTATTCCATCACTCATAATGTTTTGTCCATAAACTGCACAGATCTCACGATGAATATCGATCGGTTTTAGGCCTTTAGCACAAAGAAATCTTATAACAGCCCGTACTTCACAGTCGGTGGGACTCACGATTATTGGAGGCATCTTAAACACTCAGTGAACAATGTAAACAAGGAAGAATTAGACTGTATTGTCGTCAGTGCATACGCAAGAGATGCAGGTACCCAGTGCGCATGCGCGGAACGCCTGCCGTAGCGCTGCAGCCACGGTGTGACAAAATGGTACTTACTTAAAAAATACGTCTCGTACATCACTGGAATCAGGAATTAATATAGAACATGTTGACACTAATTTTATTAAGATTATTTGCAATTCAGCAGGGTGACCTAAAAAGTACTTAAATCCAACATGCATTTAGGGGAATCACCACGGAACTTTCGGGTTCTTTATCAATGCGCCAGTTAAACTAAATTTGTTTATAAGCAAACTAATCTTTTGAGAATTCTCACTAAATAATTTTTATACATCTTGAAGACAAGACTACATGCAGTTAAAGTTTGAACACTTTCTATAATCACAATCATTTTATACTATTTTGGGTAAGTAGTTGAATACTT
The DNA here is from genome assembly GCA_031002005.1 of Vandiemenella viatica. NCBI lineage: Eukaryota > Metazoa > Arthropoda > Insecta > Orthoptera > Morabidae > Vandiemenella > Vandiemenella viatica. The sequence continues at coordinate 173,957,260 of JARYHS010013630.1, forward strand.
GATGTCACGCAGATAGGGTATATAAGCGGGTACCTCACAGAGGGGGTTGTCTTTACTCCGGAAATGTGGTGCTTAGTAGATCTGTGCGATTATGTGTCGGGCGTGTGCTGAAATGACTGTTAGTTAGGTGGGATAATTTCTGGTTGGTCGATGTACCACCGTATCAACTTTTGTTAATGACTACGAACTTGTAAATTTTCTGAAGGGGTCGGTCGGTATTCTCTTCTCTCCATAACCTTGCAATTTCTGGAAACGTTTGTTCGATTGCCTACTCAACAGTAGAATGCAAAATTTTAAAAATGTCACTTTGAAAATAAACTTCAAATTTTTATTCAAGTGAACTTTTTTGTGATTTCGTAGTAGAGCTTGTGGGTTAACAAACTTGGTGGCGACCATCAAGCATTTCAGTTGAGTATTCCAGGCAGGCTACATGGTCATTTAAAATTATTAACAAAAAGTCAGAGAACATTTTTCTTTCAAAGTGAACTTTCAGCTAAGGTACTAAACCTATACCCCGCCCCTAGTATAGCTTGGGTTCTTACAATCAAAAGCCACAAAGGTACTTGAGTAGTATACTTTGACATTTGTGGTCCAATGGAAACCATGTCATTAGGAGGCGCTAAATATTTCATGACATTCATTGATGACTATTCAAAAAAGGTATTCGTTTATTTTCTTCATAAAAGTCAGAAGCTTTGGAAAAACTCAAACATTTTAAAAAGCAAGTTAAAAAACAAATAGAATGCAACATAAAATGTTTAAGCTCAGACAATAGCCTTGAATATGCTAACAACAACTTTTCTCAGTTCTTACAAGGTGCTGGAATAATCCTTCAAACACCCCATACACTCCAGAACAAAATGGTGTTGCTGAACAAATGAACCAAACATTAGTAGAAAGAGCGAAATGTATATTAATCAACGCTAATCTTCCTAAGCTATACTGGGCTGAAGCTGTACATACTGCTGCTTACCTCATCAACAGAGATCCAACTCAATCACTGACATTTAAAACACCAGAGGAAATGAAGTCAGGGAGAAAACGAGATGTGGGTAATTTAAGAATATTTGGCTGTGATGCAATGATACATCTCCCTAAAGAAAAATGAAGGAAATGGGATCCTAAAGCACAGAAAGCTAAATTTATTAGAATTCAAAAAGTTATAGATTTAAAATCTCTCATTCTCAGACTGTAATAAAAAGTAGAGATGCCAATTTCTGGAATCTACTGTCAAAATAAATTATGTAACTGTTGATTTGACAGAGCCAATTTGTGATTCATCATCTGAATTAAATGACAATCACACATCAGAGAGCTCCAGTGACAAATCAAATTCCACAATTACTACTGCTGAATACTTCTCCGATACCAATACACTTCTAGCAGTGAGTATAAACCAAAAGTGACTGTTGAGGTGCCTTTTCCCTTAGATATGACTTTGACCAAGAAATTAACTAGTGCTCTCTAAAGGAAAAGATAATGTTGAAAAAGCTTGCCTGTGCTACAGTGTAGATACAACAATTCCTATTCCATGAAACTATAATGAAGCAATAACATCACTTAATTCAGAAGATGTCTATAAACAAGGAATTAAAATCTCATCATCACAATGGAACATGGACATTTGGAGAAAAGCCTCAGGATGCAAAAGTAATAGGATGTCAATGGGTGTTCCACATTAAGGATGAACCAACTGGTCCAGATTACAAATCCCGACTATGTGCAAAGGGATATGCTCAAACTGAAGGGATTCATTGTGATGAGACTTTCTCACCAGCAGTAAGGTATGACTATTCAACTGTTACTGTCCATTGCAGCTCAAAATAACATATAGATCATGCAATCTGATGTAACTACAGCTTTTCTTTATGGTGAACTGAAAGAGAATATACTTATCATACCACTGGAGGGACTAGACTGCAAACCTAGTATGTAAACTCATCAAATCTTTATGTGGCTTAAAACAAGTCCCTATATGCTGGAATACAAAATTCAATTCAGTTTTAAATAAATTTGATTTTGTGAAAACCAAAGCAGATCAGTGTGTTTATACTGGACCAATCAATTATATCAAATGTTATCTTTGTCTGTATGTTGATGATGGACTTCTGATCTGTAGTGATAAGACTGTTTTGAATGAAGCAATTAATGACCTGCAATAGAATTTTGATTTGAAAATTTACCCTCCTACTAATTTTGTTGGTATGCATTTAGAGACATTTAAAGACTGTAACTTTATACACCAAACTAAGTATAAGGAACAGTTGTTGAGAAAATTTTATATGATTGACGCAAATCCTAAAAGTATTCCTGCTGATCCACATGTGAGTTTCATAGGTTAATGGAGTATCTGAGAAAAATAACCCCTATAGAGAAGCAGTGGGATCACTTATCCCTGGATCAATAGTAAGCAGTCGAGACATTATGTTTGTTCTAAGTCAGGCGAGTCAATTTCTACATTCTTATGACGACTCTCACTGGAATGCTGTCAATAAAATCCTAAAATACTTGAAAGAAACCAAGACTTATGGACTGTGCTACTTACCTAACCCAGAAACTACTGACTTAGTTGGATACAATAATGCTGACTTTGCAAGTGATATTGTATTTCTTAAAAATAGAACAGCAGTTACATGATCAACAGAGGTATAAGTGACTATATGCCTAAACACTGGATTATAATTGTTTGAAGAAGGCTGAAATTCGTTAGGAGTTTTAAAGTATGATTTATATGGAAAGGACAGTCAAAATACACCCAACACTCACCAAAGTTGAAGGGAGAAAGGCAGCAGCAACACAAAACAACACACAAACACAAAAAATACAATATTTCGGGTTAAAACCCTTTTTCAAGTTAAAAGAAGTAAGTGGCTGAGCTCGCGCAAGCCTTGCGTTCGACGCAGCCACTCAAAGAATGAAACTGACCATCGGAGGTGGTGGGGGGAGCAACGATAATATAACCGCAAGTATATAAATCACAAGAAAGATTAAAATGGGAAATAATAATAATAACAATAATAATCTTCATCATCATTGAAAAAATAATAACAACAATCACTGAAATAATAATAATAAAAAATATAATAAATAAATAAATTTAAAAAAATAAATATCGAAAAATACTACCTCCCGATATTACCTCCCAATCTGAATTCCGCACGTGGAAATTGGCATATCTACTCATCCTGCAGATTAGACATCCCCCAGGCCTTAATTTCTGATAATATCTTCCATCCTCACCCTGTACACCTATCACTGGCCAGCACAATAGATTCATATATAATTTATAAACCTTATTTCAAAATTTTTCAATATATATTTTTTATTTCACTTCTGCTTCCATCGCCACAAAAACTTCTTGGATACTCTTTCAACACAAGTGGATTAAACCACATTCCAATATTAATAACTTTTTTTTCCAAAAGTAAAGTACAATAACACGCTATACTGCTCAACCTACAAGTTAGCTTTTCTGTTAACTGGTTGGTTTGCAAGGAAGCACCTCAGGAGAAATTTCCTGAAATGGCTAAAACCGGAGATGCAAGAAAAGATCATGATGATCTTTTCTGTTACAAAAATGATGTAGCAGCCTTATAGACTCCAAAAAAATCCCTGGAGAACCACACAAGTCTGGTGGGATGATCAGTGTCAGTCAGCGATAAACGACAGTAAGATAGCCTTGAAGCATTTATTGACAAGAAGCATCCCAAGAGAATTTTCTAATCCTTAAACAAGTTCAAGCAAGAAAAAAGCAATTTCTAAAAAAAAATGGCTAAAATACACAAATCATTTTGTGAGAACCTATTTAGAAACGAAATGTCGGCAGATGTTTGGCAGTAGATAAAACTACTTAACGATACAAACAGTAGGTCTAACAATACAAATAAAGTAGATTCCAAGATGCTGGAAAACTACTGGAACATCTTTCACAACTGTCCATGAGCATGTGTATCAGTCAACCAAATTAGAAAAGTATAAGCCTATAAATGGGTAAGGATTAAGGTGATTTTTATTTTTCAACCTGCAATCTTTGGACTTCGAAGCTCTGAAAATAAATATTGAGATTAATTATTTGGCAGTGGTTAATCTGTTATGCGTGTATCAGTGGGACTAGCAATAAACTGTCATTATCATGTTCTATTTTAATTACTTACTTTATAGCACTATTCCCACTCCAGGACATACTTTGTTCCACCCCTGGCGACCCCAGCAAATAACTAACTATATTACTTCGAACTGTATTTGAAATGAAGCAACCAACTATTTAGAAAAGCAGTTGATGAGCTTACAAGGTGACTCGGTGACGGACTATGTGATTGATAATTAGTACCAGTGAGACAAAACAACTTCCAAGCTCTGGGAAAACGCACAAAAAGAGAAAAATTAGTGCATGTTGATGAAACATCAAAATCACTTGTAACATTAGTTTCAGTCCACAGTTCTCATCTTCCCAATGCATCACAGTTAATCATATACACTCTTTGGTCCACTTGTAATTACAAATGTACTTTCATTTCTCGTCTTAACAGGCAGTACTCACCTACCAACCAAATACTCGTGAAAGCTTTGGCAGTCATCTCGACTCACTCTTTATGTATCTATGCGCAACTTGACACTACTTTTTAGCCAGCAGAAGGGGCCCTCAGGGCAGTAGGCTGTGCCTATAGTATCCCAATGTATAAGGTTTCAAGAAAATAAAAACTTCAAGAGGAAGCTTTGAATTATACAACTGAAATTCTGGCCGTTGCAAAAGTCCCTGAATGCGGATTACTGAACTCCAAAATGACCATTTTGATATTAACAGACCCCAAATCATACCTGCAAAAGATCTTAGCTTTTAAAAACAACACTCAAATCCCACAGGTTGTAGCATATCCACTATCCCCAAATATATATTTAGATGTATATATATTATAATATTAAAATAAATGTATGAATATGCATTGTAAGCAATTGTATTTATGCTCACGGAAATCACAGACGATACTAAGCATGTAAAAAAGGGTAGTATAAGTGATGCTAACATCTATGGTTTTGAGTGTGTGCAGTCTCTGGCCGTGAACGGGTGTGAAAGGTCGTGAAAGTTGTGGTGGCGATCTAATATATGTGTTATGCCAGATGAATCAGTGATTGTTTCAAAATATTCAAAACGAGTGTATTTTCAATTGTAGTTTTGTGCCTCGTGTAAAAATAAAGTTGTTAAGAGCAGTAATCGGGCTTTAATCAATAAAATAGCAAATTATTGATTGAATGAAGTTAAGACGTCTTATTTGTATAATAAGAACCTTTTAATGGAACTAAGTAGCTCCTCTGTCCGCGTACGTGGGTTGAACGACGGTATTTAAGGGCCAAACCGTCTAAAAACCTGTGGACTTTAATTAGTAATACAAATTAATAATATAGAGGAGTATTACACAGTAATACAAATTAATAATATAGAGGAGTATTACAAGGTCTGCAATCAACTCACCAACCTAAACAAAGAAGTTGTATTTATATGGATAAATGTTGGCATACCACAATATGAAGAGTGCTACAAGTAACGGTGAGGAAGACACAAGGTATAGGTTTAGATATTACGAACTTCCTTCAAAAAGACTGCACATAAATTTGGAATCGAGAATGGTCTGACACAGCAGCACACATAAGTCACCACTATACTAGTGTACACTCCCAGATATCAACTTCCCGATGGCATCAAAAGGGCTGCCCACCAAGAAAATTAATAACTACAATAACCAGATTAAAGTTTAACTATGGATTCTTCCTTTTGCACCTGTACAGAATCAAAGCAATAGAATCATCATGATGTGACTGCAATGAAGATGCTTTATGTGAAGTGAAACACATGTTTTTCGGGTGCAAGAGGTACTGGAACATCAAAAACATTGTGAAATCATTTTTACAAGAAGGCATGCAACTATTAATAAACATCACATATTTACTAGCAAGTAAAAATATTTACGTATATTGCCTAGTCCTAGGATTCATCAGAAATAACAACTTAAAAGTTTAGAGGAGTATAATTCCACAATAATTTTATAGCTTCAACTGCTTTGATGATGAAGAGAAATTAGACAAACGCATGAACACTCTATGCTCCACAGGCCAACTATGAGAAAAACACTAATCTAGGAACAAATTTTATTTTGTATGGCTGTACGGTCAAAAGATCAAATGCCAATTAAAAAAATATACTATTTTCAATGCTCAATTATTGATCTTAAATGAAAAAGCAAAGCAAAGCAAAAATATAGGAACTTCAGTCATACTTCACGCAAGTTATTTGCTGAAATAAAGATGAAAAGAACTATATGGAATAATGAAAAATAAACATGCATCTAAAACTGCAATAACAGCTGAAATTTTGCTTCGTTCTTAATATTATAAAATTATAAAAATGAAGATTCATACATACACCACAACTGAGGGAGTGTCACTCTGGTACAGGTGATTGAATAATTTTACTTTGTGCTGGACACTGGTCGCTCCCGCTGTCTTCTTCACAACTGCTGCCTCTGTGCTCTTTATGGGTGTAGACTGCAAATGTATGTATCGACTTAATAATATTTCAGAAAAATTGCAGTTAACTTCCAAGAAACAATAATTATAACTTAATGTTATCCAAGATAAAACAATAGTAATATTCTTAAAAATATTCTCTTACCTCAGATTTAACGGCTTTCATAGACTGCTTTTCTTCGGAAACTTTTCTTTCCTCTTTGGAAACATCATCTGCTCTAACAGAAGCCAACTTCTGTGCTTGCTTTGCTGCCCTCTGTGCTTCCTATAGCAGTAAAAGAGAACCCTAAATCAGAAGACATAAAATGAAAAAGTACTCTATATTAATAGGAGACAACTTATTAAATAAACAGGCAGAAAAAAAGTATTTTGTGTTATAAAGGAGAGAAAATTTCTGGCAGTAGGCAACATGTAAAAACTGTGGACATATCCGATAAGTTCAGTTGGACTAAACACACTGTGGAGGTGGGATAGATTTAGAGGGGGCAGTAGGATGATGCACCTAGGAACTAGGCTACAAAACCTTACTCATACAAACTTTTTTCTAAATTCAAAACTAAGCGAGCTACAGCTCATCGAAAATCAGCCAAATTTCACACTATTGCTTTGCCGCTCAAAATGACCTGAAACCTGTGTATATATAACTGATATATATGTATTTCTGTATGAAACAGTATATATATATATGTACTACACTTTGATTACTGATGGTCAATTTAATAATCATATAGCATTGTTGGCCAGGAGGTCCCGAAGGATTGTTCAGCCGCCAGGTGACAGTGTTTTCGATACGCCGCGCAATGCGCTCCTTTGTTGCTGTCTAACCTACCCAGGTAATAGTACCGGATGCGGGGAACCTACAGCTTACCATAAGTTGGAAACAAAACGATAGAATCATTCTGGCTTACTTCATATTACACAGCAAACTGTTGCAGAGGTGAAGGTCGGGTCAATGGCCTTTGAAAATCACTGCTGAGACCGGATTTTCGATCTCCTGTCAGACGCCTTAAACATTGAGCTACCAGATCGCTCTATTTCTGATGATAATAGAGCGAAAATGAATGCATAATGTTATGGCGTAAAGTTATTAAGTCATAATAAATTCGTAATAAGTTAAAAATTGTCATAAATCAATTTCTTTTCCATTTGGATTGTCCCGGCTTATCGATGAATTGTGTCCCATTCATCCAATGCATCAGGATCAGCTTCCTCAAGATCCAAGAAGTCTTCCTCTCCTTATTCTAACTTACTTCATTTCAGGAACGTTTTCACGACAGGCCAGAGCAATTTTTGCAAGCAGCTGAACAGTGCAGTACTGATTAGCGACAGATGCATGGTGGAGTAAAAGGTTTCTTGCAGGAAGTAAACTTAGGCTCAGCGTCTTTTACTATTTTTTTGTCTTATGGCTTTAAGTCTCGTCGAGGTCATTAAGGCATGTTGGGACTGGGGACAAGAAACGGGAAGGATTTCGGCCATGGCCTTTTGAAGGATTCATTGGGCTGGAGTAATTTGGGGAAACCGTGGAAAACCGAAATCAGGATGCCCAGGACGGGGATTCGAACAGGCGTCCGTCCTGAATGCGTTTATTATAGTAACTGGAATGAGACAGTACGAGCCTTTCCTTCATCCCAATGGCAATGGCTGCGTTTCTCTGACTCAACAATCCTATACTTGTTGGTACGTGCATATTGAGTGTAAACATTGCCTCATCTGATTTTGGTGGAAACCGTGCTAGCCTGAATGCATTTCTTGGGCAGATTTCTTAAACATTTCATATCTGAGCCTTCCAGAGTTCCACAAGTAATATTTTCCTTACCATTCCAAGATGAGCTCTTCCCCTGCCTGTTCTCCGGATGCTAGTCTCTTGAGGCTAGGGAGTTCTGAGAAGTTAGCATGCATGTTACTTTCAGATATGGTTGGTACTGAATGAGGCAGCAGAATTTTTCTTTCCCATAGCCGATATATGCTGATATTGTAATCACATGCCTGCAAATGCATGGATGAAGAGGATATGTGTGTGTTCAAACTCGTAAGTGTTACCAAGGCCCATTAGCAAAATGAGAAAGCCAATATACTCAGAATTATCACACTGTTGAATTTTGCTGCTTGGGAAACAGCTGTGTCAACGATCAATCCAGCTGCATCTTGTTTTGCCTGTTGATCTTGGATGCCTCCCTTTCCACTTTTTGCATTAGTATCAACATTAGACGGTTCTTGCTGCTCTCATTTGTTGCGTCACTGCAGCACTTGTTTCCTCACTGAAAATTATGTCTGCTGAAGTATATGATGTTTTCAAACTACAAAACATTTCAGATGACTTTATTCCTCTCTGCGCAGAATCACTTCGGTATCCGTCAAATATAACTGTGATGTTGGATCTATAGTTCATTGTCAAATAGGATTCTTATTTTCCACAGAAGCAGCCAAGGTCTTCACTACGATGCCACATAACCATACGCAGGAGAAATCATCCATCCAGAACAAAACTTTTAATGTTGGGTGATGCATCTTGAAGAGATTTTAATTCATATAGAGACAATATTATTCCCTTAAAGTACTGAACAAATTCAAATGGAAAACATTGTTTCAATCCATTAAAACTGAAAAGAAATGGATTTATGACTAATTTTTAACATATTATGACTTAATTTTGGCTGCGTAAATAAACTTTGTTCCATAATATTATGTTTTCAATTTGGCAAATCCTTTTTTCAAACTGGTACAAATACCATCAGATAATAGAACGGACTGGTAGCTCAGTGGTTAAGGTATCTGACTGGAGATCGAAATCCCGGTCTCAGCAGTGATTTCAAAGGCCATTGACCCGACCTTCACCTCTGCAACAGTCTGCTGTGTAATATGAAGTAAGCCAGAATGATTGTGTGGTTTGGTTTCCAACTTATGGTAAGCTGTACGTTCCCCGCATCCGGTACTATTACCTGGGTAGGTTAGACAGCAACAAAGGAGCGCATTGCATGGCGTATCGAAAACACTGTAACCTGGCGGCCGAACAATCCTTCGGGTCCTCCCGGCCAACAATGCTATATGATTATTGAATTGACCATCAGTAATCAAAGTGTAGTACATATATATACTGTATCATACAGAAATACATATATATCAGTTATATATACAGGGGTTTCAGGTCATTCTTAGCAGCAAAGTAGGTAAAAACCCAACTTTTAGGAATAGTGTGAAATTTGGCTGATTTTCGATGAGCTGTAGCTCGCTTAGTTTTGAATTTAGAAAAAAGTTTGTATTACGAAAGTTGTAGGAAATTTTGTCCTCTTTGAAACTGGAAATAGAGTGTTTCTTGCTAGGACTCATCAGGAAAGAGTTATAGACAAAACACTGAAAAAAGTACCAAAAGTTTGATGTTTTCTGGCCACAGAAAATTGTGCCGAGGGTATTGGAGGTCAAAAACTTGGTTTCTGCATACTCTCACCAATATATACAAGATGAGAAAAAAAGATCTTCTACGTAATATAATGTTTGTGAGACCCCCTTTTTACGACCCCGTTACTGGACTAATTATAGACGTCCTGCATTGCCATCACTTCAGACATTGTGATCTGAATGGGTTACAGTATTTGTGTAAACAGGGGCATAAGTATTTGATAATTGGTCTTTCAGCTGTTACTCAGCCATGGAAACATTTGTGTACAGTGATCAAAACTCTTGGATGTTTGAAGATGTGTGCAAAATGAGTTCTGTGAAGTCTAACAGCAAATCACAGGATTAAAAGAATAAGTGTACTCTAAATTGTTGGAGCTTTATGATGCCAGTGGGAGGATTTTCTGTCTGAAAGTGAGTGCACTCCTTTTGAGCTGGTAACCAACTGCCGGATAGTGGAGTGTTCTAAACCTTACCAACCAAAACTTAAAAATAATACAGAATAGGCAAGAGGGCCAGATAAAAACAAAAAACACACTTTACAATATTTCAGTTAATAGTCTTACTCATGTAGGTGAGACATGGCCAGGTGTCATAAATGTACACATCGAGACCTACCAAACTAATCTGATGCATTCGTATAGTAAGTCTAGATGCATATATCTCATCTCGTGTATGAGTAACGTCATTAACAAAAATATTGGAAAGTGTGCTGGTGTTTTTGAATTTGTCTGGCCCTCCTGCCATCATCTTTCGTAAGTACCTTATTGTCTAATGGCAGTTTCATTGCCACCTTCAAAATAATAATAATAATAATTCAAAGCAACTCCCTCTGCTGGAAAAATCATGGTTATTGTCTTTTGGGGCAGTTGGGATCATTCTTTGTGGATATTGTGCAAAAAGAGACAAACTTAAGATTCATACATCTGCTGCAATACCCTGAACACCATCAAGAAATGTTTCCAGTCTGTTCGGCCAGACAAGACTACAGCATAATAATACACACAAGTCTTACACCCCAGAACACGACTTGACCATATTGCCTGTTCTGCTTACAGTCCAGAGCAAACATCCTTGAACTTCTATCTCTTTAGACCTCTACAAGAAGCTGAACTCAGGACACAGTTTGAAGATGAATTTATGCAATGAAAACGTGGCTACCTGCATAGAACAATGGCTGATGTAGCAGAAAATAACTGTGCCTATTTAAAGCTTCTCTAAGGATGTGTATAAGTAACAGACTATGTCTAAAAAGCATAAGTGTAGAACAAAGATTTATTTATATTGTCACCATACTACAAAGTTAAATATGCAATTCTGAGAAGTAAATAAGAGGCATTACTTTTAGAGCAAACATTGTAACAACCTCCAAACTCCCACAAGTTATCTGTTAAATACTTTTTCTGCAAGAATTAATGGGAAAAAATCTGTTACATACACCTCATTTCACCAACTTTTGCACTGTATATTTTCTACTACCTTTCCATTTCCTGGGCTTCTTAATTTCAATTCTTGTAGGATTTTTCTTTTCCGTTACACTCTTGAGTAATGAATAGATATTCCCCCTCCCAATAAAGATTAACTCAACATCTGTATGAACACAAATACGATCTAAGAGTAAAAGATAGATTCAATGTAGAAATTGCATTTCTATGTTCATTCAAATAGATATTCATTTTACTCCTATTCTCTGTGCTTAACAAGACAGTGACAAAAGATCTAAATGCAAAAAAGTGGGAGTTTGCATTTGGCTACGTGCTTAACAACAGAAACTGAACTATCATGTCCACCAACAGTATATTCATGATCATCATCTTCATGCCTTAAACAGTTTATGGTTTGTTCTGCCTTTATACATTTTGCTATGTCCTTGTCTTCTTAGGCCAACCCATTTTTCTTCTTCCCTGTTACGGCTTGTAATTTAGAAGCACCTTTGGTTGTCTGTTGTCTTCCATATATATTAATGTTCCAAACATTTCTTCCTACATATAATTACTTCCTCTTTTAGATCAAAAAAATTTCAACTCCTTTATTTCTTCACTTCTTTTCTTATCTAGCAAAGGGTATCCAGCCACTGTTCACAGAAATCTCAGCTGCAGCTATATCCATTTTTATGTTCATCTAACGTCTATGAATCACAACCATATAGTAATGTTGGTACAGCTGTCAATTATCACTGTGTCTCACCTGGTGCTCTTAAAATTTCTTTTGATTACTCCACACAGGTAATTAAATTTCTGTATTGTTATATTGATGTAACCATTCATGATAAAGCTTATGTAATACTCTTAAAAGTTGTTAATTTCTTCTATTATTCTGTCATTAATAACAATCTCAGCCTGTATTGGTTTATCTCCCTTGAACAGGCTTATGTCCACTAAGAGTAAATCAGATAGATTGAGTTTTTAATGATTAATCATGCTAAGGAGACAAAACAAAATTATTTATTATAAAATATAAAGATTATTATTATTTTTAGAAAATAAATTTGGAAAAATTAGAAACTCGGTTACATGACCGCAAATGCCAATCAGAAAGCATTACGTCACGCCATATGAAACTCCATAGTAGTTGTTGACATTTTTGTAGAACAGTAAAGGTTAATTGATAAATTTCTCATTTGTAGCAATTTTTATCAAGTTAATAAGATTGTTCTCGGTTATATGTTGAAAGATAAGTATAATTCGCTATGGAATCAGGATTTAGCAATGAAAACAGTAGTATTTTGCTCATAATTGACGCTGTGACAGTTGGCATCAAATTGTGATTTTTGCTTATCATAATTCCACAATATTAAAACTTCGATGTATGTATAGACAAGTGTAAAATATAGATTATAAACTTAAACAGCATTATTTCAGTTTCGTGAACAATAACCTATTGTTTGAAAATATAGAACAATTTTTTATTTTTATAATATCTCGCTTGGTTCTCGAGATATCTTGAACGAAAGGTGATGTTAGGCTGATATGCATCCTGGTCTAGAAGGGAGATCTAAGTGAGATATCAAAAGATTTTGTTCTTCACTTCGATACTATCTTTGGGGTGAACAATGTCACAGAATATGGTTGTTGTTTGGTACTATCAATTTTCCTAGAAAAGTATATCCTAAAAACAGATGTGAAAAGTTTTAAAGCTATACCACTGCCAATTTGCTTTCTGATCCTGGCTGCATATGAGCCTAACAACATCACATTTAAGTTAAGATATCTTGTGAACCAAGCGAGATATCAAACAATTTTTTTCTTTATTTTCAATATATTTCGTCGAGCTGTATAAGAATCTGTCATCAAGTTATGGAACCATGGTAATAATAGATCTGCCAAAGTGTGTTAATTGCATTTAACTTAACACTAGAAAAAGATTTTAAATCATAAAACCAGAACAACTTAAACTCAACTCATACATTATTATTTTATCCATACTTAAGAAATAGCGATTCTGTAATTTCATAAGTTTTGCTTTAGACTTAGAAATATATTGTGTGCAAACACTTACATCAAAATGATCATCACAAAAATAAATTCTTGACTCTTCAGATAAACTGTGAGCATCCTTCCACATTGCAAGTTTTAGCCACTTTTTCTGTATTTGTTCATTGTTTTAAATATATATAAATGACTAGCTTGGAGTTTTTATAGTTGCACTTTTAGACTTTTACAGTACTTATAATATGAGAAAATAATTTTTAATGAAAGAAAACAAAAAGAAACTTACAACTGTCATTCACAGACATGATCATACTGTTTTGTTTAGGGTGGCATGACATCATTCAAGTAGCCATGACAGTTATAAACATTTTCGCAGTAAATTTAAATTGGTTTTAAAAAATGCAAAATACATAACGTAAATGTTCAATTTTTTGAAAACTAATGTTTCTTGAGTAAAATAGGTAATAAAGTAAACTATTAACCAATTTTTCAAATTTAGTCAACTAGTCAATTCTATTACTTTGGTATTCTTGAAGGAGATTTTCAAATCATAAGTGTTTGATATTTTCTTCATTAAGTATGACCTTCACTGAAAGTCATTATTACTATTACTGCTAATTCGGATGGAGCCTATCTATGCCTCTGGCAGCAATTTCTCTATACATTTATTTATGCAATGTGCAAATTTTAAAATTCTTTCACTTTTCATGTGACGGAACACGACCTTTCTGTTAAAGGCTACAAAGGCAAAAACAAAACGTCAACAAAACAAAAATGTTCATTCAAGAAATAGTTTATGGATTAGTCCCCATGAGACAAAAATAATTAAGATGAATTTCAGTCACTTAATCCCCTATGACAAAGAGCTGCAAATCACAATTCCCTCTCCCTACCTCTAATTTTCAGTTATCAATGTTGTTACAAACTTAATAAACAAAATAGTGGAGTCCCAGTAAAGCTCATTAATACTTGGAATAAGTAATACATACTTTTGTTTTCTTCATATAATTTGTAAGGGTTAGCTCATAAGCATCAATGTTATTAGAGACAGGTGAGGATTGTGGACACGAAATAGGTAGGAATTCAGCCACTGCCTGCCGAGGAAACTATTCTCACATTTGCATGGAATGATTTCAAGAAACCATTGAAAATTAAAAACTTGATGAATGGATCAGAGATTTGCCAGGTCCATCAGTCTTAATCTCTACCAAAACTTTAGTACTAGCTAACAAAAATTATACAAAATGGTACACTTAACATTACATATTGCTTGTCTATATATTTTTATTATTATTATTAAATTGTTTATTCAGATCATTTTGCTCTGAACTGAAATAGAAAAGCAATAATGGTCAATATAAAACAAAATGATAGATGCGCAATGACAAACACAGATATAATGCAAACACATTATACAAGGTTGGATAAATGGGACCTTTTTTTAAAAAATATTTACCACAGCAAATGATCCAAGTACATATTATTAATCTCCTGCTTTAGAAATACATTTTCCCATGCTGTCATCATAAAAGGAAGGGGGTTGCATCAGTAGCCAAATGCACACTAAGCCCTCCACTGAGTTGTCATCTTCAAATTATCAGCCTCACAGTTCTTCTTTCAGTGGTCCAAAGAGATAAAAATCACAGTGCGATAGGTCAGGGCTGTAAGGAGTATGATCAACTGATGTCCAAATTGTTTTCTCCAATTTTGATGGAGTGAGAGCTGAAGTGTGAGGCCGATAATTGTTATGGAGAAAAATCACATCTCTTATTGGTTGGTCACATCTTTTTCGGCAAAAAGCAAGCTTAACTTTGTCCAAAAGGTTGCAGTAGTATGCTGCATTGGTGTTGTGACATCCATGCAAAAAATCAATATGCAAAACTCCACGACTGTCAAATAACACAGTTGCAAGCAACTTGCCAGCTGATTGCTGACTCTAGACCTTTACTGGAGCATCCTCATTCTTTTCGCGCAACTCCTTGTTTTGACTCGGGTGTATAATGGAGGACCAATGTTTCATCACTGGTTACGATGGAATTCAAAATGCGTCACCTTCTTCCGCAAACCGTGCCAAGAGTCGTTTACACATTTGCAAACGTGTCCACTTCTGTTCCATATTCATAAGACGAGGCACCCATCAAGCAGAAACTTTACAGAACCCTAAGTCCTTTGTTATGATGACTTGAGTGCTTTCATAACTTATTTTGACCTCTCAATCAATTTCAGAAATCGTCAAACATCGGCCGCCTTCAATAAAGTCATGAATTGTGTGAATCCTCTACTCTGCAATGCTCATCCAAAGCTCTCATTTTTTACCTCTTCACGGACTTTCAAGAATCCCTTATGCCAGGCAAATACACTAGTCCTTAAAAGTGAATGAGATGCTGTTTATTTATTTATCATTCCAAAACAGGGGGGGGGGGGAAAAATCACTGCACCAATTATGGTTGAGGCTCAGAATTTTTCTGACGATTCTTGTAATTAATTTATTGAATTCAGTCATCGTACAACGCTTTCAGCCACACGCTGGGCCTGCTTTTGCATACAAGCTTCCTCTACCTTCTCTTCTCATCCCACCAATTAATTTAAAGCACAAACAATCCTTGAATAGGACAGATCTCAAAATAAAGGATGTGGATATAGAACTGGTCTATGACCTGGAGCTCTAAATTGAATTCGGCTATTCATTTTATTTAGATCTTGGCTCGTTACACGATTGAAAGCACCCGTTGGATCCACTACTGCATGTGTGGCCTACCATAGCTTCACAGGAGCCTGTGAACTATCGTATCACTGGTCACCAAATATAAGATACCAATTATCCTGGAAATGGTCAGCCAATTGTGAGCTTACCACTCAGTTAGTGGATGATGGCATGTTATTTAGATGAGAATGGCCCAATACTCCTCTCCCAACACATGCAACCTGTGGTAGATTTAATTACGATTTCTGGCATATAGTCACCAAACAAATTGAGAAGTGTTATTACAATGTCTAGAAATGAATAATTTCAATGGCTATATCAGGAAACTGAGGGGAAGGGAGGGTGTAGAGACACTTATAGATAAGGATGGAGAAGAAGTTACTGACGATTTGAAAAAGGCAGAGATTTTAAGTAACTGGTTCAGTGAAAGCATTAGGGACAATGAATCAGAAACAGGAGGGTCTAATTCGGAGAACGAGCTTAACAACACAATTAGAAATGATGATAGTAAAAAATTTGATATCCATCCTGAGGAAATCATGAAGGAAATAAGAAAGCTGAAAAAATAAAAAATAAAGGGGCTGGTGAAGATAATATTACTACAGATATCTTAAAGATGGCCGGATGTGACAATGTACCTTATCTTGAAATATTATTTAAATTGAGTCTAGACACTTGCTGCTTACCACAGGACTGGAAAAGTGCAATAGTAGTACCGGTACATAAGGGAGGGGTGAGAAATAGAGTTGAGAATTACAGGCCAATCAGTTTGACATCAGTGGTAGGTAAATTAATGGAAACATTGATATGCAACCACATCAGAAATATATGTGAGGAACGTAAGTGGTTTTCAAGCAGGCAACATGGTTTCAGGCAAGGATATTCATGCGAATCTCAGTTGGTGGGATATATGCAAGATATTTCAGATGAAATGGACAAGGGAGGCCAAATTGATAGTGTAGCACTAGATCTGTCTCAGGCTTTTGACAGAGTAAGTCATAAAATGGTAGTAAATAAGGTAAAAACCATTGGAGTGGATAAGAAAGTCATTTGCTGGGTAGAAGAATTTTTAAAAGGTAGAAAACAGAAAGTTAGGGTAGGAAATGTAGTATCAAAAGAAGTGGAAGTAAAAATGGGTGTGCCACAGGGTAGCGTATTGGGACCATTGCTATTCATTATTCTAATGAATAATTGTGTTGATTGTTTACTATCTGAAATTACATTGTTTGCAGATGACATAATGCTGTATAAAAGAATCAAAACGATAGAGGATTGTAAACAGTTGCAGGATGATCTGGACAGGATATCTAATTGGGTTGGTAAACATGGAATGAAGATAAATGCAAAGAAGAGTCAGCTTATTAGATACACAAATAAAAAACAAAAGGTTAATTATGAATATAAGGTGGGGAAAGAATTGCTTGCTGAAGACTTGAAATGTAAATATCTTGGAATTACTTTTGATAACAAACTTAACTGGGCAGGACACATAGGACAGGTGGTAGGAAAAGGTTTCAAAGTTCTGCACTTGTTGGAGAGAGTGATGAGGGGATTAACGAGAGAAGTCAAGAAATTGGGTTACAAAACTTTGGTTAGACCATTGCTCGAATATGGTAGCGTAGTATGGGACCCTCATTTTACGTATCAAATACAGGAGTTGGAGAGGGTGCAAAAAAGGGCTGCTAGATTTGTTTCTGGAAATTATCGCAGAATGCAATCAGTGACGGATTTGATAAAGGAGCTGGAATGGGATTCATTGCAAGACAGGAGGAGAATGAGGAGGGTCATGGGAGTGTACAGGGCATATACTGGCAATGAGGCATGGAAAGATATTGGAATAGGTATGAAAAGAAGTGCATGGAAGGGAAAAGATGACCATGACCACAAGCTGGCACTCGATTTCAGGCACAAGGGTGTAGGAAGATTCTCTTTTTTAGGTAAGGGTGTCAGGGATTGGAATGAGTTACCAAGAGAAATGATGAATAATTTACCGAAAACTTTGAAAGAATTTAAAGATAAAATTTGTAGAGGGCAAATGTAGGTAGGTGCAGGATAGGGTGAAGATGGGTGAGTAGGGAAATTGCCACCGGAACCTGTGCTCCATTGAAATTAAATTAAATTAAACATACTGTTCTGGTCAAAATACTACTTAATTTAATCAAGACTGTTCCTTGAAACAACTTTTAAAACACTTGTGTTACATTCCAAAAAGTCCAGCTGTGGTGGACAGCGACAAGGTCAGTTACTTACATTTAACAACATTACTCTATCCCATTTAATAAACAAACTAAAGTCTGTGGAAACCCAACAATATTACATATCAAGTTACAAGCATTAATACAATTATTCAGAATATTTATAATTAATAAATGCAACATAATTCAATATTAATAATAATAATAGTAAATTAAAAATGATTGGGGGATTAGTGATAATGTTACATCTGCCCCCACATTACGACATAATTAATATTAGATGTTGCAAACAATTTTCATTTTTCAGAATGTTCATACACATTGTCAGAAACACACCAATCATTTTTTTCAAAATGTATCAAATACGAAATCATTGTTCAAATGAAAATTACCGGGCACATTTTAACATTGTCTAACTCACTTGCTTTATGTGACCAAAAAACATTACCTAAATCACTAAAAAGTTATGTCCATCTCTGTCCTCAAAATATAAAGTTATTATCCAAATACAATTGGTAAACACACTTCATCAGCATTCCATTCACTTGCTGTGTTGGACGAAATTGTTGTTTTTTTCGTATAAATTGTTATTAAAGGAAAGCATTAACAAATTCCGAATACCATTTATGTAATTAGGTACCTTAGTAATATTCTCAAGTGCTGCACACAAAAAATTATTGTACATGTAATTCGTAAAGTTAATTTTTTCGAGTGGGAAGTAATCTTCCCACGGCACTGTTCGTTGTTAATATTACTTGGAGAAGCTCAATAAGTTGTTGGGAATATTTGCACTGAACAGGTTTTATGTATATCAAATATAATTATATATCGATGTTCTGTTTGACAACCTAACCTATTATTTGATAATTCATATACAAATATTTATTGCTGTGGCCCTAACATTTCATACTATAATTATAGTGGAACATACATTTGAATAATAGTGACATATTTCCTGCCTTGTATGCTTTCATATCTTTTATTTATTTGCTTATTTCACATTCATATGTCTGAATACTTGGACCTGAATAACCCCAGGGGGTCAAGATGTGGTGTATGATACATTATTTTCATTGCCTGATGGTGATGATTCTGATGTGAAGAAAAAGTCCTGAAGCTGCAGATGAACTGAATGCTTTGGATGATTCACACATGGATAGAAACAGTAAATCTGAGAATGAAGTTACAGAGACAGATTTTGATATAAGTATGCCTGCAATTCCTAATACTAGTGGAGAGTACTCAGATTCGAAAGAAAGTAATGAGGAATGGGGAAGTGACTGTTCACAAGTAAATGTGCACAACATGTGATGTACCTTTATGCAGTGAACCCTACTTCAGAAAATGACATGGGAAGTGAAAGGAGCATATTTTTGTATATGTTATGTCAATAAATAAAAAGAAAATTGATACACGAGTTTTTTATTACTTCCCAGAAGTGCCCGTGGGAAGATTACTTCCCACCTCCTCATATAGGCAAAGACAAAGAGAGAAAGTTGGGCTCTCTTCTCCATAATACGAGGCGCGTCCAGAAAGTAAGTTCCGTTTGGTAATAAAATGTACACAGATACAGAAGAAATTTATATTGCACAAAATTCTACAACTCTTAAACTACTTTTCCACATAACTGCCGCAATTTTGCAGGCATTTGTCATAGCGTGGCACCAGGTTTTGTATACCTTCTTCATAGAAATCGGCTGCCTGTGTCTTCAACCAGTTGGAAACAGTTTCTTTCAGCTCGTCATCATTGGTGAAGTGATGACCACCAAGGAAAGACTTGAGATGTAAGAACAGATGAAAGTCTTCTGTAACCAAAGGTGGACGCCCACTTCGTTCTTCATCGTGCACATCACCACGCCCGCCATTGAACTGTCGGACCCATCTTCTCACCATCGAATAACTCATCGCATTTGGTCCGTAAACATCGCAAATTTGCCGATGAATTTCACTTGGTTTCACTTTCCTCGCATTCAGAAACCGAATCACAGACCTGATTTCACAGGCGGCGGGATTTTCAATCAACGCCGACATTTCAAACAAGCAAAACAAAGCGTACGTAACTGACAGCGATCTCCAAATGGCGGACGTTCTTCCCCTTGATACAAATCGTCTACAGCACATGTGCGGAACTGCAATCGCAGTGCTGCAGCGGAGATAAATTGAAACGGAACTTACTTTCTGGACGCGCCTCGTATTAAGAAGACAGCCCTAGATAGTTTTTAAAATTAATATGATTTGTTAGGCTGCCAGATCTATTTTGCCCGCGAAAGGGTTAAATTTAACAACAATATGCTATCCTGTTTACTAAACAAACTACAATCTGTGAAAACCCAACACTATTACAAATAAAGTTACAAGCATTAATACAATCATTCAGGATACTTATAATTGATAAATGCAACATAAGTCAATATTAATAACAATAATAGGAAATTAAAAATGAGTAGGGGGTTAGTGTCAATATTTCCAGAGCCATCAGCAGCCGCAGCTCCCTCCTCCCCATCCCTACAACAGTTCCTGTATAGCTCCTTCACAGTTACCATAACTGTCCAGGGCAATTATATCACCCATATCTCACCACATGGGGGAAAAGGGTTAGGCCTTAGGGGAAGCAGGAAAGGATTATTTACAAGATCTACTTTACATCAAAACTGACATATTCTTCAGACACATGCTTGATGAAAGAAAAAGGACAAGTAGAATGAGATGAAATTTCAGAGGAGCAGGATTGGTGCAAAGAGACTGAACAAGTTGCAGAATATTTCTGAAAGCAGTTGAGGAGGAACCTATACAGGATAAAATTGAAAGAGCAAGACTTCAGTGGTGAGGACACATGAAGAGGATGATTGATGAAAGGATGCCAAAGGAAATATTTAATTTGTATCTGTAAGGGCCTCGGAGAAAACCAATTGATAGATGGATTAAGGGAGTAGAAAAAGAGTGAGAAAGACAGAGAAGTGAACTGCACAGTAGTGAAGAGAAGGAACAGCAGGACAGAAGATGCTGGAGAGGACTGTGTTCCCAGTGAACCTGGCCAAGTCTGGAAACTGTTCAGTATTACGACAATATTAGACCCTGGGATTTGAAAGTCCTTATTAAGTTCTAGTTTTGGAATAATTCATCTCAAAATTTGTAAACGGCCAGAAAATTTCTGGTTCATGTAAGTGAGAGGAGTGTTTATCACAAAATAACACCTCCATGACCACAAAAAGGGGAAATAAATACAGTTTGCTCATAAACAGAATAATAATCTCCATACTTAGTATGCCAATACTGGTTACATGCAAGTCAATATAAAATCAGTGTGTATTTTACAAAGCAAAAAAAGAAAGAAAAAAAAGAAAGAAAGAAATTGCTTATTTCTCTCTCCCAATTAGGCTGTGGAAAGTTGAATTGATTTTCATTTTAGCTGATGAGTTCCCCACAATCAGTCAGGAAAACTTGTGACAAACAGTGCTATAACTTGCAGGATACCATACCATGGTTTAGACAAAAATACAGATACTAAGCATTTTGGATAAAAGTAGAAAGAGAGAGAAAGTGACTGAGTGAGTGTGCAGTACATTTTTAATACAGCATTATAATCTGCCAGTGTCATTTTGGCACATATTTATTGACTAAATGAGAGTTACTGTACCTGTTTGGCCCTCCTCTCTGCTCGAAGTTCTGCTTTGCTTTTACCACCTGTGCTTTCTGGTGATTTCAAAGGAGATGCAATTGGTTTTGTACCAGTTGAAATCTCTTTTGCCTTTTCATCATCGGATGCATTTGTGCCAGCAGGAATACATGATGAACCCTGTTTTCTTTTTGTTAGAGAATCATCCTTCTTCAGCTGAAATGGTAAAGATGCTTCTTTAGTGGCTCTGACATTTGAGCTATGAAAAGCTGGCAATTGTTCTACGCGACTTTCAGACACACCATCTGTCTTATTAGAAGTTATTATCTGTTTCTGAACTTGTGTCTTCCCAAGATTTATGTTTGAA
Organism: Vandiemenella viatica; assembly: GCA_031002005.1. Lineage (NCBI taxonomy): Eukaryota > Metazoa > Arthropoda > Insecta > Orthoptera > Morabidae > Vandiemenella > Vandiemenella viatica. The sequence continues at coordinate 173,979,488 of JARYHS010013630.1, forward strand.
TTACTTTCTGACAATTTTTCTGCAGTTTCTTCTAACCTCAAATTGTCAGAAACTTCTTCTGACTGTCTTTGAAGCTGAGGTTGGGCAACAGCTTTCTGCTTTTTTGCCTGTTTTGCTAATTTCTTAGCCTCCCTTTCAGCTTTAATCTCCTCTCGTGTCATCTCTGCTTTATTCATTTTAATGGACTCAACTGCTGCTGAATTTGTATAGATAGACTGGCACAGTTCCTTTGTAGGAATCAGCTGTAGAGCAATGGATCCACTCTCATAAGCAGATGCTTGAACTGCAGTTTTGGTAGTTTCTAAACTGGCATTGCTTTGTTCCGTACTTGCTGTTGTATTTGAGGAAAAATCTTTTGTTAGTTTACATTCCTCATTTGTGTTCAATATATCATCATCAATAAATGTAGTCCTAAGATTAAATTTCTCTTTTGCAAACTCAGTTTTATTGTCGTCAGTGATTTTTTTTACATGTGTACACTGTACATTATCTGAAGTATCTCCATCACTTGCTGCTTGTGGTGAACCTAATTCATTACAGACTTCTTCCTGTGAACCCTGCTGTTCAAAAACAAAAGCAACTGGTTTTTCAGCACTAATATTATACAAACTGCTTGACACTAACACAGAGTTTCTACCACTGGAAAATATTTGGTTGCTGTCTGCACTGCTAGTGACCTTGTTCTCAAAATTTGGACTAGTATATATTGGTCCATCATTATGGGCTAATCTCTGCAATGACAAATTTTCTGCTGAGGCAGATTCAGAGCTCTCTAGTAAAGAACACTGGGTTTCTGTGGGAGCTATTACTGAAGTAGCAGAAGAGATGGACTCACTGGAAAAAGGAGGCCTTGGGTCCTCTTTCACTTTTTTACACAATGAGGCATCAAGAAAATCAGTCACTTCAAGTTTTTCACTAATTACAGTAGTGTTGATGACAGACAAGCAACTTTGAGAAACTGGTAACAATCTATCAGACTCTGACAACTGTTTCAGAATATTCTTCTTATCTTGTTTTCTCAAAAGCAACAGTTTCTCTGTATTTTCAATTTGGGATTTACTTTTTTCTGTTAAATTACTACAAGAATTAATCTTTCTTTTAACTTCACCCTCACTGTAGCGTGATAAAGTCACATCATTACACAACACACCATGAAACAATCCACTAACATTATCTTGTAGAACTGGATTATGGACATTAGGTGCTATCAACTCCCCATCCTGAGTAAACAATGCTAACTTCTTCAAACCGTTTTCATCTGAAATTTTCAGATTCACAGAATCACAATTTGATGGAGGGTTTTCACAGAAATAGTTCCTTTTAGTGTCAGAGTGATTATAATTATCAATAATACTACTTTGTTTCTTCTCACTATTCATTCGCCTTGAAGCATCACGCAAACTGAACACATTGCTCTTGCCATAAATTTCAGACTTTTCGACATCACTTCTTCCCAACAAGTACTGACTCTTTGTTACATCAAAAGCAGTCTGAATTTTGCTGTTAGTCAAACAAAGAGGGTTCTGAGATGACTGTGTGTTGGAACCCGTAGATTTTTCACCATTCTCCAATCCACTGAAATTACTTTCCTTCTTCCTTTTTTTTCTGAGTTTTTCCCTGATTCTGTTGATGTTTAAGACCGAGCGCCTCTACAATACGTTTCTTTCTAAGTTTCCGTTTTTTTTTGCCTTGCTTAATGAAGAATGACTAACAGATTCATTTTCTATTAAATTTGATGCAGGACCTGGAAGAGTATCATAAATACGAGATTTCTCAACTAAAACTTTAGAATTACAGTCAGAATTTCTCTCTCTAAGGCATTTACTTCTCTCTGGCAATACCAAGTTACTCAATAATTCATTTGCTTCTTGTGTAATTAAATCTGTAACAGGAAAATCAGACGATTTCTTTAGTTTAGCCAAGCTATTGCAAACTTCTGTTTGATGTAAACTGTCACAAATTGATGATGTCTTCACCGACTTTCTAAATGACGAATTCTCTATAGTTTGGCTTGTCACGGGTAGTATTTGTTCTTTCTTCTTTTTCTTGTGTTTTAATTCTCCACCTTTCTTATTAACTTTGGATTTCACTTTAGCTTCAGGAACTCCCTTCTCAGTTGCAGAAACCTGAAACAAGTAAAAAATTATTTAAGTAACAATAAAACTAATACTCTCTTGAAAAAAGTTAACCACAAAAATTAGAAACCTCTTCAAGTTGTAACCAAAAAGGTAACTTATTTAAAATAATCTACAAGTCATGCATACATGCACGCAACTGAAAGTTAACAAGAATAATAGCAAAACTACATCTCTATAACTCTTGGCATATAATTACATACACATTCTTTCCGTTTCTAAATCTTCTAAAAGAGTAAGCTAAGAAAACTTAAGTAAAAAAAGAACACTGTCCATTGTTATTTTAAAATATCAGGTTTAGAATAAATAACAGTACAGTGCAATGCAGATATTTTTTTTAGGTTCTGATATGTTTTTCACATTTAAGTAGTCAACATTACCTAGCTACCAACTTCATATTGTACCAATCTCGGCAACAAGGAAGAAATGACATGAGATGATAAAATGGAAAGGAAAGATGAAATAGACCCACCACTCACCAAAGATGAAGGAAGGAGGGGAACAGTAACAAAAAAATATTTGTTTTTATCACTGCTGTCATTCTCTCTTCAACTTTGTGGAGTAGTGGGTCAATTTTATCTTTCCTTTCTATGTTCATATTGCACTAAAGTTTACAAAAATGTGCAAATAATATTATTTCAACAAATAATTGGGAGTAAAACTGCAATAAATTAAAAATTCAGATTGATTGTCAGTCCAGTGGCACCAATTTTTAAGGTTCTCCTGACAGAAAAATGCTGTTGCCACATTTCTAAGTCCAACTATACTAAAAACAAGGTAAAACAAGAAAAGTAGTTCAATCTCCCATTGCAGTCTATGAAATATATCACTGCTGGAATGTTTTTTTATGCAAATAAACAGAGGAAATGTATTTAAACGAGGAAGAAAGAACTCTTGGATGAAAAATAATGTTTAATATATTTGCAACTATTTTGATAGCTCTAATATCTCTTTCCCTATTATATGTTGACACAACTGCACAGCAAGCCTGCAGTGTCTATATTAGAGTTGTGCAAATGCTGTCTAGGCTCGCTTGATTTATAGCTGCTAGCACGATCTCTGCCAGCCAAATGCTGGAAATACAGTACAGACAACCGAGCCCGGACATAAGCTCCAGCCTGACACTAGGCTCGCACTGTACTGTTATTCATGTGCTGCATTGGGACGAAGCCACGCTGGTACTCACTTGGTACAAGTAACTGAAAAATTAAAGAGTGTTAAGTATGAGTATTCTTCTTACTGTTATTTTCTATGTGCTGTTGTGTCATTTTATAAGATTGTATACTTTAAGAAAATTCGGATATTTAAAGATTGGGCGCTACTCTACGTTAATGAAAAAGTAAAAATTAGTAAATTTCACAACATTTCTGTGGCAATTGTTCATTAATGCTCTCTACAAAATGCTGTTTACCACATTAGAAATGATGTGTACTGATATGGGAGGTGTGTATTATCCTTGCCATCAGTTTCTCATCCATCATTCTTACAAATATTTATCTACGTGTTTTGTAAATCTATAGATTGGGCTGTGGCCTTAAGTTCAAATCAGTCTGAAGTAAACACCTTGTCCTCCAAATATAAAATGAAAACTTGAATTTCTTAAATACAGAACAGCAAATGTTACTAGAGACAAGATGGCCAAAGTTCAACGCTACATAGGTTATTCAATGACGATGAAGAATGCAATCTTCTTACTAGCTGGATATTTAGAGCAAAAAAGTACCCTTAGGTCTCTAAAACTACTACAGTACAAGCACAGCAAGTGAGCAACTTTTCAGGAAAGCTAGTTTCATCACTACAGAAAAGTGGAACAATCTTTCTCCTGAACATATGGTTGATCTTTTCGTTATTTACAGTCACATATCAGAGTGACATCAGTTACATCATATAAGTCTCTTCAATATCATACATTGATAAAAATCCTTACAAGACGTCACATATAACTGAAGCCTCCGTATAAATCATAATGCACTAAATGTGGATTCAGGATATACTTTATGTACGTCACTAACAGCAGATAAAGTATTTATGTTATGGTTTTCATTACGTTGTGTTCTGAATTCACGATTTGTAATACTTTTGCAACATTTGTTTATTAAACACCTACATGTTACACATTATACCTACGACAGCTAGTCGATAGAACGTACCTGAAATAATGACTGAAGTCATTGATATACAGTAGTTCGAGTGTGTACCTGCCATACAATCTTGTTTTATTTCCTCCGATCCCTACCATTGTCGTGCGACATGCGCAAACGAGACGCTGTGCGCCATTTCTGCTTTGCTGAGCCTTCGTTGTCCACCGAGCTTGTGGAAGCTCCAGCAATCACAGCTCACCCAAGTAGAGGACCCGTCACAGGAATAACCAAGTGAGTGTGAGTAGATGGCAATTTGCACAACACTAGTATGTATACAGCAATAACAAAAAATGACAAATTACCATTTCCTCTTTCCCAACAAACCATTGAATATTTCATCCCCTAATACAGCCAACAAAATTGATCGAATTAAAAGAATGATGTTGGGTATGACAAACAATTAATTCTCCTTTGGTCAAGAAACATTCCTCTATGTAATTTCTAGTCACAGTAGGATCAAAGTTCCAAATGTATTATCAAAATTTAAATTATTTGAAATAAAAATCAAGATATAATTCAAATTCTCTTGAATTATGAGCTGAAGATTAAATGATTATAATCTGACCTTCAGACATTGTTCTTCTTCTAGCATATAATATTCTATTGAAAGTTAAGTCATGGGAGCGGGAGGAAGAGTGCCAACTTCTTCCGAAGTGCCCAGTTGCAGTTAAGTGTTATTTTGTGTGTGAAAAATGTATTTTTGAGGTGAAAATCAGAGAATCTTTAGATGATTATTGAAACAATTCTGCAAACACTAATCTAAGTAGGAGGTAAAAAGATTTTAACTTGCAATGTGTAATTTGGCTGCTTATTTTCTTTAGATAAACAAACAAATGGCTATGAAGACTATATTTATTGACAGAATTCTTAATGATAGTAGTATCAAATGAATACATATAACATGGGGGAGAAACCAATTGTATTTGGGATTCAATAATTACCTACACATTAATATACATAAGGAATGAGAAAACAACTATCAATACAACAAAGATGGCAAGGCAGACCATGCACATAAAAATCATTAATAAAGAGAAGTTACACAATCTTTGGATCTAAACCCTTTATAAGCAAACCATGATCTGCACTAGGTAGGAGAAGGAGAGGACCAGACAAATTTAAAACTCACTGTTTAGTAGAAGCTGATTGATGAGATTCAGCAAGTAATAAAAATAAAATACAGTCACTGATTTTTTATTGACAGTAATTTGCTCCACTATCACCATAAGAAATTTTCAGGAATTGAGGACACTCTAGTGAAAATATAAATCATATGGTAATCAATCTAATCTGCAACCAATGGAATGTAAGTTAAAGGATCAGGTCTTCATTTGAAATTTTAAATGAATATGAGAAAGAGCAAGATTAATTTTTTTTGCCTGTTTTCTAACCAGTGGCGAAACTTGGATCTCATTTGCTAATGTTTAGTTGAAACAACAGTCTATGCAAATGTGTCCAAATTTCACAGTTTTCTGAAAACAGAAATGTGTTCTTTTAATTTATTTTATGGAGTCGGGCACAATAGTCATAGTCAACGCTTACCTGAAACTATTTGAAAATTAAGGGATGAAGATCAAAATTGGTAAGGAATGCTAACATTATGAATTGTATTCATTCACAATCAACTGCAACTGAAACACCAATGACTACTCTTTTTATAAGATTCAATTACTATGATGGGAATTTTTCACCACCCTTCTTACAATCCAGATCTTGTATCTAGCACTTCCATCTCTTCCTACATCTAAAGAGATGGCTCGGTTTTTAGAAGAACAGACCGAGGAGTTGAAGAATAAAAGTAGTGTTCTCTAGGTTTTTTTTTTAGGTACCTGCCACTTATTGATTAACTTTTAACATTGTCTGGCTTCCTGCATATTTCTGAACATGGCTAAATTTTGTGACTGAATAAATGGAAAAAAAAACAAACATCATTCATTTAAAATATTGATCATTTAGCAGTTATGTAAGAGACACATACAACAGCAAATAGCTTCAATACCCATTTCACAGTTCATTATATCAGTGTGTTTCAGTGGTGTCAGTTTGAGCTTATGTGACAGGAAATGGCCAACTGATCTATACCAAATAACAAGTCTTCCTCCCAATGCTGTTATTAGAATAACTAAACTCTTACATCCCTTTCCTCTATGTCCAATAGAAAACCACTCTTTATGTTCTGTTATGTGTGTTTTCTCTTCATTGAATCTGTACATATTCTATCCTATATTTGAATTCTTTTTTCTCCCATTAGTGACTTAATATGAATTTCCACATTTCTCGCGGAACTGCCACTTAGAAATATGGCACCAATTAGTATCCTTGTCATCTTAAGTAACTGTTCCTCATGTACTTTCGAAATAGTACATTTAATTTCCTGTCAAACCTTGACTACAGGGTAAATAATGTGGTGCAGACTTATTCTGACTAAAAAAAACTTACAGATCAGCTCAGAATTAAATTAACAATGAATTTTGTTATAATATGTGACCACACTAGCATATTGAGATGCTGAATATTTTATGTCGTAGTAATAGAGTGAAGAAACTGTGAAGTTTTGTAATATTTATAGCTTTATAAGAAGATACAAAATTGTAATAGGAATTAAGTTGTAAGGGAACGTGAAAAAAACACGTGGGGGAGGGGGGGAGGGGGGTTCCGAGTCCGGCCACGTAGCTTATATTATTTGTTACAATTAAAATGAGGTACAGAACACACAACAGCAAGTGAATATTTATTTCCGTCATTTAATTATCTCCATATGTAATTCATGACAGTCTGACAAGAGAAAACAGTACAAAATGTTTTCTGGAATCAATAGCGGTAAAAGATACGTCCTACATGGGGGGGGGGTCACAGAAGTCCAAAATGCAGCTACATGGTTTATGGAGGTTTCCTAATTACTTGCTAGCATAGAATGTAATTGTGTAAACACTGAGAATACATTCAATGATATTCAGTTGTTAATAACAGCTTAAAATTATTATCATTATTAATTTAATTAATTGTGATGGAGCACACTCTCCAATGGCAATTTCCTGTCAAATAATTACCTTTTCTTAAATCTGTACTATTAAAAATCTGTGATCAAATTCCATGTGTCTCTTTACTTGAACAAGAACCGTGTAAAAATTACTGCAACAATTTGGATGGGGTTTTCAATTTTTTTACAGCTAATGGTCCAAATCAAAATCTGTGGAAATAACTAATGACTAATATGTACCATGGAAAGGAACAAGCAATTAAAAACCTTTAAACATGGAAAATTGTGGGTCACAGATCATTAGGCTCTTCAGATGGAAACTCCTTGTACAAAAATCAGACAAAAGTTAGGATTCCATTTTATTCTTTTAATTTTATTATTCAGTTTTCTGGACCGCAGTACTTTAAAATAAATGGGATACATGAAACATAACAGGTCTGTTGTGATGCAAAATGTGTTAGATTACTAATGTGGTAGAAATATACCGTTTTTGGTACAATATGTCTTCTGTGGTTACAAACGCTGTACAATAAACGACGTTAATATGCCATATCATTATGGATGAGAAATTCAGTTATCTTCTGGAGAAAGATGTCTGAGAAACAACAACCATAAATATTAACAGGTAACAGAACGTAGCTTTTCCATAATAACATCTACAGTACTGTGCATATTTTGATGGATATTACTCGATTAATATATATTTGGTGGCTCCAATGTGCAAATATTCTTAAATATCACCCAAGGAACATTTGTACACATTTTGGTTGCTATTCAAACCATGGCCAGTAAAATAAGCTGTTCTTTCTATTAAATAGCTTTCATAACCCTGATTTTCTAATGTTTATTGCCGTATGTGCTATTGAGTTAATAACGACAGCATCATGGAACCAATTACATTAAAAATTAACTAGGCACCCTAAAAATTTATGTTAAACCACGTAAATTATAAAACTAAATCCATTATGACTTTTGCTCTAACAAAGCATGTCAATTGTCATTCTGGTCCAGGCTGCTTTTCAAGCTAATGACAAATTTTGCTAAAGATTTCATTTGGAAATCATAGCATCTGTCACATGTGCATTAATACATTCACTGTTTCATTACTGAAACTTGGCCTGCTGGAGGTACTTATATAACAATCAATCAAACGGCTTTATTGAAAGCAAAGAGAATTGAAAATAATTAATATCCTAATGCCATGTCACATAAATTATAAAGCTAAATCCATCATCCCTTATGTTTCAACAAAGCATATCAGCTGTCATCATGGTCTATCTGTATTGTAACTAAACCACGACCCTCGATAATACTGCCGTTTGAAAATCATAGTTTCAGTCACATGCGTATTAATACATACACTGTATCAAGATCAAATCTTGACATTTTTGAATTACCTATATGTGGCTGAAACAATCGAATCAGTAATACGGCAATTTGAAAGCGAATGAAATTAAAAATAATTCTTAACATGTGATACTGTGTAAGATTAGTTTTAAACCACGTAAAATTCCATTTAAATCAGAAATAACTGATTATTTCAATATATCATCAAAATAAAACCAATATTCTAATAGCAAAAAGAAAAAAAAATCTATTTCAGGAAATTAAATATTACCGATTTTTTGTTATAGAATATTATTAATATTTTATTATTACATTGAAATATTTATTCTTATTACTGTTATTATTAAAAAAGAAATCTCTTTAACACTCTTCCAAGAGCACGTAGTTGCAGCTAACTGCTATATCATTATAAATTTTCGGTACCACGGCTATCATGCAACTATTACTGTTATTAATAAATAAAACTCTTGTAACATAACAATCTTCCAAGAGCCTGAAGTTGCAGGTAACTGCTATATTGAAATAAGTTTTTGGCACCACAGTTATTGTGCAGTCATTTGAAAATGACACAAACAGGCCTTACAGTGACCAACCTACCAAGTAAGTAAACGTAACATCTTATTTTTCTTAAACATTGCTTCACTTCCTAATATCACAAAAATAAAATGTTTCCTAAATATTTTTGTTTTACTTCACACAATAACATTCTCTATGAATTAGCACAGTTAATTTTTCATATAGCTTTTCTATTATTTCATAAATTGTATTACATTAAAATATGAATGAAACAAAACTCTTGGACATCAGTATGAAAACCGAACTTAAGGCAATAACTAAAACAAAGGAAAGTTTTAAGAAGACATTTAGAATTCATGCCTCTCAACATTAATATTTGGTAATGGGTTAAAATCGCTCTAAAGATTTTTTATACATACCAAAGCACAAGTGTGTGAAACAGTGGGCAATGTTAGTTATCTTATATAATTTGAGTGTTAAATTCCTCCCCCATCTACATTTGTGATTTAAACATTTTAATTTTAAATTCTTTAAGCATTTTTGGTAAATTAGTCATCACTAGGGTTCAATCTTTAGGACAAGTCACATTTTTTGAGCTCGAATGCTGAATTAAACACCAATTCAACATTTCTGATTGTATTTTACATAGCATATAAATGCATATTCAGACCATTTTCCTACTTTTGGTCATATTTCGATAATATTTAAGGTCATATTTTGAGGAAAATTCTGGTAGATTTTTAATAACACCTGGAATTCACAAGATATAGATGAGAATAAATTAAGATAATTATTCACAGAACTGTACTTACGCTATACAGGAGGCGGAGAAAAACAAAACTAATTTTCACTGTAGTCAGAATTCACCAGTCAAGAATTAAAGTTATACATTATTGTCACTCTCTAAACGTAATATTTCGCCCGCCTATTAATCTCGACAATGCAGCAGAACCATGCCTGTGTTGATCCTCGTCAATCAATATCTAAATTAAATATGCTTAGTCATCGCTAAATCTGCAGTGGATCACTGAGTAGACCTACCGCCATGTCGAAAATAAAATTTTCTGAAAGTGCGAAGTTACATAAGGAAATTTAGAGAGGAGAGTTTAAGTACAGATGAAAGAGTTCTATTGTATAAATTATCTGAAATTAAAGTGACTTTAACAAAAGGATTTAAAATTTAATTTCTCAATGGTGCAGCGAGTGCACGGAAGTAAATTATGCTGTCTACATGAAAGTGACACTACTATATGAAATAAATGATGAACGATTGAGCATGTTTAGATGTATAATAAATTTAAATGTTTGGTCATATTTTGTCATTTTTAAGTCATATTTACCCATTTTTAAGGTCATATTTGCCTGCATATTTCTCTACTTTTTTGGTCATAAAGATCCGAACCTTAGTCATCACTACACTTGGTAATTTGTTCCAATCCCCGACACCCTTACCCACAAAAGAAAATTTTCCCACTCGCTTATGTATGAAATCCGAGTGCCAGTTTGTGGTCATGGTCATCTTTCCCCCTCCATGCACTATTCCTAATTCTTCAACCAATATCCCACCAAGCACCTTCATCAACATTTGCCTAATACATTTCAAGTACACTCTTCACCCTCTTCCTGTCCTCCAATGACTCCAATCCACCTCCTTTATCATATCAGACACTAACTGGGTCCTGTGATAATTTCCACAAACAAAGCTAGCTGCTCTTCTCTGCATGCCCTCCAACTCCTGTATTTGATACCCAAAATGTAGGCACCAAACTATACCATCAAATTCAACCAATGATTTGACCAAAGTTTTGTAACCTAATTTCCTAACATCTCTGGTACATCCTCTCATCAACCTCTCCAGAAAATGTAGGATGTTGTAACCTTTTCCTGCCATCTGCCCAATGTGCTCTGCACAGTTGAGTTTATTGTAAAACGTTATGCCGAGATATTTACATGTCAAGCCTTCAACAAGCAATTCTGATCCCACACTATAATCGTACACAATCTTTAGTTTTTTTATCTGTGTACCTAATAAGCTGGCTCTTCTTGACATTTATCTTCATTCCATGCTGACCCACCGATTTAGATATTCTATCCAGGTCACCCTGCAGCTGTTCACAGTCTTCTTGGTTTTTGATCCTATTATATACAATTATATCATCTGCAAACAACCAAAATTCTGACTGTAAACCATCAACAGAATCATTCATTAGAATAATGAACAGCAAGGTCCCAATACACTACCCTGCGGCACTCCCATATTTACTTCCACCTCTTTCGATAATGTATTTCCTCCTCTAACACTTTGCTATATGGCTTTTAAGAATTCTTCTACCCAGCAAATAACTTTTTCATCCAATCCAATAGATTTCAGTTTATTTAAAACAATTTTATGGCTCACTGTCAAATGCCTTAGAAAGATCTAGTACTACATTATCAACTTTGCCTATCTTGTCTAATTCATCTGAAACATCTTGCATATAGCCCAGCATACAAGATTCACATGAATGTCAAATTAATCAGCCTCTAATTTTCAACCCTATTTGGCACTCATCCTGTATGAATCAGTACTACTATCACTCTTTTCAGTCCTCTGGCAAGCATCAAAACTCCAGACTCATTATAAATAAAATTTCAAGGCAAGGTACAATATCATATCCCTCAATCTTCAGTACATCTGTAACAATGTTATCTACACCAGACCAGTTGCATTTTTTAAAACTTTTCTTAGTTCCTTCATAATTTGATGAGAATTTATTTCAAAATTTGTAGTTTCCTCTCTACTGATTTATTCCCTGCCATCACAGGATGACAGTCCCTGAAGGGTCTCATTAAACCAGTCACTCAATATCTCTGCCATTTTAAAATCCTCAGTTACTTCAACTCCATTCTTATCTACAATTGTCTGAATATCTTCTCTTCCCTTCTGTTTACCAACTTAACCATAGAAATTTCTGGATGCATCGTTCAGTGGTCTCCCAGAACCAATAATATTCTTGATAAAACATTCTTTGCTTCTTTCTGTGCTGTTATTAACTGCTTGTGTAATTGTTGTAAGTATTTCCCACTGCCTTCCTGTCTCTTAACTCTGTTGTGTTGCCATCTCACTAATCTCTTTAACCTTCTAGCCTCTCTATTGTAATACAGATATGTAGGGTCTGTAAATCTCTTTATTTTCTCATTGGCATAAACATTTCCTCAGAGCGCCGAAATATTGTGTGATTACGATAACACTACTATAACTTGGCTAGTCACCCGAGAACATTATTTGTATTCTCAACGCCGAGAAAGATTACGTAATTATATATTTCCTCACCCTATTTTATTTCCCCCAAAAACTCTTCCCACTTTACCTTCACTGTACTTGTGCCATCCTTTCTGAACCTTTCCTTAAAATATCTCTTCAATTCTAAAGTCTGCATCTTTTTATAATTCTACCTATGTCCCCCTGGTTTACTGAATCCCCTTATACATATCAGAACTGCATTGTCAGTAACCTGACACCCTAAAAAATTTGTGTTATTAATCTTACTTTCTACCCAGTCGACACCTAGCAAATTTAAATCCCCTCCAATAATGACCATTCTATGCTCACCTGAACTGCAAATATGAATTTAGTTTCTCTCCTAGAACCTCATCTTCATCATTCATTCTTCCACTATGACAAACAGCAAAAACCTTCATTTTTATAGCCCCAAAAATCTCCCCCTAGTAACTCATGGTGATGATCTAACTATGAACACTAGAGAACTGTAGCAATCCTTGCTAACCAATGTGAGTATCTCTCCACCAATTGCTCCTTTATCTCCACGGTACACTCTGTAACCATCAGGGAATTATTGTAAACAAGGGCTAAACATATATAAAATTAACTGTAAAATACTTACACTCAAGTCACAAAATGCATATTTACTGTATATACATTACCATTTTAGTTCGCAGAAAAAAGAAGCTTTAAGTATAAAAAAACTTGGTAATTTCAACAATACAACAGAAATGGTTGCCTTAGTTTTCAATATCCCATGTAACCTAGTGGAACAGCCAATTCCTAGCATGAAGAATGCCCCTTCCCTAGCACAATCTCACATGTCCAATAATTAAATACTTCTTTTTTCAATGATACCTGTGGTCATTTACACTATCATGAACATTCGGACTGTTAGATTCTGATCTCTACATGAGTTGCATGCAATCTTCCCCACTACACATTTTTAAGTAATATTTCAGTTTCTTGGACCATTACTTGGACTTCAGAATTTCAAGTAAACTACATGACATCGCATCCTACTTTCCAATTCTGACCAAATGTCTTAACGTTTATTTTCCTCAGTTCGTATTCTATCACATACTACATAAAACTTACAAAGTTTCAAAATAAGTATAAACCTGAGAAATTTAACTTTTTCAACACTAAATGCTCAGTTTCCTACAGAATCAGTGTTGCAACTGACACCTCATAAAAAAAAAAACACTTAACATACCTGAGAAACATGTTTAAGGTCAGCTAAAAAGAATAGGACCTAGTCAGAAGCAACCATTTTTACCGGGTTCTAAATTTCTTATGCCCTAACCTCTACATTAATCCAGTTCCACCAAAGAATAACAAAAGTCCAACTTTTACCAGCCATCCAACATCGGCCTTGAACCTATTCATTCTGTCCTCAGTGAGGGTTATGATATTAAGTTCTTGTCCTCAAATGAGATATACACTGATCAGCTAGAAAACAATACGACCATTTACTCAAAAGCTGGTATGTCTGCCTTTGGCATAGATAACAGCGGCAACGTGTCTTTGCATGGAAGCAATGAAGCCTTGGTAGGTCGTTGGAGGGAGTTGGCACCACTTCTGCACACACAAGTCACTTAATTCCCGTAAATTCCAGGGAGGATGACAATGAGCTCTGATACCGCGTTCAACTACATCCTAGATGTGTTCGATTGGGTTCAGATCTGGCGAGTTAGGGGGCCAGCACATCAATTCCAGCTCGCCACTGTGTTCCTCGAACCACTCCATCACACTCCTGGCCTTGAGACATGGCACATTATCTTGTTGAAAAATGCCACTGCCATTGGGAATTACGGTCATCATGAAGGGGTGTACATGGTCTGCAACCAGTGAACGATACTTATTGGCCGCCATGGTTCCTTGCACAAGCTCTAACTGGACCCATGGATTCTAGCGTGAATGTTGCCTAGAGCATAATTGAGTCGCCACCAGCTTGTCTCCCTCCCACAGAACAGGTATCAAGAAGCTGTTTTCCTGGAAAATGACGGATTCAAACCCCCCCCCCCCCCCCATCAGCATGATGAAGAAGGTATTGGGATTCTTCAGACCATGCAACACTCTGCCATGGTGCCAATGTCCAGTGACATTATGTCACATGCCCATTTCAGTCATAGTTGCCAATATCATGGTACATGCATGGTTCATTTGCTGCGGGGGCCCATCATTCGGAATGTTCGGTGTGCTGTGTGTTCAGACACACTTGTACTCTGCCCACCATTAAAGGCTAATGTTAGTTCTGCCACAGTTTGCCACCTGTTCTGTTTTACCAGTCTGCCCACGCTATAACGTCTGACATCTGTAATGAGAGCTGGCCGCCCAACCCGTCAACGTTTGGACGTCGTTTCACCTTGGTTTTGCCACTTGTTGAAGACACTCACCACAGCACTCCTCGAACACCCAACAAGTCTTGCAGTTCTGGCTGATCATTATATGTTATATTAAATCCCCATAACCTCACTTATTCCAGCAGCCTCTCAATCCAAATATTTCACATATATCAATATGCAAATTCCCATTGCAACTTCACCTGTAAAATGTTGTGCAGCAAAACCAACAAATTCATCCCTCCAGTTCCTCCTTCCTCAAACCACAACTCATCCCAACAAATCCACAATGGTATTTCTCAGTTTCCCCAAACATACTTCATGTATTAACTCACTACCTTGTTTCCTTCAATTATCTCACTGCCAATTGTCTGTTTTGATGAATGGTGACACATAGCTGGTCTTTACAATATCCAGTCTTCACAGAAATAAATTAAAAAATAGAATTGAATTCAATTCAAAATTTATCTTTTAATTCATAGTGCGTAAAATGTCATGTAGGTTACTTGAACAGTAATGGAAAAGAAGAGAATGATTCCTGGAATGCTATTACCAACGAAACAAACAGAGAGTGACTAAAACAGCCAGCTGTGATGACAGAAGGGCTATGTTGGAGGTGAAGGGAATTACTCATCAGATAATCAAAACCAAAGTTTCAGTTAGAGGTAAAATCATGGAAATCACCCATTGCACCATTACTGGTACATCCAGGTAGTGAGAGGAAAGAGTTTAGAGCAGCCTTTTCAACCAGTTAAACAGAGGTAATCAGATAATAATTTGTGATGTCAATGTACATGATGGGAGTAATAGTGAAGAATTTGAGGAAATAGTAGGACCCTAAGAAGACATAATGGGATCATGTTAGACAAATGAGGAAAAAGATTAAGCACATCTACAGTCAAACCTCGTTAGTACGAACCTCGGTAAAACGAATTCCTCGATAAGACGAATTTTTTAAAATCCCCTTGAAACTTCCATAAAGGTCAATGCTAAAAACACCTCTATACAAAGCAGTAATTAGGTTAAAAACCTCGATAAGACGAATTTGTTTGTGACATGGGCTAGGACTGATTAACCTCTATACAACGAATATTCTTAGCACAAGACCTCTACAAGACGAATGTTACCTCTTTAAGACGAATTTCTTATGATCTTAACCTCCATAGTGCGTAGTTTTCAAAACAAACAGAAGCGTGTCTTAACATGAAACTCCCCACCCTACCCTCTTCCTTCATCAGTCATTGTTTGGCACGTGCCTTTGCAGTGTTGAGTAACCCTTCCGGCTGTGTTTTTAAGTGTCCCTTCCGGCTGTGTTTTAAGACTGACCGTTGTGCGTATCTTTATTGTATGAACAGTAATGGCAGGGAAAAAGTCAAAAACGGCGCTAACAGTAGAGTTCAAGCGTAAAGTTTTGAAGCATGTGGAAGAAAACCCGTTGAAGAAGAAAATCACCATTGCTAAGGAGTTTAACATCCCTTCAACAACGTTAGCAACGATTATAAAGAATAGAGACAAGTACGATGAAGCAAGTGGACTTTCTAAGTTTTGCAAACGCGCAAAGACCGGTGAATTTCAGGAAGTAGACAAAGCCACTTTAAAGTGGTTAAAGCAGTGCCGCGATAAAAATTTGTCAATCGGAGGCCCTATTCTCCAAGAAAAGGCACAGCAGTTTGCTGTACAATTGGGACACCCTGATTTTCGTGCCAGTAATGGCTGGCTGGAAAAATTTAAAAAAAGGAATGATATTGTTTTTAAAAATGTGTGTGGTGAATGTGCGTCTGTGGACAGTACAGTATGCGATGATTGGAAAGAAAAACTTGCTGACATTACTCAGGGTTACCACCCAGATGATATATATAATGCAGACGAGACCGGACTTTTTTTCAAGTGCCTACCAGATAAAACAATGACGTTTAAAGGAGACCCTTGCAATGGAGGCAAACACAGCAAAGACCGATTAACTGTGTTGCTTGGAGTCAACGCTTCGGGAAAAAATAAGCTCAAGCCTTTGGTTATTGGCAAGTCACAAAAACCTACATGTTTTAAAAATGTGAACAGTTTACCAACACTGTATAAGGCCAACTCAAAAGCGTGGATGAATGGTGATGAGTTCAGTGCATGGCTGAAAACTGTAAACACAGAAATGAAGAAGAAAAAGAAAAAGATCCTGCTGTTTATTGACAATTGTAGTGCACACGGAACTGTTCCAAACTTGTCAAACATCTCAGTCCAATTTCTTCCCCCAAACACCACATCAAAGCTCCAACCACTTGACCAGGGAATTATTAAAAATTTCAAAGTGAACTACAGAAAGGAGGTTGTTCGGCAGTTTTTGACAGATATGGATCAAGACGTACCGACTAAAATCAACGTTTTAAATGCAATGTGGAAGATTAACAAGGCCTGGTCAAACGTAACCGACAAAACTGTTTTTAACTGTTTTGCAAAATGTGGATTTCGTGTGACGGACCTCGAAGATGAGGACGATGACCAACCTCGAACTCCAGCACCCCAAAATGCAGAAGTAGGCCCAGATCAAAACTGGAACAAAGTTACCGAAAGACTAGGCGTCCAAGAAATGGAGTTTGAAGAATTTGTTGATTTCGATGATAATGTAGCAGTATGTGGAGAGCTGACGGATGAGGATATCCTGGATTCTGTTCAACCCTCAAATCATAAAGAAGATGACGCAGCTGAAGATGATGAGGAGGATGCAGCCGCGGAGAGTGATCGACCGGAACTGTCAACGAAAGACGCAAGAGAAGCTATTGATGTGCTCAAGTGTTTTTTCTTAAAGAAAAATGCTTTAAGTGATAGTGTAGTGAAAGCCATCATCGATTTGGATTCCACATTGGATATGGTAACCCTTCATGCAAGTAAGCAATCTAAAATTGATGACTTTTTTAAGATTAGTTAGTCCTTATTTATTATATGTACATACTACATATGTATAAGTTTGGTTTCCATTTATATTTACCGTATTTTGGCTTCAGATTTGTTTTCATTTTACTATACAGTACATGGTTTTCAAACAGTTTATTGTTTGTTTTGATACTTGAGTGATTTAAATATAAACGAGTATGTATTTTTAAAATTGCTACATACATGTTTTTTTTTTTTTTTTTTTTTTTTTTTTTTTTTTAACCTTTTTCCTACATTGAAAAAATAACTTTAGTGTAACGGTAACAATGATTCGTATTATAGAGGTTGGCCATAAAAATCTTCGTTTTATAGAGGTTATCTCAGAGCGAGGAGAAACCTCTATAAGACGAATAACGGCAGTATTAAACCTCGATAAAACGAACCTCTTTATTAAGAATACCTCGGTAGTACGAATTTTTCCCTTACCCCTTGAAATTCGTCTTATAGAGGTTCGACTTTTTTATAGTGATCAATAGTCATTTACAGACCTGCTTGAGCAGGTAAAAAGAGCGAAAGCCAAAGGATATGCAAGTGAGAAGAGTGAAGGTGTGAAACCTAAAGAAAAAAAAAAAAGTTCTATATGGAATTAGGAAGAAGGTGCCAAGAGTAGAAATGAAGATAATGAAGGAAGAATAGCAAGTGTTTAAAAGGGTGCTGGTAGAGTAAGCAAATACAATGCATGGTAGAACAAGTGCAGAGAGAGAATAATTCTGCATGTAAGGAAGCAGTAACTAATAAGAACTGAGCTTCTAGAAAATGGTTGAAGGTTAGAAACAATGACACCTGGAAAATGTATAAAAGGTAGTAAAAATGAAGCCAAATTAATGGTACAAGAAGAAAATTAGAAATGAATGGAAATGGATAGGAACACTGGATAAGGACAGTGAATGGAGCACATAAGTACCTTACAGAATTACAAAAAATAAAATTAAAAAAATGAGTGTACGAGTTGTGTCCCAAAAGTATCTGACCTCCCTTCATATCTTTGCTCCTGACAATTGCCATATGCCGGGTATGAGTGTCAACAGAATAGATAGCTTCGCAAACTCCTTAGATGCCGCAGTTGACACCGGGACGCCTCAATTGACGTGCAGTGCACGTTTGTTTACTAAGTACATCGTTGCATTTTGCTATTGTAAAAAATGACAAATTTCGGAGCAATGAATTTGCATTAAATTTTGCTTTAAACTCGAAAAAGAGTTGTGCGAAGACCATCAAAATTATGAATATGGCGTTTGGCAACAAGTGTATGAGCAAAACACAAATAAAAGAGTGGTATAAGTGGTTTAAAGATGGTCACACAGCTGTTGGCAGTAACCCACGCTTTGAGTGGCCTTCAACGACAAATCACTGAATAATATCGAACGTGTACAACTTGTAATCAAAGCAGATTATCAATTGACTGTGTGAGAATAAGAATGTGAACTAGAAATACCAAAAACTAGTGTTTGGAAGATTTTAACTGAAAATTTGCAAATGGTTTGCGTGAGTGTGAAATTCATTCCGAAATTGCTAATGGTGGAGTAGAAAAATCTTTGCCTTGAAATCGCTCAGGACAGTTTTGAAATGGTTAATAATGATGAAAATCTGCTTAAAAAGATTAGAACTGGTATGAATCGTGGGTTTATGGTTATGATCCCAAAACAAAACAACAGTCTTCGCAGTGGAAGCTATTGTCAGAGCCACAACCGAAAAAAGTACACCAAAGACGGAGCAATGTCAAGCTGTTGCCGATTTTTTTTATTTTTGATTTTTTATTAAGAGTCTTGTGCACCACAAATATGCTCATAAAGGTCAGACGATCAATAAAGAATATTATCTTGAAGTTATGAAAAGATTGAGTGAGGCAATTATAAGAAAACGGCATCAGCTTTGTTGAAGTGGTGACTGAATTCTTCATCACAATAACACGCCAGAGCATGCATCAAACCTCATGAAGCAATATTTGACAAAGCACAAAGTCGTACAGCTCTGTCAACCTCTGTACAGTGCTCCCTGCAACTTTTGGCTGTTCCCAATATTAAACATGCCACTCAAATGACATCGATTCATTGACAAAGAAGCACTCGAAACTAATATGATGAATGCTCTAAGGCGATACCAAAATAAATAAAAAAATAAAAAGTGTTCCAGGACTACTTCCAAAAGTGGAAAGACTGTTCGGAGCATATTCTTCAATCAAATGTAGGCTACTTCAAAGCATGCCATCAGTCCGATGATGCAAATAATATCAGTGGGGAAATATGAAGGAAGGTCGATACTTTTGGAACAGATTTCATATAGGAATAATCGATAATAATCAGATCATCGTATAGCAATGTTGGCCAGGAAATCCCAAAGCATTGTTCGGCCACCCAGGTTTTCAATTTGCCATGCAATGCGCCTCTTGTGGCTAACTAACCTAACCCAGTAATCCTGAACCACGGAAGCATTCGGGCAAACCTTACATTAAACAGCAAGCTGTGTAAGAAGTAAAGGTTGAGTTAAGGACCTTTGAACATGACAGACAAGACTGGGATTCAAACAAAGGACCTTTTAACCACTGAGTCACCAGACCGCTCATTGATAATAATGGAAAAATAGTTCAGAAAGTGGATGGGCTTGAGATTAAATGGGGACAGACAACAGAGTTGGGTAAAACAAACATCTATTACAGACCCTTGTGATGAGTTAATAGAAAACTTAATTTGGAGAGAAGGTGAGGATGTAATAAGCACAGTGAAGGGTATCACCGCACCTTGTATTCATGAACTATCAATGAACATGATACAAGCAGCAAGTGCTGTGAGGATACAGTGGTTATACACAGTGCTGGGATTAGTGTGGAAAGAGAAAAAAAACATTCAGAAGATTGGAAGATTTCAAGAAAGCAGAATTATACAGAAGAATCACATTCATGCCAAACATATTTGAGAGGCAGGGTGTGAAGGATAAGGGAATTGGTGGTAACTGGACTTAGAGAGGAGCAATGCGGCTTTAGACTGGGAGGATTTCATATCTGCAGTTAGGTTATAGCAAAAGAAGAAATAAAAATTAGAAAAATACCTAATAATGGAAGTTTTGGACATTGTGAATGCATATATCATCTGCAGAGTGAAGTTTGGGAAATATTTAAAGCAAAAGCATTTAGCAAAGGACTGATCAATACAGTTAAGAAAAGTACATATATATAAAGATGTGAGACTTGTATAAAATTGGGTGTAAAAAGAATAGCATGATTCAGATTAAGCAAAGAGCTCAGGCAGATAAGGGAGTCTCCATAAACTACACCCTCTTGACACAAACCCTAAAGTGGCTCTGCCTTGACTCCTGTGTCAAGCGTAGCTTTTTTTTCACCATTAATTCCAATTCCATTTTTTGCTGCTTTCTCTAACCACACCACCCCTAAAATTGTTGCATTTATAATGAGTATGACTGACGTTTGTTTTCTATTTTTTTCTATGATTATAAATATGCTATACATAAAATGGTGACACTGGCTACTCCTGCAAATGATCAGTTACTGGGAAAACCTCTTTCTCAAGTACAGTCAGGGATCAGTTTCTTCTTGTTGAGATATGACTAATGACATTCTCCACATCTCATTCATCATTGTTTATTAATTGATAAAATAGAACAAACTATACCTGCCACAATAAAAAAACCTAGGAAGAGCTGCATTTTTTTTGTTGCAGTTTGCTCACCTTTCTTTCTACAATACTAGGGAATTATTCTTTTTCCCGCTTAAAAGATTTCCATAACTCATTGAAGAAATTTAAGAGACTGAAAACTCAGCAGAAAAACATTTCTGGCAAGCTTCGTAAAGTTTATAGCACAGTGCCATTTCAAACCACAGTTTGAACTTGAAATAACACTTCAGTGAGCACTAGAATTAAAGATGCATTGAAATTCACACAACGGAACAAAATTAGAATTAATTCATGAATGAGCTGTGTGGTGACACATGGGTGATCAGAATCAAAACAGCTTTTTTCCAAACATCAAAACAATATGATCTGTCACTGGTGTGGAAAACCCCTTGTGACATCTATTTTTTGAGTCTAACTACTGCATGCTTTAAGTTTTTTTGCACGTAATGTGCTGTCACGTGCTGGTTAGTTCAAGTCTGCCAGCTCCATGAAACCCGAACACTGACTTCAGGTCATACGCATGCACAGCTCGTCACTATATAGGATACATAAAATACAGATATAATTAAATAACAAAAACAAATATTCATATGTTGTTGGGTATTCTGTACACTACTTTAACTGTGAAAAATAAAATGAATGAAAAGCTACACAGCTCCGCTTAGAACACCCCTCTCCAACAAAAAACGTAGCTTTCTAACAAACTCCTCCTTCCCATTGACCAACCCTCATAGCTTATGGATGCTCCATAAGTTCTCTCTCTCTCTTCTATCCATTGTTGTTATGCATGAAATAATAAAGGAGGAGGCCAATAAGACCAGGGAGAAAAGCATGAAAATTAGGATGTTTGCAAATGACATGAAAGTAGGGAAAATGTGAGGCAACAATGCTGTACGAGAGGCACAAAGTAGCAAAATATTACATACTGCAATTCTCTGTGCAAAAAAGTAGTAATTACAACCTGAAAGAAGGATAAGGCTAATCAGCATGTCAAGTGGAGATGAGAACTGAAGTATTTCTAGATTATAATAGAAGAGAATGAGAGAAACAAGAAGTAAATAAATGAAAGATAACAAACACAAGAATTCTGCAAGTGTGTTAAAGGAATGATATGGAGCAGGCAAGTGCCACACAAGTGCAAAGGAATTATTTAAAGACTTACTTTCAGCCAATACTGAAATATGATTCCAAAGCTTGGGAGATGAAAGCAAGGATTATTTACAGAATTCGGGCCACCAAAATGAAGTTTCCGAGCAGTTGGACTGAAAGGTTGAGCCTCCAGAGACCTGGACACATGAAGAAGATTCTAAAGAAAAGGTATAATTTGAAATTGGAAGGGAAGAGGTCTCAAGGAGAACCTAAGATAGATGGATTAGTGAAATAAAAGAGGGTGCAAGATGATGAATGAAATGGACAGTAGTGGAAGGACAAAACACACTGGAGAGGGCAAAAAAAAAAAAAAAAAAAAAAAAAAAAAAGTATACATTTTTCAAAATAAATTCTAATTTACAGTTTTTTTTTTATATATTTTTCTACATAGTTCCCCTTCTTATCTATGCATTTTTTCCAACTGTAGGCAATTTTTTTAATTCTGATATCATAAAATGTTTGGGGACGTGTATCAAACCAATTGCACAATAAAATAATTGTTTAAAAAAACATAAAAACCACGTTAAAAAAAAAAAAGCACTAAAAATTTTAAAATAACTCTTTGTGTGGAGCACAGCACTTTATGGTAGCGAAACATGGACTTTAGGAATACCGGAAATAAAGAAAATTGAAGAATTTGAAATGTGGTGCTACAGAAGAATGCTGAAAATTAAGTGGACAGACACAAAGTAAGAAATGAATGAGTTTTGGAAATGATTGGTGAGAAAAGAAGTTTGTGGAAGAAGCTTACGGAAAGAAGAGACAGGCTGGTAGGTCATATTTTGAGACATTCTGGATTGGTTAAGTTGTTAGTGTAGGGAACAGTCGGAGGTAAGAACTGTACAGGAAGACAGAGATTAGAATATATGAAACAGATTATTGAGGACGTGGGCTGTAAGGGGTATGTAGAAATGAAGAGGTTAGCACAGGATAGGAAAGGATGGAGGATTGCATCAAACCAGTCGAAAGACTGACGACAGCAAAAAAAACAACTTTATAACTTGCTTACGAAAAAGTAAATCTAAATGGACAATATTTGACATTACTGTCATTGAAATTTTTACATTAATTAGCTATTTTTGGAGTTGGTGCCAGCTTTCACATCGCGAAGATCGAATTAATGAACTTCTTTTGGTGTTAGAAGCGAAACGGGGAGTACGAAGAAAAATTCCCAATATTTTACAGCATGTCACGAGTCAGATAGTGTTATTGCGGGAGACAGCTTAGGGAAACAAATTAACAGTATTTTAATCTGTGGATAGGCCTTATTGGTCATCCAGGCATATCTCTGGCACTACAGTGTCAGTTGATAGGCTGCATCTTGCAGCTGTGCTTAGCACCCTCTGCCACCCACAATGTTTGTGATTTGCAGAGTATGGATGTAGAAATGTAGAAACGCTTTACAATTAGTATAATATCTGCGTATCATCTGTATGTTTCAGTTTCGTTGAAACATGTTTCTAGCATTTATTGTAGGTAAGCAGTAATATGAATTTTTGTGTATTATTGCTATTCCTTATTGTTTTTATCTTTTTGTTTTTCTTGCTTTCGCTGGCACCGACTCCAAAAATAACTAATTAATGTAAAAATTTCAATGACAGTAATGTAAAATATTGTCCATTTAGATTTAGTTTTTCCTAAGCAAGGTATAAAGTTATTTTAAAATTTTTAGTGCTTTTTTTTAAGGCAGTTTTTATGTTTTTTTATACAATTATTTTATTTTTAAATTTTTAGTGGTATTATAGTTTGTTTTGTATTTTAAATAAGCCGCAGCAGTTCCCATCTTGCGAACTTCCTGGTAGCTCAGAGATTAAAGCGCTTGCTGTCAAAGAAGAATTTCCCCAACAATTTCCAGAACGAGGTGAATTGAGTGTTGTGTTAAGGAATGTCAGTTTACATTTTGGTCCAGGCTATGTTTTGATCGTATCATAACATCTGTCAAAGCTGCTGGTCGATAACCGAAACGTGTAACATCTGGGCATTAATACATACCACATACAGAAATCTGTCTCTGGTATATATCTGTTTGCTCTGGCATCACACAGAAACTATACATCTTTAATTGGTTTTCACAAAGTGAAAGCTTGGGATCCAAGTTGAAATCTGAAGTACATGTTGAGACATTATGACATTTATTTTATAAATATTATACCATGACTTAAAAATAGCTTAAATGATATTGATGGGATATAAAACTGTGGATTTTTGTAAAGAACATTGGAAATTAAAAGGGGTGAGGGTAAAGGGGAAGATGGATTGGGATTTTTTATACCAAATGTAGACTGCCTTTTCTGATGGATTTAATGTATACGTGTGTAAATTTCTATCGATATCTGATAAAAAACAATTAAGGGGTGTGGAGACAAAGAGTAGTTTGTTTTTTTGTAAAGCTAGAGTGCGCAGTATTTTTCTCTTTGTTTTAAAGTATACATGTACAAATTTCCATCGATACCAGATAAAACCGTAGCTTTGTGTAAAGAACATTTGCAAAAATTAAATGGGGTAAGGGAGTGAGTGATAGGGTTTTGTAAATAGAATGTAGACACTATGTTTCTCTTTGTTTTTAAGTGTACATGTGTAGTATTCCATGGAAACCTGATAAAACTGAGGGTATCTATAAAGAACATTGGAAAATAGGAGGGGTGGAGGTAGAAGGGAAGAGAGGATGGGCTTCTGCAGCCTAATTTAAACAATTGTTTTGTATGTTTTAAAGTATACGTGTGCAAATTTCCTTCAGAATAGGATAGAAACTGTAGATTAAAGGATGGAAAGGAAGGAGCGGAGTTTGGACTCTCGAAACCAAATGTATACATTTCTTTTCTGTTTGTTTTGCAGTATGCATGTGCATACTTCCTTCAAAATCAGAAAGAAACGGTAGCTTTGTATAAAGAACATTGACAGTAAGTAAAGGGGTAGAAAGGGGGATAGGGTTAGCGTTTTTGTGAAAGTTATGTGGACAGTATTTATCTTTTTCTATTTGTTTTAAAGTATACGCATGTGAAGTTCCACCGAATCGGATTAAAATGTGGGTTTTCTACAAATATTAAGGGAAGGGGAGCTAGGGTAGTATTTTTGTTTTTTGGTCAAAAATCTTATCAATCAAAAATTAGATATATATGCACCAACTTTCATAAAGATCGGTCAAATGGTGTCAACTGTAGCTTCCTAAAAAGAAATTGACAAAAACCAAGGAGGTGGAAATGGGGAGAGGAGTTCATTTTTTGCAAACCAAGAGTTGGCATTATTTTTCTCTTTTTTTATAGTAAAAATTTGCTAAGTTCTGTCTAAACCGGGTAAAAACTGTGGTTGTGTATAAAAATTAAGCGGTTTAATGGGGAGAGGGGGTGGTTTTTAGATCTTTTGGTCAGACACCTGTAACAGCCCTCATACCTGAACCTTCAATAGAATTGTATTTAATGAAGTATCTGTGGTGAGCTAAAGTTTGCTTGAATATGATCTGGTATGTTTGTTTTGCAATTTCTTGTAAATCAGTGTATATAGACATTATTTTATGAAAAGAAATTATTTAAAGGACATTTAATATGTTTAAGAAGCGAATTGTGCAAGAGAATTGCTTAAATGTTTGTAATTCCAAGTATTAATGAAAGTTACGATGTCTACAGTACAATTTTCTACAGTTTAAAATGATTGCTGTAAATAATTTTGTGTTTAAGTATCTTTAATTTCCATTTCTGACCATTTTGTAATGATGTTAAATGATTAAGTACTATTTCTGATTGTTTTTAATATGTTTCATTGTTTGAGTAATTGTTAATGTTCGAGAAATATCTCGCGGAAGCCTTTGAAGAATTCCAGAAATTTCGATAGAGCCTATATAAAGGAATCAGCAGGACAGTTAGTATGTTTATACAGATTCACTTTGCAACTGCCAAAGATTGTGCTAGTAGTATCTCCGGATTGTATCTCAGCATGCAAACAATATCGCTGACGCTGTTTTGAAAATAAACAAATCTTAAACTGAACCTTATGGTGGACTACTTAATTAATTACTATATTAATTAAACCACCAAGACTTTGACACACCTTCTTGGTGAAAAAATACATATAAGCACCAACTTTCATGGTAATCGGTCAAACGATCGCGACTGTAGCTTTTTATAAAGAACATTGATAAAAGTTAATGGAGTTGAAGGAGGGAAAGGTTGAGCATTGGAAAACCAAATGTTGACAGGATTTTTTCTCTTTGTTTTAAACACATGGGCAAAGTTCAATAAAAATCAAATAAGAAATGTAGATTTCTATAAAATTAAGGGGTGTAAAGGGAGACTTGGGGTGGTTTATTTATTTATATATTTTTTTTTTGGTCAGAAACCTTCTCCATGAAAATTTATATGTATATGCCAACTTTAATGGAGACCAGTTAAATGGTGTCAACTGTAGCTTTGAATAAAGAAAATTGGTAAAAATTAAGGGGGTGGATAGGGGGGGAGGGTTTCAGTTTTTTTAAACCAAAAGTTGATAGTATTTTTCTCTTTATTTTTGGCTATATATGTCCAAAGTTTCATTGAGATCGAATAAAAAGTGTGGATTTGTATAAAAATTAAGGGGTGGAAGGGGGTAGAAGGGGTAGTTTCTCAATGAAATTCATATGGGACCACTTTGGAGGTATACCCTATCCACTAAAAAAATTTCATTTAAATCGGTTCAAAATTGGCAGATATCGCTGAACATACATACAAAAAATAATAATAATAATACAGACGAATAGAGAACCTCCTCCTTTTTTTGAAGTCGGTTAAAAACAGCAGCACCTCCTCATTCGTTGTGAAGCACTACACACAAGGGCTTCCTTGAGTAACTCAAACATATGGAAGTCACATGGCATTAGTTCTGGGATGTAGGGTGAATGTTCTAGGGCAGATCAGTGCATGTCGATTAATTTGTGTGTGTGTGTTTGTGTTTCTGCTGTGTTGTGATGTCTAGCGTTGTCATGGAAAAACGGCACATTTCTGATTGGAATGCCTTGCCTTTTTGTCCTACTGGCAATTCAAACTTGACTAAGACAATCACGATAAAAGGTAGCATTAATGGATCGACAATCTTAAAGAAATTCAACAAGCAGAACATCTTTACAGTCCTAGAACACAGTGGCCACGACCCTCCCTAAAGACAGCTTCTTCACTTTCATCTGTGTATCTTCCCCAGTCTTCCGTCACTCCATACCAGTATCTTTGAATCGGGTGTGTAATGATGGACCCAAGTCTCATTACACATAACGATTTTTTTTTTATTTTTTTTTTTGGAAAAAAGCGTCACTATACTACTCATAACTTATTAGGAGGCTTCAAGAAATTCAAACCGCACAGTTTTCTGCTCTGCATTCAGCAACTTTTGAACCCATTGATCCTACACTTTTCACAATCCCATCTCAATATGAATGAATTACTGCACACTTCCATAGCTGACCCAAAGTACCTGAGAGATTTTAAGAACATTTATGTGCTGATGGCCTGACATGTTATTGAAAAGCTTTGGTGTTTTGCAGTGTGATGCTGGTACAGGGATGGCATGGGTGGGAAATGTTTCCAGGAAGCTCCCAATCTTTCTTAAATTTGTTACACCACTATTTTACCTAAGCCCATGAAAGGGTTCTTTCCCCGAACTGTAAGAGTAAACCGAGTTGAATTTCAGCAGCATTTACATTTTCTCTGATGATAAATTTAATAATAACATGTTGTGTAATGGCATGTTGTACCTCTTTCTTGTTCATCGTCATTGTTGCAGAGAATAAGAAGCAATTGGCACACCAACATTATTACTGCCTTCCACATGACTGCCGTCTACTGCCCAAACCGTTTCAGACTACCTACGCGATAGATGGGCGCACAATTTAAAAAGGCTCATTTAAACAGGATGAGTCAATGAGGACTTTACAACTTTGGAATGATATAGAAATTTGTTGAGATAACTTACGGAATCAGTAGAAGTGTCATTTTGTAGCAAACAATCTAAACATTGATGCATGTAGTGCAACAGTACACCATTCTTCCTCCAGTGCACAGTTAAAATGGCTACATTCACTGGTGCAGAGCGTGCTCGCTGTGTGTTTTGGTTTCATTAAACGAACTCTGCAATGACTGTTCAGCGTAAATTTTGCACCGAATACACTAAAGAACCTCCAAGCAGGCGTACAATTTACTCTTTGGACAAGAACATTGTTGAGACGGGTAGTGGATGGTGGATTAGCCATGAAGGGCCAATTACATGACCACCTGGCTCCCCGGACTTGACACCACTGGATTTCTTTCTCTGGGGTTTCATTGAAGATTGTGTGTGTGTTCCTCCCCTACCAAACGTCTTGGCCGACCTGAAAAATCAAATCTACGCTGCCTTTGCACAAGTCACGCCCAATTTGCTGCAACAGGTGTGGGAAGAAATTGATTATCGGGCGTTTTGATCATACCAGCAATATACAGTTCAAACATCAATGCTGCTCTTTGATCTACCAGATACCACAAATCAATCATGACACAACATCATTTGTTATGGTATGAGACATAACTGGTGTTATCTTAGGTAATAACTGAATATTTAACTTCTCTATCAGGTATGGAATTACTTACAAATACCAACAAGGAGGTCAGATGATTTCTAAATAACAATCATCTTAAGGATAAGATTTAAAATTCAATGGATGCATTATAAGTACCGGAAATTTAAATGTCCAGTACTCTCTACATTTATGGTATAATTACAGTAACTATTACTGAGAAACTATCAATAAACGAAAAAGATAATAGGACTGATAATACTGTAATAATACATAACATAAATGCAAAAATTATTGTATCTACATCACAAGGTGGTTATTAAAAACATTAAATTATGGACAAGAACTATAATGTACGCAAAAAAGCCACCTAAATGCCAAGAAATCTAACAAGTTCACAAATATGGCCAAGTCAGATATCCATGCAGAAAAAAGGAAAAACTGATAAGAAAGTGACTACTTTCTTATTTTTATTAAGGACTTCATGCTTTGTCTCAACTAGGAAGCATTATTTAAAACTGATAAACAACATAAAAAAACTTGTACAAAACTATTAATAAAGTGTTATTTCCCAGGCATTGAACCAATACCTGTTTTCGCTCCATGGTTTTCCCTTTCGGTCCAGAGAGAACTACAAAGAAAGTATCAAAGTTTACTTTACAGATATCTGATTATCCACATAATAAGTTTTTTAATTACAGTATGAACAAAACAATTTAAAACTAAAACATAGCATTAACTTATTTTAATTGTCATTTCCTTCATGTAATGAGCATAATATTCGTATTTGTTAATCACAAATACAGGTGTTGATATAATACTTTAAAAATACAATGATTTATCAATAGCATCACATCAATTATGAATATTCTGACAACATGAAAACACAACTAATATTTTAAACATTTAGTTTCTTCTGGATTCACTATGATTGATAGTAAAATATACAATTATGGCACTAGAAGTAAAAATGATTATCACAAAGTTTATAAGTCATTGTCATTTTTTAAGAAGAAGTCAGATATTCAGGCAAATATCTTGAATAAATTCAAAATTAGTCATTCAATATGATAAAACTTATGAGTTAACAAATAAAAGTTGAACAAACTTTTAATTTAAATTGGTGACTCCAGAATCAGTTTTACTTTATATATTTGCAAAATGTAGTACAAAGAATTTTGCACATTTCAGTCTACTCCCATCAGAAAACGGTGACGAGGGGGAGAAAATAAGCTCAAAGAATTATGCCCTGAAACCAACTTCCTTCCATTCTTTGACTTGAAAAGAGTCATTAAAGTGATTTTTTTTAAAAATTTTTATTTTTAATTAGCTATCTGGTTTACTAAAAATAATTATCCAAACTGTAATTTAAAATTCCAGAATAGCAAAATATTTCTTACTTAACAGTAAATGCTTGGCCTCATATAACAGGAACCAGTCACACTTCAAATGACTAAACTAAAATGACACTAATAATAATCTATACAAAATAGACAATATTAAAATCCTTTAAGAGGTGTTACACCTTTAGAAATATGCCACAATATTCACACTGTGGTGGTCTATTTCATTGCTATGTAGGTAGTGCAGAACTTATCTGTCAATAAACAATAGTTAATCATTTAGAAAACATTTCAGCATCCATTTAAAAAAGAAAGGAAAAAAACTTTTCTTGTTCCAACCAATGTTTTGTCCTCTTCAAAGACAACATAGTACCCTACTGCGCAAGTTTCTACTGACCATTTTTTGCATGTGATGTTCACTACTACTTGAGAGTCACCCAGCATATCTCTCTCTCTTCAGCTTTCAAATTCTTATATATGAGTACTGGAAAAACCTGATCACATGTGAGAAGTGCTTAAAGTTCCAAACAGCTTGCTTACTAAACAACTGAAAGGTGTTGAACATTAGGCACAAGCTAGTATTATGCCATCCCAATGAAGTTCAGGGGTCAATAGTGAAGTACAGGAGTCAATAGTGAAGTACAGATGTAATATTGCTAGTGTTTTTACTTTATTTTGTTGCTTTTTTAACTGCTCATTAAATTTAGATGGCTTACGAGCAACCTATATCTAATAAAATTGTATACCGTAAACTTTCATATTATTGCCTTCAATCGTTACAATACCGACTTTTAACATAAGAATGTGCTCAGCCTTTAACACAATACTGTTTCTGCTTTAATAAGAGCCTTTGCTAGTACTTCTAGAAGGAAGTCCACTTAATAATATCTTTAGAATATTACCATCCGAACTAATTATGAGCAGTTCTGCCCTGGGGTCAGTTTGAATAATGGGCATCCGCCACCATTGCTACGCAGTTATCATCAACTTACCAAAGGTAAGCAGTGCAAAACTAATAGTGCTAACTCACCCATGTGTTAGAAATTAATGTGCTTGGTCCAGCCAAGAAAAGTCTATGTTAGAGGTTATAGGTCCAGCAGCAAGCATGTGCTATAAAGACCTCAAAATTTTCAGTGTTATAAACGGAATAAATTGGTTATTCACCAAGACCTTTACAAGGATGAATCATGGTGGAAGATAAAACATACAAGTTTCTTAAATATCACATATAATGGTTCTAAAGGCCCATTCACACTAGTTGTCAGATGAGCTCAAAATTCACTATACACGTAATTCAATGTGAGCATTCCCAATATTCAGTCCATTCTGGTCAAAGCAAGCCAGGTCAACCTGAAGATTGTACCGTCACCAATCAACAATAATCAAGACCTAAGCTGAGTTGACCAAAAGCATGAATTACGACAGTTGAGTCAGATAAGATCAAAATGGACAATGGATATCTAATAGAGCTTGTTCATGGTTATAGTAAATTATATGATTTTGGTGCTAAAAACCACTCTGAGGATTAGATCAGAAAAGAGCTCCTGCAAGGTAAGCAAAAACAAAATTATAAGTTTGTAAGCTTAAACCAACAATAAAACAATTTATAAAAGGTGAAATTTCTTAAAACCCTTTGCTCGCAAGCAAAACAAAAGAGTAATAAATAAAAAATAAATGTTTTAACAGTGTGTTATTTCTCATTATTATAAAGTTGACATAATTCAAAATACATTCAAATATTATTACACGTTTTCATACTGTCAAGGTACAGATCCTGCGTCTGAATTTAAAAAAATTGCAAATTAATTTTTGTATCATAAGCTTCTTTACAAGCATTGGCACCAAAACAAGGAATATTTGAATAAAAAGGCTCCTCTCATTCACTTCCTACAAGAATGGAATTATGTTATCAACGAATCCTAGAGCCAAATTAATTTTTCTAAAACAAATTCAAAATCTCTAGGCTAAAATACCAAAAGTATTTTCCATCAATCATCTCAAACGGCATAGCAGGTAGTTTTCCTCCCCTCCCTCCTTTTCTTCTGTTTGCACTTGAAACTCTGGATAAGGCGTTAGAAGATATGTTTTTAATGCAAAAACTGCATCTCCCACAATAACTTGAGGGGCTACAGTTTCATATCCTGGCAGCTTTTTGCAGCCAGGAACATTGAAGGTACCTTCACATAGTTCTTTCCCTAATTTAGAACTTGCAAACATTCCTCCATCACTGTTTTTTTCCAGAGGAACATATCTACAGGAACAAACCTGTAGTATATTTTTAAAATTTATATCAGCTTCAGTCTTCTAGCAGTACAAAGTGCAAAATTATAATAATAATAATTGATAAAATTGTAATGGAGCGCCCGTTCCCATGGCAAACTCCCTACACACCCCTCCTTCTCCTTTCCTCTTCAAACCTACTTTTGCCTTCTACTAATTTTTACTTTAAATCCCTTCATTGTTTGAGGTAAATTATTCATCAGTTCTTTTGGCAATTTATTCCAGTCCCTTACACTCTTTCATACGAAAGAAAATTTTCCTACACCCTTATGCCTGAAATCAAGTGCCAGCTTGTGGTCATGGTCAACCTTACCCTTCCAAGCCCCTCTCTTAATTTTCCCACCAATATCTTTCCATGCTTCATCACCAGTATTGGTCTTGTACTCTCCCATGATTCTCTTCACCCTCCTCCTATTCTCCAAAGAATCCCACTCCAGCTCCTTTGTCATATCAGTTACTGATTGTGTTCTGCGGTAATTTCCAAAGACAAATCTGGCAACCCTTCTCTGATGTTGTTGTTGTTGTTAGGGCTTAAGGGCACGTCAATGGCATGGTCATTAGCACCCTAATTAATACCAAGAATGACAACGTGGCATAAAATATAACTGCCACCTGTGTGGCCAACTGGAAAGGGGTCGGCCAGACAGAATAAAATAGGATTCTAAAATACAAACTGAAGTGCCGTCTGCATGGCCAACTGTAGAGAGGTCGGCCACAGAGACGGCAAGGTAAAACATAATGCAGGACCTATAGCCATCAAGAATAAAAATGAAAAAAATTGAAAGGTTGGCTGTATAAGGGCCAACCAAATCAAAAGAATGAACTATCTGTCTGGCTGTATAAGGGCCAGAAAGAAATATGATAAAATTTAAAACATAACAATGGTTCTCAGACTGGACTGTTGGTATTTTACAACCATCAATCCAAAATCTAGGCCGATCTGTCCAAAATTTTTGGGACAAGACTGGCCAAGCTACAATACTTTAAAACATTAGCCATATTGACACTGTCATTGTTTAAAATAAGGCACAGATCATCGGCTAGGCCAACGTCTGCCTTTAAATCTAAAAATATAACACATTCGCTTAAAATGTGGTGCACCATCAAAGGTACGCCACCAGCATTATATTCCAGAGAGTTCTCGGAGGAGAAGGAAACCATGAGTCAGTGGACAGTGTCCTATATGGAGGCGAGTAAGGAGAACTTCATGCCCCCTTGCCCACTGGAAGGAGCTGTTCCATGGCTGAATGATCTGTTTGACCAGCCAGAGCTTATTATGCTCTACTTCCAGCCACTGTCTCTGCCAAGCATCAAAAACAAATCTCTTCACCGCCGAGGCAAGGTCTTACTTTGGGACCAGATCAAAGTCAGTTCTGCCCTTGTCACAGGCTAACTTGGCCCCGATTCCCACATATCCCGGTACCCAGCAGAATAAAACCTCCTTTCCACAAGACTGGAGGGAAAGTAGGGCGTCCTGGATGTTCTGGACTAAACGGTCTGCTCGGTACATGGTTGCTAACGCCTGAATACAGCTGATGGAATCACAGCATATGATGTACTTCATACCGTGGCTTACCTTCATATGCTGGAGCAACTTTAACAGGGCGTAACATTCCGCAGTGTAAACACTGCACCTATTATTAAGCTTGTAATTGTAAGTCGCTCAAGGGAACACGACGGAGCAGCCAACTCCGTTAGCCTGCTTAGACCCATCCGTATATACCGGGGTAAAGGTGTGATATTGATTTAAAATATCTGTAAAAATATTAATAAAAACAGTCAGCGGTTAACAGTTTGTTGTGCTGGGACAGTTCTAAAATTGTTGTGGGCCTCTTTAAAAGCCAGGGAGGAGATTTACTCCAACCCTGGTGGTAAAAAGAGGAAAGCTCGAATCCGTATTGTTCTAAAATAGTCTTTGTATGGTAGCTGAACAGTTTAGTGCAGTGTTTCCCAACATTTTTGGGTCATGCCCCACTTTTAACATTTTTTTTGCCCCCCATACATAATTTTTAATAAAAAATTATTTGTTATTAAAGAAACTCATATAGGATGGTTTTTGAAAGAAAACACTTCAATATTGTCATAAAACACAGTAAGTAAAATTAAAAAACATGTAATGAAATACTAAAATTCAAAAGATTTTTAATAAAGATTTATTATGGCAATTTAGTGTGATCCTTGCGCCTGATGCTTGCTACATAGAAATTTTATATTAGGCTCCAATTTAGTAAGCTTTAATCTCAAGTCTCCACGTTGTGTTATATCCAGTCGATTTTTTTTTTTTATCAGTAAATCATTTACTGCACTAAATCCAGATTCGGCTAAATATGAAGATGGAAAAATCACGAACAAGGGCGTTATTGGCGCGTTTTAAAAGGTCCGGGTTCCCGAGACAGGCGGAACATTACGCGGTGAATCCCAAAAAGGTCAAGTTGATGACTCAAATCATCCAGAGGATATATTTTGCTAACATCAAACGAAACTAAATCTAATAATTATTTACAGCACTGTTTTAAGAATTTGCTTTTTTGCTATATTTTGCACCTATATCTAGCATTGCATTTAAATAACCCGAAGAGAAAGCGGTCAAGTCGTATTAAGTCAATTTCTAAATTGCCCCCCTAAAAAAACCAAATTGCCCACCTGTGGGGCGTGGGCCCCACGTTGGGAAACACTGGTTTAGTGGCTCTATGCCAGTTGATATAGAGCCGCTCGTAGTTGGGATGTAGAACTATGTCGTACACGGGACTGCCAGGTGTTATGGCAACGTGTAGGTAGTGTCACACCATGAGGAGTCACCTATGGATGGTAAGCGGCGGCTCGCACGAGTCAGCACAAATGCTGATAATAGGGCTGGTGTGATATGCACCCTTGGCAAGCCAAATTCCAGCATGGTGGACACTATCCAATACACGGAGATAGCTGTCCCGTGCCGAACCATACACAATAGAGCTGTATTCCAACCGTGACCGTACGGCTCTGTAAAATTGTAGCAGGCAGGAGCAGTCAGTGCCCCATGACCTGCCACACAGAAATTTTAAAACATTTAGAGCTTTTGAGGCTCTGGCTTTAACATCTTTGAGATGTGGTAGCCAAGTTAACCTTTTGTCTCAAATGAGGCCCAGAAACCGAACTGTTTCAGTAAAATATAAAATGGTATTCCTCAAGGTAAGTTGGGGCTCTAATAAAAGGCTTCTGCTATGAGTAAAAAGTACACACTGGGTTTTATCAGCAGAGAAACGAAAACCGGTGTGCACTGACCATTCATCCAGCCTGTTCAGCGTGAGTCGCAGCTGCCGCTCGGCACTTCTCAGGCTGGACAATACACAAAAAATTAAAAAATCATGCACATATAAGGAGTACCCTATAGGTAATGCTATTAATAGCTATCGCGAAAAGAGTCACACTTAAAACTGATTTTTGAGGAACACCGTTTTCCTGAATAAAAAGATCAGATACATCACTGCCGACTCTGTACCGGAAGCACCGCCCTGATAAAAACTATTTTAAAAAACGGGGGAGATTTCCCCGAAATCCCCATTCGTGTAACTGCCTTAAAATAACATGCCGCCAGGTAGTATCGTAGGCCATTTCTATGTCGAAAAATACACCCACAAGGTGTTGGCTGCGGATGAATGTATCTTGTATGGCCGCTTCCAGCAGGATCAGGTTGTCCAAGATGGAATGGAACTTCCTGAATCCACACTGAAAGTGACTCAAAGGTTTTGGGATTCTAGATACCAGACGAGGCGGCGATTCACCATACTCTCCAGCGTCTTCTCCATTCTGCTTGTAAGGGCAATGCTACGATAACTACCTGGCAACAACTTATCCTTCCCAGGTTTTAAAATAGGGTTGAGCGTTGCTTCTTTCCACGAGTCGGGGAAGTATCCCTCGGTCCATATACAGTTAAAAATATCCATAAGTTACTCTTTAGCAATATTATTAAGATGCCTCAACATCTGGTATTGGATTAGATCAGGCCCTAGAGCAGTGTCTTTTGCGCTGTTCAACACCGACTCAAGCTGCCAAAATGTAAATGGCCTGTTGTAGGCCTCTGTATCCGACGAATCGAAGCACAGCATGCGCCTCTCTGCAGCAATCCTTCGTTACTGGAACAGAGAATCAAAATTGGCAGACGAAGTGATGGCAGTGAAGTTCTCCGCCATGAGCTGCGCTATGCTTCGTTCGTCAGTAATTACACGTCCATGATCCAGTAATCCAGATACAGGTGGGCGGGAGTACCTTCCAGATATACGGCGGATGGACTCCCATACTTTCGAAGAAGGTGTGGAACAATTGATAGTGCTCACAAAGTTCTGCCATGACCTTTTCTTGCTCTCCTTAATAACTCGACACGCCTTAGCTCTGGCAATACGGAATGCTGCTAGGTTGTCATATGTTGGGCACAACCTAAAACAACGCAACGCCCGTCTGCGATCCTGGATGGCGGAACGACATTCGTCGTTTCACTAGGGGATTGAAGTCCTTCGCATCATTCCGGAGCTTTTCAGCATGAAGATGTCAGCTGCACGGTGAATCACTTCTGTAAAGTGATTCACCTTCTCCTGTATACTGCCACAGGGTTGTAGTAGTACAGAATGGCAGTAGAGCTGCCAATCTGCACCACTGAAGTTCCATTTGTGCCGGTTATTACCTTCTCCACATTCACACTCAACGTGCATCCAAATAGGGAAGTGGTCGCTTCCATGTAGGTCGTGATCCACCTCCCACTGCACGGAGTCCGCAATTGAGGGAGAACACAAAGAAAGGTCAATGGCAGAAGATGTACCGGAAGCAGTGGTGAAATGAGTCATTTGCCCTGTATTCAGGATACAAATTTCCTCCTGCTCTACCAATCTACCAACCACTCGGCCCCTGGGGCAGTCGGAGGTGGAACCCCATAACGCACAATGGGCGTTGAGATCTCCCAAAAGGAGAATGGGCCGAGTGAGTTGTTGTACGATGCCAAACAGGTTGTCGTAATCGACGGACAAACTGGGTGGCAGGTAGAGAGAGCATACGGTCAGTTGGATTGAACCGTGTATTTTCACCGCTACTGCTTGTAATGAGGAAATGAGAGCAACAGGTTCGGAGTGGACCGTGTTTCGGACCAACACAGCCACTCCTCCCTTAGCTCGATCACCCTCGGCATCGTCCTTTCTATAAATGTTGTCCCCTCTTAGCACTGGTTGGTGTAATGGTCTAAAATGTGTCTCTTGGAGACAGAGACACAATGGATTAGACCGTGCTAAGAGTTGGACTTCCTCTTTGTGAGCCTGAAAGCAGTTGAGGTTCCACTGAAGTATGATAGCCATCCTACCTATTTAATACCACCCGCCCCCATTCGGGTGGGTCCTCCAATGGTGATTGCTGAGGAACGGGACCAGGATCGTCCACCAGCATTAAGTCGTCTTCAGGGTCCGAAGACAATTCTCGTTCTAAGGCCTTGGAATCTTGAAGACTTTTCTTCCGCCGAGGCCTTTTTCCCTTCTTCTCCCTGCCAGTTGGGGATCTGGGAGGAGATGCAGAAGGGGATTTCACAAACATAGTGGGGTCCGTATGTTTGAACTTCGGACCCCGAACTTTCTGCACTTTCTGCCATCCGCTACTGGCAGATGGCGCTGCCGTTGCTACATCTGCTGCAGATGATGCTTCTGCTACGGGTGCTGTTTCTGCTATTGTAGAGGCACCCATGTCTGTAGCTACTGTGGTGTATGACTGTGGCTTTCCCGGTAGACTTGCTGAACCTGCCGTCGATGTGGTCGAGTTTGCAAAGCCACCAAGTGTTATGACCTTGGTGGCTTTGGCGCCACAATTGCATTGACATGAGCACATACTTGTACCCATTTCTGTAAGGAATGTCTGTGTAGCAACACTTTGTTCCGGAGGAGGGCTTTCAACCCTCGCCCGCTTGTTTGAACTGAACTGGGTGTATTTATATTAGCCTGCGGCACACCCGGGCCGCAGGGGTTTTTGGTTTTTTTTGTGAGAAGGAATTTTGGTCCGACGAGTAAAACAAATTTAAAAGGAAGCGCTAATACAACAGGGGTGCGCAGGTGCCCCTGAGGTTGCACACTAGTGAGTGATCTGCCTCTCACCCATGCACCTCCTCGGCACGTGTCTGACCTTGAGGTTGAGGGTGACTAAGCCAGGATCCCCGTTCTCCTAGGCACACAATGTTCCACCGACTCTTTCCAAAAACATTCTAATCATTTCGTCTTTCTCCCTCATCCTTTTAGGCCCATCTACCTGATCCTTTCATCCCTAATGCAAAGTGGACAAAACCATTGGAGAGCCTCATTTATTTCCCACGTTCCCTCTCCACTGTACGCCCAATGAAACTCCTTCTTACACCCACTGCACCCCATACCACTCTTCATGTTCCTGCGACAGGTGCCACAATTTCCAGACATGATTTTTCCAAAATACTTTAAGTACCTTCCAAACAAATTTTTAAGTAGCAAGAAAAATACTACATTATAAATTAAAATATGTTATTACTGCTGGTAGATTATTATTGAGTGGAGTAGCTTTTTAAACTACCAGATTCTAATTTAGGACAGTTTAACTGGACTACCCACACAAAACCTACTTTATTCCTCATAGCTGTAACTACATTTGTATACCACTGATCTGGAATTGTGCCACTAACTGTTTTGTGGGTTGTTTCTGACTTGAAACTAAACAAATGCTTTTGATGCTTTTGACTTGGGCCAAAAAAATCACCAACATGTTAGTATCACTAACTGTGCTATATGCGAGTTGATCGGATATTAATTAAACAATTTCCTTACTCTACTGCCCAAGTCTACAGACACACAATTTATTTTAAGATCCGATAGTTGTCTCAATCTCTAGGCTTTACAGTACTGAGCTGTTACAAGACCCTCTATACACTTGTTCTGCTATAGAACTCTAAATCCACCAAATACCAATGTGCACTCTACTGTACTGTTAAACTATAAATACCTGTTTTTGTTAAGCAAAAAGTTATCACAATGTCCAATTCCCTCAGTTTTCAGAAAATCTGTTTGTTAATTCAGTTATCCTTCGCCATGCCAAGTTTTCAGCATTTTATGCACCCAGACTATTGGCTTTTGATCTTGACTTATTGTTAGTCTTTTCATTTAAATCAGTGTGATTTTAATTAAGTTAGTGTAGAGAACAGCATTGTTTGCTATGAGCAACTGAAATGAAATGGCATCATCTATGATTTGAACTGACCTGACAGCTAGTGTAATTGCTATTAGTGAAATTTTGGATCGTGAGCTGAGCTGATTGTTAGTGTGAACAGGCCTTGTATGCCTATTGCCACAGCAAACACACACAATGTCCACTATATAGGTGCCACATACCAAACGGCGAAAACTCGTTGAGAATAGCAGAAGTCAAAGGCCCAATCCAATGTCCCAGGGAAATAACCACACATGTGCCTGTATCCCCTCCCCCACAACAAAAATTCCACAGGTATTATAAGCAATAGTCTCAATCTTGACCAGTTCTTGTAATATACTCAACTTAAAAATCACATATTAAATTCTGTACAGAGAGGATGGAGAAAGTAAGCACATCACTAATCAAATATGAATGCAGGAGAACTGGGAACACCAAGTGGTGTGTCTGTAACCCTGCTGCGTTCAACTTTAAGTACTAGATTTACTTCTTGTGTGAATTTAATGTTTCCATTTGGCATTGTGTTTATAGGCTTAGAAGAGGAACTACAAAGTTAAAAAAAAAAAAAAAAAAAAAAAAAATCCAGCAAACTATATTTTTAGCATATGCCAAAAAATAAACTACCACCAGTATGTTTTCTTCACTTATCTCTCAAATGGATCAACAGCTGATATTTCATATAGATTCGCTTGCAGATGTCATATGGGATTTTCCCCGAGACTGAAAAACATGCAACTCTTCTTAGTTTCTTTAAGTGGCAGACAAAATTTGTTCTATTTCATCAATTAACAAACAATGATGAATTAAACAAGAAGAATGATTTTTTTTTTAGTAACACCTCAAGAAGAAAAGGATCTCGTGGCTGTACCTAGCAAAGATGTTTTCCCAATAACTGATCATATGCAGGAGTGGCTAGTGTCAGCATTCGATTGACAATATTTATAATTACAAAACTGTATAAATTAACTACTGGTCATGATCATTATATGCCCAATAATTTTGATGATAGCCTGGCAGGGGGAAGAAAAAAAGAAACAGCAAACTACATTCCTTCTCGGGGGGGGGGGCGCAAGTCAAGAGCCATGTTAGACTACAGAGAGAGAGGAAGTGTGGATGGGGGCTGAGTGTTCAGTACAGGTCCAAACAAAACCATGTAGAATCTCCTTTCATCCTTGGCTTACACAACAATGAATCATATTCACAGGGTGGTCTAAGCAAAATACATAGAAGTCTACCATGTACATTTGCAAAACAAGATTCAGTAGAGTTCAGCCCTATCTCTTTTTAGAGCACGTAGTTAAACTAGATGCAAACAACTATAACCCACACTAATGTACCATTCCAGCAATTCACTTAGAGCTCATTAATGCATTTATTACCAATGAAACTTGTATCTTGGAATATTATATTCATATTAGAAACATTGCTGGTTAAAATAGCTACCATGTGAATATTACTCTCCACTGGAGTAATTAACTTTATTATATGTAATGGTAAGATTAGTTTATATGAGAAAGCATAAAATGCATTTTGCTTCACCTTTGTTGTGGAACATTTCAAAATCGGTACCAGACACCAGGTGCTGGCAGAGTAATATTTTATGTATAAACATAAGAACATCCAACAGCCTAAAAAAAAAGACACCACCTCTCGTTTCAAGAACACCGAACAATGACCCAAACAATGTGTTGCCACCAGAAACAACTTGTATATAAACAGAAATAATCTTAAATGAATTTACAAGAATCTAACAGTGCTTCGGACATAAAAAAAACATGGTAAATGGCAAAACATAACATACTAATGCTCTTTAATTAATATTTTAGTCATAGAAACCAATTTTAGAACACTTAAAAAGTCTGTCACAATCATTCAAAAGAGCTTCACATTCAGAATAAAATGACACACACACACATACTATGAATGAATCTATATGGCACTAAATTATTTCCTTTATTCCACACAGGGTAACGAAGGGGAAACCATATTACAGTATTATCGCAAAATATATAAGATGATGATAAAAAAACACTAAGAAAAGCATAATAAGATTACTAGGGAAATTTCTACCCAAGCATGCCCTCCATCTTGATTAAATTAAATTCAATTAAGATAAGGTGGATGCTGCAGTCGCACATCAAGAGACTGCTATTAATATAGATCAAGGAACTGCGGATTATCACAAATGCTGTTAGGTGATCTCAATATATCTACACCAAGGACTTTGACTACTACAACATTTAATGTTAAAGGCTTCTGCAGTGTTGATCACAGCAAGTATAAAAGAATGTATCCTGCAATCCTGCAAAAGTAAACAATGAAAAAAAAAAAAGTTCTTATCCCTTAATTTAGGACAATTCAATTTTTCTTGATACTGGTTGTTTGCTTCATCCGAAACTTTGTAATAAACGGTCGTTCCATTTGTCTTTGGTCTTCCTATGTCTCTAATTTTTTCTATATGCAAGCTCTAACCCCTTTTACCAAAAAAAAACCTTTCACGTCTCTCATAAATAAACACAAAAAATATTTTTTTAAAAATGATACCCATTACGAATGTTTGAGGATGGACTGTAAGTTGGTATGACTCTGTTTCTAACAAATCCTGTTAATATCCCAGCCAAATCAAGGTATTTGCTGATATACTGGCAGTATCTTACCCAGCTAGTCTTAATTCCACACCTAACTGTTGGAGAATGACATTTTTCCCACTTGGACAATATCTTTTTCTGAAATAGTGTTTATATATCTGCAATAGATTCAAGAAATCAAAGACCTAAAGTTATAACAATACTTACTGCAGTAAAAGATTGGCCTCCATGCTTAAAGGAATTTGGGATTGTTATATATTTTAATCCTATTGTCTAGTGTGTCTACACGAATATCTACTGTATAATAATAAATAACCTTTGTAACCCATGTAGTCATACCATGTATCACCTAGATGACAAAGCAACACATTAATTTTTACATTTGAAATTCAAAAAAGGAAGGTGAATAGATGTAAAAAGTTAAACTTAAATATTAAGTTTTTTTAACTAATTAAAAATGAACATTTTCTTAGTTCCCTGGGAGAAGACTGATCAGTTTATTAAAACCTATCACCACAGCCCTCTTTCTTTTTTAATTAGGGCTTTACAGCTAAACCATATCATCAGATCTGGGAAAGGATTGTTGACCAGGAACAGAGAGAAAATGAGCCACGTTATTTATAAAACAAACATCCTGTCACTCACCTGGAGCGATTTTAAAAAAATTCACAGAAAAGTAAAACTAGGAATTCGGACCAGGGATTAAATTCATGTTTCCCCGAACTCGACGCCTCAATATTAGTAGGGATTATCAATCGGGATTAATTCAGCTATCTGTGCTTAAAACAGTTGAATGTTTTTGCTGTGACTCCGTAACATACACATAAAGTTGCTGGTGCCTATGAGAATTTTTTTTTTATTTTGTTTCAACTTTCTACAGCCTAACATCTAGTATATAAATTAAATAGGCCACATTTACAATCAGAATATGATTAAGTTGTAACATAGATTTCCGCTACCTAGCGAAATCAAATGGATTGTTGTTTATAGTTAGAATACTGTTTTATTAAGTATAGGTGTTTTATTACAAAAATTTAAGTACTTGACTACATGTAGGTTAAATCTCAATAAGATAAAATAATTCATGATAATAACAATGAAATAATACATAACATAAACCCTTAATTAAGCCATCACCACTATTTTACTACAAATTGTACTATGCTGCTGCTAACTACGGTATGAAAGTCAGTTATTTAGGACAGATCTTCAGCAGGATCCACATCCTCTGGAATTCCTTGAGGTCTGGCCCATCAGATGTGATTTCTGGAATGACCATGACCATCCAGGGTAGTCAGATGCGTCGCCACCGGCTTCCGGTGGGTGTGAACCCCAACTCCTATTTGGATCAATATGGTGCTGAGGAGGTGTATTACATCTCCTTTGTTTTATCAGTTAAGAGTTTATTTCCTCCTGTATATTTGCTTTTATATCTTACGAAAGGAACTTAATTTAATAGCAGTCTCCTTTCCATTTTTCTATCACCATTTTCATATTATTATTTTCTTTTAAGCGATGAAAATAATAAAAATAATCTCCTTTCCCCCCCCCCTCCTTTCATCATGGCATGCAACACTTGGCAGTCAATGGCCAAGTCACTTAGTATGCATTAAACATTCCTGCTGATATGGTGATACTTTGTCAGGCTAGCCGCCGTATACCATATGCTAAGACTTGAATGCAGTGAAATGTTAAGAAGAAAGAAGTCTTTAACTATTGATTACTATTATGTATCGTTATACAAAATGTACTTCCACATAATAAATATTATCTTTTTTTCCCCTACTCTACTACGAAATAAATTACTCTACTGCTAATTACGGATACTATAATAATTGTCGGACCAGTGTTTGAGGAGCGGCCTCCAACAGAAAACGGTGTCCTCCGGAAAACACAGCATCCAGCCCATCAGAAGGATCTTCTGGAATAGC
This sequence comes from Vandiemenella viatica, assembly GCA_031002005.1. NCBI lineage: Eukaryota > Metazoa > Arthropoda > Insecta > Orthoptera > Morabidae > Vandiemenella > Vandiemenella viatica. The sequence goes on from JARYHS010013630.1 coordinate 174,023,743, forward strand.
CGGGTGCGTTGGTCTCCAGAGGGTGTTATCATTCTGGTGTCTGTTTTTGACATATCCTTTGCATTGTTTTATTGTTAGTTCCTCCGTTCTTGGTGCCTTTTCGTGCCTGCTATCTGTTCAAGGTATTTTGTTTTATAGTGCATAGAAATCCTGTCTGCTATTTGACTCAGAATTTCACAGTCAGCCCTGTTTTTAATGATACTTCGTACCTCTTTTCTCACACTCTATTTCCCTCGCTTCGACAAGAATAATGCATTCAAGAACCACACGTTCGGGTGTTGCTTCCACTCCACACTCGCACAGACTTGATTCTTTGAGGCCCCTGCTGTGTAACAAACTGTTATAAGGGCCATGCCCGGTTATGAAGTCTATTAAGCCAGTGGACGGATTTAGATGCTGCAGTTCCAACCATTCTTTGACCTCAGGAAGGATGCCGTATGTTCTCCGACCTGTACTACTAATATTCCATTGATACTGCCAATCTTGTAGGAGGATCGAAATGACTTCCTTCTTGGCTATCACCGGTTGACCTATTTCTTCAGCTGCTGTTTATCACCGGACTTAGCCAGTATATTGCACCGCCTATGATCATTCTCAGTCTGGCAACAATTCAGAATGACTCTACCAATGGAGAACTAGTACAGCAAGACGAGTCCTTCTGTGACTGCAAGTATGATGGCCAAGTACAATACATGCTTACATTGCAGGTCTTGAAGGTCTTTTGTGGTGTGATGAAGAACAATTTAAAAGACAGCAGTTGGCAATTTTGGAGGCTGGTAACTGCAGCCAATTTCAAAGCTGCCATAATTATGCTTGCTTGTTCACAGCATATTCAAGAGGACATCAGGAATAATGCCCAGGACAGCAGAGGTAATGAGAGTGAAATCTGTCCCGCTGTTTCTAACAGATCACAAGCGGTTCCTCTAATTGCCAAAACTAATGTGAGTCATGCACTCTGATACCCAGTAGAACCACCAAGAAACCAAAAAGGAACAGAAAATGCTAAGTAGAAGCATATCTAGACCAATAAATGCACACACAGAGCAACAAACCAAAAGGTGTGACAGGGCAAGAAGAATGTGCTGGTAAACAGTCTTTGTGTAAGCAATGTAGGCCCCAACACAAACACAATGATGGTTACATTAACAGGTCTTCCAGGTATCTCTCATAATGCAATGCCACATGTTGCCAGCCTCAAGAATGCTTTGCCAGCCAAAACACCAAATGTCAGGGCCCACACCACAAAGAGGGGGGCCAGCACCACAGCCCTGGATCCCATAATTTTTTTGGGCCAAATTTCGAAAATTTAAGCATCCATAGCCGGAGGCAGTCAGGGCCACTGCTGACAGGGGGGTCCGCACCACATGTATAGCCTAGGGGCCCACAGGGCCTACATGAGGCCTTGCCACACGTCCACTCAGACTGCAGTTAGTAGAGGCTTGCCCAGTTCAGAATAAAAATCATATGCTATAACAATCTTCTACTAACAATAACATGAGTATAGCAGGTTTCTGCTATGACTGGACTCCGAAATTTGCCCTCGTTGTTATTAACTGTAGGTACATCTCTAGAGAGATTTCACTGCTTCTTTAATAACACCATCCCAGAAGTTGTTAATGTGCCCCAACATAACCTATGTTCTGCATATCTCAGAGGCAAAGGCATCTTTTATGTTCTACCTATTCACAGACATTAAGAATCAGCTGTTGCAGAAGATAGGTGGATATTGGTGCAAAATGTGAGATTAGAAGCTACCAAAATCACATCACACACCAGCAGCATCTGGGTCAGCTTCATTAAAGCAGCAGTTTAATTTTGCAAGAGGATGAGCAATTTTAACAAATATAGCAGCTTATGTTAAGTAACTGCTGTTATCCAGCGATTGTGAAAAAAAATAGTCCTCTTCAAACATCACCCAGTACACAGCGGCAATAATTGCTCTCATGACATCACAATGTCACATGGCAAGTTCCTTCAAAAGATATACAACAAGACAGTATACAGCACTCCAGCAGTCAGTACCTCAACATCTTAGGAATACTATGATGATTATGATGGTCCAAATGTAATTTTTTCACAAATTGCTTGTGCCAGATGTCACAAACTATCTCTACAATTTTTCATGTCAAAATTGTTCCTTCTTCTTTTCAAATCTTCTATAGTTGATGAAAATGACAATGCTCACTCAATCCAGCACATATCACCACCCTGAACAACATATGTAGTGTGCATTTTCTGTTGAGTGTCCCATAAACTTTGATTTTTTTCATTACATCACTTCATTTGGTGTTATCTTAAATCATCATATTCAAATTTACTTGTTGAGTTACTAATATTTAACTAATAATGAAAAATGCTAAATGTAACCACAAAAACACAATGAGCAACTCACTAAACTCCTCCAATTAGTCAAAATAGATTGCCATCTGAACTACGTCACAGTTGCACCTTCATTTAATGTAACATAATGTGATGATTAAAGGTGAACCTATTAGATCCTAGTGTAACCCAAGTATAATGTACATACTTAAAAGGATGACATCATCTTAAATGATCTATGAAAAGTACTTGGGCTTCCACTGGGGAAGTGCATCAATCATTTGCGACGATTCTGGGCTGTGCGCCAGCTGCTGGAAGATCCAATATCTTCGAAATAGAGTTGATACACAGTGAAATCCCTCATTTTTTCGTCTTAACTGATCGTAAGAAGTTTGTGTCCCAGTAGTCTTCCCTTCAAAGGAGTTGTTAACACTGCCATTTCTGCTGGAAATCTATGTAGTTTTTGGGGGAGCGGGGGATACTAAGCCAAGCTTACAACAACATGAATCTAAAACAAGAATTTTGAAGATGCAAGGAATAACTGAACACGTTTTAGAATCTAAAAATCAAACTACTGTCTAAAACACTCAGTGCAACAAACAAAGACAATGATCCAAGCAAAACCATTTCATAAAAAAGAAACTATAAACTATTTATAATATTATACTTACCTCTTGATCAGTTGTTTCGGATTAAAAGGTTCGCATAAGTTATAGTTCGCATCACAATAAATGCAGATTTTAGCGCGAGTTAAAAAGTTTTGATTTTTGTACAAACGTATTAGCAGAAGAAGTGTATAATTCGTAATGATTGTTAGGTATTTAGTATTTGTTTTTAAAGCAAGATGCTCTTAACAGCGCGATATTACTTTATTTGCGTGTTAGTAGTTAGTATTGCATCGCGATCTATAATTGTGCCAGATGTTACATACTATATCTACAATTCTTCTCATCAAAACTGTTCGTTCTTAAGATACCTGTTGTTAATAACTTTAATCAGTAACACACCTTCAGACGACAACTAGCAATTTTATCCTTGGGTTTAGTAATCCATGCTTTGCAGAATCATACAAATCTAGTACTGTTATAACCTCTAAATACTTCGCTATATAACAATATAATTATACAACATTCTGATAAATAAATTAATATAGTAAATAATGTTACAACGATGTAGAATATTCTCAAAAACGAATGTAGATATCACTTACCGCACTTCAACTTTACCTCGATACAAGACACAAAAACAACTTACACCACAACCATATGCTTAGGCAACCAAAGATGTGTATTGTTATAATAATCAAAGCCAATAGTCATAAGTCACAACACTGATACTGGGCTGGTGAAATTGTCACTAATGCCTTGACATGTTGAACTCTCGCATACGTTATCGGTCCTACAGCCATTTATTATTTTTTATGTTATTTTAATAGACTATCTAGCGCAATACCGTATCTCTTCAGATACGATACATTTTATTTTTAAATGTCAGTTCCCTGTTCTTTTTTTTTCCTTGTCAGTTGTCTTGATATTTTCCAATGTGATTAACAACATAACAAGGACGATACAACATGAACCTATCACATAATTAAAACCATTAATACCCTCGATCTAAAACGAACTGGCAACCCATAGTCGTATTTATGCATAGGCTACCTACATTGTAGCCTAGGGGCCCGCACAACAAAGAGGGCCCCGCACCACAGTCGGAGGGGTCCCCGATGACCAGTCGGAGGTGCCCCCGCCTAAACCACTACTAGAGCTAAAAAAAAAAAAAAAAAGATCGCCAATAAATTCAAACTGATAATTACAAGACAGTGTGTGATGTTAGGTTTCAGCGGTGGACCTTTCTGCTGGTTTGTGGTTGAGAGGGCATGAATTCACTTCCGCTGCGTCTTATTGTTGCGGTTTTCTTGCTGGAGAAGCATCAGTGGCCTGTTGTGCGAAACAGTGTCAATCATGGAGGAAGGAAATATATGGAGGAGAAGTGACGTTAAATCGGTGAAGCAGGCTCTAAACTCTCGCGCATGCGCAGTGGCGGCAGCGGCGATATTGCGCTTCCAAACAAATGCGATGTTCACATTGTGTTAGATGCAGTGATTATTTCATTTTGTAATGTGTATAAGTGTTTTATAATGCCATCTTGTGTTGCGTACGGTTGCACAAATAGGCCAGACAGGAAAGAACCTGGAATATCATTTCATAAGTAAGTTGAATTCTAATTATCGTTGTTGAAGTGGTGAGAAGTTGCAAACTTGGAGCTGTCTATAAATATTTAGTCATAGCTCTCAATGGGATGACTTTGTTCTCAAATTTTTGTTGGTGTAGTGTAGAAAATCAGCATACCTTGCTATTTTGCACATAATAGACTAGCATTACTTTTTAACGAGTGTTGAAAATGAGATTTAAAGGGGTGTGTTTTACATCGCGATTCAGTGAATTTAGTATTGCGCTTTCTTTCGTCACGTTGCAGTTTATACTGTATGATGAAATTAAATGTGTTAAATTATGCTATGCAATCTAGGAATCTTGATGAAGCAAACGATGTTGTTACTGCAAATACAGTTTGCGATTCAAATACGCGTGTGTGGGTATGTCTACATAGTTTGATTCTAGCGGCAATTTAATGGAGATTGTGGTTAGGTCTAAATGCAGTCTGTACCAGAATGGTTTTGTTGTTCCATGAGGGACAAAGAATTTATCTATTACTGTTAGTAATTTCATGAGAACCAAGTTAGTGACAAAACGTATATCGCGATGGAAACTACTTCCAGCCATTTCCAATTAAGCTTACGATGTATGTTAACAAGATAACTATTTTTATTCTGGTCTAGGCCGCATTTCAACCTAACCACAAGTGGTAGAAAAAAACTGAAATATCCATTCTGCATGTAATTCATTGTAGCTTGGCAGAATTAATTTTTGGTCCAGGCCGCATATCAACCCAATCCCAGTATATCCGAAAACTAAGCAAGATATCGAAAAATTTTATTTTTATTTTCGATTTGTCTCGTCGTGTTACATAAGAATCGATCATTAAATTTGACTTTTGTGAAATTTTTCTTCTCCATTTCAACTCAAGACACCTCACTTTTGATACAGTATATCTCTAGAACTAGGTGAGATATCGAAAATTTATTCTTTATTTTTCATTTGTCTCGTCTTTTTAAATAAGAATCCATCATCAAATTTGACTTTGACCAATTTTTTCTTCTGAATTTCAACCAAAACCATTTCACATTTGGGACAGAATATCTCGAAAACTAAGCAGGATATCAAAAAATTTATTCTTCATTTTTTATTTGTCTATCGAGTTATAATAATCCATCACCAGATTGCGGCGTCACGTTTATCCTAGAGTCCTTGAGGTTTTTGTATATTCCCCGTGTCTGTATGGAAGCGGCCATGCCCCCCCCCCCCCAATCTCCTCCGTCCTGCTTCACTTCAATGCGTCGTGAAGGTCTCTTGCGTCGTCTCCATATATTTCCTTCCTCCATGGTGCTATGTAGCATCTTAATCTCTGGCTTTTGATTGATTGGTTAGTATGTAGATCTTTGCCGTAAGATCATGTAATCTTTATTTTAAGGCTAACAGACCCACAGCTTTGTGGCGAACAGCGGTAGGAAAACTACTGTCGAGATGTAGAGCCCTCTTCAGTGGTCTATTTTGAATTGTCTGTAGGCGGCGATGATGAGCCGTAGCCGCGCAACACCACATTGAGCATTATCGAGTATCGGCCTGACAAAGTGAGCAGTAGATTCGTACGTCTGTTGAGGCTGCGAAGTTGCTTTCTCTGTTTAGAAGAGGTTACAACACTTGCATTGCACTAGTTTGTTCATGAAGATTTTCCGAAAGTGGGCGCTACATTAATTATTACCGAATATCACACATAGGTAGCGCACTATCCTTGCCCATGGGGTGTTATTCTATTCAGTTGGTGCTGCAGATTGGGTTTCGGCCGCTGATGTGGTCTTCTTCTGGTGAACATCATAACTTGAGTTTTGGCGGGGTTGATCTCAATCTGCCACCGACTCTCTACTGTCTTTTGCAGGAATTACTGCAGGCTTCAGGTGGCGACGACCCTGTGCTGGTTTCAGGTGAAGAACGCAGTATCGTTGTTGTAGGTAGCAGGTTCCACCTCAGTCCTGTGTAGTAAGGTTGAGTAGTTTGGTAGTTATTCTCAATTTTTTTTAAATACACAGAAGTTTCTTTCTGAGCTACGTCAGCCAAGAGAAGAGTGCGATCATTACACTTCTATTCTAAGCTACATGAGAGTTAAAGTAGTTATTGTATTGGAATGACGCTAGAAGAACAACCTCCAACTATTCTTCCTTTTATCACACACATGATGGTTTTTAGCCAATCGTGGCTAGTCTCCCTTCCAAGAGGCATCCCGCAGAGCATAGTTTAGCGCAGGCACTCGAAGCAGTTGCCTTGGGAAACGCTATAGGTATAGTTGTATTTTAGGCAAACGGATTAGAGAATTTGTTAAGTATTCAAATTTCACCTTTCAAACGTCCAGAGCAAGGTTTCGTACTGTTCTTACTATTTTTGCCTGGCCACTTGGCACTAGTAGAGAAGCAGTATCACTTAGCTACAGATTTATTCGGTACCAGCTCACTGTATCGTTTAATTTTCCTCATCACAAGGTTCATAAGTAAATGCCAGTCAACCTCGCCTCTTGAGCTTATTTCAGACTACCTCAGACGCAATTGGTTAAGGTATTATTAAGCTAATATTCCCAACTAAAGGCTCACAGATGTCAGCTCATCAGGACAAAACAGTAGATGGCGAGTGTTTGTTGCGAAATTTACTCCCAGAGGTATGTGTTGGTAATCTACACCGCGACTACCACATGACACTGAGGTTGGATCGTTGGTGGTGTAGAGGGAATATAAAGTCGGGCCTGATACTGAATCCTAAGGTACGCTGACCATGATACTTCGACACTTCAGATGACAGCGCCAACACGTACAGAGAAAGTGCGTCCTCCCAGATATAACCGAAGTAGCCATATGATTTAATCCATGTGCAATGGTAAGCAGTAGATAAAAGCAAGGAGGAGCTTGCAGGAGCCGTTTTTGGAGGCTCCCCCACGCCCTACAAGAAAAGGAGGCAGCTTAATCGAGGCAGTAGCAGCAAACTTATAACCATCCGGAGTAACATTTTAATTTAGAACTATTTCAGTGGTTTTCGTAATTTAAGTATTTCACTCGGTAATTTATTCCAAACCCTAATCTCCTTATGTATGTCTGAAATCAAGTGTCAGCATGCTGTTATGGTCCCTTCCATGAAATGCTCCTAATTCTTCTGCAAATATCCACCCGAGCATCATCGCTAATATACACATCCTATATTCGAAGCACTCTCTTCTGTGGCAACCCATCTCCATTATCGTTTCAGTTACTGATTGTATTTTCAGTAACTTCCGCGAAAAAATATAGTTTTCCTCCTTTCCCAGTCTCCAACATATTTGTTTTTAATTTATTCCTTTATAACACTTGTCCCCGCTGAGGAAGGAACTCTGGAATGTAAAACATGTCATGGTTAAAATATGAGACGCACAAGATGAATAGTTATCAGGTAAAAAATTATTATATTTTTACAACTCAATTTTGCAAAAGGCATTTTAGAAAAAGGTAATGCTTTTGTACAAATTCTTGAATTGAGTAGAGGGGGTGGCCAATAAGACAATCCTTCAGTTTAAAAAAAAATACTAGCTATACACAGTGGTGTAACAATAGGGTCCCAGGACGGGGGAAAAGCCACGGGTTCGCAGCCAGGGGGGCCTCCATTCCGAGATGGCCTGCCGTCCCTTCGAACAGCTCCCGCGCATTGTGCCGCCCAGGGCAGTAGTGGAGCTAAATGAAAAAGTCACCCGCCTCGTAAATTGTGTGCCCTGGTTTGCTCCCCTCTCCCCTCATGATCCGACACTGAGGGAGGGCCCTATTCGATGAATTTGTCATGGGCCTCAATGGTGTAGTTACGTCACTGGCTGTATCCACGACTTCGTCGATGCGGAATTGAGGATTTGTGCTTTTAATTCACAAATTATCTATCAAATAAACTTCGTTCATGTAGGATGTTAAAGTACGGATCTTCCTCTTAAAACTGATTATACCACTGAAGCAGCATAGATTAGATGGTTTGCCAACGTGCAAACATGCAACACACTATAGTCCAGGAGAAAAACATGGATTTTCTAAATCCAATCTAACCGATTACCATAATCATTTTCTCACTTCAAATTCGAACCATAAGATAATTAACAACTAAGCTTCATAGTTCTTTGTAACAAAAAATTATCGTTTGTTGGAACGCGTGAGTGCTACTATCATGTTTGGGTAAATTAAATATTACTTATACTTACAATGTTTAATTAAAGTGTTCAGTTTATTTTAATGCATCTACTGCAGTTAACAAAACTTATGAAATAAATACCCGTACTCAAATAACAAAACAGAATTAAATCAGTAGTAGTGGAAACTTCTGAGAGCAATGCGTCTCAAATACACAGCTATCTATAGAGTTGCGGTTAACATAACATAATTGTTAATACAGAACTTAGGCGGCCCCTATCCGATCAATATTACTGTCATATGTGAGTGAAGACTTTTCCGGTGTACTGACGAAATGATATCTTTCCAGGAGTTAAGCCGGATAGTGTCGTAAAAAGACAACGTTACGACAGCTGGCTCTGCTGTCTTCATCAGGTGTACAGTTTCAGCTAGCTGAAAATCACAACCTAGACTGGCTTAGCAGCTCCCACTTTGCCATTATTTGCTCGTTCGTTTGGACTGTGTAATCGAAGGTTCTTGTCTCCCAACAGTTCATTCTCGTGGTTTATGATAGTTCACATCGTTTCTATTGGTGCGTCGTCTTGGTAGCTATTTTATTGGATCAGTGAGAGTGGGCGTTTATGGAAATCAACTTCAGTTGTATAGGTTACTGATGAGTATGTTATTGTTTTTGTAAGAACACCTGTAGATGGTGGCTGCACGTTCTTGAAACCGTTGCTGGATTGTTTGGTGACCTGTTGCTTTGTGGAGATCATCTGTTGGGAATTCTGATGGGAGATGCAGGGCCGTTTCTAAGGCTTTGTTTTGAATAACTTGAAGTATATGAATATGTGTCCTTGAAGCATACTACCACACGGGACTTTTATATTCAAAGACTGGTCTTATTAAGCTGCAGTAAATTTTAACTTGAGTCGCTGGTGCCAGAGTGCCGTCTCTGTTTAACAGTGGGTACAGCTGTTGCATTCTTGCACTGTCTTTTCTCTTTACTTCTTCTATGTGCGCGTGCCAAGTTAGTTTGGTGTCTAATGTCACGCCGAGGTAACGTGCCGTATTTCTTCGTGGAATGGGCTGTCCCTGCAGCGTCACTTGTGGGTGAACAGCGTTTTTCCTTCCTCGTCGCATGATGGCCTGAGTTTTTTCTGGGATGATGGTTATACGCTATCTTCTTGGCCAGGCCTCAGTCTTATCCAGCGCTTGTTGCAGGCGTGTGATGAGTTCCCTTTTTCGGCTGCTGGAGAAAACTGGCGTGTCATCTGCGTATTTTGACGCCGGCTGTTTCAGGGATGCCTGCAGTGAGTATAGCACAGGTCCCAGAACCGATCCTTGCGGCACTCCGGGTTTTATTTTTCTTCACGAAGTGAGAAATGTCCCTACTCTCACCCTGAACGAGCTTCCTTGCAAGTAAGATTTCAGTAAATGAAAGTATGGCCTCGGGAATCCCAGCTCAAATATCTTGCATAGCAATCCGGAGTGCCATACAGAGTTGAAGGCCTTAGCAATGTCGAGAAGCACTAGACCGCAGAATTTCCGGTGATTGAAAGCCTTGGTCGCCTCCTCGATCACTCGTAGGAGTTGGTGGGTGATAAAGGGCTCCTTGGGGAACACCATCTGATGATTTCGGATAAGGTTCCCTTCATCGATGATCCTCTCCCGTCTCATAAGCAGTATTCTTTCGAATGCTTTATTGACCGATGGGAGCAGGTTAATAGGCCGGTAGTGTTGGCGACTCATGTATCCCAACGACTATTGCCTGCTTCCAGTATTTTTGGAAGGTCCTCATTCTGAGAATGACGTTAAATACTTCAGTCAAATATAAAAGAGCTTCCGGTGGTAGGTGCTTTATGAGTGAGTTGTTTATTCCGTCTACTATAGGTGCTTTTTTTGGGATGGAGTCTCTTAAAGCAGTTTTTGATTACTGAAACGTCAACTTCTGGGATGTGCTGTGCCTCTACGATGGCGGCTGCTTCCATGTAGGTTCTAAGTATCCGCCTAATTTCAGTGACCTGCTCTTCGTCTACTTCCATATCTATGGGGGAGAAATGCTTCTCAAAGTTGTTTGCGAGAGCGTCCGCCTTCTCCTGCGGGAGGTAGACTAACCCGCTTTTTCCGTGGAGGGAGGAAATCTTTGTTTCCGCTTCGTAACTCTACTTGTCTGTGAACATAGGGAGTCGTCATTGGGCCGTATCATTGAAACTCTGGCCTAACTTTCCTTTTTCTATGATCTGTGATGGCTGCCTTTAATTCCGTATGAAGTCTATTAAGCAGGCTTTTCGTGTTTCGAATCCTCGTTAGGTTTCATTCTTTCATAACTCGGTTCTTGTTCTGGATCATAGCTAGAAGCTGAGGTAGAAGCTGTTGTATTGCATGGTTGTTGCTTGGTTTCGGAGGGATGGCAGCTCCCGCTGATTCCTTCACGGTTGTTTCAAAGAACTTGAGGCTCTCCTCCACATTTGCATGATGTCTTATTTCGAAGGCGCCGCCGATGATCTGTTGGTATCTACCCCATTTGGAGCGCTTGTAATCTAGGACCGTTTGTTCCTCAAGCTGCCATGGTCCTACAACTATCTCGAAGATTACAGGACAATGAACGGACGGCAGGGTGTTAATGGTACTGGCTGCTAAGTTTCCCGTGATGCCTCTACTGATGCAAATGTCCAAGACATCGGGACATCTTAAAATTAACGGGTAGTGGGTAGGTTCTTCTGGGGCAGTTACATTCATATTTAGCCTTTCCGCCAGTCTCCTACGCGGTTCTCCTGAACTGTTACATCCGGCTAATCCAATCAGTGTGTTTACATTTCAGGTCGCCGACTATGATCAGCCTGTCCACTACGCTGGCCAGGTTGTTGATGTCTTCTTCTTACAGCTGCGCCAGTGGTGGACGATTGACTGAAACCATAGTGATTTTCCATTCGAGGTGGCCACTTTGACTCCTACTACTTCAAGTTGGTTCATTTGCGGGAGAGGCACTTGGTTGTGTGGAATTCCCCGTTTAATATATATAGCTACACCGCCACCTGTTGTGGATCGGTCGTAGTGGTAGCAGTGGTAATTTGGTATTGCTACTTGGATGCCTGGTTTCAGATGAGTCTCCGACACCAAGTAGATCTCCACTCCTTGTTAGTGTATAAATTGTCTGAGCTCATTTGACTGGTAATAGATACCATTTGCGTTCCATAAACAAAACTCGATTCAGTGAATATGAGGAGCTCTATCCATTATATTGTTTGGTAGTGCTGGTAGTTGCATCTAGAGTTGATGTAACTGCTGCCTTTATGTACATTAGAAAGCGATTTAGCATATCTATAATGCTAGCATGATTTTCATCATGGTCTCCATCATTCCAGACAATTTAACGATGAGACCGTGCACCAAGCTATCAGCTGCTCCTTGTTGATTTGGCTGGTTTGAAGGGGCAGGATGCATGGTGTCCATTTCAGCTCGATCTCTAAGCAGGTTGCTTTCCCTTTTTGCCTTTGGTGTTTCGGCGTAGTTGGCGGCCTGGTTTGCACAGGTGTCCGCGTATGTGCACCCATCCTCATCACTTGTTGCGTGATTCTTATTGTTCTTCTCATATTCGGGGTCCTGCTTTTTCTGAGTCTGACGAGGGTCTTCTTTCTTGATAACATCCTTTGGTTTCTCTTCTTGCTGGCCAGCCGTTGGCTGGATTTCCTGTTGATATCTCCCTTGCGGTTTCTTCCGGCTTTGTAGAATTTTGTCTTGTTCCGCAGGCAGTCCTCTTTATCGATCGCGGGCTATCTTGTACACCTGGTATCCTCTAAAGCTAGCGACGTGGTTTCCCCCTTGGAGCATTTCGCCGTGTCACGTCCTCTGTACATTGGTTGCAATCATTTTTGCCAGCGCACTTTACACAAATTGGTGGCATTTTACAATTTTTTGCCATATTCCCGTAGAGTTGGTAACTGTAGCATTGCGGTGATCCATGTGATAAGCTGAGTTTTTCAGTAGTTACTTTGAGGTGACATATTGTCTCTTCCTTGAATATTTCTCTATTTTCTGAAATGTCCGGTAGGACGGCGAAGAACAGTGTCATTGCTGCCCGGCCTCCGTAGTTGAGCTAATGTATGGACGTTAAATCCTATTCCCTTTTGCTTCTCCTTCAGATCGCTGGCTGGGAATGTTCTGGGTATCCCTCTGAATACCAATTTCAGCAGCGGTAAGGCCCCAGTTGGAAATGTGTAATATGGAATGCCCTTTTGCTGCAGCATTTCGGTGACTGCGGAGTAGTCGGCCACCGTGGTAAAAGTAAACTTGATTTTTTTCCCCTGCTGCAGACTTGGCTGTGAAGTAGTCCTAGGTGACGGCTTCAACTTGTTCGTCCAGCGTCTCGAAGTTTTCTTCACATTGGACCACTATAGGTGGAATATGGGTCGATCTCTTAGCTGGCGACGTTGGTATTTCCTCAGTCTGCAGGGGCTGGAATGGATTGTTGGTTTCCAGAACCAACTCTGGGTCCTGTGCACGTGGTGGCTTTGCTTTACGACGGGGTGCTATAAACCCTTCCGTGTCTGGTTGCTGCTCTTTGCGTCGGTTTCCTGCGCTTGTGCTTGTGAGCGTTCCCCCCCCCCCCCCCGCTGCCTTTTGGCATGTTGTGAAGTCCCGCTATATATTGAATAACATAACTTCCTTTTTAGGGTTGGTGGGTTTTGAGGTGCTCAATTTTATTGTATCGCTTAAGGGGAAAACCAGGCTTTGAACTTCGTTGAAGTTCTTATTTGGAACCCCTTCCGTTGTTTAATTATTTTTTACGTTGCCTCCATTACAATACTAAGTGGTACCCTGTATTTATGTCATTATTTAGGTGTATGAGTTCCTATAGTTTTGTATCAATCATGTAAGTTTCTGATTGTTCCAATTCTCTTAATTAGATGTTTTGATTTGTTGGCTATTGCAGTTTTTATGGGCAAAATAGATGTGGTGTCGTATAGTTTCGTGATTCTGGGTCTGTAAGGAGCGTTGAGTATGGCTGGTAGAAATTTGTTTTGCAGTCGTTGTATGTCTAAGACGGTGTGTTAGATGCCATGCCCCAGACTTCGCATCTGTATAGTAGAGTCGGAATGCGATGAACTTGTAGATTCTGAGTTTAGTTGTTTGCGTCATTTCGGGGCTACCTATAATTGGATACAGGTTTAAGAAGATTGCGAGTCCTTTGATTTTTTGTTCTATGATGTGTTGTTGGAATGAAAGCTTATTGTCAAGTGTTATCCCAAGATACTTATGTGTAGCTTTCCATTTGACGACTGTTAATGAAGGTAAGCTTTTGATGTAATATCGGCCTCTTTTTTTGTAAAGTTCATTGTTCCTTTGACTTCTTGGTTTCGGAGGTCGTAGGGCATTTTGGTAGATGCTGCACTCTTTCCATGATGCAGCATGGTTACCAACGCAGTTTACGCAGGTAGCCCTTTGGTTATCTGGAAGCGTGCAATGTTTTGTGAGGTGCAGTTTGGCTCATTTCACACAGCAATAAGCCAACTGACAATATCGTGCAGTATGTCCGATATGTTGACACCTTTGGCACTGTGGAGGTCCCAGTCTGTTGCGATATCGTTCGACTTGTATTTTAATATAAATTAGTGACTTTTTGTCATAAATTTTTTCATAGAAATTCCAGGTTTCAGCGATACGAGGAAGGTTGGCAAGGGGATAAGTTCCCTGCTGCTAGTATCTCTTTTCTTGAACTGATGCACTGAGATAACTTGTATCCCAGTACGATTAGTTCTTCCTTGACTTCTGCCTTAACTGTAGATGGTTGCAACACCCTTTTTGGGATGTCGACCAATAGTTTTTTTTTTTAATGCCTAATTTGCATCATGGGAGATCAGACCCATTTTAGATATAATTAAGGCCCTTCTCTTCCAAATTTCTTTAAAATAAAATAACAGCACTTTACTATTAATAAATGCCTTGGTTTAATTTCTTCAAAATTAATTTATAAAGCCAACTTCACAGCTAATCTCATAACTCTCCACACAGAGATTCTATATTCTTGTTGAATTCAACGATATTATTGTATATTTACTATATTATTATAAACACTACTGTCTGTGGAAGGCAGTTTAGAACTAAACATTTACATCTCTTTTCTTTTTTCTTACAAATTATTTATAATTAGGAAATTAATACACACACAAAAAAATCAATTAAGAATTATAATCAACAACGGTATTTCCACCGATTACAACAGATATGTTATATGGTGAACCTTTTATCACAACCTGTAGTAGTTTGTTTTCAAGAATCAGGTATGTGAAGTATTCTATTTTGTTTTCTTTGAAAAATTTCACAAGGATATGGTAATCATGAAGGTTTTCACGTGATATTTCAGCGTTTCTCCTCGGTAAATGACTTTCAAATTTCCTTTTAGATGCTGTTTAATTATAACAATCATTGCACGAAATTTTTCTGTGTGCATGATCACAACTAGTGGTAGAATGTTTTCAGCAGGCTTAGCTGTTTCTGTTGGTTGAAAGATACGTCGTACATTTGAACATAAACATGACTTTCACATGGTTCCGTACTCAGTGGCTCAAATCTGTTGCTTAGCTGCAATGGTTTTTGTCGGATTTAAGTCTTTTCTAGTATTCTTTTCTTGGTGCTGTTTTCTCTATTACTTTTAACTGTCAGGAACGGTGGCTCCAATTCTTCTCCATAGTCTAGTTGCCAACGGTTGTCATCCATTTCGCAGTCTGAGCAGGAAACTTCCGAGTCGGTTCCCCTGAGCATTTTATCACTCTGCATCGTTTAACTGACGCCGGGTCGTTGCCGTTGAAGTCGGTCAGCCAGGCTTACCAGTGGAACCCTTGTTGTCACCGTTAGGTATTCCCGGGTTCCAGAATAATGCCAGGTCGTCAACAAGCCACTACCACTAGTCCTAAACAATAAACCAAACAATGTCCAATATAACCACCCTACGTCGTCACCAGAATATCTTCCTTGGATAGCACAATAACACTCGATAATACTCGGATCACTTCCAACTTCCTCCTCCTCGATCTGATCTTTTTGTTTAAGTTTGTCTGCGGTGGTGTATAAGGTGTATGGAATAGGAATGTTGCGACCGAGTACTCGGTCGTCCCCTTCTTCTTGTTTGCTTTCTTCTCTTTGCTGGCAGAAGCACTGGAAAGTGGATGTATAGCCACGCTCACTTTTGTGTCAATTTCGCGTTGTTCGTTCCTTGGCTGCCTTATTTTCCCCGCTGTGATCGGTTAGGTTCTTTTCTTCGATGCGCGGGGGTCTACTGGCCAGTGGACAGGCTAATTCGTCGTGAGCGTTATCCTTACAATTCCGTCTGGGTCCATAATCAAATCCAGTGAAAACTGCCTATATGTACAGGACAGGATCTGTGGTTAGGTATAATTTAATTTTATTTTATTATTCGGGTTGGTAAAGTATACTTAAGGGGATTTTATACTTGTGCCATCTCTTTGGTTTGTATGAGAAACCAGGCTTTCGCGGCGTATCTTTGACACAAATTCTTCACAGGTTTGCCGCCGGATGATATTTTCAAAGGACAACCTTTCGGCGGCTTGCACTGCCACCATCATCGGGTCCATTGTATTTAAGAGAACAACAAGAACTGAACTGGATGGCGGAACAGCAGCGGGTCAGGATCGTATCGTCTTCTGATTGGCTGACTACAATGCCCGTCTCAACTCTGTGTCTGTAATTGGTCGGCTCTGGAACCAGCTGTAGTTAGGGTCAGACGGATCTGCCAGCTCCGTGAGCGGCATCTTACTATCCATCAGCTAAAGCCGTAGTTGTCATAGAATGGAAAGAAGAAGGTCTACACGCGTCAATGTTCACATAATGTCACTGTTCACATCGTATCAATGTTCACATTATTCTACAACCTTTAATCATGATATTTTATCACGAGAATCCATAGGTAGCTAAGCGGTCTTCTGATTGACTGACTAAAACCCCGGTTCTATAATGCTTGCCGGTAATTGTTCGGCCATGGACCCAGCTGTAGATGGGGTCAGACTGATCTGCCAGCGCCGTGAGCATTCCGAGTTGATATCTCGTAGCAACCAGACGTGTTTATCGATCGCTCAGGAAATTACAAGGACCTCAGCTCACGTGTGAAGGATAGGTACGGGAAATTGCGTGTGGCATTAGGCTACTTTTATCTGCCCTCCTAGCTGTTAGGGATTCTGCGTCCCAGGGGCTATACATTGGGTAGTATCCCGCGGGAGCTGAGCTTTAGGGTTGCTATTATCGCCGGGAATCCTTACGGTGACAACGAGGCACAAGAGCAACACCCCCGTTGTAGGCATGGCAGGGATAAGGAGAGAAGAACAATCCAAAGACGGAGGACAAAACAGTGAGTAAATGGAGAAAGAGAACGGCCAGGATACTCAACTGACAACACAAGAACCGAACACACAGTCAAATAAACAAGCATTTATATTTAGTGGAAAACATTTTGACATAGGACAAGAAGGCGAAGTGCGACAAGAAGGATTTGATTTCACAACAGTGTATGACAGAAGACGACGAGCACAAAATAAACAAAGAGAGATACAGGAAATCCGACAAAACTCTCGAGAGAAGATGAAGTTGGGCAACAGATTTGCAGTTTTATCAGACCATTATGAAGAAAGCGATGGTGACCAAGGGGAGCATATGGACGACGCGTCACAATCAGGACAAGAAGAAGAAACAGAAGAACAATGACCCCCATTTCCAACGATACCACCAATTGTAACGTACCAAATAGAGAACTTCCTAGCACTAAACCAGAAGATAAAAAGCTTCATAAAAGGAGATCTCAAAGTGATCTTCCGCGGAGACAGCCTAAAGTACCATCTAGAGACCATGAAAGATTATGAAATGGTGAGAAGTTTCTTCTTGAGAAAGGAAATAAATTTCTATACTCACCAGACCCCAATTGACAAAAAGCTAAAGATGGTAATCAAGGGACTACCACCAACAACTCCAGTGGACATCATTAAAACTGAACTTGTTAATTATGGTTTCGTCGTACAAATGGTACACCAATTTAAAAAGAGAGATCCAGATACCAGGGATCTAATTCCACTTTCTACCTATTGTGTAACCTTAAACCCCGGAAAAAAGTCCGAGGAAATATACCACATAGGAGGAATACTATACATTAGAGTAAGTGTGGAGAGTTACAAATCCAGATTGGGACCAAGTAAATGTCACCGATGTCAGAGACTGGGTCACACTGCAAATTATTGTCAAATGCCCAGTCGATGTGTGAAATGCGTGGAACGGTACGCTACAAAAAATTGTAAAATGAGCCATCAGGAGAAGGCAAAATGTGTAAATTGTGACAGGGATCACCCAGCCTCGTGGAAGGGATGCCAGGCATACCAGGCCCTTTGGAGACCAACCAAAGCAAAGGTCCAAAATGAGGACAAATCAAAGGACACAAGAAAGTCAAGAATTCAGGAGAATCTAAAAGGTATCCGTGACAGCGACACAAAACAGTCAGAAGACAAAAACAAATGGAACGTGGAACCAGGAAGAAGCTATGCAGATAAGGTGAAAACAAACCAACAAAAAGCAAACTTGCAGAAGTACCGAGAAGAGAAACGACGAGGCAGAGGAAGTCAAAGACAAAAAGGAAATACCTTTATGAAGGATCTCGGTGAAATTGATGACATCCTTGGAAACATGAGTTTTAAAAAGACCATCTCAATGTTTATGACAACACTAAAAGAAAAAAAAGAATCAACAGGTATCTGGGGCAAAATTGTTACATTAATCATAGGATTAAGCGAAATGATTGATTTATGACTATATCAGGAAACTGAGGGGAAGGGAGGATGTAGAGACACTTATAGATAAGGATGGAGAAGAAGTTAATGACGATTTGAAAAAGGCAGAGATTTTAAGTAAATGGCTCAGTGAAAGCATTAGGGACAATGAATCAGAAACAAGAGGGTCTAATTCGGAGAACGAGCTTAACAACACAATTAGAAATGACGATAGTAAAAAATTTGATATCCATCCTGAGGAAATCATGAAGGAAATAAGAAAGCTGAAAAAATAGAGTTGAGAATTACAGGCCAATCAGTTTGACATCAGTGGTAGGTAAATTAATGGAAAGATTGATATGCAACCACATCAGAAATATATGTGAGGAATGTAAGTGGTTTTCAAGCAGGCAACATGGTTTCAGGCAAGGATATTCATGCGAATCACAGTTGGTGGGATATATGCAAGATATTTCAGATGAAATGGACAAGGGAGGGCGATTGATAGTATAGCACTAGATCTGTCTAAGGCGTCTGACAGAGTAAGCCATAAAATCGTAGTAAATAAGGTAAAAACCATTGGAGTGGATAAGAAAGTCATTTGCTGGGTAGAAGAATTTTTAAAAGGTAGAAAACAGAAAGTTAGGGTAGGAAATGTAGTATCAAAAGAAGTGGTAGTAAAAATGGGTGTGCCACAGGGTAGCGTATTGGTACCATTACTATTCATTATTCTAATGAATAATTGTGTTGATTGTTTACTATCTGAAATTAGATTGCTTGCAGATGACATAATGTTGTATAAAAGAATCAAAACGATAGAGGATTGTAAACAGTTGCAGGGTGATCTGGACAGGATATCTAATTGGGTTGGTAAACATCGAATGAAGAATAATGCAAAGAAGAGTCAGCTTATTAGATACACAAATAAAAAACAAAAGGTTAATTATGAATATAAGGTGGGGAAAGAATTGCTTGCTGAAGACTTGAAATGTAAATATCTTGGAATTACTTTTGATAACAAACTTAACTGGGCAGGACACATAGGACAGGTGGTAGGAAAAGGTTTCAAAGTTCTGCACTTGTTGGAGAGAGTGATGAGGGGATGTACGAGAGAAGTCAAGGAATTGGGTTACAAAACTTTGGTCAGACCATTGCTCGAATATGGTATTGTAGTATGGGACCCTCATTTTACATATCAAATACAGGAGTTGGAGAGGGTGCAAAGAAGGGCTGCTAGATTTGTTTCTGGAAATTATCACAGAATGCAATCAGCGACGGATATGATAAAGGAGCTGGAATGGGATTCATTGTAAGACAGGAGGAGGATGAGGAGGGTCATGGGAGTGTACAGGGCATATACAGGCGATGAGGCATGGAAAGATATTGCAATAGGTATGAAAAGTAGTGCATGGAAGGGAAAAGATGACCATGACCACAAGCTGGCACTCGATTTCAGGCACAAGGGTGTGGGAAGATTCTCTTTTTTAGGTTAAGGGTGTCAGGGATTGGAATGAGTTACCAAGAAAAATGATGAATAATTTACCGAAAACTTTGAAGGAATTAAAAGATAAAATTTGTAGAGGGTAAATGTAGGTAGGTGGAGGATAGGGGAAAGATGGGTGTGTAGGGAAATTGCCACCGGAGCCTGTGCTCCATTGCAATTAAATTAAATTTAATACCAATGTATATATTTTCAACGGAAATGGCTTAAAAAGTTAGAAACAAGAAATCATTGACTTTTTAAAGTGGAAGAAAGTGGACATGATGCTTATAACGGAAACTCATCTAAAACCAAAAGATAGTTTTCGAATACCAAACATGAAAATTTACAGAAACGACAAAGAGAGACAAATGGGAGGGGGCACGGCAGTCTTGATAAAATCAACCCTCACGCATCAACCAAAAACTTTACCGGAACTTTAGAACATGGAAGCCAGTGCAGTGAGCATCAATACAATAGATGGAGAAGTAACATTTATCACCTCATACGTCAGCCCTGGGGAACAACTAACAGAGAATGACTTACTGGGTGGTGATCTAAATGCTAAACAACCGGCTTGGAATAGTAGAGTCACTAACGGGAAGAGACAAAGATTAATAGAAATATCCGAAACACTAAATCAAACAGTTATGGACCCAGAAGAACCGACTCACATTCCTACATCCACAAGACAACAACCAGATGTACTGGATATAGTGGTAGCAAAGAATGTAAGATGAACTATACTCGTAGAAACCATAAATGATCTATCATCGGATCACAATCCAGTTTTGCTGCAAATCAAGAACTGGGCATGCAGTCAGGAAAATCCGAAAATTCTTAAACAGACGGACTGGGATAGATTCACTAATTTATTCAACAAAATATCTGTCCCACCATGGAATTAAATAATAAGCTGCAGATAGATAAAGCTATAGATACTCTAAGAAAAAGTATTTAAAAAAGCAGATAAACAGGCCTCAGTCGTAACGGTAATGTAGACAAAAATGGAAGAACAAGGGTCAGCACTTATAGAAGAACTGAAGTACTTTAATAACCAACACCGGAAGCGCTGGCAGAGATTTAGGGATCCAAAGGAAAAGGAAAAGGAAAACGAACAAGTACGCCAGGGAGATTAGGAAACGGATACAGGAAAGAAGAACTGAACAATGGGAGAACAAAATGTCCCGTCCGACCCTCCAACACCGTGATGCGTGGAGCCTAGTGCGAGAACTTAAAGAACCAAAACCAGGCAACCAAGCTATTATGGGTCCGAATGGAGCGGTCTTTGACTTAATGAGCCAGGCAGAAATTCTAGCAGACCATTTCGAAGCACAACATGCAACACCAGAAGTGCAACTAACTATGGACCAACAACGGGAAGAAGAAGAAACCAAGCAAATTGCCGAAGACATTAGAAGATCAGTGGATCCGGTAGACACCGAATTAACCTGTCCAGCGGAAATAAAAACAATCATAAGACGACTTAACACTAACAAATCACCTGGGGACGACCAAATCTCCAACATGCATCTCTAAAAGCTGCCTAGGAAAGGAATTGTCCTAATAACAAGGATAATTAATAGTTGCATGTTACTCCGTTATTTTCCAACAGCTTGGAAAACGGCAAAGATCATAGCCATACCCAAACCAAGAAATGGAAGCTCAGATCCAACAAATTAGAGACCAATTAGCCTTCTCAGCAGTCTGTCAAAATTATATGAAAGGGTACTCAAAACAAGAATCACAAGACAATTTGAAGGCAATCAGACAATACGCCCCAAGCAATTTGGATTTAGGAACAAACTTACTGCAACACTACAGTTTTACAGGATGATGGAGCTCATTAGCAAAGGTTTCAATACTTCCAATTCAACAGCGGTCGTATTTTTAGATATTCAAAAAGATTATGATAAGGTGTGGCATGATATGCTGTTAAGAAAACTAAAAGAGCAAACGCAGATAAGCTTGTGCTACATAAAAATCATTGCAGACTACCTAATTAATCGATCTTTTTACGTATCCGTTAAAGGCCAAAGATCGACTAAACGGAAAATGACAGCGGGTGTGCCTCAAGGGTCAGCAATATCTTCACCAGCATTCAAAGTTTACGTAAATAAATTTCAATCCATACCAGGCATCACTATTGCACAATTTGCTGATGACACAGCGGCAATAAGTTCAGGCCGACGAATGAGATCAATTATTTTCAGGACGCAAAGACAACTAAGGGAGGTGGAAGGCTGGTGTGTCTAAAAGAAGGTTTGCATAAATGCCAACAAGATTGCGGCTGTGTTGTTCACGAAGAAAAGGAGGAAACCAGAGAAGCAATTACAATTAGCAGGTCATGGGATTCCTTGGAAGGAGATACCTAGGAGTGACACTGGATTCAAAACTTCTATACAACCATCATATTACTGACAAGTGCCACAAAATCGGAGTACTAATGAACCTTTATCCGATTTTGTATAGTAGAGAGTTATAGTAGAGAGTTATCAACAGACAAATTACGACGGTATAAAACCATAATTCGACCTACATTACTATATGGCTGTGAGATATGGGGTACGGCAAGCCACACCCACATTCAAAAAATGCAAAGGATCCAAAATAGAAGTTTACGCATGATTTTACAAGCCATCAAATTTACCAGCACAGACGACCTTCATGAATGGACGAATGTACCTAAAATACACACAGCGATATTTCAGCAAGCTGACAGGTTCCACACGAATATTGACAAAAATAGAGATAATGAGGAAGCTTACGAAACGTTGGCAATTATATGCCAAAAATATGGCACGTATATAAAGTCCCCTTAAGCATAGTGTTCCAACCTGATTAAAATAAATATTACTATGTAACCCCATTATCCAACCTGTATAAAATAAAGTTTAATACCTAACACCATTATCTTGTATACACACCTAGGAGGTTTTCCCCCTATTATGGGTTTTTCCCTCCAAAGAGCACAACAAAGAGAACAAACGAACAACACCTATCACACAGAAGCAAAGCTGCCAAAGGCAGCGGGGCTTGCAAGAACAAACATGAGACACGCAAAAAAAAGCGCCGTTAGCGCCATCCTACTATCCATCAGCTAAAGCCTTGGTTGTTATCGAATTGAAAGAAGATGGTTTACACGCGTCAATGTTCTCATAACGTCACCAATCACATAGCATCATCGTTCACATTATTTTCACACAG
This sequence comes from Vandiemenella viatica, assembly GCA_031002005.1. Classification (NCBI taxonomy): domain Eukaryota; kingdom Metazoa; phylum Arthropoda; class Insecta; order Orthoptera; family Morabidae; genus Vandiemenella; species Vandiemenella viatica. The sequence continues at coordinate 174,046,796 of JARYHS010013630.1, forward strand.
ACGTATCCCAATAGCTTCTTTAATGAAGGACAGGTATTTAATAAATATTATAATCTCATCAAAGTATTTCGTTTTGAATAGGAGGTTTCACCACGGTCTTCCTTTACTGTTTTCAATTATTTTTGTAAATTCTTCATAGTTTTGTGATAGATTTGTTAAAATAAATGTGGACATACCATCAAATCGGGCCTGCAGGCAGAGTGCTACTGACTCCCGCTTTGCTTCATTTTAAAAATACCAATACTCAACACTTTTAAATCAATAACAAACATGCGTTTAGATTCGTAGTTGTTATAGCGTCACGGTTACAACAAACATTCAACATCAAAGCCAATCACATGGATCATGCGGTAATAATACAATAACTAACACCAGCAAAAGGAATAAAGTTATTGTACCTTTTTGTTTGTTTATGGAATTCTGGAACTGCAAAAACGGCTGCCGAGATTTATTTTTGAAATTATCCATAGAATGCAATCAGTAACAGATATGATAAAATAGCTGGAATGGGATTCATTGCAAGACTAGATGAAGCTGAAGAGGATCATGGGAGTGTACAAGGCGTATACTTATGATGAGGCATGGAAAGATATTGGTGTAAGAATTAAAAGTAATGCTTGGAAGGGAAAAGATGAACATGCCACAAGCTGGCACACTGATTTCAGTCACAAGAGTGTAGAAAGATTCTCTTTTTTAGGTAAGAGGGGTCAGAGATTGGAATAAGTTACCAAAAACGTTAAAAGAATTTAAAAATTTGCAAAAGGGCAAATGTAGGTGGATGCAGGGAAGGGGGGCAGATGAGTGTGTAGGGAAATTGTCACCGGAGCGAGCGCTCCATTGCAATTTAATTAAATATTATTAGAACATAACAAATGCAGAGATTTATATCACATACTATTAGACAACTCTTTTATATTGTAAATTACACTATGAAATAAAATAGAAGGTATCATACCTTAAAATAAACACATTTCATAAATGTTTGAAATCAATAAACCTCACTAATGAACGATAAATGAAAAAACAGTAACTATCTCAAATTATCCATACAAATTTTCTATTTACAAATTATGCACTGTAAATTTTAATATTAAGCAAAATAAAAACTACAAGATTAGTATTTACGTTGTCAAAATTAGTTAGCTGCGAGAATTGGAACGTGTCCGTATCTATACGACAAATGCGAGTAAAGAAACATGCGAGTAACGAAACGAATTTGTGAGTAACGATTCGGTACTTCGAGTTAGGCGACGAACCCGTTACTCAGTAACGAATACATCGTTACTTTTACAGCTCTAGCAGCTATAAATGTTACTGCTCCATCTATTGTTTTTATGCTCAATGCGGTTGCTTCCAAATGTTGCAGTTCTGGTATTATTTTTGGCTGATGTGCGAGGGATGACTTAATCATGATTGCCGTGCCGCCTACCCCTTTGTCATTCTCTGTCCTGCGTGTATTTTTTCATGTTATGTATGCGAAAATTATCTGCCGGTTTTAGGTGGGATTCTGTTATCAACATGAGACCTACTTTTTTCCTCTTTATGAAGTTATTGATTTCCTGTTTTTTGTTTTCGATTCCGTTCGCATTAAAAATGTATACATTGATGTCTTGTGTTTTTCGCGTCTTATGAGCCATTACTCCAACATTTCACCTCGTCCTTTGATCAGCGCAATGATCTTTCCCCAAACACTTTTTGTTTCTTTTACTTCTTTTGGTATTGTCATAAAGATCGACATTGTCTTTTTAAAACTCAAGTTTCCTAAGTTGTCTTCCATTTCACCAAGATCCTCCATAAAGGTATTTCCTTTTTGCCTTTCACTTCCTCTGACTCGTCCTTTCTCTTCTCGGTGCTTCTGCATCTTTACTTCTGGTTGGTTTGTTTTCACCTTATCTGCATAGCTTCTTCCTGGTTCAACATTCCATTTTGTTTTGTATTCTGATTCATTTGTCTCGTTGTCACGGTTACCTTTTTGCTTCACTTGAACTCTTGTCTTTCTTGTGCCATTTGCTTTGTTTTCATTTCGGAACTTTACTTTGGTTGGTATTTATAGAGTTTGGTATGCCTGGCATCCCTTCTATGAGGCTGGGCGATCCCCGTCACAATTTATACATTTCGCCTTCTCCATGAGGGCTCATTTTACATTTTTTTTGTAACATTTTACACAGTAACTAGGCATTTCGCAATAATTTGCAATGTGACCCAGTCTCTGACATCGATCAATTTGGCTGGGGTCCGATCTGGATTTGTAACTTTCCACAATCACTCTAGTGTACAGTATTCCTCTCATATGGTATATTTCCTCTGACTTTTCTCTGGGGTTTAGGATTACACAATAGGTAGAAAGTGGAATTAAATCTCTTGTATTTGAATATCTCTTTTAAAATTGGTGTTCCATTTGTACGTCGAAACCATAGTTAACTAGTTCACTTTTGATGATGTCCACTGGAGTTGTTGGCGGTAATCCCTTGATCACCACCTTTAGCTTTTTGTCCTCTGGGGTCTAGTGAGTATAGAAATTTATTTTTTTCCTAAAGAAGAAACTTCTCACCGTTTCATAATCTTCCATGGCTTCTAGATGATACTTTAAGCTGTCACCCCGGAAGATCACTTTAAGATCTCATTTTATGATGCTTTTTATTTTCTGGTTAAGTGCTAGAAAGTTAACAATCTGGTGCGTCACTATTGGTGAGATCCTTGGGTGTATGGGTCTTTGTTCTTCTATTTTCTTGTGTGTCGTTGTTACCGTTAGGATTCCCGGCGACAAGAGCAACCCTAAAAGTCAGCGTCCGAGGGATACTACCCTAGTTGATAGTCCCAGAGAGGCAAAATCCCTAACCGCTAGGAGGGCAGTTAGAGGTAGCTAAATGCCACACGCAATTTCCAATACCATATCCTTACACATAAGCCAACATCCTTGTAATATCTTGAGCGTTCGATAAACACGTTCGTTCACTACGAGATATCAACTCAGAATCGAATGGCTTTGTAGTTTTTTTTTGTGTCTCATGTTTCTTCTTCCAAGCCCCACTACCTTTGGTAGGTTTGCTTCTGTGTGTTAGTGTTGTTTGTGTGTTCTCTTTGTTTGTGCTTTTTGGAGGAGAAAAACCATAATAGGGGGAATACCTCCTAAGTGTGTATACAGGATAATGGGGTTAGGTAGTAAACTTTATTTTATTGAACGTGGAACACTATGCTTAAGGGGACTTTATATCGGTGCCATCTTTTTGACATGTAATTACCAACGTTTCGTAAGCTTTCTACATTATCTCTCTTTTTGTTAATATTCGCGTGGAACCTCTCAGCTTGCTGGAATATCGCTGTGTTTATTTTAGGTACATTCGTCCATTCATCGAGGTCGTCTGTTCTGGTATATCTGTTTGCTTGTATAATAATATATAAACTTCTATTTTGGATTATTTCCTTTTTTTTGATTTGGGTGTGGCTTGCTGTACCCCATACCTCACATCCTTATAGTGAGCCGTGCTCGGCTCGCATTGTTTATTTTCCCCGCTCGCGATCGTCTTCTGATGCTGAGCCCGCGTGCAAGTTTCGCCCGTGAGAGAGCGCTGTGGCCCGGTGGTGCCCTCTTCCAGCTGAATGAGCCGATATAATCGGGGGACACGAAACCGGGAGGTGAGTCGGTCGGCAGCAGTGGCTTGGTTCATTGGGCCTAATACTTTCCTCAAGGGACTGCGACGTTAAAGGCCCGCTGGTATAGCGAGCTCTTGTTATTTGCCCAGGCAGCCTGGAAGTACTACTTGAGGTGGATTTGTGATTCCACCGAGACCGTTCCTCGCTCGCATTAATCGAAGGAAGTCCTCTGCTACGCCTCGTGTCCGTGAGCGGTTGTCCGCCGATTCGGGAGTACGGTGGTGGTTGGGGCTGGTGGTGTCTTCGAGGTGATAAATTGCCATTTTCTTACCCTGTTGGGTATTTGGGATAGAATATCTGACGACTCCAACTACAAAGTGCGTCGCTTACTGCATTCTTGTTAATTGTGTTACGGGAATGGACAAAATTCCCCGATATGTGATGCTAATCGTTCCCGCCACCTTATCAGTGGTTGTGGGTGGTAACGACTTATGCGCCGGTGTGCACACATTATAGTGTGTCAGAACCCTTTGGTAAGAACTTGATTCTTATGTTAAATTGAAGGACGCTGAGGTTAACTGATTCCTCTTCGTTTGAAATAATTGGTGTATTTTGCCTCCTCTGTACAAATTGTTTTTGATACTAGTTGTAGATTTGTTACATGATGGTAAATTGGTGAGAGCCTGCCCTGTTATATCACGTTTCCAAGCGCGTAAGGATTTTCTGTTTGGATGTTTAATACAAGTGGAGATATTGTGATGAGGGATATTCTCATGGCTTAACCTGGTTGTTATTGCACTGACTTATGTATTATATTGTATTATATTATTTGTGATTACAGGATTTGTTAAGATCATAATCTGCAAGATTGAAGTTTTCTTATGTATTATATTGTGTTATATTATTTGTGATATTCTCTATAAGTTCAATCGTTGACCATGATTCTTGCAATAAAATGTTTGAACAAGGCTTGCTCTTTATAACCATGCTCCCACATGATTCCCACTGAGTCCTTATTGGCTACCACACATACCATATAGTAATGTGGGTTTTATACAGTTGTCATTTGGTGTCTAGTGATAAATCTTTACTATACAAACTCGGAAATAGTTGCATTAGTATTCCGAGGGTTTTGCGGCATTTGTCGGTAATATGGTGGTTGTATAGGAGTTTCAAGTCCAGTGTCACTGCTAGGTATTTATGTTTTTCCTTCCAAGGAATTCCGACCTGCTAGTTGTAATTGATTCTCTAGTTTTCTCCTTTTTTGTTGAAAAACACCGTCTCGCTCTTGTTGGTAGTTATGCACACCTTGTTTTGGACACACCACACTTCCACCTCTCGTAGTTGTCGTTCTATCTGATTAATTATTGCTCTAATTTGTCGTCCTGAACTCATTTCCGCTGTGTTATCAGCAAATTGTGCTACGTGATGCCTGGTATGGAGGGAAAATTATTGACATAAAGTTTGAATGCTGATGGAGATATTACTGACCCACAGCAGAAGCTCGTTTGTTCTCCCTGAGCCCTTGAGCTCAGAAATTCTTCATAGAAGTACTTGCCTAATTGGAATCACCTTTGTTTTTGCTAGACTGGAAGTGTGTTTTTTTTTCAATTTGGTATTTTTATTTCTTTTGAGCCATAGGTTCGACATATTTTTATTATTATTATTATTTATTCGTTGAGGCCAACTAGGACCACGTTAAGCATTTGTGCATTTGGCAGCGAGTTTCTTCTTCTTTTGCGCCAAGAACGCCATCATTCGTTTTGAATGCGCCTGTTTGCGCTCCTCTGTCCAGAGTGGACCGCGTCTTCCTTTGGAATGTTCGTCTCGGCTTGTCCCACTTGTCATTAACTTCTTCCGAAATATATCTCTGTTGAAAGCTTTTTCTGGTTCTAGCCCCATCAAATGAAGATCTTCTTTAATATTTACGAACCAGGGCATTACAGTTTTGGGTCTGGAATGAAATAAATTAAAGATTTTTTTGTTAGTCTGTTCTCCTCCATCCGTTTGAGGTGGCCATAGAATCGAGCCCGTCTTTTGTGGATTGTTTCAGTGATTTTCTCTATTTTGCTGTAGACTTCTTTATTGGATTTCTTTTGATGGACGCCATTCTTAAAGTTGGAACCCAGAATTCCTCTAATAATTTTTTTCCAGTTCTCCCAGAAGTACTTTATTGGCATTCAGGAACAAGGTTTCAGCTGCATACAAATCTACTGGTTTCAGAATTGTTTCATAATGACGTATTTTAGTATTTTGTGAAAGACATTTTTTATTGTAGACTCTCGTGAAGATTGGTAGCCTATTTCTAGTTTGCTAATCCTTTCCCGAATAGCTTCTTTGTCCAATCCATTTTTCATAATGATCTCACCAAGGTACTTAAATTTTTCCACTTGATTAAAGTCTCCGTATTTGGTTTGTAGTTTCGGTGTCACATTCTTGATGTTAGTAATTAATTTCGTTTTGTCAAAAGATATCTTGATCAGCAATTTAATTCAGCAAATCAATTTGGATCCTAGCATTTTCGAAGTCATCTGATACGATAGTGATGTCATCGGCAAAAGCCAGAGTGTATATTGTGATCCCTTTAGATTTAGTTCCTATTCTTGATGGGCTGTAGTCAATTTCCTTTAACTTTGCTCGCCAGGTCCGAATGATATTTTCGAGAACACAGTTAAAAAGTAGTGGAGACAGACCATCACCTTGCCTGACTCCAGTTGTGACTTCAAAAGGGTCTGACAGACATCCTAAAAACTTAACGTTTGATTTGTGTTTGTCAGTTTAGATCTAATTATAGCCAATAATTTTAGGTCAATTTCAAATTCATTAAGGATGTTCAGAAGCACTTCCCGATCTATTGGGTCATAAGCTTTCTTAAAGTCCACAAAAAGTGACACATATTGCTTTGACCTGAGCGTATAGTATCTGATGATCGTTTGGTGCCCAACTTGGGATTCTAATCTCTCCAGGATTGCAAGTGAGAGAATTTTGCATGTTACCGGAAGCAAGGAAATTCCTTTGTAGTTGTCAACAATCTTCCTACTGCCTTTTTTGTGCAGCGAGTGGATCAAAGCTGTTTTCCAATCTTCTGGTACAATTTCCTCATTCCAGATTTCTTCTATTTGCTTTTGCAAGATTTCTATTGATTCTTCAGGGGCATATTTCCATAGTTCTGCAGTTATGGAGTCTTCTTCAGGTGCCTTATTGTTTTTGAGTCTGGCGATGTGGTGCTTGATTTCATTTTTGTCGGGTGGTAAGGATACCGGGTATCTGAATAAGGTTTGCTCTGTCTTAATAGGATTTACGGGCTTATCACAGTTAAGTAGACTTTTAAAATGGTCAGAAAGGATACTACAGTTTTCTTCATTTGATGTGGCCAGTGTGCCATCTTTCCTTTGGAAGCACAGTGACTGCGGTTTGTATCCTGCGAGTTTTCTTTTGAATGTTTTGTATTACTCTCTTATTTCGCTTTTTTTAAAATTCTGTTCTATATTTACTATAAGAGATTTTTCATAACTACGTTTCTCGACTCGGATCACTCTAGCTGTTTGGGCCCGTTGGGTTTTGTAGGTTTCCCATTCGGTTTCTGATTTAGTTGAGAAGTATTTTTTCCATGCTTGTAGTCTTTGTTTTAGTACAGATTCACAGTTGCCATTCCACCAGGCGTGTTTTTTCTTTCTTTTCATTTCTGCGAGTTCCTTTTCTGCCTCAATCAGGTGACATTTTGTGTTGTTAAAGTTGCAATTACTGGGTCTGGCCTTCTCCTGAAACTCCTTGATTTTTTGCTTGAGTTTATCATTGTCGAAACAGATGATCTGTTTGGGTGTTTTCCTATTGTTTGCAGGAATGTGTTTGAACTTGATTATTGACATATAATGATCTGAGTCTACATTTATGCTCTTTTTTACTTTAACGTTCATAATCTCAGGGCTATTTTTCCTGGAAATAGCAACGTGATCTGTTTGGAACTCTCCAATGGCTTGGACTGGAGATCGCCATGTTGTTTGCTTCCTTGGCAAATGACGAAAGTGTGTCGACATGACCTACAGGCTATGATTTTTGCAAAGGGAGACTAATCTCTTACAATTTTGATTGGTTTTTTTGTGAGCGGGATAATATCCAATAATTTTCCAGAATTTCTTTTCTCGCCCGAGTTGTGCGTTGAAATCCCCCAAAAGAATTTTTACATGGTGCTTGGAAATCTTGGTTAGCTTTTCATCTAGTAGATCCTAAAATTTTTCCACTTCATCTGGATCTGATCTGTTTATATGATTTGTGGGGGCGTGTGAATTTACAAGTGTGTAGGTTTTGTTGGCGCACTTGATTGTCAATATAAATAGCCGATCATTTACTGGTTCAATGTTTTCAACTGATTCCAGGATTGTAGTTTTCACAGAAAAGCTGTTCCAAGCATCAGAGAATCATTGAGAATCCTTTTCTGCGCTCGACTCTTGAAGAAATGATAACCTTCAGGATCGAAAATCTCTTCATTTGAGTACCGTGTTTCTTGCAGTGCTATTACAGGTGTCTGGTTTTGATGGAGGGCTCTAGTTATTCTATTTTTTTTATTTCCCCCACCCCACGCTTAAGTTGCGTCTATGGTCAAGCACCCGCACATACGCACATAGACTCCGACATTGCCAGGCACACACTAACCCGCGCCCTCTTAAGCACTAACATATTTGCTTCTTGATTTTGTACAGGTGAGTTGTGTATTATGTATACAAGTACTTACAATTTTTTTCTTTTTTTTTAACTTAAGTTCTATCATAGTATATTGCTGTTATTGTACACACAATTTTTTTACTTATGTGCATTTATAGTTTTTAATTTATATATACAGCACATGTTCTCTCACTTATATATTCGTATATTCAGTCATAACCACATTCACACACACACACACACACACACACACACACACACACACACACACACACACACACATACATAAATACATACACGCACACATATGCTTTTCCAAGTGGCATGCATGCTTGCTCAGATACAAACAGTTTTAATTTGTACTCTGAGTGCACATACAGATTTTTATCTGCCCTTACAACTTTCTACATTTTAATTAACATTTGCTCAAGTCTCGTACACTCTTACAGACACATACTGTCGTGTTAGGGCATTTGCGCATTCAACCCCCCCCACCCTTAAATTACTACTTTAGTAGGCGGAATGGTCCCTTGTGTGGCCCTTGGCCTGGGTCATATTGGGTGAGAGTTCGTATCAGGCGGTTGTCGCTCACTTGTGCTTTCGAGTAGAAAACTCTAACCGCCTGTTTGTGCCACTCTCGGAGTTTCGGCATTCCCACGACGACGTGGAGACCCGGAGAGGCAGGTGTTGCGCTCTCTTCAGAGCTATGTTCTGCAGGCGTTGTAGGCGGTCGATGTGTGAGTTGGCCAAAATTTTGGGGGGAGCGTCATGTTGTGCTTTAGCACCGGGTAGAGTGCTCTCAGTCTTTGCTGAACTTTTCGACACGAGTCCTCCATGTGCGGCTTCCACGTCTATTACACACAGGTATTTTTCCCTCGTTATGATGGGATGTTTTCGCCGAAGAGTTTGAGCATTGGCTGTTGCTGCCGCGAGCAAGACGGCTTGGCTCTTTGCGGAGTTTATTTTTACCCTCCACTTGGTTGTCCATTCTTCTATATCGTCAAGGGAAGCCTCCAGGCATCGTACGTCCAGCGCTGGGCAACGCGACGTAATGAACACAGCCGTGTCGTCGGCGTGTAGAGCCGTTCTGGCTTGTTACCTCACGGGCAGTTCATCCTTGTATATGGTGTACTGCACGGGCCCGAGTATATTGCACTGTGGGACGTCGGCGCGGATGCGTCTTTTTGTTGATCTGTCGTTTCCCAACATCTCAGAGTATGTCTGGTGGATTAGGTGACTCTCTATTATCTTTAGATAGAAGCCCGGCACGTCGATGGTTGCCATTTTGTACAGCAGGTTCTAGTGTCAGACTGTGTCGAACGCTTTTGCCACATCCAGTAATACCACTCCACAGTAGTCCCTGCATTTCAAGGCGGATGTCGCCTCTTCTACAACACTCGGAAGCTGGTGGTAGTGGAGTGGCCGGGCCTGAAGCAATATTGTTCTGCTGGGATTATTTCTCTTTCCTGGATGTGGCGTTAGAGGCGCGTTAGCAATAGGCGATCGAAGACCTTGCTGATGTTTCGCAGAAGGCTTATTGGTCTGTAGTTTTGGGGTACTAATGTGTCCTTGCCAGCTTTTGGAATGGCAACTATCTCCGCATGTTTCCAAGCCGACGGGAGCACTCTTAGCCGGACGATGTTGTTCAAAATAGCAAACCAGCTTCAGGATGGTTTTGACTAGGAAATTTTGGAGGACTCTGTTTGTTATGCCGTCGTGGCCAGGCGCCTTGTCTGGTGGGAGCTTGGGCACGACTTCGCAGAATTCAGCGGCAGTGAATGGGTCAAATTCTACCTCCTCTGCCTCTCCGTTTCAATCTGCCATTTACCGCTGTAGGTGGTCCTTGACTGTCCTTATATGTTCTTCGTCGCTTTGGTTGTCGATGAGCCTGAAGTTTGCCTGAAAGGCTTCGGAGAGGCAGTTTGGCTCGTCTATAGGCTTACAGAGAAGACCGTTCTTGCCCTGTAGAGATGGGATTCGATTTCTCTTTTCGCTGAACTGCTTTGTTTGTTTCCAGGTCGTCCCATCTTCTACATGTAGTGTAGAGCCTTTATTGACCCGTTCCTGAATTCGGTGGTCCTGGATGCATGATTTTATGTCCCGAATTAGGCGGTTTAGGTAGTGGCGGTCTTCAGACCTCCTCGTCTCTTGCCAGGTGCGGACTGCTCCATTATTTGTTGTTATGAGATCGAGGATCTCAGACGGGAGTTGTTGCTGCTGGGTTTCACTCCGCAGGATATGCGCTGATGTGTCAGCCGCTTCCTTTATCTGATCCGTGAGTAGCTGGAGGGCTGTCTCTTTGTCTTCGTCGTCGTCAGCTCTCTGCGGTTCGTGAGGGTCCGTGGATAGAAGATTTCTAAAGCGAGGCTAATCCGCTTTTTTGTAGTTCAGCTTTGTTTCTCGGATCTGCCGGCGATCATGTCACGTGTTTCCACAATGACAGGTTGTGGTCCGACGATACGCAGTTAGCGGTCCTAGCCTCGAAGAATCCAGCTCATCTCCTCGTTTCCTCTGATTTCGTGGTGTGCACACGGGAACGTCAGAGGCGATGACCACACAGTTGTTGTTATTGCAGACCCTCAAAATCTCCTGCCGCTGATGGTAGTGACCCTGCTGTTCCAGGATTAATGTTTTGAAAATACATAAGTACCGGTCGACGAGCAGCTTTCCACAGATAGACAGCAAAGTTGTTAGCTCATCCTCATCAATGTGTTATCGAGAGTATAGTAAACTGCGATGACGGTGATTGGTACGTCGCTGGTTTCGATCACAACCGCGGTCACCTCGGTGGTTGCTATTGCAGGCAGCACTATTTCATAGTGTGGTATGGACGAGCGGACAAGGATCGCTATTCAACCCCCTGCTGTGGGTCGATCCTTTCAGTATTTTCAATAATTTTTTGCTGACTGGAATGCGCGATCCGCCAACTGAAAGTATCGATGTTGTGGACTGCGTATGGAGCCATACCAGTTATCTGAATATGCTGGCGAACTTAATCCCCTGACGACACTCCTCGCCGAGACACTGACGACATTCCTCACCCAGAGACCGACAACACTCCTCGCCGAGACCTCACCAGGAGCGCACCCTGGGACAGCGCCACCAGCCGAACTCGCTGACTCGCCGCAAGAGTGCTCTGCCGGAGTGCCAGCAGTTCCAGTCCGCACCCAGCGCGGAAGCTGTCTCCGCGCGGCCTTGGTGGCGAGCGGTCGGACAGGAGCGGTCTAGCCCGTTCTTGTGTTGACACATGTGTGCTCCATGACGACCATCGATATAGCAATCGATACAGACTTCTCAGGAGTAGAAGATACTGCTTTCGAAAATGATGCTGTGTACCTTGAAAGTAATCGAGAAAGCGATGAGTTCCTGTATATCTTCGACTTCAAGCCCTCAGAGTACTCAATCAGCCAACTTAAGGAGACGGTGTGCAAGCACAATCTCACTTCAATGGCACTGTGGGTCATCCATGCTGGTCTTAATTACTGCTGGTCACTACCGCTTGCCTCACGAAGTACGAGGAGCTGATTCAAAACGATGCTGCGCCGAGAGGACTCACGCGTCCTGACGCCCTTGCGAGTGCCCGCTGGTCTTCAAGGACGACTTCTGTACGAAGAGATTCTTCCGCAGGCTAAATGGACAGCGCAAAAGGCTTCGCAGGAAGCACCAATCTGCAGCAACTGATGCTTGGCAAGTCGCGGGTACCATGGACCCCACCGTGCCAGCAGAGGAACCATCAACTGCGGGGAATACAGAACAACTGAATCCACCATTCAAAGCAACTGAATGCTTTAAAATCCCGGATACGTCCGTGGAGTCCAGCGAAAACCACAGGGTAATGGAGACGGTTATTGCTAACAAGGAGACAGCCGAAGACCACGCAGATCTGGAGCCGGAGGTGACCACGCCCTCTAGCACAGCTCAGGCGGAGGTGGAACCGGTCCTACGCGTCGAAGAGGGACCTGTACTGCCAATATCGGTACCATTCTCCGGCAACTTGGCGAGTCTGTACGTCAAGCTGCTGTTAGCAACAGAGCTGCCCATGTTCTGCTGGCCAGAGGACGGAGGAATCTAGATCCTCGCCTCATGCCCGTCGGACCAGGAAAGAGACTGCGAGACGCTGCAGGACAAGCCCCACCTACCAGTTCCGCTGCAAACCAAGCGAGCCGCTGCCGAAGACACATGACACGCTGCCGAACCAACAAACGCAGAAGGTTACCAAGAAGAACCCTTCATAGCCAAACATATGCAGTGTTATAACTGTCAAGCCCATGGTCACAAGGCGCGTGACTGCACCAACCAACGGAGGTGCATTAGATGTTGAGGAGACCATCGAGCTGCCAACTGCTCCATACCAAGCGGTCTGCTGTAACTGTGGCAGGAACCATGCAGCCTGTTTTTTCGGATGCCAAATCCGGAAGCAACTTCGGGTGAAGACTCGCCTTGATCACAAAGCTGCAACTACTGCCAAACGAGCTGACCATGGTGACAGATTGCAACAGCACCACAGTCCAGTGCTGCCAGCCAGTTGGATTTGAGTATTCGTAGATGACTGCTAAAATTTCCATAGATAGGGTACAAAAATCCGGAGACTAGCTAACTAAAATACTGAAACAATAATTATTGAAGAGAGATTCAAAATTAAGAATACTTTTTATTTTCAGGTCTTTAAAATTCGAGATACAAAATAATATTCTTCATTAAAAGTAAGAAATATCTCTGAACATGTTTTATACAGCGTCACTTTCATCACTGCTGTTGTGCTGTGCCTACTCTCTTTCTCTCTCTCTTTTGATACCATATATATTTTTGCTGACATTTAGTAAATTAACATATCTTCTGTAATAGGAAATATTAAAACTGCTTTGATTCTCGGATTTCGGTTAGGCCTCCTCGCAAGACACTGCTTTGTATGCCATGCCAACGAGCGTGTCACCGTGCATAAAGAATGCACCGATAGTTTTGTATTACTATCTTTTAAGGTTAAATTCAAATCAATAATCAAACAAAAAATGAGCTTTATTTCAATGGTTGGTTCACACAAGCGGCTGCAAGAAAACGATTTACAATTATTGACAATTCAGTAATGCATTAATACTATACGCTCAAAGTTTAAAAAAAACGCCACTATAAGGAAAATTCGACAAGTAACAAAAAGTATAAAAAATCCGCAGATATTTTAACAAAATCCGGAAATACTAACTTTTTACAAAAATCCGTGCATCTACGGATAAATCCGTAAAGATGGCAGCACTGCCACTGACCGGAAGCCAAGACTGCGCGTGGGACGCATCCGCGGTCCGCTGCGCCTCGCCGATCTGCAGACGTACCTGGGACAAGACGGGAGGAGATCATCGCAAACGCGTTGCGCGCGCACCATGAGAAAGAAGCGCCGACTATTTTTGCCGGATGATACGCTCGCGCGCCACCAGGCGGCATCACTAGCACCACAAGATATACTAACAGCGCAGACCACTCGCACTCAGTCTCCACCATACAGTGGAGGACGATCGACTCCGGATCACCATGCTCGGGGAGGGGGGTGCCTGGAGCCACACCTGGAGCCACGGGCCTGCCACCAGGACGCGCCACAGGAGCAGCCTCACCAGCCCCTGGCTACAACTGGCGCGTCGTCGTCGAAGTCTGCACCCCGCAGGGGTGGCGGAAGGATGGCTCAAGCCGGTAATCCCAGTGTGGAGGAACACCACGAGGGCGCACCACGGGAACAGCCTATACTTCCGGCAGCACGCAGCTCTGACCCCCAGTCACTGTCGAACAGCGGCGGGGAGTGGACGGCCCCGAACGTTCTTATAAGATTTGAGGGCCACTCAACGCCGCCACCTGGCCCCCGGGGAAGCCATGATGCCTCACGGTCAGGGGCACTGACAGTGACCGCCACACACCGAGTTTCACTGGGTCAGGATGTTACAGCGGGATTCGTACTACTCCTCAAGCGGCCAGGAATCGCCGTAGGCTGAATCGCCCACAGCCCTGGGAGACGCATCTTGGTGAACCATCGTGGATGACGACCACAAGTATGAAGTCGGCTACTTACTCTATCCCCAATGTATCAAAGAGAACCAGAGGTTCCGGATCAAGGCGCTGCGTTTCTCCATGAGCTCGAGAACTTCCTTGCTGAGAAAGGAGGGCCACGAAGGATCGAGCATCGGGTGCGAGTCTGGAGCAGAGTGTATATATGGGAAATTCCAACCACAACCAAGCAAATGCGTCGTACGAGGCAACGAGAAGTACTCACACCTCGCCAAGTCAGTTGTCGATGAAGGGAAGGACTCTTCGCGAAGAGTACCATTCCCTTGCATCTTCACCGATGGCTTCGACTGCGACCGCTACTTCGAGGAGTTATACTATAGACTCTTCACGTCGCTGGCACCAGTCACACCGAGAAGCATGGGCGAACCGTCACCCACCAATCCGAGCAAAAGAAGCCCACCACAACCCGGCCGCAACCGACCAGCAACAGGAGCGGAGGGGAGGACAGCGCTCCAAGCAAGTAGGAAAATCCACCGAAAACAAACGAGTCGGAAACCCGCCACCAACAGCTGGCCCACATCGAAGCCACCGACGGAAGCAACCAGCTACCCGCAGCAAAGGCTCTGCGACCACGCTGAAACACGTGAAAACCAGCTGGGGAGAGTCGTCCAGCTACTAACGCAGCTGATCACGACGATGACCCCAGTTGTAATACGAAACCAATGGGGGTTTTAACATCAGGGCGTCTAAGGCACCCATAGTCCTTTCCCCCAAAAGCGCAATTAAAAAGTGTCCCCATACTAACCCATCCCAAAAAGAGACACTTTAGGTAGAGCTACCTAAACATGCCGTTGAGGCAGTGACAAAAAAAAAGGGACAAGACGGCCTACGCAACCCTACAGGCTCTCACCAGGCATCATGGGGAGAAAGCGACGAAACGTTTCGCCAGACCTTAAGCCCGCTCGTCACGAGGCGGCACCATTGTCGCCACGAGATATACGCGCCGATCGCTGCGCTCAGTCTCCGCCAAAAAGTGGTGGAGGCCGGTCGACTCCAGACCACCCCGCTCAGGTAGAGGGAGCCGCCAGGGCGTACTGTTGCTTCAATCTATGCTCCAGACAGGACGTGGAGCGGCCGCCGATTATCTGCGGCGAGTGGACGGACAGATCCTGCCGGGCCGACTCTCGGAGTGGACAGGAGCGCTCAGATCCGACGCCACCAGGTGTTGCGGCGTGCCACCAAGGCACACTGCTCGAGCATGTACGCAGCGCCTGGCCTCAAACGCCGCCGCACAGCGGTGGTGAGCAAACGGGCTTGTTGGACAACCAACCGGCCCAGTCTACGCCATACGATGCCTAGCGGACGCAGTCGAGCGCAGCCAATGCATCATGGACGTCAGTCCAGGAAGTCCTCGAGGACCGTAACACCATAGAGGAAGACGGGCATATATACATTCGCCTCAAGAATGAAGAGTTCGAGTATCACTGCAATGCCTACTACTACACAGTCAAGCAACTCGAAAAATTTCTCCAAACAGAAGGAAGGCCATTCCTGGTAGAACTTGGAGTCAGGCCATAGACGAACGTCTACGCCTGGGAGATTCCTACCTCAACCCTCAAGGAATTTCAACGGACGCTCTGCAACCCAAAGTACTCACACATCGCCACTCCGAAGGTTGAGACAGGGAAGGACTGGTCACAATTTGTACCCTTTCCAACCACCCTCGCAGATAACTTACACGAGGCCGAGTACCTCAAAGTCTTAAACGCAGACTGTTCGGCAGTCCTTCCCCAGCCTCACCTAGCAACGAGGAAGGGACACCGATCACCATGAAGGAGACAGGAAGTCCCACCACGCCGAGAAACGAACAATCCGATGAACGCATCAACGTTGACTGGGCAGTCAACCTTCAAGTAACAATGAATCAGTTGCTACAAGAGTCTTCGCCCACGCACCGCGCCGCCATGGCGGAGGCACTGCGCTAGATGTCACTCCCGGACAACGGGCGGACTTATGTAGCAATGTTCCTCGCCGCTCGCCCACACCAGGAAGACATTTTGACCGCTATCAGACGTCTCAGCGGGGCGGAAAACCAGCACGAAACCGAGCAGTCCCACAACCAAGCGTGGACCAAGCTACTGGAGCTGTGGAACCGGACCCGGCTCGGTGGAACCAGGATTGAGCCGATCCCCGACTGAAACAACAGCTGAGCCTCAAGTGGAGATCATCCAACAGAAAAAAGTACAAACCTCCAAGAATGAGCGGAAGAAGAAGCCTACTACAATCAGCCAATGCTTCCGATGCCAAGAGTTCTGGCATCAGGCGAAAGAATGCAACCACGTACGGTGTGTCCACTGCGGTGAAAGCCACAGCGTCACGATCTGTATGCGTCCGCGTGAAGCCACACCGACTTGTGCAAAATGTGGCGCTGATCCCGCGGCGTGATACGATGGCTGCGCCATCAAGAGGAAACTACAAGCCACTGCCGACAGAAGGGGCGACGCCAACCAAAACATACCCGGGCAACGGAAGGAGGAAAGCACCAAAGGAAGAGCACCCACGGTCAACCAAGCTGCAGTGGAAAGTGACCACCAAACAAAACAGCGGCGCAACACTGCTGCAGAAACTACCACCGAGAAGATCCGGGTGACCAGTTGGGGCGACTCGAAAGCTAGGAATGGCGTCGGAAATCACCGAGAGTCCTGTCTCCCCATTTTATAACCAAGATTCCCAAAGTGTATGGGAGACAGAAGACGGATCCAGCGAAATGGACAGTAATGATGAGTCGACTGTCGACTCGCCATCAACAGTGGTAACTAGGAGAAAACCTTGCACCAAAACGTCCACTCAGAGACCACCCCATGGCTCATCAAAGGAATGGCCATCGCTAAATATAAATAAAAGGACAACACACCGAAATGTGACAAAATGCAAACAAACGGTTCCAACTGCGATAACCTGTACAGCAAACTGCTACGCAGTACTCACAGTTAACCAACCCGGGAACATTGAGGATGAAATCAACAATACAAAATCAAGCAAAGAACAAAACGTCACAAACCCAGCTCCGCCCAAGGAGACACTCCCACCAATCGTGATACCAACGCCAATGAACTATGCACAGGTGGTAAAGAGACTGGCAAGCATGATGGACAAAACCCCAGTGGTGCGCACACTATTACTACTATTACTATTACTCCGCGATTCACTAAAAGTGTGTGGCGGAGGGTGCATTGCACCTATCCGGGAAGGCAATGGTTTGGAAGGGATATACGGGATATGGCAGGAGGCGCCCATGGGCTATTGTGAGGAACCATCCCAGCATTCGCATGGAGCGATCTGAGGAAACAATGGAAAACCCAGATCAGAATGGCCGGAGTACTTTATCTAAAGCTACTCCTGTCAGATTTTAAGTTTAGTCGCCCGGTAAATCCTTTCTATTCCACTCCCTAATCGCTCGTGGAAAAAACGAGTACAGAAATGAATCGGTTCTGGCCCTGATTTCTTTTATCTTATTTTAGCGGTCATTCCGAGATATAAATGTTGCTGGTAGCAATATTTGTTAACTGTCATTCCGAAATACGCCAGTCAATAATTTTTCAATTAAATTCTGTCGAGAGCAACGCCTTCGGTGCTCCAGGTCTTCCCAACCTAACTCCTTTAACATCTTACTTACGCTCTCCCTTCAACTATATATGCCAGTTACGAATCGGGCAGCTCTTCTTTGGATCATCTCTAATGCCTCCATTAATACCTTTTGATAGGGACCCCATATAGAACAACAATATTTTAAGTGAGGCCGCACTAGTGAATTGTATGCAATCGATTTAACTTCCGGAGTCCATTGTTTTAAATTACGACCTATAAATCGAAGCATACGATTTGCTTTCCCAAATACATTCTCGATATGCTCATTCCACAACAAATTATTACGAATTGTTACCCCTAGGTATTTAGTGGAATTTACCGTTCTAAGAACAGTACCATTAATTGTATATTCAAAGTTAAATGGTGTCACCTTTCTACCTACACGCATGACTTGGCACTTTTTAGCGTTTAACTCCAACTTCCAATCTTTAAACCAAGCAATTATTTTCATAATATCGTCTTGCAACAAAGCGCAGTCGTCCTGGGTTGTGATTTCGCGATAAATAATAGCATCATCGGCAAATAATCTTTTCATCGACCTTATTATGTCGCACAAATCATTAATGTATAT
>JARYHS010013630.1:174066258-174129241 GCA_031002005.1 Vandiemenella viatica
GTGCTTTTCTGCAAACCGTTAACGGAGTGGACTGTGGCTTTCGGCGATTACTTGCCATGTATCGCAATCTTCTACGGCAATAAACTTGCAGTAGACCGTCTACCAATTCATTCATAATTTCAGTAGGCAAGTATTCCTCTCCTGTTTGCTCGCCTCAGGGCGTGGTGTCAGAGATAGCAATTATTCTAGCAAGCAGGCAGCAGACTATCGGCGGTCCAGTAACTGACGGCTGCCCCGATCTGCGAGAAGAGAAGTACTAGATACAGCCACAAGTAAGTTCACTCCCCATTGGCCACACCATCCTGACACACCCGTGGCGCGGATCAACCCCCAAAAGGGTCCACCACATTATATTAAACATGTAAAATAAACAAAAAATAGAGTATGAAGCATGACATTACACCCTTTTGTTTTAATTAGTTCCTATTTCCTCCCAGATATTTTTTTCTTTTGTTATTATATTTTGTGTCTTATAAATCATTATAAATCACAAAACTCTTTGAAAGTCATTACTAAGAGATGAGGTGCTTTTTATCCATTACCTTTTAATAGATTAAGTTAAAACATACAAGTAAAGAAAAAGTGTGAGCCAGGAATTTTATAATTTTTTATCTTTATTAAAGTTTATAAAGTAATACAATTTTCAGATTGTAATTACTTATATTTTTCAAAAAATCATCCACCATGTTGCGTGCAAACTTGCTGCCAATTCTGTTGAAGTAATGCAGTTAATTCATAGAAACCTGAACATACAAATTACAGAAGTCTGCGCTGTTCGAGCGCACAGACGGAAAAATACGCCTGGCGAAGCGATGAGACAAGGCGGTGCGACGCGGCACACCCGACCAGACTCGACTCGACTCGCCTGTGGTGTGCGTTAAATCATTTCTGCGATGCGACGCGGTGCGCCCTAGTGAGCGCTATCTTGTGGTGCACACAATCAAAGCAAGGACACCATCAACAGTTAAATTTTTCCACGAAGATGTGAAGGTAGAGTATGAAGATATAATTTATGACAACCTTGTGAGATGTCTGAGCTTGGGCAAAGTGATAGTGAGTCTAAGCACTGAAGAGTGGAATCCTCTTATTTCTGATATCAAAGGAGATATCTATGAATTTGTTACAAAAATACTGTGCGATGAGTGGAGATGTGAGATGATGTTTGCCATTGATATATTTGAGAAACAAATTGTTTACACATGAAATGTGGAACCATTTAAAATCATCCAAAGAAACATTAGGTCTATTTGCAAGGCAACAGATCCTGTTACCATTGACCATGTGACATCAATTTTTATGGAAATCTTATTAAATTGTGAACATATTTCAGTAAAATATTATACACAGAATACAGAATTTCCCATTAACATTTTCAAAAAAGTTCACTTACATTGGAAATAAAATGCTACGAATAATTGCCGTTTATAAATCAGTAATTTAAAAAATAAAATACTGAAAAATGGTTTATGACCTACTTTAAGATGGTAGTAATTGTAAGAAAATAAACACACTTTGCAGTTTTCCTTCATAAAATTACTTTAAGAAAATGATCTTCCATATGAAATGTGAGACAGACTATAGATTAGTATTTTGGCCTTCTGTGAAACCCCCCCCCCCCCAACGTAGCTTTTTTTCCTTTTTATTCCAGAAGACATTTTGTACTGTTTTCTCTTGTCAGACTATTGTAAATTACAAACAGAGATAATTAACTGAGGGAAATAAATATTCACATGCTGTTGTGAGTTCTATTCCTCATTTTAACTATGAAAAATGTTATGAAAGGAAAGCTACACCGCCTGGCCCGGAACCCTCCCCCCATGTAGCCTAGTGTAGCCTTCCAGCCACCCCCCCCCCCCCTTGAACCGAGCCATGTAGTTTGTGCACGGTCCCTTACTGATGTAGACATGCCAAACTAATGCATATGAAACTAGCTTATTAATGAAACAATTGAGGGGTTAAATTTCTACATCTACACAGTGTGTTGGGAGACAGGCAACAGCATCAAGTGGGGGCCTGCCTTTGTGGGTGAGATACAAGTGCCCTGGACCGTTGTGGTATCCGTGAAGGTCCTGCAGGAATCCTGAAAAGTGGCGGCTATCAGGTTTCTGGTGAAGCTACCACAGGCCTAGCAAGCTAGTAGTGGACTGAGCTTGTCAACGCACAAGCATGCCTTGGAAATGATGGATCTAAGGATAAAAGCAGCACATAGGGAAATGGTTTATGAATTGGAGCTCAAAATATACTAACACTGATTAGGAAAGTGGAATAAATTGAGGATGGAAAAAGTTTGATGTCTGGGGACTGGGAGAGACAAAGTTGTAAGGACAAGGTACATGGAAACCGAGGAGAGGATTTTTATTGTACTGGAATGGAAATGAGGATTTTTGTTTGTTTTTACTTATGGCTTTACGCCTTTTCAACGCCGAGGTCATTAGAGGCAGGATGGGACTGGGGACAAGGAACGGGAAGGAATTCAGCCATGGCCTTTTTGAAGGAAGCATCCTGGCATTCACCTGGAATGATTTGTGGAAACCATGGAAAACCCAAATCTGGATGCCCGGACAGGGATTCGAACCGCCGTCCTCCCGAATGCGAGACCAGAACGCTAACCGCTCACACACTGCGCTCGGTCGGAAATGAGGAAGGGAGGAGAAATGAAGCAGAGGTAGTTGTGAGACAAGGACCAAAAGAGGAAGTAGTGAAAGGTTGATGAATATTAAGACTAGAGATAAAAGGAGTTTGAAGAAGTGCTATAGAGACATTGAATGATAAAAATGTTATATAATTATGGAAGACCTATGTGAACAAAGGCTTTCCTGGTGTGTCGCTGAAGTATAATCTTCATGGGTTCTCCGCTGGATGGTGTTGAAGAAAGATTAGCTTTCGGCAGCAAGCTCTGCCACCATCATCAGGTCTGGTGTTACGGCTGTGACAACCAGAGCTGCACTGGCATTGAAATCTGTAGTGGACTGCACGATATTTAGTGAAGAACTAAAGAAGAGTGTGGCAGATATAAATATAATACCACCAGAGATATTAGATAGTAATTGGTAATGAAACTAAGGACATTGACAGGCAAGAGAAAACAGGGAAAAAAACAGGATAGGAAAATAAAGATATGAAAACTGAAAGAGGGGATTAATTATAAGAAACAATATTCCCACAGCAAATTGGAAGAGAAGTGGGAAGATTATAAATGGACACTGTTTGTAGTGGCAGAAATGTGTGGAAGAACTAATAATATAAATAGATGAAAACACACTGCTTGATGGAATGATAGAGTAAAAGAAGCAGTGGAGTTCAAAAACAGGGCCTTTAGACAATGGTTCCATGAGAGGACAATAAGAGATACATATATATACAGAGAAAGGAGGTGGCCCAAAAATGGTAGCAGAGGAAAGGAGGAAGTAGCTGGAGAAATGGACTGACATAATGGAAGAAGATAGCAAAGGTAATAAGAAAAAACTATAGGAATGTTAAAAAAGGAAGGATATGAGTAAAAACATTAATTTTCTGGATGATAATGGGAAGGATGTGGAAGGAATATTCTGAGGCTCTGCTAAAACCAGATTGGGCATAGGATGAGGCAATACTGCAGGAAAAAGTAGGACAACCATGTAGGAGGCAGAAAAAGTTCTAACCTGGAAGCAGCTCTGGTGAATGAAGGATGGAAAGGCACCAGGAATTGATGAAGTGAATGAGGAAGAGCAGCAGCAGCAGTAGTAGGAAAGCAATAGTTATGTCTTATGATGAGAAAAATATGGAAGGAGGGGAAAATTCCAGAAGACTGGATGAAAGGAACAATCTTATCTACCTCCATTTTTTTTTTTTTTTTTTTTTTTTTTTTTTTACTTATGGCTTAAGCCTTGTCGACGTCGAGGTCATTAGAGGTGGGATGGGATTGGGGACAAGGAACGGGAAGGAATTAGGCCATGACCTTTTGAAGGAAGCATCCTGGCATTCGCCTGGAGTGATTTGGGGAAACCCAAATCTAGATGCCCGAATCCGAGGCCAGAGCGTATCTCAAAAAAAAAAAAAAAAAAAAAAAAATAAAGGAAGCAGAAAGAAGTTTAAGAACTATATAGGAATCACTATGCAAAAGTGAATAAGAAGATCCCTGAGATAGCGAATAACAGGTTGAAAAAGAGGTAAGGAAAGAGCAGTATGGTTTCAGACCAGGGAGATCAACAGTAGACAAGATATTTGCAATTAGACATGTGCAGGAAAAATGCAGAGTATGGAAAGGCTCTGCTGTTGGTATTCCTTGAAATTGGGAAAGTGTATGATTTCATAGACAAGAGTAAGGGAAGACCATGGAAAACAGAGGAGTCTCAAAAGAAATTATTCCATACGGAAATGTGAGCTATGTGAAAAGAAAAGATTGGCTGAAGTAAAGAAATCTGCTGAAACGAGGAAGTGCCCTCTCATCACTAATTTTCAATATAATCATGGATGATACAATCAGGGCCGGATTAAGACAGCGTGAGGCCCGCAGCAAATGTGAAGATTTTTGCCGTCCGGGAGAAAATTGTAGAGCTTAAAGAAAAAGGTCGCCGGCTAGCCTAAGTGTGGGGGCCCCCCTAGGAGGCGCGAGGCCCGTAGAATTTGCTACCTCCTGCTACGTGGTTAATCCGGTACTGGATACAATGCAGAAGGTGACAGTTGGGAAGGGGGAAACATAACAGTATTATGGACGATCTGAAGGAGTGGTTTAGAGGAAGTTCAGAAGCAGCTGGATGCATGGTCAGACAGTGTGGTTGAATATGATGTAAAATTTAATACGAAGAAAAGTGACAAAAACTGGATAACCACAGAAATTGAGATGGCAGGAAAAGAGCTGTAGAAGGTGAATATTTTCAAATACCTGGGAAGTGTTGTAGAGAAAAGGGGAGAAACTATGGTGAAATAAGTGAAAGAGAGGCAGGTAAAGATACTTTTAAGAAGCATCAGAAACTTGATACAGATCAGCGATGTGTCACAGAAAATTAAGGATGTAATCTATCTCACAAAAAATGTTCCTATCCTAATCTACGGTGCTGGACCTGGACACTGAAATTGTGAGATATTAGTGGGATGGAAGAAAGTGAAATAAAATTTCGAAGTCAGAACAGGTATTACAAGAATGGACAGTACAAGGAAAGAACCAATTAGAGAAAGACACAGTAAAAGAGGAATCCCTACATAAAATGAAAGAGAAGGCCAGACTAAGATATTATGAGCATGCTAAAAGAATGGAGGAGCATAGAATGCCAAGGAAAATTCATGAACACAACCCAGAGGAAGACGAAGGGGTAGATGGCTGAGAGGTGTGTGTGAAGTAGAGCGGAGAGGACTAGACCAAGATGGTGATGAAGCAGTGGTGGGAAGAAAGAAGAAAATGGAGAGGCTCATGCACAAAGCAGACCCAACTAGTAGCTGGAAACTGTTGATGATGATGTACACAGTGAAACTCACAGAAAACAGTGACTCACAGAGGGTGCTTTGCACTAAAACTCTGTTCTGTGTATTCCAATCCAGAATGGCATGAATAAAGACTAATTAATTTAAATATCTCTACACCATCTTAATTCCCTGATCTTATCTATTCTGTCTTTGTATGCCAAGTATGTTGTAAGAAGAAGAATTTCACTGTGACAATGGATCACAGAACTTGTTTGTATTTTACTACATAAATTTATGTGTTTTCTGCATCATATATCAGAGAACCCCAGTCCAATCTCCCCATCGGTACTGTGACACTTAGCTTAAAATGGCAGGTAGTTACGAAAAATGCAGATCTCTTTTGCATATTATTGATTCTATTAGTCAATTCCTTGTGATTTGGACACTATATAGCATAATAATATTCCAGATGAGAATGTACAGGAGTTGTATACACAGTCTTCTTCAGGGATATGTTACAATTCAACAAAATTCATTCTACCAATCCAGTGGCAGATCCAGGATTTTGGTTCGGGGAGGGGGGGAGGTCTGGAGCGGATTTTGGTTTGGAGGGGGCTTGAGCGGATATCGTTTGTGAGGGGGGCTTGAGTCAAGTAAAGGTAGGCTTTATAGTCATGCCGCCCTTAAAAGATTAGAAGTTGGGGAGGGGGGTGGTTTGAGCCCCCCACCCTGGATTTGCCACTGTACCAATCAGTATCTAGCATTATCTTATCCAACAACTGATTTTATGTTCAGATCCTATTTCATTTTAGTTTGTACGGTTATCCCTAAATATGTTATGTTCAGATATCATTTTATGTTGTGATCTACATTTTTAAGTGGTACACCCTTCTCTAGACTTGAACAGATTACTTTGGCATTTAAAAAATAAAATTATTATGAACTTTGCATTTAATTTTAATTCGATTTAAACTGCCGTTTATCACACCATGTTGAAATAGTCTACATTATGTTGAATATCTAAACAATCGGCATAACCCATTAACGTACAAAACTGCTATTAATGCCATTTCCAAGATCATTTATTTATTTGTATATGGCACAATTGTGTTTAATTTTAATTACTTTCAAATTGCTCTTTATACAGCTTCCGAGATCACTGATGGAACCTGTAATCCAAATGTTCCTAAGAACAGTTTTAATGAGTATTATTAATTCAGTGATTTAATTACCATTACATATACCGCAAATATAAACAAAAAGAGTGGTCTGGTGGCTAAGTGGTTACGGTGCATGACTGGGGATCAAATAGTCACCAGTCAAATCCCTGTCTCGCTGGGGGTTTTCATAAGTCCTTACCCCTACCTTCAACTCTGGCACAACTTGTTGCGGAATGTGAAGAATGCTAGAACACGTGTTAAACTGTAGGCCCCCTGTATCCGGTAGAAAGTGCAACCAATAGAAACCCTGTCACAAGGTCATTTTGACTACATGGAATTATTATTATTCTTGTAAACAAAAAGTTCTATAGAATTAGCTACACAGTATATCGTGATATATACTATGTCCAGATAGGAAAGGCGGGTCAAGGCCACTCTGCTCTATCCCCACTCTGCTGCCCTACAGGCGTGGGGGAAACAGGTGCCGCACATGCGCAAACATTTTCATAAAGTAGGAGGTACGATATGTTACGTCTAATTTGATGGTTTCTTCAGTAAAATCGAGCATTTTAACTATCTGTCGTGACGGAAATGAGTGAATCGTATGTCATAGGAATTGCGTATTTACCAACTACAATTTCATATGTTGATAAAGATAAAAGTCACGCAAGACATTTCGAGGATTAAATTCAGTTTTTAGATGTGTTTCCCAGTGGCAGTTAATTCTGAAAACACGTTGTTTAAATACTCGCTGCACTATTCGTAACGATACCTCACACACCTATGCCGTCATTTTTGCGCTTCCCTAAAAAGAATATTAGCTTTCTCTTCAGAGTTTCTAGCGTCTTAAAAAAATTATACAAATCAAAAATTATTGTTTTTGACTGTCGCCTAACATAACACCTATCTGATGCCATTTCAATTACAGCGTTTTATAACAGTGTATCAGAATAAACACGACAATACTGCGACAAATGACAATGCCTGTAGGCAGCGCTCTGCTCAGAGGGGAAGGCATCTGAAGGGGGCGGTGAGGTGAGGTGCGAGGGGCATATGACCTTGACACGCCAGATGAGAGCGAACATAGTATAGCCACTATATTAACATATTTTTATTAGTAATGATGCAATAAGGGTGTATCCAGAGCAATTGTCCCTTTGGTCTGAAATTTGGTACACACATTGTCAAGGAAAATTGCTTATTAAAGCAAAAAGAAAATTATCTTAGACATAATGGGACACAAAAATTACAATATGCAATAGTGTCTGTGGCAATTTCAAAACACATCTTTCATGGCAATGATAAAGTCAAGTGAGCTTAAGTTATCAATGGAAACAATTCCTTGTGCCTTACGCCATAGCAAAGTGTGAGTGATTTCATTCTGCTCCAGGCCGCGTTTCAACCCAACTGCCAGTATATTGCCATCTAAAAATCAAGGAAAACTAAATTCTTGGTGCCTTATGACGTTAACAATGTTTGTGATTTTTAATTCTGGTCCAGGCTACATGCCAACCTAATTACTATGTGTGATATTGATACAGAAAACCCTTTTATTTTACTCAAGAATGGAGGATAAGAAACACTTCCAGTAAAAAACAGCTAATAAAGTGTATGCAACTACCCACATTATGAGCTATTTTATTTACTCAGCGTGTATTTTGTGGTTTTGATATGTAGTTTCTTAAATTATATTGCCTAAGGAATACGTGTAAAAAATTTCAGCCCAAATGAACAATTTCTTATTCGTATGTTACTGTTGGACCATAGCCTTTTATTTTCCAAGAACTTCAACCTACAAATATTCTATGAAAAATCTTGCTTTGAATATGTTAACTATACTGGGCATGGTTCCATGTCAATATGTTGGAACCTACAAATATTGTCCTATCGGTATGAAATTTGGTACACAAGTTCCTTAGGCGATAATTTTTTATTTAAAGTGTATAACGTAAGCTTCAAATATGTAAAAATGAAGAAAAATCACTAGAAATGTGGGTAGCTGCATACATGTTATTACGCAAGAAATACACATTAAAAGCTGTTGACATTAATTCCAAGTGTTTTTAAGTCTTCATTATTAAATAAAAACTGCTTTCCACATGCAAATTGCAGATACATAATAAGTAGAAAATCATGTAACATTTACAATTTCTCTGTGCGGGCTGACATATTGTTTTTCTGTGCTAAGATATATTGCATGGCAGCCTACCTTACAGTGAAAAACATGGCATCTATCGTAACGAATGTTTGATACAGACCATTTAAGTTGGTTTAATTTTTTGCTAATAGCAGTTGTGGTTTGGTTGAAATGAAACCTGGACCAAGAATTACGAGTAAGAAACACACAGAATAAATATCGACATGTAATAACGTGTATTTCTAGCGGCGTAATAACATGTGTGCATCTACCCATATTTGAAGTGGTTTTACTTTATTTCCACACATTCCAAGCTTACATTATACACTTTTAATCAAATATTATCGCCTAAGGAATGTGTGTACCAAATTTTAGACCGATAGGATAATTTTTGTTTGTACCCTGGGGATACCTACCATTTTGTTTACTTAGCAAGGTCCCTACACATTTACTTGTACATTATGTAAATTTTTACTTTAAATTCTTTCAGTGATTGAAGTATATTGTTTAGCAACCCCACTGATAATTTATTCCAATCTTTTGTCCTTCAATGACCAACAGTCCAGATCCTTTATCATATCAGTTATGGAAAGTGCTCTAGAGCAATTTCCACACACATAAATGTATATCCCAGTAAAGAGTTTGAATCATATAAATTTTTCTAATAAATTTGCAGCTAAAATGGTCTCAGTTCACTGTTCTAAGCTCAAGCTCTCATTCATCACTACATCTAATGATACCGCAAACACTTTCTGTCACTACCATTGTCAGTAGGAGGGTTATTTCAACCTAAACTGTTTAATTTTTTCACAGCTGTTATGGTTAGGTTGAAATGCAGCCTGGACCTGGAGAAATTTTTTATAAAAGCCATTGAAATAGTATTTGCAACCTTTTGATTCTACATGAAAGGCTGTATCTCTCTCTAAGCCGGGGAAAATATTTTTCTGGTGTAAATTTGTGATCTTTTTGCAACGGACAGAAGTTGAATTGTCAATAACTCATTGTAATGAATAAATTAACAAACAATTGTATTAATTAATTAATTTTTTTAATGTTGTAGTGTTGGTGGCATATCGATATCAGATCTAAAATTAAATCTAAAATTCTGTAGCTCTCATGAAGTCTATCAATCTAAAGGAATGACAATGGTGTGATAGCACCAGTGTAACAAGGATGAAATGTAGAATAATAAGATCAAGACCATCTAATGCTGATGTTAACTAACTGTGAAAAAGTTAGATTAATTCATACAACTGCAAATGAGATCAGGGAAGAAGTAGATAGTGTGCAAATGTTTGAGGAAACAAGAAATGTGAACAACAGTGGAAGATAATCAGAAAAATTAGAATCTTAGCACTTGCACTGAGGAAATTAGGAGGATGGGTAAAATATGAACAATGCATTAAGAAAATTGCTGAGATAAGAGAGTAAATATTGAAGAAATGATGGGGACAGTGTTGCAATGGATCAGCCTAAATCTTTGATAGAATGACCAATAATTGATATATGCATAACTAGGCTAGATTTCACATCAGTTATCTTAATGCAGGAGTACTGAACGGATATCACTCTTTAGGTTGTGCACTAAGGTTTTTTATTTTTTTTACTTATGGTTTTACGCCTCATCAACATCAAGGCCATTAGAGACAGGAAAGGAAGAGGAGGTGGGGACAAGGAGCTGGAAGGAATTCAGCCATGGCCTTTTGAAGGAAGCATCCCATCATTCGCCTGGAGTGATTTGGGGAAACCATAGAAAACCCAAATCTGGATGCCTGGAAGGGGATTTGAACTTGCACTAAGCAAGCCAAAGAAAGGGTTACAGTGTACTAAACAATATATTAGTGAAATCATAATGTGTCTTTTGAGGTTTATTAATTTATGAACTTTTCAATGATGTTGGAGCCAAGTTAAAACTTTTATTGATTCATTTTGTCAAATGAAATATTATAAAAGAGGCTTCGGTTCAATGCAGATTATAACAATTTGCAGTTGAAAGATGGGTAAGTTAGGGATGAGTAAGATAACAACAGGAAGGAACTGAAAGAAGAATCAACTAATTAGAAACACAGATAGATGGAAAAAGAACCAGAAGTGTGGCCCAAAAAATTAGTGATCTGTTTAGGTTCTTTCAGATTTTTATTCAGTGTCATATATGTTGTCCAACTAAATGAGGATTATGGTTGTTAAGAAATTTATTTACCTTGAAATTTGTTATGATTCAGAGCATAGAATGATAGAAAACATTTGGGTACAGGAGAGCATGATGAAATGTTCCTAGATCCTTGGGCAAACCTCTATTGGAGTATTGCATCCCTTTCTATAATTGGTGTGCAAGGTAACAGGAGGAAGTACAAAGGATATAATAAATTTGGAACAGTCAATATCACCATATTAGCTGACCACTTTATATAATTGTTGGCAAAAGTATTGAAAGGACAGGGGACAGAGACTAATGAGCAATCACTAACAATTTGCAGAGAATTGTTTTTGACTTTAAATAAAGATCTAAGTCAGGGAATTGATTATTTTATTGTGAAATTATTGTAACTGAATTTCCATAAATTAAACATGTTAATAAATAAAGTAACACATAATAGCTGATGCTACATCAAAGTTAACCATCATGTGTCATTGTACAGTTTAGGTTTTGCAGCAAAATGATAATAGTAAAATACTAGGAAGTGTGTTAGACCACATTTCATATTGTAAAATCTGAAATATATTCCCCATGTGATGATAATTGTACTAATTCCAGTGTATTTACATAACAAAGCTTTTTTTCATCACACTGAACTTAAGCCAAAGCAGTAGGCCTAAGCCTAATAAAATGAGCTTTAAATGTCTTTTTCAAATATCAGTGACAAACTTCTTGAAAAGTAAATCAGACCATGTAATTCTTTTTTCGTTTTCTAACATTTGGTATACAGTACATCTGCATGACAAACAAAAACAGATTAAATTTTATGTAAAAAAGTAACTCAAAAACTAATTTATTTTTAAAAGGAATACTTGAAATAAACATAACAATGTAACTGAAATAATAAGAGAAGCATTTGAATGTTGCGAACTAAAATTCATAGGCGAAGAATACGTAATTTGGGTCCCGACGTTAAGTATAGAAACAAAATCCTGCAGATATTGTCTAGCTAGAAATCAGTCAACATCATAAAAACTGCGAAAAAATATGAAAATGAATTTAAACACATTTCCACTTCAATCATATTCCGCCATATTGTCAGAGTTAACTTGAAAACGACGAGCCGCTGGATAATTGGAGATGATCGATAGATGGCGGGTTTCCCGCGCGTCAGCTTCTCTTCTATTGGCCAAATGAATATCACGTGACTATGTTCATACTTTTACCAGTAGATTCGTTTGGCGGGTACGCTTCACGTAGGTAGGAAGCTGCAAAGCATATACGTTGTGCAATGGTAAGTATGGAAAGTGTGTAGTTCATAATAAACTGTAGCTATTAATACGAAAGACCATTTACTCCATAAAATTTTACTTTAGTTGTGTTTTTTAGATTTTTAAGTGTTTGACCGGAAAACATTTAATTATTTGTATAGGCTGGTGGTAAGGCGGGTAAAGATTCCGGCAAAGCCAAAGCAAAGGCTGTTTCGCGTTCAGCAAGAGCTGGCCTTCAGGTAATCAAGAGTTTTTATTTTGTGCATTGTTTTAGTACTGCTTAAAGTTTTGTACGTGTTAATTCGTTTGTTAAAAGATTTATTTTATAGAGCAGAAAAATCAATGTTTTGTTAGTTGTCTGCCCACGATCTCATGCTTGCCTACGACCAATGTTTTCCTTGCAGTTCCCTGTGGGGAGAATACATAGACATCTGAAGAATAGAACAACGAGCCATGGGCGTGTAGGAGCTACAGCAGCTGTGTATAGTGCAGCGATTTTGGAATATTTGACTGCTGAGGTAGGTAATAACAAAATGGCTGCAGCAATTTTTGCGGACCTGTTATGTAGCGAGTGTTAAATATCCCTAGGTATTAGAGATTGTGATTTTTTACTGTTATTAAATACTAACTCATGTTGATACGTTTTAATAATCAACGAAATGATGACAATGTTTTGAGGGAAAGATGTAAGGTTTTCAAAGTTGAAATTGTTGGGGTGCCTTCAAATTTTGGCGCGACTTCATGTCGTGTGCATTAATTTGGTGTCGTAAATGTATGATGGTTTTATAGGTTTTGGAGTTGGCTGGCAATGCATCTAAAGATTTGAAAGTAAAACGTATCACGCCTCGCCATTTGCAGTTGGCCATTAGAGGAGACGAAGAATTGGACAGTCTAATCAAAGCTACTATAGCTGGTGGTGGTAAGTAACCAAACTTTTTTGCTTGAGGAATTGAAGAGTTAGATCAAATTTTCAATATTTCTTCGTTTCATCACATATAGGCTAACAATTGTAGTTTTACTTGGTTGTTAGGAAATATAGTAGGCATTAATATTTCAATATAGGAAATAGTATGTTCTTGTTTATATTGAATCAGTTGTCTTAATACCTAATTTCAATTATAGTTTCAAAACATTTTTAAAATACAAAGTTGACCTGATGCCTTCATTAGGACAGCAATATTGGCATGGGTTTCCTTGAGACTTAAATCACTTTTGTCACCATGTTTTGTAGTTACAATCAATGGTGTCAAATAACCTGGTTTCAGGGCTTTTCAAATCTATATATTTTGAAACTTTTTCTGCTACAAATTTAAATGTTTAAGTAAATCCTGTTAGCTGTGCATTGAATGTCAAAAACATGGGTTTAGGTTTCAGCCACATGCTTTATCAGTTCCTCCACAATTAGAACCACCACAGAAAGAATTATTTTGTAACGAAAATTTGGCTATTTCCACATTTATAGTGGCTGTGTAATCTGACTGTACACCAGTGTAATTCTGAATGCCAGTAGGTAGCATAATCATCACGTAAGCCGTGAGAGAGTCATTTGTGTTATATTTTTAATGTAGCGTGATCCATCAGTTTGCAGGTAGTTTGAACGAGTAATGGGCTATTCATAAAATCCTAGGGCTCTAGTGCAATCACTGGGACTCATCAAGGTATTGTAGCATCAGAAAACTGTTGCACCTATTTGATGATACTATTTAATGTATGTTCTTAGAGCTATAAAATATATAGATACCTGAAAAACTTCACTCAAAAAGTACTATAGCGCGAGTGACTGTGAGTAGCATTATAGTGAAATATACTCTTTAAACAATATTAGGTAGCTGTAAAATAAGAATGGAGAAAGAAGGACTTGTGGTATTAGCTTCAAATTTACCACATACGTTCTTGTGGTCATACCGTTTAAGAAAAAGTGTACATGGAAGCGAAATCACACTTACCTTAGACGTGAAAGAACATAAAAGTTACGAATTAACACTTCAGAAAAACCGCCATTGCACTACATATTGGCACGCCAAAGATGATGTTATTGTAAAAACTCTGGCTTTACATCATCACAACAACTATGAAATCTCCCATTAATTTTTCTGACACAATATAAATGTTTCAGTGCAGTGTGTAGTAGGGCAGATGTAAGGATATTTCCATGTGAATTGCGATTTTATTTGCTACCAATAAAAAGCAGACATCACGCCGAGAAATATATTTTTTTCTTTTGCGTGAACCTTCCATAAACAAAAGCAACAGAACCAATTTCTTTTGGCACTATTTAGCGGTGAGCAGTAAAATTCGTTTGAAATGGCCGCTTGCGATTGGTCGCGATGTGCGGCGATCAGTAGCATATAATTTATGTATGAATCTGCGTATTACAATACGTTTACTTACTGAGTAATAAAATTGCCTTTGAAACGCATTCAATGACAAAAGGTCGTAGGAGCTTTTCTTGATTCTATTAATCCGACATCGACTGATTTATTTTATTCAGTTTTTCAGAATTTGCTCGTGCGGCTGAAATTGTTATTACAATCGTGCGTACGGAAATATATAACATTTATAAAATATGACAACCTTTCGCGTTTAGGTTGTAATGCAGTCTGGACCACAGTAATAATGATAAATACTATATGATAATTGGAAATCCGCAATATCGTGTGTTTACGTTTCACTATGGTCCAGGCTGCATTACAACTAAACACATATTTGTAAAATATAATTTCATCAATAGTCGTTCGAGTTTATGTTGTAATGCTGCCTGGGCCGTAGTAGTACCGATACACGACATGGAAATTTGGTGTTCGAAATATAGTATCTGATGATTGTTTCACTGTGGTCCAGGCTGCATTAAAACCTAAACAGCTAATGAATTCATGCTGTCCATGGTTCTTTTCAACCTGAAGGCCATGCACTTGGGTTGAAATGCAGCCTGGGCCACATTGAGTAGATGGTAAAATGTGGACGCTGCATTACAATCGTCATAACGCCATAGCAGTATATTCAAATTGTATTTATCATAGTTGCTAGTGATTCTAGTCTTTCCTCCAGAGTGCGCACATTATCTTTGGCGCCACAATATGAACTGATATGGAGAATTTCTGTAACGTTAATTCGTAACTTTTATGCTGCTTCACGTCTAAGGTAGTACACCTTTTCTTAAAAGGTATGACCACAGAAACGTATGTGGTAAATTTGAAGCGAATACCACAAGTCCTTCTTTCTCCTTTCTTATTTTACAGCTACCCAATATTATTTGGGAATATGTTGCTATCAAACGAATAAGGAAAAAATTACATACTGAAAAAAACCTACTTTGTCCTGCAAGTGAACGTTAGTTGCCTGATTTACGTTAACACATGTGACTCCCAACGAAAATAGGCATTACATTGTCAAGAAACATTCAGCATGTTATGTCGGAGATGTTAATATTCTACGTTATTTATCAAAGTAGGTTGCGACAATATTAACGTAGCTTATGTTCAGGTTGAAAGTGTGGCATTTTTCTTGTTTCAGCATTAGGTCAAAGGAATTTAGTTTTTATTGTTGACATGCAACCTATACTAAAATGGCATCTGGTTCTTGTTGTTAAAGCATAATTTGCTAGAAATTTGGATTTATTAAATGTTTAATTTATTATTTTCAAGCAGAATCGTCAGTGCCACTTGTGGATAGGTTGGAATGTAGCCTTGGCCAAATTGGACATGGATGATTCCTTTTGTAGCTTAATGAACTTGAAATTTTATTTTTATAATAAAGTTAAGTTGGTTTGGTTTTTTGACGTTGGTCATTGATGCATTTTGTTGCACGTAATATCGCTGGAAGTAGCATATGACAACAAATGGCGTCCTTTCATTGCTTAGTGTATAATGTTTCAGCAATTTTTCTATTATTTTACATGAAGTTGGTGCATTGATGGGTGTGATAGAAACATATTACTAAATAATATATTCGAAGGAACCTTATCTTTACACATCACTATATGCCTTCTCCCAGTCACTCGCCACCTTACGTTACAGCACGTTTTGGGTGGAGTTTGAGAGAATGGATATATTTTACAGCTCTAAGAGCAATATACATTAAATATCACCCAACGAACATGTGCAACAGTTTTCAGACCAAAGTTACAATTCTTTGAGTTCTAGTGATCATGCTATCACTAATACAGGGCGTTCGCCGGAAAACACTACCCTCCCAGTCTGTTGCCGTCGGCAACTTGCTCGGACAGTGGAGCCAGCAACTCCCACCACACGGCACCGTGAATCACCGCACTGTTTAACACCTCCGCTGCCCCAACAGTGCAGTGACGCAGTATAATGGGACCCTGACATTGTTAAGAACGGTTTCTTTGCATTGTAGCTAGTTTGTGACTTCAGTCTCTTATAAATCAGTGTTGTGAATAAACGTTTCTTTGCGGTTTGGCTGATTTGGGGTTTCATACTCTTACTAATCTGTACCGTGTTTGAGTGTGAGTAAAATTATGGTACGTTACAGTTTGCAATAAAGAATATTTCTCTACGATACATATGTGAAGAAGAAGTCGTTTAAAAAGTGTCGCAGTATATTTCGACCCGAATTTCCTGGCGCTTTACTGCCAGCTATATCAACAATTCTGCGTCTGGTTAAAAAAGTAAGAGAAACGTGTTCATTTTTTAACAAAAAGAGACTGTCGGTCAACCGTATTCTCACAGAGGAGAAAATTGACGGTATCGCTTTTCGACTAGAACAGTGACCCAAAAAATCATTAAGTCAGTTAGGGCAGCGTGTGTCTCGAAATATGTTCAGAAGATGTGAAATGTGCATTACACAAGAGGGTCAACACTTCCAGCATCTTTTATAAGGTAAGCTAATAAATTACGTCACATTTAAATGCTTAGCACATACAAGTTTATGAAGCGTAATTATTATGAAATAGTCCGCGGCCGACGGTCGAACAATGCCGGAAGCTGACCGACCGCTCGCTCGCCGGGAGCAGTTTCTTCCTTGTAGCGCTAACAGTGGGTTGCTTTTCCCGGCGAACGCCCTGTACTAGCATCGTTGATGACTACTGAAATTGAGGAACGATAAGTCATGCTAGTTTTTTATATAATAAAAAAAGATTTTCACTTTAAATGTTGTGCAATGAGTTTTACAAAATATTTTTTCACCTAAAATGTTTTACAATAAAGTAAAATAAATGTATTTAAACATTAAATGTACCAGTTTCTCCTATGAAATTTATTGAGTGGATGATAAATGTTCAGTCAATAAAATATTGGCACTGATTTTACAGCCATTAGCGGTGCATAGAACTGCACTCTGGTGAATAATGCCAAAAAATGGTTATTGCCACTTTCATTTATAAGCATTTAACCCAAAATATATATAGAAAAGTTTCTCAGTTTGTCTCCTTTATATTTCTACCAAAATAAACTCAATTCCCTGTCATTTATAAATTCATTTTAAATGTGGGCAATTCTGTAATTTACTAGGCTACAAAAAGCAATGTTGCCACCTTAGCGATTTTGTCGCTAGATTTAGTGACTTTTGAGGTTCGATAGCGATATTCTTAAATATGTTCTTGCTAAAAAAATATTTGGTGGAAGCTCAGATGTAATGTATTACTGATACGAAGTCGGTAATGAATGTGAAAATGCACAGAAAGAAATGCAATGGGGTAATTAAGAATGTTTTAGCTCCTCATTTCAAACAGATTGTCTTGGATGACATTGGTTCTCAAAAGTATAGTGCACTTTTAAATGAATCTACTGATGTCAGTGTACCAAAATTATTGGGCATGGTCATTAGATATTTTAGCCGCAGGCAAAATACAGTTATATCTGCATTTCTAACATTGGAACCATTAAAGCGCGCTGATGCTCGTGGAATTTGTACTGCCTTAGTAATCTGTTTACAATCCCATGGTTTTTATATTGAAGAACATGATTGTAATTGGGGTAGATAATGCTTCTTCCATGACGGATAAATAATGGCGTACATAATATATTGAAAATGGAATAAGTCTTATCCAATTTAATTCTTGTTGGATGTTTGCCATTCTCTGTAGTTAGTAGTGTCACATGTTTATTAACAAACGTTATCGCCAAATATAAAATTTCTCATCAGAGAAAACTATAAATGGTTCTCGTTTTCACCTAAACGTTATGATGAATACAGATAAATATTTGAGGCATTAAAATGCTGCGAAAAAACGTTGAAAATATTGAAGTTTTGTGACACTCGT
Organism: Vandiemenella viatica; assembly: GCA_031002005.1. Taxonomy (NCBI): domain Eukaryota; kingdom Metazoa; phylum Arthropoda; class Insecta; order Orthoptera; family Morabidae; genus Vandiemenella; species Vandiemenella viatica. Next base: position 174,084,566 of record JARYHS010013630.1, read on the forward strand.
TGGCTGTCGATTGAAGAAACATTGACCAGGATTTTGTCACAATGGGAACAATTAAAACTGCATTTTCTAATGAATAGAGTTAATTGCTATACCACAGATTTACCTCTTCCTATGTGCACCAATGGGAGTATCGCCTTTATATGTGCTTTTTAATGAGCTTTCTTGAATGATGTACAAATTGGAGTGAAGAGCTTTGAAAGTGAAGATTCAGATCCTTTTGCCTTGCTGAACACCTTGATGACGTTTCGCTCTATTTGTAATAGGGTCCTAATGCCTTCAGCTGCAACTGACCATTAAAATAGAATACCACTTGAATCCCGTACCATATTTAGGATATCTTTTTGAATCTCAAGTTGCAAAAGACCTCACCACCCACTGATGTCATAAGAAGAATCAGAAAATGTTGATTGACTATCAAATCTGCAAAAGAGATTCAGAAAATACTTCCTTCCACCTGCATTATTTTGATCTTGAGTGTGAAAATACTTTTTATACTTTTTGCCAGGTCAAAGACAACAAAATAGTAGATCTTGCCTCAGAACTCTGATTTGATGACGAAAAAATTGACAAACTCCTTCAGCAATGGCATGGTATTAATTAAGTTCAATGGAACGCTACAAGAAATGTCATTGAATACAAAAATGCTGCTGGAATGAACACTTTTCTGTAGTTACCTGATTAAGCCATATATGCTTCATCATTTCCTCACTTGGATGTCGCAGTAGAAAGGATTTTCAGTACAATGAAATTGAGAAATAGGATGGCTGTAAATACTCTTAATAGCATTCTTTTTATAAGGAATCGGTTAAAAATTAGGGAGGACGCGGGTTCGAATCCCCGTCCAGGCATCCAGATTTAGGTTTTCCTGGGTTTCCCCAAATCACTCCAGGGATGCTTCCTTCAAAAAGGCCATGGCCGAATTCTTTTCTGTTCCTTGTCCCCAGTTCCATCACGCCTCTAATGACCTTAGCTGTCGACGAGGCGTAAAGCAATAACTAAAAAAAAAGTTAAAAATTGCAGCAAAAAAAAACTGCCACAGTTACGAGCTTCCGGCTGATTAAGTGTGTTGAAATCTCCCAACAGTAGACAATTTTGAGGAATTTGCCGTGAAATATCATAATCAACTGGTGATCCCAGGGGCAGATGAATGGAACAAGGTCAACTATATCGGCCCATACATTTTCACTGCTACTGCTTGTAAGGGAGAGGTGAGAGCAACAGGTTCGGACAGACACAGCCATTCCCCCCTTCGCTCGATACAGTATATGTCGTATCCCTTTTTTTTTTAAGTAATTTTTATCACAATGCTAATTTCAGTACCAAGTGAATATGGCAGCACTCGTAAATAAAAGCTAGTGAATTTCGTTGTTTATCTGTTAAAAGTTACTCGCCAAATTTTCAGCCATTTTGGACGTGCAGTTATGTAACAGTCGTTTGAGTGAGTTGATGTGAGTGTTTTTGTGAAAATGGACAAAATCGAATATCGAGCTGTCATTAAATATTTGTTTTTGAAATGCAATATGCCTATGCAAATCAAAGATGAGTTGGGTTCTGTGTATGGGGACTGCACCATCACTTACCATAGTGAAATTTTGGGCAGCTGAATTTAAACATGGTCGTAAGAGCTTGGGAGACGAATGTTCGGGACATCAAAAAACTGCAACTACCGACGAAAACTTCGCCAAAGTTCGCCAAGTGGTGCTAGATGACTGCCAAATTAAAGTGAGAGAGATAGCAGAGGTTATGAACATTTCATAAGATCGTATTTGTTACGTATTAAAGCAACATTTAAGTATGAGAAAGCTGTCCGCGCGTTGGGTGCCACGGTTTCCATACGTTAGACCAAAAACGTGTCTTGAATGAACATTTCCAACGCTCTGTTGGCGCAGTTTAGGCGCAATAAATCCGAGTTTTGGCGCCGATTAATTACTGTAGATGAAACTTGGATACACCATTATACGCCCGAAACAAAAATACACTCCAAACAGTAACTGCAAAGGGGGAACTGGCTCAAAAAAAAGCGAAAACTGTTTTTTCTGCTGGGAAAGTGCTGGTGACATTTTTTTTGGGATAGTCATGGAGTTATTTTATTCGATTACCTTCAAAAAGGAAAAACCATTACAGGAGCATACTACACATCATTACTTGACAAGCTGAGGGCAGAACTAGTGGGAAAACTGCCACATTTGCAGAAAAAGAAAATCCTATTTCACCAAGACAACGCACCGTCTCTCACCTCAGCGGTTGCCATGGCGAAAATTCACTACTTACGTTTTAAACTGCTTGACCATCCGCCTTCCTCACCAGATCAAGCCCCAAGTGACTTCTTTTTGTTCCCTGATCTAAAAGTTGTGCTTGGACCTTGATTTTTGTCTAATGAAGAGGCAATAACCTTCTTGAACAATTATTTTGCAGAGAAAAATGCCAAGTACTATTTGGACGGGTTACGGATATGGGAGCAGAAGTGTTCATTGATAATATTAGTTTGTTTCTGACACAAGGCAAACTTGGAGGGAGTTGAGAAGTAGCCGCTGCCGACCTGCTTTCCAGTAATATATCTTTGTTTTTTGTTAACGAAGTTTTCGACTGCTTCCTCATGATCATATGTAGTCCGAGGATTTAGTAGATTCGTCAATCATTTTCTAATAGAATAGACAGATTTTTTATAGTGGAACATTGCTGATGACAAATAAGGCACCAAATATTTAAAAATTAGTGTCATTTCAGCCCTCTGATATTTTTATAACATATTTATGCTGTGAATAATACATCAGTATTGAAAATATCTTTTAATAAAGTAATTTTAGACAAATATCGTTTTTCTAACTATGACACTATGCTGCTTCTAAAGAGGGGCACCATGAAATTAGTTTCCATTGTTTATACCAATAATGGAGGTCTGGTTCCCCCCCCCCACGAAAAGGAAGCAGTAAATAAGTTGTTCAAAAGGCATTAGTGCGATTTTTTTTCCCAAAAGAACCAGTTGGCCAAATAGGTTGAGAACTATGTTCTGAATCTTTGTAAATCACTCTACACTAGTTTAGACGGTATATTGCTCTGTGACTTTGCATTTGATTATGTCCCGTATGAGTTAAGTGAGATTAGATTGGCAGTTGAATAGTGGGTATAGAATGAGATTCCCCATTACTTAAAGTTTCAAGATTTTACATTAAAGCTTATGGTTTTGGGGAACACAGCCTGTGTGAGATATGCTGGCACAATAAAACCTTTAGAAATGTCTGTGCATCCTCTTAGCAGCTCTACCAACAAATCCTACTTCCAAGTTCACAAAGGCAAAAGCTGCGTTGCCCCTGGGCAATATACAATTGGGGCATGGTAGAAGGGAGAGGGTGAAAGGCGAATTTCCTGCTCATTCCAGTTAAGGCTTCCCTACGAAGGATTGCAATTCCGCATTGTTTTCAATCCCGCGGGATTGGTGCTAACAGTTTTTCAACACATATTTTTAAAACAGTTATTTAAAGTGTCAACAAATTAAATTATAAATGTGTCTTAATTAAATTAATAATCCATTTCAATGTTAAATAATAAAAATTAAGTTAACAATATTTTTATTGGTAAAGTTTTTTACTCTGTCTTAAGAATATTTCAAGTTTAAAATTCAAAAAATCCGAACCAATTTTTAAAATAATCAAAAATGCAAATATTCAGTCTTAGGTCATAGAGTTGAAATTAACTTTTTATCTAAGAAAGGAGACTTTCTCGTTGTGATTCCACAAAGAATTTCCTGGTGACCCACACCTTCGGATTTGCCCTCCACATAAACTTGCAGTTTTTAAAAAAAAAAAAAAAAATCTTAAAGGCTCTGGGATTTTCCAAATGGTATACTAGCAGAGGCTTGATTTTGCAGTCGCCACTCGCATTGGCACAAAGTGCTAGGGTTAATCTATCCTTCATGGGTTTGTGACTTGACATAGTCTTCTCCTCTGCTGTTATGTAAGTCCTATTCGGCATCCTTTTCCTGAAAGGCACTGTCTTGTCACAGTTACTTGCTGGGGGATGTATCCTTTGGCTTCTATCATTTCTGAAAACGTTTTAATGTAAACCTCGGCTTCCTTCACATCCGAACTTGCTGCCTCACCATGCCTGACGACAGATTGAATGCCGGTCCTTTTCCTAAAGTTGTCAAACCAGCCCCGACTGGCTTTAAACGAGTCCTCCGATTCCTCGTTTGTGGAAGTGTGTGGGATCTGCTTCAGAAAATCGCCGTAAATCGCTTGTGCCTTCTCACATATGATGCTTTGTGTTAAGGTTCCTCCTTGAAGCTGCTTCTGTCACACACACCATCAGTAGTTTCTCCATTTTTTTCATGGAGAGCGGTCCGGAGCTTAGAAATTATTGTAACGCCCTTAGCTGGCATTACACCCTGTATAAACTCCTTCTGTTTAAGCACAGTACATGTCATTGATGTGCTATGCCCGTACACCTCACTAAGTCAATTACTCGCACACCTTGCTCATGTTTTTCTATGACTTCACTCTTTAATTCAATAGACATCTTCTTCGGACCCATGGTTATAAAAAATAAATGTTTTGTGACCAGCAGGCGTGAGACCAGCCACCTGATTGTCCGTCAAACTGCATTGTCACTGCCCATTGTAGTAGTAGAGCTTAAAAAAAGCCGTCGCTCAGCAGCTCATGTCTCAAGGTGCCACTGTAGCTATAAAATGCAAACCGGATAAATCAAAAAAATAAAAACTCTGAAACTACTGAGTAGATTTCGATGGGATTTTCATCGTTTTATAGCTTAGAGTCTCAGTTCAGTTGTTTGGTATATGTCATATTTCAACATTACATAATTCCTGAGATCTAAATGAAATTATGAACTTATGATGACAAATACCAAAGTTTGAACCACTAGATGTAGCATACCCTGCAGTCTACACAAAAGATACAACTACAATGTCTCTGACCATAGCCTTTAATGAACAATAATAAAACTGATTTTTCTTTGATCCCAATCTGTTAGTACAACTACAGTCTCTGGCTATCATATACGGTTTAGGAAAAACTAAACTTTTTTGTATTACATTCTGCACTACACGCATAAGTTTCTGACACAATCTAGCTTTCAATCGAATTATAATATATTTAATATCTGGAGTTTGGAGCGAAAGTAGTCATTCTCTTCGTAATTATTAATGTGTACGCTGATGGTTTTGAACATAAATAGAATGTTGTAGTAAGCCTTCAGTGTTGCATATAAAAACAGTTTAGGACAACTAAGCAGCTTTTCTTCATTTTATAATTTATTGCGTTGTTTAGTAATACAGTTTATATGATAACCATGGCGCCACAGTTTAACTCCCTGAAATAAATCTAAGGTAAAGAATTTCTTTTTTCGTATCTTGCTTATTTCTGAATTCTTGATATACAATTCTGAATACCTGGATAGACAGGTACGGAATATATTTTAATTTTGAGCTAGTGCCAGATGAGGTAGCATAATGTGAAATTTTTTATCTCCAGTGGAAGATGAGTCAGCACAATGAGATACATTTGTTTGATACTACATAAACTTGATCAAAATGGGTACAGCAGTTTTCAGACAATGCCTCATTATTCGTAAAGTAAATGTATCGCAACGGCTTAAGACATACAAAAAAATTTTAATTTTGAACACAAACTTTCAAATTCTGAAAAACCATTCAAAACTTGTATTTTTTGAGTGATGCCGGAATAGGCAGACACATTCCAGATACGATTTTTATGTATGTGGTATGTAATAATATGCGTAATGTTTCGATTTTCAAGCAGCAACATTAGCAAATGTAATTAGGTCGAAGTGAAACCTAGACTAAAATGAAAACTCTCATTCCATGTCAAAGCATCCAAACCACCCCAATCTTAGAACTGTGATGCTAAATCACCATTTAGTTTAGTGCCGGAAATGGCCGGTACGAGATCAATGAAGCTTGGTAAGTATGAATCTGCTCAGATGAATAAAAATAGTGTGCTTGTAAATCAAATTAAACCCACTCCTTTCTTGGTAGGGTGCGGTGTATCTAGGTATGCTTTAATTCCAGAAATTGGTGGTGCAAATTGTATGAAACTTGGTACATGTTACTCATTGCGTGAATAAAAACGCTGTACGGGTAAATCAACACCAACTAAACCGGGCAACACCGTAACTCTCCTAGTACATATGAAGTCAGTGAAATGATTAAAAATTTGGGAACTGAACAGGAAATTATGATAGCAGTATGGAACACCAGAGCCTTGGGTAATAAGTTCACGTGGAGTTTCTGAGGTAATAGGTCAATAATTGATTTCACCAGCAAACAGAAGACAGCAAAGCTTGTACATGACACAAGAGTATACAGAGGCAAAAATTACTTATCACAAAATTAGTAGTGCAAATAACAAAGGAAAGGCAAAATGAGTCATCACTGGTTAGTGTGACAAACCATTTTCCCTATCCTTTATGTATATTCCCTAAAAGCCATTTCCTTTTTCCTTAATATAATTAAAATTGGTAGTGCCTAAGAGGTGGTATTAGACAAAGCCAACTACAAAACCCATAAAGATATTTAAAGTGCATCTATTAAAATAAGAAAGCATATCCGTTCAACCAATAAAGACTTGATATATTATGGAAATGTTCCTCTGCAGTGCAGTATTGATCAAGAATGGGGAGCATTTAAGAATGTCATTACAATAGCTGCATTAGAAGCCTTAGAAAAACGTAGCAAAAGATATACCAAATGAGTATTAAAAATATGAAACAGTGATCTTCCCAAGATCATTAAAGAGAAGAGGCATATATGAAACTGGAAAACCCTACAACAGAAAATATAATTCAGTGCCAAGTTAGTTGAGAAGTAAGGAAGAGACAAACCTGTCAGAATGCCAAACGATAAAGGAGTATGTATGTATAAGACATAGATTGGCAATAAAGCTTAGATTGAAATTGGACGAATTAAGATAAATTTGTGGAACTGATGACCATAAATTATTACTGTTGCAATAAAGGAATGTCCAAGTTCTCTTGCTGGAAAAGGTTTGTTGGAAAATTGCCACTGGGTCATAGGCATCATCACAATGAACAGTCATTTTATACTTGGTAGATGCTTTGTGTGTACTAATGATGGTTGGTTCATTTTATCCCAATTGGCTTCAGGTGAGTGCTTATGGTAACAAGGTGGGTGCATGGGTGGAAATATTCATCCCTACTGGTTGCTCAAGGTCATGTTCGCTTGCCCCACTCTTTACCAGTCCTTCCTGTTCCTACCTCTTTGAGCTGACCACTGTCTAGCTGAACAGCAAATTTGTCAGTGTTCACTATTTCCCCTTCACTTGTAGAGGTAAAGATAGTAAAGTGGGGATACAGTAGAGTGAACTAGAGTCGCCTCTGGAAGCTGGACTATGGCATACTGTTTCCCAAGTGAAATTTATCATCATGTTTACTTAATATTTCAGTTTACTAATTTGAAAATTATGGAAATAACCCCTCTAGAAATTTTGCAGATGCATTTAACTGCATATTCTTTAGTTATCAGTTTGTGTATACGTGTTTGAACTTCAGTTCATAGACTGTTCCTGAAGTCTTCAGTTTTTTGATCATCTCCGATGTAATACCCATCTTTTCTGCACTCCCCTTGATCTCCTCCACTCTGTTACTTTTAATATGATGTACTGAAAGATATCTGTGGATGAAAGTTTTCTTTCCTACTAGATGTTTATAGAATTTTATCCTTTGCTTCTACATTGTATATTTTCATCATAATTGTACTAATTTTTCCTTCTGTTTACTGTAGTGCTAGAATTTCCATAAGGATTTTACTATCCCTGAGCTCTTGAAGCTTTCCTTATTCAGAATGAAAATCTGATTGTGACAGGCCTGTGATTTTCCTGTTTTAGGGTGATTACGTGTTGATTGTATCAGTTCTGCATTAGTCTTTAAACCATATTTTAACTCCTGATTTCCCTTGTTTTGTTCTGTATTTCACCTTGTTGCATGAATTCCATTTATTCTTTCTTAATTTTAGACTTTCAAGCTCAGCAATTTTGTACCGATTCTGTTTTTTGAGAAGGGAGAGTCTTGATTTTTTACTAATGAAGTGATAGCAGCAAAAGCTAAACATCTAATATACAGTTTTGTTGTTTCATCCCAAAGAGTATTCGTCTTAATTCTCTTTACCAGAACTTGTTCCTTAGTTTCTTGTTTTTTGCATTAAAGAGGTCTGGCAATAGTAATTTTCGTTATCTGATCCAGACGTATTTTCCAATTGGTTTGTTTGTATGGAATCCTTATTTAGCATCTGAGATGGTGATTAAAGTTTACTTTTCCTTACTTTTATGTTTAGTACTTCATTGTTTTGGTCGATTGTGCCATGGAGTTAACTCGTTGAGATCATGATGTGATTAGTAGGTATTGACAGTTGTTCTTTTCAGATAAGTTTTTCTTTTCAGATAAGTTTTTCTTCCTTTTGTTGTATACTTCAATAGAAATGTCAGATTTTATTAATTTGTAATAACAGGAGTAATTAGCATTAGAAAAAATACATTGTAGAAATTCCTGACATTTTTGTAATACAACTTTGATTTTTACGAAGGATCATATTTTACAGTTTTCTGATAAATGTTCTTTTATACCAAGTGTAAACCTATCATTTTGGGTATTGTCACATATCTAGAATGTCATGTTGTTCAGAGTTTCGAGGGTTGTATGTCAAGACCACAACATTGTTGTACCCCTAAAGGTCCTTTAAAACCAGAAAAAGCACTGTACACTTAAAAAGTGATAGATGAGTTTTTAGGTTTAAATGTCATTGCTGTGCGACTTGATCCGACAAATATAAATTTGACTAGTGTTTGACTTTAGGTTTGATTTGCAAATTTTGAAGAATTTCTGTTTAGTTTGAAGGGCCTTAAAATGTTTAAGTAGTAATATTGTAGTTTACAAGTTATTTTGACATTCTTTCAAAAGTTCTATTCCAATATGCAGTTTCAGAAATTGGTGAGCTCTACATATGTATCTTACAATTAAAATTTGTTCTTAATGGTTCATTTTACTGGTATTAATCTTGTGTTTGTATTAGAGTATTTGATCTTAGTTGATAGCTTACTCTTTTTTTGTATCTAGGAAATTTAAATTTTGATTAACTACTAATTATATAAAAATTTATAGCAAAATTTAGAATTCATTCTCCCGAAAGTCATTAGCAGTCATAAATTACATTTACAGTGGCAGAATTTATTAAATTTGCACAGAAATTGAGTTAATTAACTCAATCATTAATACCTGTTAGAAGTTTGAGAAGGGTTGCAATTAGTTATGTAATTCAGAGAGAGGTTACAGTTATTTTATTCTGTTAATACGCCTGGAGTTTCCCCATATTTTAAATTATTGATCTTTTTTTCCCAGAATGTATTTATTTACTTTGTTTATGGATACCTTTTTCTATGAAACTTATCAATTTTATTTTGTGTTGAGTTTGCTGATGTATTTCAAAATTATTGTAAACCCTCCTCACTAGTATGCTATTTAAATTACTTCCCCTGGTTATTGATATTATGTGAGCTGATTACAAGGATATTCAACTCCATTTCTGACTACGAGGGTGGATTAAATATAAATGACTTTTTTATCTTAGCACGCAATTATGGTCACACTTCTACACGTTTATGGATATTAGGAGTGGGTAGAGTGATTGTTGGCTTTATCACGTTCAATCAGTAGTACAGCTAATAATGTCGGAGAAAAAGGTGCACCCTTCAACTGTGCAGTATGTAATTATTACATTTCCCACTTGTGAATGTGTGAAACCAACCTAAATTCTGCAGAGATTAAAGGCACAGTTCGGGGATCGTACACTGTCAAGGATTCGTTTGTTTGCCTGGCGTAAGGAGTTCCTGAAAGGCCGTGAAGAGGTTAGAAATGAACCACGATTGCCATCCGCGGATGTGCATTCAGAGCAGAACATTCACACAATTTGTGACTATTTTGGATATTGACTTTTTGCAAGGATGTCACACCATCAATGCAACATACTACTGCAACCTTTTTGGATGAAGCTTTGGTCATCACGCACTGTGCGTGGTGGGTGAGCGGTTAACTCTCTGGCCTTGCAATCGAGAGGAAGCTGGTTCAAATCCCCGTTCTGGCATCCAGATATAAGTTTTCCATGGGTTCCCCAAATGACTCCAGGCAAATGCTGGGACGCTTCCTTCAAAAGGCCATGGCCAAATTCCTTCCCATTTCCAGTCCCATTCTGCCTCTAATGACACCGCCGTCAAGGCGTTAAGCCATAAGTAAAAAAAAAAAAAACCAGATGATATGAGACATGATTCTTCTCCATGACATTGCTTGGCCACACACTGCAACCCTCGCTCAAATCGGAGAAAATGAACGACATCACTTGATCATCCTCATTACAGCCCTGACCTGTCTCCCTGTAATTTTCACCTCTTTGGACCACTGAAAGAAGCACTAGGAGACCAACGATTTGAGGACAACTTGGTGGAGGGCTTCGTGAGCAATTGACTACTGACACAACCCCCTTTTTTTACGTTGACTGCCTCAAAAAGTTTTCAATGCGCTGATAAAAATGGATTTCTAAAGTAGAAGATTATGTTCAGAAATATGTACTTGGTTGATTTGCTACGGTAAATAAAAAAAATTAATATAGTAAGTCCCATTTATATTTGATTCCCCCTCGTAGCACCTAAGAAATTAGTACTACCGAAATTTTAAGGTGTTAAGTTACTGTACCTAGTGTTAGCAAGTGATTGTTCCTTATTTTAAATAATAGTGCCAATGTGGTTAAAGTTTTATAGTTCTATCTATGTTCTAGTCAGTCTTGCCCATAAAATATTGGGCAGATTTTTAAAATGGATTGATGATATCTTTAAAACTACCAATCGATATGCTGTGTTTTTATTGTTTTAAATGTCGTATGTTTGCTTGTTATAAAATCTGCTGGTCCTTTAACAAATGGCCAGACATTTTGTTGTATTTGCATTTGTTTCATCATGTACTCCTTTTTACAGCCAACATTTTAGGTTTTTTGCTGTATTTTAGTTCATTTTTAAGTCACATTTTAGACCCCCTTTTTTGTTAGGACACCCTAATGACCTTGATGTTGTTTCCAATAGTCTCTATAACATGTACAGCATGTTCTGCTTTGTATCTAGTGGGGCACAATCTAGTACACTGGTTTTTTCTCAAGATTAGCATTTCTTTGCTGATTCAGGATCATAAAAATAATTTCTAACCAATGTTTTTCTTTTGCAGGTGTTATTCCACATATCCATAAGTCATTAATTGGCAAGAAGGGTTCCCAGAAACCAGCATAATGTGATGTGTTTGTAAAGTGATTTGAACAGACTATTCAAGACAGTAATTTCACAGTGAATCTGAAGTGAATGTTGAACAGTGTGCATGGAAAATTTTGAAATTGAAGAATGTTTGTAATGCAAATGAAGACTGTAAAACTGCATTTAAAGTTACAAAATTGTTTTTATGACAGTGTTAAAATGCTGACATATGAGCTAGAATACTATTTCGATAATTCCAAAAAGTTGAAGTTACTGACATTGAATTATTTTAAATGTTTGAAATTTCTTAAATTCATCAATATTGTCACTATTCATGTTAAGCATTCAGTAGTTTTAGCTGTCATTCACCATAAACATATTTTTGAAATTAAGTATTAAATATCTAGAATATATATTGATTTCTTAAGATATGTTCATACTTGTTTATATTCAGACTTTTTTTTATATATATAAAAAAAAATCCTTAGCTGCTTTAATAATAACGTTTGTGACTTATCTGTCTAGTACAGCTAAATAAAAAAACTTGGTTTTTTGGCAGACACGTTTCGATTATTTAAATTGTCACCGGGGATGATTGAATAAATAATTGAAACTGTCTGCCAATAAAGTAAGTTTTTTTATTTAGATGCACCAGACGGATAAGTCACAAACCTTATGTTCTTGCTGTTTCGTCATATGTAAAAGTTCATTTCAGCCATATTATTTTTAGTGAGTTGAGTCTAATGGCTAAGCTGTTGGGTGCTTGGGCTGTGCATTCATGAGGGCCTTGGCGTGGCCATCCAGTTTTCATAATATCCCTAAAAATCTGCTGGTGAATGCTGGGATGCTACCTGTCAAATGCTGCAGAAAAATCTCTTCCCCGTTAATTGGTCTTAATCTCCAAATGGTTCTCGATCTTAGTGTAAATGGATTTGAAATCCTTCAAAAAAGCTACAAATATTAGAGATAGTTGAATGGAGAAACTATATTCATGCCTGCCATTTTCAATAAAAATCCACATTTTGTTCTAATCACAATTTTCGTAAATATTTATTAACCCTTTCGTGGGAAAAATTGATCTGGCAGTCTAACAAACCAAATTAATTTTAAAAACTATCTAGAACTGTCTTCTTAATATTATGGAGAAGAGAGTCCAACTTTCTCTCTTTGTCTTTGCCTATACGAGGAGGTGGGAAGTAATCTTCCCACGGGCACTTCTTGGAAGTAAAAAACAAAAACTTGTTGTTTATCAATTTTCTTTTTATTTATTGACATAAAATACATAACATGTACACAAATATGCTCCTTTCACTTCCCATGTAATTTTCAGAATCAGGGTTCACTGCATAAAGGTACATCACACGTTGTGCACATTTACCTAGTGCGTTTTTTAGCCACTTTAGTTCGCACCTTCTTAAGTGCTGCTTACAATTGGTTGATGGGTCCCCACACCTATCAATATCACATTACAAGGCACTTTCCCTCTTTTTGCCTGAAATTCTGGCTTGCTGCCATACCGTTTAGACAAGAAAATCCTGCAATCAACTGCCTGTTGAGGTGAAGCCTGTATGTCAGTTGATCATAGTTACCGTGTTTCCATAAAAGCTGTTTATTATAGCTAGATCCAATAAAAACTAGAAGATCCTGTGCAACCACTTTACAGAACGCATTCCTACTGCATATCGTTCCCAAAGCTGGTGCGATCTGTCCACACCTCCCATAATTTAGTTGTAACAATCCACCACTAATGCGAACAGTCATTTACCCATTCCTTTCTTCCGAATCGGAATACTCTCCACTAGTATTAGGTATTGCAGGCGTCTTATATCAAAAACTGTCTCTGTAACTTCATTCTCAGATTTACTGTTTCTATCCATGTGTGAATCATCCAAAGCATTCAGTTCATCTGCAGCTTCGGGACTTTATCTCCACATCAGAATCATCACCATTAGGCAATGAAAATAATATATCATACACCACATCTTGATCGCTTGGGTTATTCAGGTCCATGTATTCAGACATCTGAATGTGGAATAAGCAAATAAATAAAATTTATGAAAGCATACAAGGCAGGAAATATGTCACTGTTATTCAAATGTGTGCCACTGTAATTATAGTATGAAATGTTAGGGCCACAGCAATAAATATTTGTACATGAATTATCAAATAATACGTTAGGTTCACAAACAGAACATCGATAGGCTATATAATTATATTTGATATATATAAAACCTATTCTGTGCAAATATTGCCAACAAGTTATTGAGCTTCTGCAAGTAATACTATCAACGGACAGTGCCGTGGGAAGATTACTTCCCACTCGAAAAAATTAATTTTACAAATTACATGTACAACACTTGAAAATATTACTAAGGTACCTAATTACATAAATAATGTTCAGAATTTGTTAATGCTTTGCTTTAATAACAATTTATACGAAAAAAACAGCAATTTTGTCCAACACAGCTGGAAAATGGACACAAATTTCACGATGATCGTCAAGAAATATGTGTTGCACAAACAATGATGTAAAAATGCACCACAAACCGATTTTAACTTGTTTCTTCAAGCTTCTGAAAGATGGCAGCACTTGTCAGAGGTGGTAAATGCGCTTCCCTCAAATGCGTTACTTGAATTTGTCGAGTGGGAAGAACGTTTCCCACCGCCTACGAAAGGGTTAGAAAGCTAACTTTGCATTGGAAACAGGAAAAGTTAATCACTATGCATGTCACTTAAAAAATAAGCTTTAAGAATGTTTCTTCATAGAAACACACTGGATGTAAACATTTATTTGTGGTAATATATCACTCATTTGCTGCAACAGTGACATAATTAAAAATGAGCTTTATTGAGTTATGACCAAAGGATGATTCATTTATGTATATGCTTTGTAGAACGACACATTTGAGCTTCAATTATTCGGCGAGACAGAGTGGATTGTTGCTATTGTTTCTCGGCAGACTGCCCTCCAGTTTACTCACAAGAGTGTCATAAATCAGTTGAGTTTTGGCTGTTGTCAAGTAACATAGTGATAAGTTTCTTCAAGAGCGGCATATTTTTGTTTATGACGATATAGGTTAAATGGTAAGATTATTCATGTTATGTTTAAATTTGTTTAATAATGTGTTATATAAAATTGTGACTTTTTTTTTGGAAATAATCTGCTTAAATGCGTTTAGTTTTATTCCTTAATGTGTCGCTCTTGATGTAAGCCACCTTGTTTGTCGTTGGATTATTTCAGTTATGATATTACAAAATACCATATTGCATAAACTTAGTCTACACTTTGTGGTTTGAGACGATATGACGTTCTTGCATGAAATATTCTCCTCAAACATAATTTTCGTCTTCTACGATTGACACTTATGTCACTCTAGTTACTAAAATTTTGATATTAACACCAAATGGGACACTTATTTTTATTTTTTTTTAAAGAATGCTCACATTTAATTAGTAATGTACATTAGGGTAGAAAAATAAGGTCAACAATAAAAAACAAAGTATTCTAATTCAATACCAGGGTTTCGACATTTCTTGGGTCTATTATTTTAAGAAAAGGCTAAAATCAAACACAAAAAAGAGAGAGAAGATAAGAAGCAATATATTACAAACGTTACAAATGTTTCTATAAAGATGAAATGACATTACAATTTTATGCATATCATTTCAACTTTAAACTACATTTTTAACAATTTTTTTCCTTGAAAAAAAATAAAAGTAATTCTCCCTAAAAGTTGAAACATCGACATTCCAGGTACCGATATATTCATATGGGATCGATGAGAAGTCAATGTAAAAATAATAATGCCTTTTATTTTAATCAAAACAACCAAAGGATTGGAGTATTTAAGTTGTTCTTCAAAACCACCTTAGATATAAATGACCGTCCCATTCGTAACATGTTTGAACCTGATAGTGTCAGGCGCCAAGGCTGCAAGGGGGTCATGCAACACTTTCACCTGAACTGTGAACCGATAAGTTCATGACTCTGTGTAGCCTTCTGGTACCTATAATATTTAAGAAATCAGTCGCCACGCATTCGTATTAAACCCCAAATGCGAAGGGTAATTGAAATAAAGGCACTTGACACAGTTTCAGAATAACAACACAATACTTATATTCTTGCAAAAGTTCACTCGTACATTGTCTGTACCAGATACGTGAATAAAGCATCGTACAACAGTTTCTTTGAAGATTACAGATTAAGTACATTCGTACGAGAAGACAAAAACTCTCAAAGTCCCCTTAACATTAGTGAGAATTAGTTGGAATTTGCTTAAACCGCTACCGCGTGGAACAATTTTCTCCGCGGAGTTGCGCGATCACTTTCCGGCGAAAGAATGAGACCAGTGTGAGACTACATATTACGAAGTTACTACTTTGAAAATCACTGAACCGATAGTGCGCGGAGTTATGTAATCACTTTCCGGCGTAGGAGTGAGACAATCTGTGCTTGCTGCAAGATCTTTTATAGACTTCTCAGAGCCTATGACATCAGCAACTTTTTCTTTAATTAATATCTCCAAAATTACAAAATAGTTCAACTTGAAATTTTTACAGGGACTTTCTATTATCATGTTCTATCTGTTATAATTTAACATTCAAAAGAGTTTCTATAATCTTAAAATTGAAGCCATCATGTGACCAACTTGGCGGAATGTTTACGCGCTTCAGCAACAATCCGCGACTATCTTTAAAAATTTAATTATTCCGATGAATGCTTATACTTTTTACCGAAACCATTATATG
This sequence comes from Vandiemenella viatica, assembly GCA_031002005.1. Classification (NCBI taxonomy): domain Eukaryota; kingdom Metazoa; phylum Arthropoda; class Insecta; order Orthoptera; family Morabidae; genus Vandiemenella; species Vandiemenella viatica. The sequence continues at coordinate 174,100,591 of JARYHS010013630.1, forward strand.
TTCGTAATCGTCTCAATTTGGGCTATCTACTGATATAAATTTCAAATTAATATTCCTTTCGGTTAAAAAGTTATTTTTTCTCTTAATTAAAACAACTAATTCAACTTAACCAAATTATTTTAATTTTACTACCAAAATATCCGGAACAATGCTGACTATAGCTGGTGATAAAAGTTTAGCTGTAGCTTTGCTAGATTCAAAGATATTTAAAATCTTAGATTTTTACTTTTCTGATCGCATATTTCAAAACGTGAACAAACCGGAATATCTCTTAAAATAAACGTTTCCCGATAAAATAAATACACTTTAAAATGATTCTAATAATGAGTTTTAACTGTGTGAATAAATACAGGGAAACTGACAATTACTCTTCTCGAAATTTCTAAGTCCAGCATAAGTGACTTCAAAATCCGTTTATAGGATATTTTGCTGCTGGGGATAGCTAGTGGGAGTGCTTTTGGTGAACTAAAGGATACCAAATGAGAAGTAAACATGGTAACCAGAAATCTTTAGATCCAATGATAAGGAAAGGCGTGAGGCTGCACATAGATTCGATACCGAAAACTGGAAGCCATTACCTAAGGACAAATACAGCGAGACTCTTCATTGATGGAAGCAAATCAATTGCAGACATCCCCAAGGACTATGTGGCTATCTGCAAAGAAAAGAAGGTACCTTTTATCTTTCATTTTATAGAATATTGAAAAAAGAATATGATATTTCATTTTTGGTTCCAAAGAAATATTGATCTGAAACTTTCGTATCTTTTGAAAATGCAGACAGTGAAGAAAGACAAATTACAAGAAAAATTTAATCAACATCTTATCAAAAAACAATTGTCAAGAGGGGAGAAAACACAAAAAATTCAAATGCTGTGGTGGTTTTTTATGATCTACAGGCTGTAATGCAGCTTCCTAAATGGGATGCTGCCCTGTTCTACTATACATCCAAATTGGGTAAGAAAGAAAGGGAAAAGACACCCAACACTCACCAAAGATGAAGGGAGGGCAGCAGCAACACAAAACTACACATAAACAACGAAAAAACAATATTTCGGGTAAAAATCCCTTATTTCTGCATTCATTGACCAGCACCTACAACCAGACCCTTCCATCCTATGTCAGACACCCCCCACTTTTTAGAGTCTGTCCCTACACCCCCACCAAAAGATTGCTTTCTGGTCCCTATTGATTTATCATCGCTCTACACCAACATCCCTCATGGCCAGGGGCTCAGTGCCATAGAACATTACCTCAACAGACGCCCCCCTGCACACCTTCCCTACCACTCATTTCCTCACTTCTTTGGTTCAATTCATCCCAAAAATTTTCTTTTCCTTCCAGTCTCAGGTTTACCATCAGATTTGAGGCACTGCTATGGGTACTCACGTGGCACCTTCCTATGCCAACCTTTTCATGGGCAGACTAGAGGAACATATTCTTCAACAGGTTACCTGACAACCCAATGTGCGGTTCAGGTATATAGATGACATATTTATGATCTGGACCCTCAGTGAAAACCTTCTTGACTTCTTGTACTCGCTGAATAACTTCTCCTCCTCAAATTTCACCTGGCCCTACCCTCAGATTGACATCACTTTTCTGGATGTAGACATCTCTGCACAGAATGGTCACTTACACATCTCTGTCCACTTAAAACCCATTTTGTTAGCTGCCATCCATATCATACAAAACGTTAAATTCCATACAGCCTAGCCATTTGGGGCAAACACATCTGCTCTGATCATGAGTGCTTTACTGTACACCAACAATCTGACCCAGGCACTCATAAACTGCAATTATCCTCCAGAACTAGTTAAAAAAACAGCTATCAAGAGTCAGGGACTGTCCCCCACACCTATACAATCGACCTAAAGCCAACCAGAAACCTGTTTTCCCCTGGCCTGGAATCGCTAAACAAAATTCTTCGTCTGGGCTATGACTTTCTTAGATCCTTTCCTGAGATGCGCCGCATTCTTCCCACCACACCCCAAGTCGCCTTCAGCAGACTGCCTAATCTAAAAAATTCTTGTACATAAATATCACGCTTCTGATGCTCCTAAACCACCGTTTGGATCCTTCCCTTGTAACTTGACGTTTGCATCCACCTACCACTACCTATAGCAACCGTACTACTGGTGAAACCTACCCCATAATAGGTCATGCCACTTGTACAACCACTCATCTCATTTACCAGTTTACCTGCCTCCACTGTCCTACATTGGCCTGACCTCAAATTGACGGAAGACATGTCCTCTGAACAAGACAGCATTCAAATTATCAGAAGTAAAGATGCTGTAAGTTGTAAGAGATTTTCCCAATTCTGTTTTTTTTTATTATTGTTATTATTATTATTACAAATACTCGTATGCAGCTGACTTTAAAGAGGCAATAATAATAACCAAAAGGAGGAAGAAAAGTTCGCATTAAATCCAGCTTTTAATTCAATACCAGTAATTTCTCAAAAGAAGGAAAATCTAAGCTTATTTCCTAAGATTACTGCACAAAGCTTTTCTAAATCATTCTATGAAATGTTGGTGTAGGGTTTGTGGAGTTAATTACCTAAATGTAACAAGATTGCCTGTATGTGATAAATCTTGAGGCTGAAATGACAGTTGATAATTACTATAATAGCTTGTGTGTTCATGATTAAAATTTTTTTATAATCTGACTGAATTAAAAAATTGTCATTACTATTTTTACACAATGTTGCTTGGTTGGAAAAGAATTTTTTACACTTTTTTTCTATCAAATTGTTTTTTCTTATGCAAGCTCTCATTATTATTACTTTTAAACAATCTCCTCTTTTCTTTAAAATTTTTGTTTTAAGCTTGAGTTTTATTGGCAAATTAAAATAAAGCATTTTTCGATTATTTTAAAAAAAAAAATTTATAATTCATTGTGAACTTTACATAATTATAAATTGAAAAAACATTTACTGTCTTGCAGTTACTTCTATTACAAAATCGATACATTTTATCTTATGGCACGATATAAAAGCAATAATTTCAGCAAGAATGTCATACAAAGGAAATCTGCCTATGACCTACAATTGATATTGTACATTTTCTCTTCTATTACATCTTGTTCTTTCTCTAAAACATGGATATAAGTTTTTTCCTAGTGAACAAATAGTTATTATACATGAAACATTTGAACTGATCCTCCAGTAAAATTGAATTTGTATTATGTCACTATTGCAGCAAATGAGCGATATGATTATTTATTCTCAAACCATTGTGTTTGTGTTTATCATTTTAGCTGGGAATCTAGGGGAATATTCTGAAATACCACACACAGAAAATAGAGTAATTGATTACAAATATTGATTTTCTCTCCCTCTTCACTAACATTTTTGTTTATCATCAATTTTTTCCATGCAGAACTAAATATTCACTTCAGGGAGTTTGTCATCTGTGATTTTTTTCATTTAATTGTTATAGTATCAAATTATGAACTTTTTTCTGTAACAAATCACAAACATCTTCACTAAACCTTCCCATTTCGGGTGTAGAAAATGTCTTGCATGCGCACCTCTCTACGGTGCCGACATGCGCGTACTCTGTCCCTGAAATTTGCAATGACTCCCTCATAAGTAGCGATGTAATGGAGCTCCACATCTGCTAGTGTGGAATTTTTCTGTGAAATCCCACATCTGCATCCATAATTTTTAATCGGGATGTAAATTGAGGCTTTGTTTACATTGTAATATATATTCTTTTCTCTTTGTGATTCGGCCCATCGCCACTTCCCTAACAATAATGTGGAGTTTATTTTTCATTGTGAACTTGCAATAATAGTAACAATGAACTGAACAGTGTTATTAACTAAGCGACAAATTATAACTTCCATGTAACGTAAAATGGCCTACTCACGCTCAGACTTATAGGACATCCATTTAGATGTTTCCGAGCCAAGCCACGTAGCTTTTCATTCCTATTATTTGTCAAGGGTTAAAATGAGGTACAGAACATCATGTGAATATATATTTCAGTCATTTAATTATGTATGTAATTTACGGTAATCTGGCAAGAGAAAACGGTAAGAATGTTTTCTGGAATTAAGAGAAAAAGGGGGGGGGGGGGGGCAAAAGCTACGATGAACTATGTGGTAGGAGGGGGTGTTCACAGGAGGCCAAAATGGAGCTACGTGGTTTATAGGCTACGAATGAGCCGCTAGACTGGTGGAAGGGAGGTGGGCACGGTAATGGTTCTTTTTGTGTGTATAGTAATGTAAATAATTTAATTCAAGGGTGAAATCATCATACGTCTTTTTTTGTTGAAAGATGAGGCAAAAATTAAATCAATATGGCAGTATTATATGGAAATAGACATTGCATATGAACGAATGTAGAATTGGCTATAAAAATGTACTTATTTTGATTTTATTTTTGATGGAAAGTTAAAATCTAAATAATTATGAATCTATGCATCCACTTCTGCAAAACCTCTACATCTGCAGATGTCAAGCATTCGCAAAGATGACTTCTATTTACAACCCTGCTCACAAAACTCCATTTGCTTGTTGCCAACAATGTGTTTAATTTCCACTTGTAACCTTTGGTTGTTTCAGTGCTTATTGACAAACACTAACAATTTGAGATAACACCGAAGGAGAAGATCGCAACGGGTTAAGTCACATGACCTTGCTCATTTTGTGTCGCCATTACGTGAGATGAGGCAATCCGGAAATTGCTCGTGGAGCAACTTAATTGTTGCACGGGATGTATGATAGGTGACACCATCCTGCTGAAATCGCAAATCTTGAATGTTTATTCCATTGAATTGAGGTCAAAAAATCTACTGCTTGGTATGTTACCATTAACTGTAATAGCTTGTCCTGCCTCATTTTCGAAGAAATAAGGGCCAATGATGCCACCCACCTCAAAGCCACACCAAACCACCATCGCTCACTGTAGATGCATTTCCTTTTCTTGAAACATGGAAGGATTTTCTGACGACCCCCAGTTATGCAATTGTTTATTCACACGTCCATTTAAGTGGAAATATGCCTTGTCACTGGAGATGAGTTTGTTTGCAAAGCCATCTTCTCAGAAACCATTCAACAAAGTGTCCCCTTTTCGCATGATCAGCTATTTTCAGGTTCAGCATTAACTGAATTCTGTAGTGTTGATAATTGAGATCATACTGAAGAATTCACGGTACTGAAAAAATATCCTATGCCCATTTCCTGGTTACTGTGATGCACCAGCTTCGTTGTACTAACAGCCACATTTTCATGAATCACCTCAATGTTTTGCACAGAGTGGCCAAAATGAGGACACAGAACTTTTCACATTACTGATGAACCTGTTTCATTGAATTTTATCACAAGTCTGCGGACTGTTGAATTTGCAGGGTGGCCACAGACCTGGAAAATCTGGAATTATCAGGGAATTCAAAGCAACCTTGAAATATCATGGAAATATCAGGGAATCCAAGTAATTTCAAAAATTATCAGGGAATTTTAATTGCAACAACCCAAAATTTGGATTTTTTTGATAATTTATTTTAATATTGAACTTTTGCATTAAATAATTCAGCTTATGTATTTTTGACATAAAATAGTTAACAAATTTACACTAACAACTTGCATCTCGTCTTGCGTCTCATCGAGACAGGATGACGAGATGTTCGTACGCGAGCGTCGTCATGAACTCTCTCTGGAACTCATCATTCAAAATTATATTAAAAAAAAGGTCGATGACATCTAAATCAGAATTATAGTACTACATGTAAACTCAGAAGTTATATTTTTTACTGAATAAAACAGCAATCACAGAGTAGTAAGTTTATAAAGATGTTTTTATGTTTCACTAAAGTTTCACAATTTCAAGCAAAGTGTGAAACATGTTCCAAAAATATTGAATTTGTGGAGAGTCTTCGAAGTCCTGGTTTTGAACTTCTTTTGAGAAAAATTGAACCTATAATATGTAAACAAAAGCCTAGATTCAAGATATCAATGCCAGCAAAAATGTGAATAGCGATAATTATAACTTTTTTGTATTAATGATATAAGGCAAATTAAAGCAGGAAGAAAATAATACGTAAGAACATGTAAATACTAATCAGAGGTCTAAATAGGTAGGATTTATAAAGTTTTGCGTCATTTAGAGCTCTTTCAAATGCTGAATCGATGCTACAGTATAAACATCGTGCTCGTGCCTTTCACTTGCACCAAATAACCCACTGCCAAGGCGTGCAGCACACCCAAGCAACCACGCAAGGTGAGCTTACATGATTGCATGTTTTATACAAACTCGTGTTCATGCTATCGTGCATAGACTCGCGGAAACTTACGCGAAAGTGTTAACTTGACAACAGAAGAAATTGAAGATGGAACAAAAGAAGCTACAATAACTGAACCAGAAGATTTGAAAAGAAAAGTATAGCAAATGAAAAAAGCTAAGCTTTTGACTGAGTCAAGTTACTGATGAACAATTTAAAAATCTTCAATTATTTTATGTACCAAATATTGAAAGATTACTAAATTGTTCTAGTTCATATTAGTCATTATCTTATTTTTGTGCTACTCATTTTTAATTATGCTTCATAAGATTACTAAATTAGTTATAAAGTTTTCAAATAAACATTCTTAAACATGTTTCTTTATCTAATTTTTTGAGTTTTATACCAGATTTAATTATTTACAATCAAAATCTAATTAAAACTTTAAATATCTTAATCATGCAAATCAAATTTATAAATCAGGGAAACATATGGCAAATTTTTCTGGAAATATCAGGGAATTTTTAAATCATTACCTTGTGGCCACCCTGATTTGTCCTTCATGCCCTGGAATTGTGCATAGTTGTCCCAAAGTTGTTGCTTAACTTCATTTCTGATAAAACATTTTAACAATTAGCACAATTGCGAGTAACATTCATAAATAAATTCAGAGGAGGGAAACACCAATAGCATGTGCTGCTTTATACGTTTCTGATTTTGTACAGAAGTAACTGTAAAAACAAAATATTTCTTCAAAGTAGGTATCAAAAATTATTTGCGATTAGTTGGTTTGATATTAGTGTAATTCCGAACCTAACCAAAGAAAAATAAATGTACAGTGGAAAGGTAGAGCATAACTGCAGATGAACATTTGGTTGATATTCTGTTGTGTGGTTTTTTGCATCTGTATGACCCCCACAAGATCTGAAATTTTCAATTAGTGTTTCTACACATTCTGTCAAATTAAGTAATAAATATGCCTAGTGATTTATACTGCTTCCATTACTATACCACAAGCTTCCCCCAAAACTTCAGACTCTGCCATACCTACTCCAGCATATTCATTTTATTCTGCATTTGCTGAAATAAGAATTTTTCTCTGGTTCTTCCTGGTGTCTGGTAAATGTTAAAAGATTGAAATGCTGCAGGTTAGGCTAATTTTCTCTTCTGCACAACTAATCCCATAGCTTTTATCTCTCTGTCTTAGTTAACGGTTTATTTTAGTTTTCTGGTGGTGTTTACATTGATTGATGTTGGAAAGGATTTGCTGCAGTCAATCCCTGAGACTAGAAATTACCCCATTTCATTGTTGTGTGCAAGAAGAGGGTAATGCCCTTTCTTGCATGAATACTTACACACACGCTTCCTCTTTCCATTAAGACAATGTGGAGAATGTAAACCGAAAAACGTCCAGGAGGCCATTTTGTTTTATAACTTCTTTAACCACTTCAAGGAAAATTTTAATGTAAGATTAGGACAGCAACAATTAGAGCGTTGTTGTGAGTGCGATACTTTAGAAACAAAAATTAAAAACTTTCATCTTAATTAGCAAAAAGAAATGCTGAAGATGAGATAATGATTCAAAATGTGGATACAAAAATTGTTATAAAAAACTGAAATTTTAAAAAGGAAACCTGTTGGGGCTGAAGATTAAACTGTTGCTGCCTTAATGTCATGTAGAATGTTATGATAACTAAGACACATTCTCACACACCTGTAGGTAAATGTGAACGCATTTTGTATCCATGGTTTTAAAACCAAGGCTGCTGAATTCTAGATGTGCCAATGGGGCTGAAGGGAAAAAGGGGGATTGCTTTGTTTGAATATATTGTGAACGATATTCCTGCAACTGTGACAATTTTGCACCTTTCCAACGACAACTGTTCAAAATTCTGCTTTCCCTTGTTGTTCGCCAGTCAAGGCACCTGAGCCACCTGACCACAACAGGTATACTATTAGCATGTTGGTAATGCGAACACACAAGGTTTTACCCATTCAAAAATCGACAACGCGCCTAAAGAAGTTTTCACTTCAAGAACTATAAACCTGTCATATAATCAAATACAACTTCTAAAAATACCTACTCATCGCGGGATTTGAACCTGCGACCCAGAAAGAACTTTCGGAAGTAAGCTCTCTAACCACATGCCGCCTTGTTTTGAAGTTTAGTGGAACTCCAATTATCCGAATCAAATGAGACTGGAACCCATTTGGATAATAAAAAATTCGGATGATTGGATTTTTTCCGAAAAAAATTAGTTACTGAATGTGTGTTGAAAATGGGAGAAAAAATATTTTTAAAGAGAAGGAGTTTTTAATTCATTAAATGAAAAGGCAACACTTTTATATGTTAAGTATACTTACGTCATTGCTTGCTGAACATCTCGGTCAAAGTAAGCCGTTTGACTGTATTCATCCGCTTTAGGTCAGCCAAGCAGCTTGGGTTGACGTTCCATCCACTTCAACGCAGTTTCAAGGCCGGAAAATGCTTGACTAGCTGATGGTCCCGTGTCTGCTTCAATATCTTCTTCCTCGACACTTTCTTCTCTCGCACGTTCAATAAGTTCATCTTCAGTAAAAATGCCATACCTAGCATCTGACAAATAACACACCACTCACTCTCCTATATCTTCAGCATTAACTTCTGAACATCCAGGAATTTTCAAAAGAATGTTTCTGAATTCCTGAATTGCAGCTGCAATTTCCTTTTGATGCATGGTACATTTTAGCCGCAAGTGAAATAAAAGACTCTTCAATACATGGTGTTCTGCAAGATGTATTTCACAAAACTGATTGACACAATTTGAAGATTTCACCTTTGAACTCTTTCCCCCCCCCCCCCCCCCCCCTCTCTCTCTCATTGAAATTTTGGAGAATCCCTCAATGATAATGTTTAGTCGCCATTATGGTAATCTCTAAATGATTGGTTATTACTCTATAAACACATTGTATGTTGCAAGTTCTCAATAGTACTAAAGTTTGTTTGATTAAGTATGGTTACTATTAGATTCCACACTTGACATGTCTCAGATAATTACCTAAAAGAGATGGGTTGTCAAGAAATGAAATTTAAATTTATTCTCTAAGGTAAACGGGTTGTCATTAAAAGTTTATAAATACATAACAAATATATGATAGACACCCAAGCTTATGGTTGACTGGCTCTGTGATTTGTACACGAGTCTCAGGGACGCTTTTGAGAAGCTGCGAAAGTATATTAGCTGACGTTACACATTAACCAATGTCCTGTAGTCAGCGGAAAGCACGGCGAACTGTGTTGGCGGAAGAAAGCTAGGCCAACTTCAGGGTCATCTGGCAGGCGGAAGTCCTCTGCCCACAACCTCCCGCTTTGGTACTCAGAAACAGTCATTATTTCCACCCGCGCATCTCCCAAGAAATCTTTGTTTCCTCCTCCCTACGGCCTTAGCTGGCTGGACCTTTGCACCAACCATGGCATCTCAGCAATATCGCTCCTCGTTGATTGGACAAAAACATGGAACATATAAAAAAAACCTTGCAATAGCAGGGTAATTCCGGAAATTTGCTAGCTGTCTTACACCCTGTCATCATATAAGGTGAGTCCTCCAAAAGAACTGTCCTTCTGGAAAGTTAGCCGGTTTCCATTTCGAATTACTCAGCGTGGCACAAGACTCCTCAAATATGATGATTACCCTGATATGGTCCAGATGCTTGTCCAACAATGCCCTTCCTGTCCGCCAGATACATGAGCTCGACCGACGGCTAGGCAGAAACAGCTTGACAGGTTTATTGGTCTCAGTGGCGTGTCTAGCCGTAATAAAGGCACATTTCTCTAATCCAGGTAAGTAGAATTTGTATTCTGAAACACGCGCACACCGAAACATCTGTATTTTGGTCTATTACATCTTGCTGATCCTCCCCACAAAATTTGGAATTTTGCATTTAAAGTTCGAATTTTTCACTTTGTTCATGTAATGCTCCTTCTCGTTGTGCAGTTTTCGGTCAAAGCTATATCTTCGGGCTATTGTTTGCGCTAGCCTTACAACATTTGGATAAAACTACCCAGAGCCGGATTAAAACAGCTCGGGGCCCGTAGCAAATATGAAGAAGGGGCTCTTGGTTTTAGCCGTCTAGGGCAGTGGAAGAGGTAAAAATAATAATTAAAAAAATAGCATTTGTTACGTGGCTATTCCGGTACTGAAACTACCCATTTTCTAAATCTTCCTCTGTCGGTGTTATGTGGATTGTACTCTTGATTAAAATCGTGCCGATCGTACAAAGTGCATTTTTACGCTCGTGAAACTTTCTTTGTGCTATCTTTTGCTATGGGTACGACAGTAGTGATAACAGTCGGGTCCAGCCTTTATTGTTGCTACATATATAACATGGACAGTACACAACACTTAAGATAACACCATACACTGGCTCTAGGGATTTCAAATAGATCGAGTTGTCATTATTCAGAACTCCACTCCTCATTGTTTAATAATTTATGCACTCGCTGCTATCAAAAAATTACAAATGAAAACATGGAGAGCTGATGGATCAATAACATCTTTAAATTTACAGGACATGAAGCCATCATATGAAAATAAGTCATTATCCCCCATTATGCAAAAAATAACTTAATACAAAAACAAATATGTCTGAAAACATGTGGCTAATATGAAACAGTGCCATCCAGTAATAACATAAATATTTACATCTGACTACAGCGAACTAACATAAATCAGTGTCTTCCAATATCGACGAAACTTCCTCCTGTGATGCCACAAGACAGATAAACGAGATAAAAATATTAGAAACTGTAAGTAGAAACTTTAAGTGATACTGTTAAATAGAACATAAGGAATACGATTAAAAAAATTTAATTATGGTCTGGAGATGGCTGCAGGCTGCCGTTAAGATGGCAAGGCCGCACTAGAGATCAGTCAACCCCTTCCGGCCGCCTCGTTTGGCGCAGAGAGTAGTAAGTACGTTCTGTCGCCAAGGCGTCTTCTGGGAGGGGTAGCATCTATGAAACACTATGCTTTCTCGCATTTGGCAGAGATTGTTCTCACGCCAACTGGGTAGCCAGGAAGTCAATTTTGGTAGTGCTCCTCCCAGAAGAACATCCGAGTACAGTTGGCCGGGGAGTATTTAAGGCCCCATGGATACAATAGCGTTCTCAGTTTTTTTTTTCAACGTAGCTCCGGGTGATGGAGTGCGGTGATTGCCTGTCTGCGTTATGTAAGCCCATTTTATGTTTATTCTCTCTCTCTCTCTCTCTCTCTCTCTCTCTCTCTCTGTGTGTGTGTGTGTCTGCCGTAGGACTCACCTTCGCCAGAGTTATGTAGTGAAGTAAATTAATATCATTAAGATGTGTATAACTGCTTTTGAGTGGCTATTAAGATTTGAGGAAGTGCTTATGGAAAACTTATGAACTTGTTGGATTGAATAGGTATTCAAATTTCAAGTGCGGACCTTTGTAGACAAACTGCGAACTGACCAGAATATAACTTAATTTTGTGTGGTACATCATCTATACACTAATATTTATTCTTTGTTCCCTACTAACTTTACATTGAGAAATCCGATATATAAATAAAAATAGACTTGTATTTTCTTATATTACATTTTTCAGCCAACACTACCTAGCACAGATCACTGGTGTTTGTGTGTGGAAGTAGCATGGAGTTTTCTGTCGTGCACAACTTTGGCCGAATGCCGATAGCTGTGGGATTGATTAAAGTTGGTCAATAAAGGACGTTTTCATATTTCGGTCAAAAATTTGTCTCCTTATACTTCTTTCCTGCCACAACTACATAGCATAGACCATTGGTGTGTGGTAATAGAATCGTGTCTCCTGGCGTGCACTATGGTTGTTAGATGGTCTACCTGCGGCAATTTGATATTTCTGACAAAGACGCATGTGTCTTGGTGTATCACTTCTCAGTGAAAACTATCTATCGCAGATCACTGGCGTTTGTGTGTGGTAGGAACGCAGTCACGTTTTGATCATAACGTCAGCCGAATTTCAGTAACTATGGTTGTGTGAGATATGGTTGATGAAAATGGCTGATCAAGGATATTTTCGTATTTCGACCAGAGACATGTGTCTCCGCATATGTCACTTTTTCCCCCAACTACATAGCATAGAACATTGGTGTTTGTGTATGGTAGTTGAATCGTGTCTCCTGTCATGCACTATGGTTGTTAGATGTCGGTAGGTATGGGGGCCTGGGAGATATGGGGGTTGAAGGTGGTCGACCTGCCGCAATTTTATATTTCTGCCAAAGACGCATGTGTCTTGGTGTATCACTTTTCAGCGAAAATTATCTATCGCAGATCACTGGCCGTAGTGTGTGCCAGCAACACAGAGTCACCTTTCGATCACAACGTCACGTCGGCCGAATTTCAGTAACTGTGGTAGTGTGTGAGATATGGTGGTTGAAAATGGCCGATCAAGGATATTTTCATATTTCGACGAAAGACATGTGCTTCCGCATATGTCACTTTTCTGCCACAACTATGTAGCATAGAGCATTGGTGTTTGTGTGTGTTAGTAATATCGTGCACAATGGTGGTTAGATGTCGGTAACTATTGGGTTAGGGGAGAAATGGTGGTTGATAGTGGTCGACCTGCGGTACTTTCGTATTTCTGTCAAAGACGTATGTTTCTTGGTGTATCACCGTTCAGACAAAACCATCTAGCACAGTTCACTGGCGTTTGTGTGTGGCAGCAACACAGAGTCACCTTTCGATCACAACATTGGCCGAATTTCAGTAACTGTGGGAGTGTGGAAGATATGGTGGTTGAAAATGGCCGATCAAGGATATTTTCATATTTCAACGAAAGACATGTGTCTCCGCTTATGTCACTTTTCTGCCCCAACTACGTAGCATAGACGATTGGTATTTGTGTGTGGTAGTAGAATCCTCTCCCCTGTCGTGCACTTTGGTTGTTAGATGTCGGTAGCTATGGGGGTGTGGGAGATATGGGGGTTGAAAATGGTCGACCTGCAGCAATTTCATATTTCTGCCAAAGACGCATGTGTCTTGGTGTATCACATTTCAGCGGAAACTGACGTTTGTGTGTGATAGTAACACATAGTCACCTTTCGATCATAACGTTGGCCGAATTTCAGTAACTGTGGGAGTGTGGGAGATATGCTGGTTGAAAGTGGTCGATCAAGGATATTTTCGTATTTCGTCCAAAGACATGTATGTCCGTAAATTTTAATTTGCTACCTGAACTACATAGCGCAGATGACTGGCATTTGTGTGTGGTAATAGCATCGAGTCTCCCATCGTGTACTAAGGTTGTTAGATGTCGATAGCTGTCAATCAAAATTCTTTACAAACACGAACGAAGTCGTTGGTACCAGCTACGTTTATTAAAATTTGAATGTAGTCAATCTTCTGCAAAGAAAGTAGTCCGAATGTTTCAATAAGTAGCCGAGAAGTATTAAAGCTGGTGGACGGAAACGTTACACTCCCAACAATAACTATGCCTATTCCTAAAACAGGTGACGCCACCTCTTTATTTGTACAACCTATAATCATCATTAATTTTAAATACGACGTGCCCCTTCAAAATCCGTAGCTACATTTACACACACACATGTAAGGTGCCTCCCCACGAACATATGGGCCTTTCCCCCAGTCCATCCACCAAGAATGACCTACCTATTTTACAGCATTATGTCATCTGCAAACAACATGGCTTCTGATAGTAAACCATCAACACAATCAGTAGTGGGAGAATAAGAGAGCTGGCGAGTTTAAAGTTATGTAACGTCAAAGGGTTGGTGGTGGAGGTACCTCCCTCCCCTTCCGTCCAATGGTGGCTTGGCGGGCTTTTGAGTCAGCCAATCAGAATACAAGGGGCGTGGCAGCACAAACCTCAATTTACGTTCGGTCACGTGACACAGAATGGTGGCTTCCCTTCCCCTTTTGCACCTCCCAACCATGACGTTACTTCCGGTTGGCGGGAAATTCTAATTTAGTGCAGTGTTGCCATATTTACGGCATGACACCCGCATATTTTAAATTAAACAGATATAATTGTGATTTAGTCTTAATTGTAGCTGTTATTTCACTTATACTCTACTCTGATATCAGCGATATTATTTCCAATTGTGTCCTATGTGATGTAGATATTCCAGCTCCACAAATGTTGCAATGTAGCATATACACAAGTCCTGCCACCAGATGTCACCACCGACCATCCCATCAATGAGTTATTTCATCTGCGCATGCGCCGGTCAGAGACATTCCACTTCGCCACGAGAGAGAGAAAGCTAGTTCTTTTATCCCTGTCTAACACGGGAAATTCCAGTGCCTTGGGCGTGTTTGCACAGGTGTCGACATGTACGTACTCACTCAGCCGAGGCATCGGTCATTCGACTGCCGCGGTAACTTGCATAACTATCGATTCTTGGCTGTCAGGGTGGCGCCGCGTCTTGATTATCGTAGCCGACGTTTCGACCCTCATTCTGGGGTCTTCTTCCAGGGCAGAACTGCGTCTTCGATCAGTGAGTGGTCTTGTTTTATAGGCGAGGCCAGCGCCCGTCTGGATGTTTCGATTTGCCCGGCCAATCAAAAGGTCCGAGCCGTCACGTGTTTAGTCGGTCTGGAGGGGGCTTGCGCGGTCTGGCGGGAGGTGACACGTGACATGTCCTGTTCGCACCAGCGAGAGCCAAGCGTCGTGCAACTTCAGCCCGTTATCTTCGTTAATATTGTTTGGGCGTTTAGCAATTTTTAACGCCTCCTTTACCCTCCTTGGCCACTATTTATCCTCGCGCACTATCAGGGTGGTATTTTCGAAGTCTATGGCGTGATTGGTTTCGGCTGCATGCCGTGCAATGGCGGATGTGTCAAAGTTGTTAGTTTTGTAACAGCGGATGTGTTCGCGCAGCCTCTCCCTTATATTGCGCCCCGTCTCTCCTATGTACATCCGACCACAGGTGCACGGAATCTCATAGACCCCGGCCACCTATAGTGGAGGCAGCCTGTCCTTAACCTTGACGAGCTGGTTACTGACCTTGCTGTGCGCTTTGTAGACAGGTTTTATATCAACTTTTTTAAACAGCTTCCCGATTCTGTCAGTAACTCCTCTTATGTAGGGTAAGACAACTACTTGGCTTGATTAGACGTTGAATTGGCGTGTTTGTCTGTCGTGGCTGCATGCAATGCCTGTCTAATACAACGATTGTGGTAGCCGTTGGTCTTGAATGTGTGTTGAAGCGCTTCCAACTCCGTCGTCAAACTATTTGCGTCACACACTTTCGTCGCTCTGGTACACAAGGTCGTGAGGACGCCTCTTTTTGTCGTTGGATGGTGGTGCGATGCGGCATGTAGATATCTGTTTGTATCGGCTTCCGGTACACTGAGTGTCCAAGGTTCCCGTCGTCACGTTTGGTTACTAGCACATCTAGGAATGGCAGCTGTCCTCGTTCCTCCGTTTCCATGGTGAATTTAATTTTAGGATGTGCTTTATTTATAAAATCCAGGAATCTGTCAAGCGCACTTCGTCCATGGGGCCACACAACAAATGTATCGTCAACAAAGCGTAACCACAGACGCGGTTTGAGGGGCGCGTTTTCCAAAATTTCAGTCTCCAGTTCCCCCATAAAGATGTCCACCGCTATCGGCGAAAGCGGTGAGCCCATGGCCGCTCCTTCTACTTGGACGTAAAATTTCCCGTCGTACTGGAAGAACGTTGATTCAAGACAAAACTCGGCTAGGTCCACCAATTCTTCTGAGATGTTAAGTGCCGATAGCTTGGTGTGTATTACTGTCACTGCTTCTTCCACAGGTACGTTGGTGTAGAGCGAACATCAAAGCTCACTAGAATGTCAGTTTCTTCGATTTTGAGTGATGATATTATTTCTACGAGTGTGAGCTATTTCTGACAGTCGAAGCGATGCCTTCTGACAAGGGTTTTAGTTTGTCGGCGACATAGCGGGCTAGTGGATGAGTCGGAGAGTTAATTGCGCTGACGATCGGCCGTAAAGGAACTTCTGGCTTATGTATTTTTGGCAAGCCATAGAACCGAGGAGTAGAGGTGTTGTTTCTCTTCAGTTTAGACTTGATTTCTTGTTCGATTTCTGAAGAGTTATTGACAAGACCTTTTGATTGGCCGGGCAAATCGAAACATTCAGACGGGCGCTGGCCTCGCCTATAAAACAAGACCACTCACTGATCGAAGACGCAGTTCTGCCCTGGAAGAAGACCCCAGGATGATGGTCAAAACGTCGGCTACGATGAACATGACGCGGCGCCACCCGGACTGCCAAGAATCAACTGACTCTGGCCGCGGAAGCCTACGATTACATTTGCATAACTATCACCAGCTGGCGGCACCTACCGGTGCATAGCACCCGGTTTTCGACAGATGGCGTGGCATGCTTCATTGCGCGCTAGCTTCACGGTTGCGAAATGCAAGAGGTATTTACAGAAATATTTAGGTATCCCCGTCGATGTTTGCGAAGCCACGCGCGTGGTATACGTCACCGCGTGAGCGGCGATTGTTTGCCCGGGAGTCCGACAGACATTGCAGGTTACGAAATGGCTACGTTACAGTGCGAAACAACTTGGCTGGAGTGTGTTTGCCAAAGGAAGCACATTATCCATCCACCATTATGAAAGCAGGTCCGTTATATCTGTCATAGCTGGATGTCTATACTCGACAAGGAAAGTCTATAGTAGGGCGTCCAACACAGCGTTCGTGCGATTGCAATCAGCTATTTCCGATCAGAATTTTGTACAGAGTCTCAGGCTTTGCGCCATATGTCCATTGCACCGCGAAGCCGCCAGCCGATTGTTGACACAGGGTACATTGAAATATTTCAGCAGTCACTTCGGTGCAAGAAGAAATTATTACGAGATGAAGATAATTATTATATGTCAGTTTTCGTAGTTAAAATCTAAGAAAATCGAAAATTTTGTTTTCATACAGAAAATTGCTTGAGTCTTTGTAATTAATTAAAAAATAAGATATAGGCCCTGTGAAAGCATAACTTTTACGTTTAAAATGTGATAATGAACCATGGAATATCCTTGCATAGCTCAAATTCACATCTATACTACGCAGTTTACATATTCGAAATTGACAGAGGGTGCATTCCAATCCCGTACAACACGAGGAAATAAAGAGTACATATAATCTCAATACGGTGGGATTCCAATATAATTAATAGTTAACACCATTAAAGTAAACTCGCGAATTTCTGCCACATTCACATTATTTAAAATGATGTATTAAATTATGTGCAATGAAACAGATGGGACTTACAACGAGAATCCAACTAATATTTTAAACTCAAAGAGGTATTGAAGTAATTTCCTAATGTGTCTTCAATCTCGATGAACTCTATGATTTCAATTAACTTCCCTGCCCATTTTATCTGAAATATGCCCACTAGATTAGATTCACATGAATGCTTAATACAAAGTTACCGATTTGAAAACCAGTTTCTTTCCCTACAGACATTTCTGAAGTGATTACATGTCAATATCGCCATTAATATACCTTCCACTGATGTCAAACCAATCAGCCTGTAATTTTTTCAAGCCTGTATCTCAACCCTACAGACTCAGTCTTTGGACAAGAGCCCACTTGAAAATAATTGTGACATGATTAAAAAAGCCTTTCCCACACCAAGGCTAGAAAAATCAAAGTTTCCAGGTTGACCATGGCAAAACTCATCGAATGGAACGAAGGGAGAAAGAATTCGTATAAGCATCAGTACGACACCTTATTTCTCTAATCTTATCTCTGCTGTCATTGGTATAAAATATTTCATCACACTCGTTATTTTTATCAACAAGCTCAAACCTATATCGTCTGTCTACCCAGACGAATCTATGTATCAATTCTGTTATGCTTTCGTAAGGACTGTGGGAAGCAATCACAAATTGGGGGCCCTTACCTGTACTTTGTCTAAAAATTCAATCAGTCCCTTGTGACACATCAGTGATTCACTATAAACAGAGAGATATACGCTGTGGCATATACTTACCCACCTTTTACTTTCCTTTTAACGGTATTTTGCAGTACAGCAGGTACATTTCAGGAATGAAACACCGCTTGTTAATCTTACTAATTTCACCCCCGTGGAATCGGTCTGCAGCAGAGTACACCAGTCCTATGTGATAAAAATCGAGCCACGCTAAGGCAGTGCTAAGAACAGAACATGCTGACGCGTCATAGAATGCCTCTGAGACCATCGCCTGTGGCCAAGGTGAAGATATAGAAAATTTACGCACTCCCGTATGGAAGAAATCGAATGCCGGCTCCTACTGATAGATCTTGGTGAATAGATTAGGAATAGTGCGTAAAATACTATCCCTAGCCTCATCGCCAACATACCCATATACTCCCCCAGCACTTTCTCAAACCTCCCTATGTTTCCAATTATTCCCAATCCAACCCCTGATTTACATCAGTTACTGACAGAGTTACCTTTTGTTCGTGCGATAAAGTACACCAAAGATTCAAAATTCGCAGTCTTCTCCTAATCAGTAGCAGGGATTCCAGGTACCAAAATGTTCACTTAAGGGGGTTCTACTGCAGTTTTCCAAGAAAATTCTCCCTTTTTCCAGGAAATTTCTGCTAAAGTATTTTTCAATCAATCAGGACCCAGGAGAGTTCTCCATTCGGTTTAAATGTTCCCATTTGACGCCAACCTACGGATTCAGGACCAAGTATGACATTTGTTTGCAATTGTATGCTTTGTTCAACTAATCACGATAAAGTTACCATAATGCTATTAGCTAACAGTTTAATGGCTATCAGACAGACATCATAACCTATATTTTCATAGAAGATCCCCACACATCGACAAGTATCCAAAACGTCACCACAGGTGCAGACACTAGTTCTATTACGCCGAAGATAGCGCCCACACTTGATCTGTCGTAAATTGTTAGATCATTTGTATATGAAAGTGAGTGTTTGGATATTTTATCCACTCAGGCCTCATCACCTA
Organism: Vandiemenella viatica; assembly: GCA_031002005.1. Lineage (NCBI taxonomy): Eukaryota > Metazoa > Arthropoda > Insecta > Orthoptera > Morabidae > Vandiemenella > Vandiemenella viatica. Next base: position 174,119,770 of record JARYHS010013630.1, read on the forward strand.
AAGTCTAGTGCCTGAATGTGGCCATGGTCAACTTAGGCTCCATACAACACTCAGAATTATTCCACAAATATACATTCTAACAGCATAATACGCCACATACAGCTCCCAATACTCTTCCTATCTTCCAGTGACATCCAGCCCAGCTCCTTTATTAAGTCGTTGAATATTATCCACTAATAAATCTAGCTGCCCCCCTTTGCATCTTGTATTTGACATACAAAAAATGTGGACTCCATACTACACCACTATATACAAGCAATGGTCTGACTGTGGGTTTGTACCCAAATCCTTCGCTTCTCTGGTACATCATCCTCTCTATTAAATGATTTTTATCCCGAAGTACATATAGTGAAAAACGTGAGATACACAATTCGTATGCCAACACAAACGGCTGTAAACTGTAAAGAGCACAGTGAAAAGGGAGATTGCCTAAGCCCTGAAACAATGGATAGAAGCAAACATTGATGGTGAGCATAATTCTATAACCATATATTTTAGACTCAAATCCACAGAGGAATGACACACGCACATTTTCATGCCTACAGCGAGCTCGACGCAACAACCAGTACCAAGACAGAACTCCCAAAGAGGTAGAAGACACACGCACGCACTTGTTCATGTATACAGCGAGATCGACAGAACTAACAGCAAGCGTCATAGAAACATTGAAGTGGGATAGAACTGTCGTTACCACTGGTTAACTGGGCAGAACTCCTGCAACATACATCATCAGACAGACGAGTTGAATTACGGTATCACTATACTTACGCATACATGTACAAAGAGAGACGCAGATTGCGAGGTCCTCCTTACCGTTATTTTAAACTGCGACAAGAAAAATTGATAGCCCGCGTTACTGGCACTTGGCCCTAATGTGCCTTTCTACGGTAGTTGCTATCACCTCGCCGTTTGTATTAATATAAAGTACTTTTATTACAAAACCTTCAATCATCTCTCAATTTGCGCAACGGTTATTCTAATGCTATGTAAATGACTTTCGCCATACTTTTACTATAATCCACAATTTATTATACTCAAAAATTCACACAAGAGACAATGCTTTCACTAAAACAATATTCTGTACATATTTGCATTACGCTAGCCGAAATCAGTTTCTCCACATGTTCGCCTTATGTTCGCCTTATGCTAGCCAAAAACAGTCTCTCTACATGTTCACCATATGCTAGCTAAAAACAGTCTCCCTCGCCATATTCAGTCTCTCTCTAGCCACAAAACAGTCTCCCTCGCCATATTGGCTTCTTCCGCGACAACACAACCATACAGTACTGCCAACTCTCGCAACATGAAATTACTAAAATAACTTATAATTACCCCGTTCTACACAAACTACTATGCTGGAAGACCTATACTACAAGTAAAATATAAATCCATTTACATTAATTAATAATATAACTCAGTAATGACTGGTGAGTGGGGACCTCACAAGATACACATGTTCATGTCTATAGCGAGTTCAGCACAACTACCGGCACCAATCATGGAAACGAAAAAGTGGTGCCGTACTCTCTTGCCTCATGACTAGCCGGAAAAACCTCTCCTTACATATCATCAGGCAGACGAGAAAGAGGGTGTGCAAAAGATGTTATGTTATCACCACAAACCTCAGTGTTTATCTCATACATAGTGTTCATCACACCCAGTTGATTACATGTACCATCAACACATAGATCGCCGGCAAGTCTCTCCCACACCGCAACCTTCTCTGCCATTCTTTAATAGTGCCCCCAGGTACCATGAGTTGCAATATACACTTGACTATCAGCAGATATCATAACACCTCAATACATGCATTCCACACACAAGCACAAAGAAACAGAAGTGGAGGAACAGCAAAATCGTATGTCCAGACAGACGTATTTCAGTAATGTATCACCATATTTACGCATACAGACACAGAGAGAGACGCACATATACTCACATTTCCATTCCTACAGTGAGCTCGACACAACAACCAGCCAAACTATGGCAACGAAAATGTGGGGCAGAACCCCCATGGATCATGACTGACCAAAAAATCATCAGTAACATGTGTTCCAGGTACCAAACTCTTAAAATCAACATCGCCCCATGTACCATGAGTAGCAGTCATCAGACAGATTTCATAGCTCCCATATTCATACTAGGTCTCACCCACAAATCCATACGTCACCTCACACAAGCATAAGTGTAGAATCATATTCATAATAGGTCTCACCCACAAATCCATACGTCTCCACACAAGCACAAACAAACATGGGAGGAACAGCAAATCATACATCCAGACAGACGAGTTTAAGGAAGGTATCATCATACTTTTTTTTAATTATTTATTTATTTGTGTTGGCTTTCGGCCTGGTCGGCCATACTGCCAGGTTCTTTACATTTAAATTTTACAATGGTTATGTTTAATGTTTAGTTAAATTACAATTTCTTACCTTTTATTTTACAATGGTTCATAAGTCCCATGAGAGATGGGTTACAATTTCTTTATAAAATATATTACATTGTTACCTTTACAATTGCACAGTGTGAGTCGTCGCCAACAGCACAGGGCAGCTTTTTTGTATATTTCCACCACAATTGAAAGTTCGTGAAATAGTTGCTGTGGTTGCCTGATCTATTTGGATCCTTTGGTGAGAGTAATGTTGCGTACTTATATTAGTATCTATTGTCATTGGGTGTTGCTTTAGTGTGCATGTTCTAGATAATGTGTAGTATTTGTGAAGGGTTAGTGTATCTACTTAGTTTATGGCTGTTGGTCTAGGATTGGCTTATCAGATTTGTCTTATATTTGAATATTTCCTTCTTTAAAAAAGGACATTATGGTTCTGTATATTGAGTGGTTGTTGGAAGAGAGCAGGATGGCCAAATTAGTTGGGAAGGGGATCTTGCACCTTGTGAGTTCTTTCAACATTTTGTTTTGGATGTTGGTGTATTTTTTACATGAGAATAGCAGGTGGTTGATGTCCCCTATTGCTCGGTCGGCACAGTCACATCTGGGGGTATCTCTTAGTCCTATCCGGTTCAAGTGGCTGGGAAAGTTTCCGTGGTGGAATCTGCTTCTGATTATATTAATTATGTGGCGTCTGTTGATTTTCCATCTGTAGAACCAGGGTTTTGGACGGAATATGTGGTTGGATGTGTCCGTAAAAGGATCCTTTATGGTGCATAGTATTGTTCCAATCTGCTTGCCATCTATTTCTTGCTCGCTGTTTAATATCTTGTACATATGCTGATGGGGGTAGTAGTAGTTCTTTTCTTTGTCCGTATGCGATAGCTTCCTTGGCTAGTCTGTCCGCGGTTTCATTGAACTTAATCCCGTTATGCGAGGTAACCCATACTAAGCTTGTTGTGATGCCTATGTTGTTGCTTATGTGTATTTCATTTAGTATTTCTATTAGTAGTGGTGCCATCCTATAATTCCACTTTGGTTCTGCTATGCTCCTGATGACGCTCAAGGAGTCGGCTATTATGACCACCTTCTTAGGTCTTCTGGTCCGGCCGTATCTTACAGCTTCTAGTATCGCGTCCGCTTCTGCCAAATATATTGTAGTTTGCGGTGGTAAGGAGTATAGAGCTTTGTACTGCGTTTTGGGGCAATATAGTGCGCTGCCGACTCGTTCTCCTGAATTATTTTTTGATCTATGTGTGTATATATGGATTGAATTTGGGTCTTGGCTGGCGAGCAGGGCGTTCAGGGCGTAGTTGACGTTGGTTCCCGGCTTGTGTTCCAAATACATTACTTGTGTGTCTAGACATCGGAGCTGGTAGGGAGCTTGGAATATCGGGTGTGTGGAAAACTTTGTTATGTTAACGCTCCTTTCTTCCCACGTTTTATTACATGTTAAGTAGCAGACTGTTGCTTAGCGCGCCAGTCTGTTTATTTCCTTTTTTCCGCTTACAATGTTTGAGGTTGTCTAACCTTTCCTTTAGTGGGTGGGTGGTGCTGCTCAGTTTTTTCGATTATAAACTTCTCTGTAAGTAGTTGTTTCTTATGTTGAGTGGCATTTCGCCTGCTTCCACTAATAAGGCGTTGGTTGGTGTAGATTTGAATGCTCCTAAACATGTTCTCAGGCATCGATGCTGCAGGGAATCTAATTTCCGCAATGCGTCTTTTGTGGCGTTGGCGTAAAAGACGCTGCCATAGTCTATGATAGATCTAATCATTGATTTGTATAGGAGCAGAAGTGCGTTTGGGTGGGATCCCCATCTCGCTCCGGCCACTGCTCTTAGGATATTAAGTCGTTGGTCTGATTTGGCTATTATATGCTGAATATGGTCTCTCCAAGTTAGTCGGGAATCCAATATCATTCCTAGGAATCGGCTCTGTTTATGTACTGGGAATGAAAAGGGACCTAGTTGTATCCTGGCCATATCGGGAATGTTGCGTTTTGAGAATATGACTACTGATGATTTCTCAGTAGATATGTCTAGTCCGTTACGGTGGGCCCACTTGATGAATGTCTGTATCGCTTCATACAACTGTTCTAATGACGTCTTCTATTAATGAGCTCATGGTGTATATAACGATGTCGTCCACAAATTGGAGGATTAGAATACTTGGGGAGAAGATTTTTTCTAAGTCGTGGGTGTATATCAGATAAAGGAGAGGACTTAATATCGCTCCTTGTGGGAGTCCATTGTAGACCCAACGGGGGCCTACCAGCTTCCCCTGAGTTTGAAATGTATATAACCTCTTTCTGATATGAGTGAGTGTATCCCTGCTACAAACTCATGTGGGATTCCCAAGTTGGAGAGCTTTTGCATCAGAATGTTGATAACAACGTTGTCATAAGCTGAAGTGATATCTAAGAATATTGCCCCTAAGTAAAATTTCCGTGCGAATACAATATTGATATCTGTAGTAATTAATGCTATGTTATCGAGTGTACTTTTTCCTTTCCTGAATCCAAATTGTGATGTTGCTAGTAAGTTGTTTTTTTCCATCCAATATTCTAATCTGTTTTTTACGATGCGTTCTAGTGTTTTGGATACACACGACATCAGGGAAATAGGTCTATACGATCCTGGTTGCTTGGGATCTTTGTTGGGTTTTAGTATTGGTATAATTATCTGAGTTCTCCACTCTATGGGACCTCGGTTGCTTCATCCAGATTTCGTTAAAGATTTTAGTTAGGAGCTGTAGGGCATTGGCAGGCAGATTATACAACATCGAGTAATGTATTCTATCTTTGTCTGGTGTCGTGTCAGGGGACTGTTTAATATTTCGTTCCACTTCTTTAACTGTGAATGGAGAGCACAGTTCGTGTTCCGATTGTTGTTCAGCGTTCGGAGATAATCTAAAGTTTTATGGTTAACACTATCGGGGGCAATTCTTTCCGCTATGGCTTCTATATATGAGCTGTCTAACTTACTGCTTGAAGTGAACGTTTTCCTGTTCTTCAAGTTTCTTATTTGTTGCCAGATAGTGCTAGTGTTTGTATCTTTCCCCAGGTTCTCACAGTATTGCATCCAACTGAGTCGTTTCTGAGTTCGCAGTATTCGTTTGGTGTATGCACATGTTCTTTTGTAGGTTAAGAATCTTTCTACTGTTGGTTCCTTGCGATAATTTCTGAGTGCTAATCTCCTTTTGGCCACTGCTTTAGAGCACTCCATATTCCACCAAATTGCTGGAGGATTACTTGTGTGTTTACGTCGTTTTTTTAAGTGGTATTGATTTGTCTGCAGCCGTTGTGATGGCTTGCATCAACTGTTTGTATGCCTCCCTGGCCGAGATATCCGTGGGGATGTTCCTAACTTCCTCCTCTAAGTATTGTTTATATAGTGCCCAATTTGCTTGGCTGGTGTTCCAGTGTTTTGTGGGGTGTCCCTTCCACTCGAAGTTGGTGTTGCAACCTATCGTGATTTTGATAGGTAGGTGGTCCGATCCTAAACTGTCGGTTAAAGTTTGCCACGTAGTTACAGATGCAATAGATGGAGAGCAAAGTGTTAAGTCCACAGCTGATGGGTTCCGTCCTACTCTTGGGATTAGCGTAGGGGATCCATTGTTCATTATGACGAGATTTTGGTCTTCTATTCTTTGTAATATGTCCAAGCCAAAGGGGTCGTCCTGTTGGCAGCCCCAGCTTCTGCTGTGTGCGTTGAAGTCGCCGCTATAATGTATGGGGGGTGTATTTGTTTAAAGAGATGGTGCCAGTCATTTCGACTTATTCTAGTCCGCGGGGGGCAGTATAAAGATATAATTGTGCATTCGAGGTTTTTAAGGCGTAATCGAATTGAAATAGCTTGGAATGGGCAGTTGGTGGGAGCTAACTTTACCGGTTCGTGTGGTATGTGATGTCTAATCAAGATTGCGACTCCTCCTTTTCCGTCTGGGTGGTCGTTTCGATATGTCTGGTAATGCTTAAAGTTGATTTCTTTCTGTGGTTGAAACCAAGTTTCAGATAATAGTGCAATATCGATTTTACTATTACGTAGCTCGATGGTCAAACTTTCCCTGTTTGAGTACACGGACCTTCCGTTCCATTGAAGAAGGTTGAGTTGTGTACGGGGGGAGATTGTGGTGCCTTGAATTGGCTGTAGGGTTCATGGAGTGGAGGAGTTAATAATTTGCTGGAGTGAGTTGATTACTTGTACAGGGTCCGTTGGTTCTGATTAGCTCAGTGATGGTCATTATGAAAGTCATCAGTTTTTCTATCAGTGGGATTTCAGTATTTGGGAGTTGGTGTCCCCTGTTTGGTGATAGTTGATATGGTGCTTCTGAGGTACTTATGTGGGAGAGGTGGGTACGGGTTGTGGGTTATAGGTTGGTATGGTCCGTTACTTCTCCAAAACAATTTTTGGGGAATTCTCACTTCGTTTCCCTTAGTGCTTAAATTTGCTATGTTGGCATATGGCTGCGATTCTTTTGTTCGACTGAACAATGTTTTTTCCGTTTGTTGTGCGGGTTGTTGTGGATTAGGTTGTAGCGCTAGATAGGTTCCTTCCCGGTAACTGGTGCTAAAGTTCTGGATAATTGGGGCGTGAAAGATAGTTGGTAAGGGCGGGAATTCAGTATTGCTCTTGAATCTAGGGCTGGGGTTTGCTGCTGTCTGGGCGTAAGCTCTATTTTCCAGTGCAGCTGATGCTTCTCTAAAACTGACGTTGTTGTATATCATGTGTTGTTTAATTATTTTAGCTTTCTGGTAGTTGGGGCATAACCGATCGGTTGCTAGGTGTTGCCCTGTGCAGTTGGCACAACGTGGTGGAGCGGTCTTAGGGCATGCATCAATGTTATGGTCCGCTGAGCAAAAGCTGCATCGGACCTGACTACGGCACTGATTACTGCCGTGTCCAAAACGTAAACATTTGTAGCATTGGATGACGGCGGGTATGTAAGGTTCTACCCTACATCTAACGCCGTGAATGTAAACAAATTGGGGAAGGACTTGCGCTCTAAATGTTAAAACGCATACCGGTAATGGTATCGTTTCTTGTTTCCCTAGTTTATCGATTTTTTTCGTGAACCGCCTGATATTCAATACTTGGAATTCACTTTCTATTACCGAAAGAATTTCTGCTTCACTAAGCAAGGTATCTACATTTCTCACAACTCCTTGTTTTTGTATCATTGATCTTGGGATGTTGGCCTCCAAGTTATGTCTAGCGAATATTTCTGAGGTTACCAGGTTATTTGCAGAATCTCTGCTGTTGGTTTCTGTTTTAATTCTATTGCGCCCGACACTGGAAATGTTTACTAAGTTGTGAGAAATCATGATACCTTGCTCCCTCATTAGTTTTCCTATTGCCATTGGGTGAATACGCCCAATATTTTTGTCCTTTCCTTCTACTATTACTATGTATGGACCACAATCACTTGCCTCGTACCTGTTGGCCATTGAGTTCTGCTGTTGGTTCTGCAAATTGATGCCGTTTGTTGGTGTCGGCTCCGTGCTGTAGATGGCTGATGGACGATGTGGTGTTGCGACGTCTGTTGATAGTCTTGCTAGTTTCTCTGCTTGCTGCGTGGATCTCCTTCCGTCCTCTTCTTCAGGTATCTGCCGTTTCGTTCGAAAGCTGGAAGTCTCCCATGGGATCGTCCGACTGCAGACCAAGTAGGGTAGGTGTAATGCTAGTTGGGTTATGCCTCTTCTGTTAATGGGCTGGTGGTTGTATTCAGTGTAGTTGGTAATACCATACTTGTTGAGCTGTGTCTGAAATTCGGGTCACTAGTAGATGCTTCTTCTATACTGTGAGTTCCTCCCTCGCCATATAGGCCCCCAAACATGGTCGATGTTGGTCACGCTCGAGGCGGCGTTAGGCGGAGGTTACGATGATTCTTCTACTCTCTCGCTGAGAGGCGTATTTAATTTATTTGTAGATACTGACTTGAATTTCGCCTGTCACTAAGTACTGTAACTTCACTGTACACTTTGACTCGATATGTATGTTTTCCTGGTCCGTCCACACAACAACAACTGTACGTAGTCGTTCCGCGAGCACAAGGAAGTTCGCTCTCCGAAGGTTGCGACTAGACTGTATCACCATACTTACGCATACAGACACATGCCTACAGCGAGCTCGACCCAACAACCAGCCCAATCATAGCAAAGAAATGTAGCTGCTGGTTTTGAAGGGGCACGTCGTAATTAAAATTAATGATGACTTTAGGTTCTGTACAAATAAATAAGAGGCGTCACCTATTTTAGGAATAGGCCTACTTATTGTTAGGAGTGTAACGTTTCTGTCCACCAGCTTTAATACTTCTCGGCTATTATTGATTCATTCGGACTACTTTCTTTGCCGAAGATTGACTGCATTAAATTTTAATAAACAAGTAGCTGGTATCCACGACTTCGTTCGTGTTTGTAAAGAATTTTGATTGACAGCTATCGACATCTAACAACCTTAGTACACGATGGGAGACTCGATGCTATTACCACACACAAATGCCAGTCATCTGCGCTATGTAGTTCAGGTAGCAAATTAAAATTTACGGACATACATGTCTTTGGACGAAATACGAAAATATCCTTGATCGACCACTTTCAACCAGCATATCTCACTCACTCCCAAAGTTACTAAATTCGGCCAACTTTGTGATCGAAAGGTGACTCTGTGTTACTATCACACACAAACTTCGGTGATCTGCGATAGCTAGTTTTCGCTGAAAAGTGATACACCAAGACACATGCGTCTTTGGCAGAAACATGAAATTGCCGCATGTTGCCCACTTTCAACCCCCATATCTCCCACACCCCCATAGCTACTGACATCTAACAACCATGGTGCACGACAGGAGACACACAAACACCAATGGTCTATGCTACGTAGTTGTGGCAGTAAAGAGAAGTATAAGGAGACACAAATTTTTGGTTGAAATATGAAAACGCTCTGCATTGACCAACTTTAATCAATATATCCCAACCATAACGGCGACTAAACTGTAGCATTGAGGGATTCTCCAAAATGTTAATGAGAAAAAAAAAAGAGTTCAAAGATCAAATTGTGTCAATCAGTTTTGTGAAATACA
>JARYHS010013630.1:174130241-174259493 GCA_031002005.1 Vandiemenella viatica
CGAGAAAGAGGGTGTGCAAAAGATGTTATGTTATCACCACAAACCTCAGTGTTTATCTCATATATAGTGTTCATCACACCCAGTTGATTACATGTACCATCAACACATAGATCGCTGGAAAGTCTCTCCCACACCGCAACCTTCTCTGCCATTCATTAATAGTGCCCCCAGGTACCATGAGTTGCAATATACACTTGACTATCAGCAGATATCATAACCCCTCAATTCATGCGTTCCACACACAAGCACAAAGAAACAGAAGTGGAGGAACAGCAAAATCGTATGTCCAGACAGACGTGTTTCAGTAATGTATCACCATATTTACGCATACAGACACAGAGAGAGACGCACATATACTCACATTTCCATGCCTACCAGTGAGCTCGACACAACAACCAGCCAAAGTATGGCAACGAAAATGTGGGGCAGAACCCCATGGATCATGACTGACCAAAAATCATCAGTAACATGTGTTCCAGGTACCAAACTCTTAAAATCAACATCGCCCCATGTACCATGAGTAGCAGTCATCAGACAGATTTCATAGCTCCCCATATTCATACTAGGTCTCACCCACAAATCCATACGTCACCACACACAAGCATAAGTGTAGAATCATATTCATACTAGGTCTCACCCCCAAATCCATATGTCTCCACACAAGCACAAACAAACGTGGAGGAACAGCAAATCATACATCCAGACAGACGAGTTTAAGGAAGGTATCACCATACTTACGCATACAGACACATGCCTACAGCGAGCTCGACCCAACAACCAGCCCAATCATGGCAAAGAAATGTAGCTGCTGGTTTTGAAGGGGCACGTCGTAATTAAAATTAATGATGACTTTAGGTTCTGTACAAATAAATAATTGGCGTCACCTGTTTTAGGAATAGGCCTACTTATTGTTAGGAGTGTAACGTTTCTGTCCACCAGCTTTAATACTTCTCGGCTACTTATTGATTCATTCGGACTACTTTCTTTGCCGAAGCTTGACTGCATTAAAATTTTAATAAACAAGTAGCTGGTATCCACGACTTCGTTCGTGTTTGTAAAGAATTTTGATTGACAGCTACCGACATCTAACAACCTTAGTACACGATGGGAGACTCGATGCTATTACCACACACAAATGCCAGTCATCTGCGCTATGTAGTTCAGGTAGCAAATTAAAATTTACGGACATACATGTCTTTGGACGAAATACGAAAATATCCTTGATCGACCACTTTCAACCAGCATATCTCCCTCACTCCCAAAGTTACTGAAATTCGGCCAACTTTGTGATCGAAAGGTGACTCTGTGTTACTACCACACACAAACTTCGGTGATCTGCGATAGCTAGTTTTCGCTGAAAAGTGATACACCAAGACACATGCGTCTTTGGCAGAAACATGAAATTGCCGCATGTCGCCCACTTTCAACCCCCATATCTCCCACTTTCAATCCCCATATCTCCCACACCCCCATAGCTACCGACATCTAACAACCATGGTGCACGACAGGAGACACACAAACACCAATGGTCTATGCTACGTAGTTGTGGCAGGAAAGAGAAGTATAAGGAGACACAAATTTTTGGTTGAAATATGAAAACGCCCTGCATTGACCAACTTTAATCAATATATCCCAACCATAACGGCGACTAAACTGTAGCATTGAGGGATTCTCCAAAATGTCAATGAGAAAAAAAGAGTTCAAAGATTAAATCTTCAAATTGTGTCAATCAGTTTTGTGAAATACATCTTGCAGAACACCATGTATTGAAGAGTCTTTTATTTCACTTGCGGCTAAAATGTACCATGCATCAAAAGGAAATTGCAGCTGCCTCCCCCCCCCCCCCCCCCGAAACCTCCCTACAAAATCTGCAATGAGAGGCGGACATTTCGATGAGGTTCCCTTTCAAGCAAAAGCACTTTGAAATGCGATCATCATTTTGAGTAATCCTGTAATTTTTATGAGATAAGTATCATATGAACAATTATTTCGTCTTGTATATATTTCGATATGGATTTAGTCTAGAAACACTATTACTCCTGGACAAGTTTTGCTTGCATGGCTTTATATTCTAGAGACTGTATATTTTGAAAAATGAAAATTATCTGATATTACTATAATACTTTCTAAAGTCAATGAAATTCACATTTGCTCAATCACCATTACATTGAGAAGCTACTTAAAATATATTGATAAGGATTTATAAACAGTGATACAGATTTGTTTTGTCACTTTTACACATGCAAACGGTGCCAACTTACAGATAACACAATTTCTTCTTAGGCTTGTGCCCCACTTGTGTTATTTTAGCTGTTTAGAAGTCAAACTATTAAATTCTATTTAGAAGGTAGATTTTACATATACCTGTACAGTAATAAGAGCTTTTTATTGCAGAAAACGAGGCAAAGGTTATCAAAATTGAAACCAGCATTTCAAACGAAAATTGTGTTGTAATCAGTTAGAACCATTTTATTTAAATTATTTTCTAAATTTCTTTCTTCATTCTGTAGCATACTAATGCCACAACCAAAATAAATTAAAAGTTTCACAATCTTATTGAAAAAACAACGTACAAAAGATTGTCTGGAGGATGCCAAATGATAATAGTTACTATAAACTGATGATCCAAAACATTATGAGCACTACTCACCGCAAGATTGAATGCCTATGTTTAAATAACGTTTCATGATAAGTTAAATTGTCACACTCTCTGCCTTTTTTGTGTCCTCATTAAGTTCTTCTCCATTCTTATCCATAATTGTTGTAACACCCTACCTTATCCTTATATTTTTAAAACAGCCCTAGAAATTTCAAGATTCATTTGTCAGCGGTCCTCCTGCACCTATAATACGTACTCTGAAATAACTCTTTCCAAAACTGACAGCCAATTTCTTGTATTCTCTCGAATGACTGCGAAACCTTTCCCAGACTTCTGAAAAGGAAATGCCGTAAACACTTGATTTCGGAAACCCAAAGAACCGATCTGTTTCAGTCGCCGAATGCCCGGTGCGAAGACTTTCGACAGTCGCGTCGCGTCTCTTCGCTTGCACTCCGCACTTGTTTGCAGCAGTCCCAGTTTGAGATATGACTAATCTAGAAGGTTGTGATTTTCATCTTCGCTACAAATGAGCTACAAAATCGGTGGAAATCCAAATTATAATTTGTCCGGATTTAAGTGCCGCATACATTTTAAATACATTTTTTATTAAGTTTTTCTATTTAGCTTATTGTATTTTGATCAACTGTAACAGGGATTATAATTATTGTTGGTAAAATTCTTTTCCCACCATTTCCATTACTATCCTTACCAAGTGGTTCGTCTTTGGTTTAATCATATGATGAGTCTCGGTGTGTACACATCCGATCACCTTGCCATAGGTCCTCCTCGATTCATGATTAAAGTTTATACCGAAATAATTTAAAGTATGTTCAGATTTTTGTGTTGCTCCTGTTACTCCTACCTTCATTTGTTTTGAGTGACGGTTTTAATTTACCCATATGTATATTTTTGTTCACCTAATAAGTTGATACCACTAGATTTTATACTGTTTCTGTCTTTACTAGCTCAACTAGACATCCTATTTAGAGTTCTCTGAAGCTTTTTTTTTTTTTTTTACTTCACTGTCCCTTAATTTGTATCTTTAATAGTACAGTAACTTGTAAGACAGACATACTAATCTGGAAAAGCATTAGTCCCAGAGTGTAGAGAAGTTCATGCGCATCTTCTTCCTGTTTACTATGTATTTGTCTTTAACATGTGTGGCTTCATTGGGCTTGTTGGATCCGAATATGGGTTTTTAACTAAACTTTTGTCGATACTGCAGTTTACTGAAGGCACAGCAAGATATGAAGCATAAAATTTATTTATAGAGAAAAGACAGCATTAATCATGTAGGCAAACAAATTTTCATAAACTAACTCTCTTATGTTGCGACGGCTGGTGACGTTGATAAAGAATGAGTAAGATTATTATTATGTTCACCGATGAGACGTCATTAGAAGTTACATTCATACAAAAGGAAGAATTTGGAATGAAGAAACAGCTGATGCTATTTACGAAAAAAAAACATAAATAATTAATATGTTTGCAGTCGAGAACTGATGTAAGAGAACTACATCAGAAAAAGCGTGCTAGAAACCTTTATTGCTAAACAGAAATCACAATTAACGGTCAAAATTCAATAAAGATGGTATTGTTACCAATCAGGAAATAAAACAAGCTGTAGTTTGTCCACTCAACAATCGAGAATGGAGAGAAGAAAGTAAAAAAAAAACGGAGTTAAACCTGAGCAGGAATGTGATATTGTATTTACAATAAAAAAAAAGGTTAGGAAAAAATGCAACATGCTTCTACAAGCTCAACGATTTGCAAATTTTCAATAAGAAGACAAACATAATAACATTTCACGAAAATTTTCCAATTAGGATAGAAATCTTATTGGATGATAGACATATTCAGCTAATTTCAAATATTTGGGATGTGACATAGTCAATGATTATGACAAGAATATCAAAAATTATGCTCCACAACTATCAACCAATTTGTGGGACTACAAGACATGCAGGAAAGACAAGCAAAGAAACCCATCATAAATTTTATAAGGTTGTGACAGTGCCGGTTTTTTTTATGTGAGTGAATCATGGGAACTAACTAAATGAAAATGATATTATATTTTGACAGTGAAATTAGATTTCACGAGAATAAGTAAAAGATCATCTAAGTAGACTGAAGATAAATACATTTCTAAAAATGCCCTTTGATTGCGAACCTAACGGAAGAACAGATGAAAGAAGAACCCAGGAATATTTCTAGAGACCTAAGAACGCTGAAAGGGAAGAAGAAAAATATTCCAGGTGTCAGAGGGAATAAATGATGTTGAAGCAGCTATGACGTACGTAAGGGGATACGGATAGCAGGAACCAATTGTATACATATAAGGAAAATCTCCTTTCTCCGACAATAGTCAATAATTCTTAATAAATTACCATTTGTGAGGAAGTCGGGGTCACATACTAGCGACAAATATTGTTGTTCTATACCTTGCTCCCTTAGAAGTATGAGGATTGTAATATATGAATTATCTCGCCAAAACCGGCAAAGGGAGGTATATTATACAGGGTTCACGGTACAAACTTCAATGGTAGGTACAGGACATTGTAACAATGATTTATTGTAGTGGAATGTATGGTCGCAAGTGACGCGGTGAGGCGCAAACAGGGGAAATAACAGCCGAAAGGAAAAACAAAGCTTTTACTGAAAGCGTTGTTGACAAGTGTCATGTTTACATTAAGTGTTCAAAATTGCGTCCACCAGTTGCGATACATGCTTGACAGCGTCGGTGGAGCGATTGGTGTACACGTTCAAAGATGCCTGGTATTTCACGCACACCTGCAACAACTACGGATATGCGAGCAACGAGATCCTCATCTGAGTCAACTGCATCGGGGTGGCCAAGGCTCTACCGGCAATGCTACTAACCGATCACTCCATTTCTCTTTCCTTTTATTTCCCCTGTTTGCGCCTCACAGCGTCACTTGTGACCATACATTCCTATGCAATAAATCATTGTTACAATGTCCTGTACCTACCATTAAAGTTTGTACCATGAATTCGGGACTTCCCTGTATAACTTTTAACACATTAAATAAATTCTAGAAGCATTTTCTTAAGAATATATCTACTTTCAACTCTAGATAAACAAATAACGTTTCTTTTCTAACATGTCTCAGCATTGAAGCACATGGAACGAAATAATTGCTGATCACTGTCAGATTTATCGTCTGTCTATAGTTGGTGGAAAATGGCACAATGCTGTGTGACTTGCACATCATATCTTATATCTTTAAACGAACAATTCTTGTAATTACATGTACTAAACAACTGAAAGAAATCGAAAAACTGAAAGGTTTCATGTGTGAATTTTGTTTAGGAAGGGTGATGGGTGAGGACAGGGGGGGGGGGGGGGGGAAATTTGTAAACCTAATGTAGGCAATACATTTATCTTTGTTAAAAAGTATACGTGCGCAGTGTTGCATCAAAAATTTGAGAAAAACTGAGTTTCTACAAACAAATTTTGAAATTAGAATGGGTGGGAGTAAAGGGAGAGAGAGATCATGACTTTTGTGAACCAAATGTACACAGTACTTTTCTGATTGCTTTAAAGTATATGTGTGCATAGTTCCTTCAAAATCGGATAGAAATTGCAGCTTTGTATAAAGAACATTGACAAAAATTAATGAGGTGGAAAGAGTGAGAGGGGTTAGGTTTCTGAAAATCAAATTTAGACAGTATTTTTCTGTTTGTTTTAATGTATACGTGTACAAAGGACCATTGAAATCAGATGAAATCTGTGGGTATGTATAAAAAACATTTTCAAAAATAAGTTGGTGGAAAACGAGAGATGGTGAAGGTTTTCTGAGAACCAACTGTAGACAGTATTTTTCTGTTGATTTTAAAGTATACATTTGCAAAGTCCCGTCGATATTGAATAAAAACTGTGGGTACGTGTAAAGAACATTGATGAAAGTTAAGGGGATGGAAAGAGGAAGAGTGGTTGGGTTTTCGCAAATCACATATGTATACGGTATTTTTCTATTTGTTTTAAAGTATACACGTGAAAAGTTCCGTCGACATCAGATAAAAATAGTGGCTATGTATAAGAAACATTGTCAAAAATTATTGGGGTGGAAAGGGGGAGAGATGTTGTGTTTCTGAAAACCAAATGTTGATAGTATTTTTCTGTTTATTTTGAAGTATACATTTGCAAAGTTTCATTGAAATCAGATAAAAAATGTGGGTTCGTATAAAATTAGGAGTTTAAAAAGGGAAAAGGGGTGCTGTGATTTTTTGAATTTCAGTTAATTTAAACCATTTTCGAATCAACTTAATCTCACAGACAAAATTTCATAAAAATCAGTCCAGCCGTGTAGGAGTAGTTCAGTGACATACACATGGACAGAAGAAATGTATATATATGTTATGTTGGAAACGGCTCTAACAATTTGGATGAAATTTCATATTTAGATACCGTTTTGCTTTTGAAGTTTATCTAAATAGGTGACATCACTGCAAAAAACGCTATTTTACAATAAACGAACAATTTTTATATTTGGTATATCAGAAACAGCTACAACGCCATCTTGTAGACGTTTCAGGTACCAGAAAGCCTACTGATAGTTAGCTTCTCTTTGCTTAGAGAAAGGAACTCATATATCTTAAAACGAACAACTTTTGTGTACTAGCTGACCTGTGCGAATAGTATCGTAATCAGACATTGAATGGTAATATAATAATATGGAAATAAGTAAATGGAAGTATTTAATAATGGAAGTAATTTTATTTTGAATAGTAGTAATAAATATCAGTCCTATTGTAAAAAGTCGTTATCATTAAATACTACAAGAGTAGGGATCTCAGGAGTGTACTGCAGTCTTATGGTCATCCCCGACCTCCTGCGGCCACCTGCCCACAAAGGACTTATTACCCGTCAGATGGATATTACTATTACTATTACTCCGCGATTCACTAAAAGTGTGTGGCGGAGAGTGCATTGCACCTATCCGGGAAGGTAATGGTTTGGAAGGGATATACGGGATATGGTAGGAAGTGCCCATGGGCTATTGTGAAGAACCGTCCCAGCATTCGCTTGGAGTGATCTGGGGAAACCATGGAAAACCCAGATCAGGATGGCCGGAGTACTTTATCGAAAGCTACTCCTGTAGGATTTTATGCTTAGTCGCCCGGTAAATCATTTCTATTCCACTCCCTAATCGCTCGTGGAAAAAATGAGTACAGAAATGAATCGGTTCTGGCCCTGATTTCTCTTATCTTATTTCCACGGTCATTCCGGGATATGAATGTTGCTGGTAGCAATATTTGTTTACTGTCATTCCGAAATACGTCAGTCGTGAATTTTTCAGTTAGCTTCTGTCGAGAGCAACGCCTTCGGTGCTCCAGGTCTTCCCAACCTAACTCCTTCAACATCTCACTTACACTTTCCCTCCAACTATATATGCCAGTCACGAATCGGGCGGCTCTTCTTTGGATCATCTCTAATGCCTCCATTAATCCCTTTTGATGGGAACGCCATGCAGAGCAACAATATTCTAAGTGAGGCCGCACTAGTGACTTGTATGCAATCGATTTAACTTCCGGAGTGCATTGTTTTATATTACGACCTAGAAATCGAAGCATACGATTTGCTTTCCCAATTACATTCTCGATATGCTCATTCCACGACAAATTATTACGAATGGTTACCCCTAGGTATTTAGCGGAATCTACCGTTCTAAGGACAGTGCCATTAATTGTATATTCAAAACTAAATGGTGTCACCCTTTTTACTTACACGCATGACTTGGCAGTTTTTAGAGTTTAACTCCAACTGCCAATCTTTAAACCACACAATTATTTTCATAATATCGTCTTGTAAAAAAACGCAGTCGTCCTGGGTTGTGATTTCACGATAAATAATAGCATCATCGGAAAATAATCTTTTCATCCCCCTTATTATGTCGCACAAATCATTAATGTATATGAGAAACAACAGAGGCCCTATCACGCTTCCTTGAGGAACCCCGGACCTCACTTCAGTAAGTGATGAACACTCACCATCGAGAACTACACACTGTGTTCTGACCTCCAGAAAGTCTGCAACCCAGTCCCATATTTGTCTAGATATGCCGTAACCGCGAAGATTCCTAAGTAACCTAGTGTGAGGCACAGTGTCGAAAGCTTTTTTAAAGTCTAATAGAACTGAATCAACCTGGGATTGCTCACCTATATTACGGCTCAAGTCGTGAATTAAAAGAGTAAGTTGTGTTTCGCAGCATCGGCCTTTTCTGAATCCATGTTGATTTGGATTTAAAAGCTCACCGTCATCCAAAAACCACATGACATTTGAATAGATGATGTGTTCTAAAATCCTGCAAAATATTGAGGTTAACGAGATCAGCCTATAATTTTGAGGATCATTAGTTTCTGATAATTCCCCAATTTCCTTAATCAACGACGGCATGACCTTACGAGAGTCTCTTATTAATTTGACATATGACCAGAACTTTTTTGGATTAGTAATCAGTTCTTCGGATAAATTTCTGACTTGGAATTCTTTAAACGCATCACGCATTGCCTTACTACCTTCCGTTCACAACTGGACTAATTTAGCGCGATTAGACGAGTCCCCCGATTTCTTTACCGTGGCATGTAAACGCCTTTGTCTTCTGAGCAAACGTTTCACTTCCCTATTGAACCACGGGAAGTTCTTACTAACCTTAATAAACTTCTTCGGAACAAATTGATTTAAGCCGCTACATATTATTTTTTTTAAAAAAATCAAACCAAAATTCCTCAACATTTGTATTTAGCGTGTACGTTTCAAAATTTTCCGCCAAATGATCGACTATAAACGCATCGTTTGCCTTATCGAAACAACATACGAGTTTGTCTCTATCATGCTTCAAATTCAGCTTAGATTTTAAAGTTACCACAACCGCCTTGTGATCACTTATACCGTCTTCTATACAAACTGTATTTACAATACCCGGATTGTTTGTAAGAAAAAGATCCAAAATGGACGAGGAATCTTTGACGCTCCGCATTGGCTCTTCGACCATCGGTTCAAGAGAATTTTCTGGGAATGATTCTAGGAACGTTTCGGTTATTAACCTATCTTATGGCTTGAACGTAAATGTGTCCCAGTTAACTGAGGATATATTAAAATCGCCTCCTGTGATCAATATATGTCCCTGAAATTTTTGAGAAATACTATTAAGTGACTGTCTAAAATACTCCGCGTTATCTAATCCAGCATCCGTAGGTCAGTAAAATGAACCTATTATGAACTTTAAACTTCTACCAACTTTTACCTTTACCCATATTAACTCGCAAAAATTTTCCGTTTCATTTACTACGGAGCAATTGACGGTTTTATTAACGGCCACGAACACTCCTCCGCCCATTGTGGTAGTTCTGTCTTTCCGAAAAACATTGAATTGAGGAGCAAATACTTCGCTAGATTCTACCTCTGGCGTCAACCAGCTCTCGGTTCCTAATATTGTATCTACATCGTTACATCTACATCTACATCTACATCATTAGTCGCAAATGCAGAGTGGAAGTTGGCTACTTTCCCTCTATTTCTCCGACAATTAAGGATCATTATCCTTAGTGGCTTAATATCGGTATCTGAAGAGTCTAAATTCGCATTTTTACTATTTGCATTCCAAAAGGAAATGGGTGAAGTATTTGGAGCAGTAAATTTCGATTTATTCGCGCCGTCCCTTCCAGAACCAAGATCTAGGTTACCGACGCGTCTTATTCGTTGAACTCAGGGATCCTCGGGTCTCATGGTGTTCCTAAAAAATAATTCACATCAAGACGGTTCCATATTTTAGCAGCCAACTTGGTCGCCATACTCGGTGTGTAGTGAACGCCCGACCTGTCAGATGCGTCCCAGCTGGCAGCTATCATCGGTCGAAGGTCGACGAAGCCCCAATTGTTTTTGCGACACAGCTCCTGTAAACTAAAATTCAATTTATAAATCTTACACCATACGGCTTCCCCACAATCGATGCGCGACATGACACTACAAATGTAAAACTGCAACGTTACCGAATTCTCACGCGCTGATTCATACGCCTTGTGGCCCAACTTGTCCATAGATTTCACTATGTTTGAAACAGAAACATGACACGAATCGTTAGTACCTACGTGCGCTACCCTTAACTGATGGCAGTTTGATTCTCTAATCGCTTTTGGAATGATCTCCATGACACGTGGCACGGTTGCTCCTGGAAGACAAACAGAATGAACGTTAGTATTAGGGTCTGCACCATGCTTCTCAGCTAGGTCTCGTAGGGGTTTCTCCAGACGTCGGACGTTGGAGCTTCCAATGATAAGTAAACCTTTCCCTGGCATCACTCGGTGTCTGCGAGTAAGTCTTCCCTGCTGTGCTTCTGGACCACTCGCATTCAGATCTTCAACCTCCTGTAAAACTGAAAACGAATTACTTAGGGGCAAGATATCATTTTCCCGTCGGTTACTTTGGAATTTTGACGCCTTTCTCCTATCCACACCGTGCCAGAGGTTCCCTGCAACAGACACCTGACAATCCTCACCTGCCTGTTCTACATCACTAGCCTGCAGTAATTCTTCGACGCGCTGCCGCTCCTCGTCTAAGATGCTCCACAACCGTGCCTGAAGAGATGCCATCGTAGTACGAATCTCTTCGAGAGCCTGACGCCTCCTGTAACACATTGCAAAAACCATGTCCCTGAAACAGCCACAAACAAATTAATCACAAAAATCAGCGACTGCTACTACGGCTGCTAAAGCTCAACTGACTGGATCACTATCTAAACAGGAAATATTCAAAGATAACGACAAAAACTAGCAAAATTCAAATCACACACAAAAGTCGGCTACTACTGCTGCGGAAGCATATTAATGGTTGCTGTTTAATTAAAATCCCTAGATTACCGTGTCAGCCCGGCCTCTTAACTTTCAGATGTAGTGGTTGTCATTTACTTAGATAGTTGTTCTGCCCTCTCCCCACTTCACTGGAGTCCTGTGACCTTCCCACTCCACCGCACCGCCGTCAAGGCCAGGGTGACCTTCCTACTCCATCCGATACCCGTCAATTCCGTCCGGAGTTGAAAGTGATATTCCCTCTCCACCCGACCCCCATCAAGACCGCCAGGAGTTGAAGATGACTTTCACACTCAACGGGAGTCCCGTCAAGGCCGCCCGCACAATTGATAAACCCCACTGCCTGCAGCTTTCTCATCAGCCTGCTGTCATGCCTCGTCAAATACTGTTATTCTCGTCAGCGTATCTGCTCAATGCTGGTGACTCAAAACGTTTGATGATAGGGCTATCGTCTAAGCATGAGTTTGAACCTGTTGAGGTTGTAGAAAAAGTTGGACACAGTAAAGTTCTACTAACAAATGAAGAATGGAACATACTTATCAAGGTATTGGACAAAGTGTCCAATTATTCAATATCGGCACAGACAACGTCCCACTCAGACAGCACACCGTCTCCTGCCGATCGATTGCCGGGGTGAAAACTATATGTTTTTACCATAATTCTGATCATGCCAGTGGCGTCTTCTTCGGCGATTCGACTTGGAGTAACCTCATTTACACGCAGCCGACAGTTACCGTCACCCTGACCATCAAGAGGAAGTGGGGCTACCTGGTTGCAAGATATTACAACGAGTTTGTGAACATCTTTGCTAATAAAGCGATGCGTAACTATCATATGGTTACAGTGCAAAACTTGACTGATATACATATTAAAGGTGTGTGTGTGTGGCTCAAGTGACGTACAGTTCATCGTTGGACTACTCGTTACCAAGAGTTGATCTCATTGCATATAAGAAGTGACTAATATGTTAATAATATTTTATTTTGACCTTCTTAGCTAGGTGAAGAAAAACTAATGGTGTGCATATGTGACATACACTACTAAGACTATTTGTATGTGAAATGATTAAATAAATAATACATTTTATTTAATTAAGTGTTTTTATTCCATCCACCATTGAGCGATTAAAAATACATTTTCAACAGCGGACATAGCATTAGAAAATAAAGGAGCTTTACAAAGTTTTATCAAATTATTTTTCTTGAGTTCTCGTAGTGAAGGGCATCCTAAATTTTCTATATTGTCGCATACCTTCTTCCTGATAATCTTCTGGAACCATTAAGCCTTCTCCCGTCCTTTCACACAAATAATTGCATCGTCTTCATTGGTGATTGCATATAGAATAGAGCATAGCTTGCTGACGGTCACACCATCATTGTTCCACGGTAACTATGTGTCAGCCATCTAACTGATAGTTCATCATATCCCCACTTTGGTGACAATACACTTATGCAATGTGAAGGGATAATATTGTCAGATCGCATTACACACACAGCAACTTCTTTGAAAATTAAGACACATCTTTATCTTGAAACCCTGAGCTTCCTGGAAGTTGGTCGGCATGGTAATGAGCTGGAATGTCTGGGTGC
This sequence comes from Vandiemenella viatica, assembly GCA_031002005.1. Taxonomy (NCBI): domain Eukaryota; kingdom Metazoa; phylum Arthropoda; class Insecta; order Orthoptera; family Morabidae; genus Vandiemenella; species Vandiemenella viatica. The sequence continues at coordinate 174,143,259 of JARYHS010013630.1, forward strand.
TATCCTGTTTTGTGTCAGCTTCCGCATCACACCAGCTAGAGGTACGTATTCTGCAACACGATCATGCAGGATCAGACAGTATGCAGACGTACAGGGAGGGAAATTTGCACTGCTATCAAATTCCATACATATATCTATAGGTCCAGTCTTAACTGTTTCATTTTGTTGTGAATAATCAATTGCAACTAGAGGCACAGTTGCATCAAATTCTTCACGTTTTAGTAGTGGTGAGGGATAATCATGTTCATAGTATGACTGCTTATATTCTTGTCAAAAAGTACAGTTGTTCATTTTTTCTTAAAATCTAAATTCTTGTTCTCATATGGAAACGCTACCTCATTTAGGAATACTTTGGCATTACGGTCAAACTCAGCTGCACTTTTTTTCTGTGTTACATTTCCTTATTGGTTGAAAATACAGAACTACTGTCTTAGGTTTCTCTAGATGCATTGTTGTCTTGCTTACAGGCATTACAGGATATTCAAGCATATCCCAAATACTGAAATGAGTACGTAGTGGCTTCCCACTTTCCACAATCTTAAGCAAAGCCTGTTTCTCTCTGATGACTACTTGAACATGCGGCATCATCCACGCGGCTTTATTAAGGGTGAATTTACTGTTTTGAGGATTTGTATTGGCTTCTATGTATGCATTTGTGTCATCCCTAGCACGAATCAGTACTAGTTCCTGTTTTACATTTACAAGTATCCTTTTATAGTCTTCAAAAAAGCAAAACACCACACTTAATGGTATACATATATCAATGTGGTCATCCCCAAAATCGCGTGGGCTCCATCTTGCATTGTTCAGTACCGAAATTTCTTGAGGATTACCAGAAATAGTGCGTTTATTGTGCTTCTGATGCCAACATTTCTATTTCGATCAATTTCATGTCCATTAACTTCTAAGCCAATTTCCTTAAACAAGAATGCAATAGCATTGGCTGTGAGAAGTGAATTTTTTGCTCTAGTTTTATCTTCTTTGAAGAATCTTCCATCAGTATTCAGGAACTTTCGCCAAGCACTGTATATGTTTCTTGGTTCTGGATAGGTATCCGAATCTCGTCATTGTTATTAAATGTCGGTGGCATATTGGGCTGATGAGTCAGAAACTGTTTACGAGTCACCGACTCAGCCAAGTCCACACTGGAAGTTATATCAAGTAGTTCATCCATTTTCTACGGAATAATTTAACGAGTGTAGGAAGACCACGTTATCATGTGTTAACCGTTTCACTGTAGGTTCACGACTGACAACTGCACGAGTGTGCCACCTGTTGCTATTACGAGCGCCTATTCTTTATATGTAGTCTCAGAGTAATAGTTTCTCGTCTGAAATAAGCCAATTCGCCGTTCTGGTCGACAACTCTAATATGAATATTGTTCAGAGTTTTCATTGTGATTGGTAGACAGATGCCATTTACAGGCACTTCTACAATATTGTACCCTGGCGGCACTGTTGGAAAAAAACTCGTGTAGTGTATGCCTCAACTGATCGTTGACGTAATTTCCTATAAACACACTGCACTCTATATGTATGGTATTAACTTTGAATATCTGCGCAATGTAGTCGGAAGTATGAAATCCAGGTGTTAAAACACGTTTCGAAAAACCTAGCAGTGATCCAATGGTTTATTGAAGTCAATTTCCACAGACGTTTGTATTTCACACTTCAGCGAACTGTTGTTTGCTCTAGCAAACAATTTCTCGTTATTAGTCTGTTTAGCTAAATGATTTGCCAAGTCGTCAATGACGTATGATGCTCTGGGTATATCAATCACTCTTTTCTTCAAGTAATATAATTTACAATTTGGTTCGTTAATGTTCGAGATCGAGTTGTATGTTTGAAAATCTTCTAGCCCGATTGTAAAGGCGTCTCGATATCAATCCATAGGTGGAAAATAATCACAACTCATGAGTGGGCTATTACCAGACAGGCAGAGTGTCACAGACATGTGTTTCTCTGTAAGAAAAATGTTTATTGTCGGATGGCTGTGGTTTATAGTCTGTACTTGATTAAACTCGTTTCTTTATGTTTTGTAAGACTTGCGAAGCATCCCTTCTTCTGCCACACTGCTGTTCTTCTTCAGTATCTGTCAGCTAAACCGTGGGCTACTGGGATCGGAGAATCATACGGGTTTTTATTCTCTAGTCGAATAAAATACTGAAGCCGCAATACTCGATGTTTGTTGCAACTTGCTTATGGTTCAGTTACAAGTAAAATACAACTGCGAACTCCACGCGACATAATGTGTACAAGGCTCGTTTTCTGTAATATAAATTATTCTACGACAGATACTGAACGAGAATTGTCATGTACTAGCGGCGATCGATAGACGATCAGAGGCAGTGCTTGCCGCTGTCTCAGATCAGATTTAAGTGGGGAAAATTACAAGTTGTTCGCTCCAAGATGAGCTTAAGCTGCGTGTGCAATTTCAGCCACGCACTGACTTATTGTGCTGAGCTGACGCTAGCGGTTTATGTTAGTTGAACCAGCTCCTTATTGCATATACGCTACAGGCTTAGACTTGGTGAAATAAAATACAAGAAACTAAAAGAATTAAAATATGTCCACTAGAACTTTGACCGAGGTTCATGCAAGACTGTTGTCAAATATTTTCGTACAAGAACTTTAAACATAAGTGTCCACATACATGTGTTCCGCTGGATATTGTACAGTACTCTGTTGCCTGTAAAGTACCGCTGCAATTCCAATGGTGGCGATAAGTCACAAAAACTGTCGAAATACTTAGCTACAACCCCTTTGTACTTGATGTACGCAACCCAATGTGTTCCAGCATATTCAGCACTGTCCATGTTCACTATTAGACATTCATGATCATGAATTTTTTCAGGTACTTCATCACGCATGAATACACCACGAAAATGAGGTATGCACAGACGTTTTACACCCTCGTCCGTCAGCAGTTGGGCCGACTTTTTTTTTTTTTTTAATCCTGATCCGCCTTTTCTGTAGGTTTCAAATACAGACCTATACCCTTGATAGCAATTGTTTCCATAGTTTCATTGTGTCATTTCTCCTCAGCCAACTGCTTTTTTTTATTCTTTAGCTGCTTTGACAGCTCCGACCAAACTCGAGACTCCTACTGCAAGAGCTCCAGCAGCCGACAATCCTGCAAAAATAAGTATTAAAGGCAGGATACCACACTTCTTCTTCGTTTTAATACTTGCACCCAGCTTCATCTTAACATGCATAGTTATGTTTACTAGAAAAGCAGCAACACGTTTTCCAAACTTTGCATCTGTAGCTTTCATTCTGTTTGAAGCCTTCTCCACTAGAATACGATCTACATTATGTCTGTCCGCACCCTGGCATGTGCAATGTCATGTTCTCTATATGCAGCATCTAATGGGTTGATTCCGGTTTGGCCAAGTTTCAACTGCTTTTCCACGACTCTTTTTCTTCTTCGTAGAAGGCATTGTTATCGACTGAATGACTTCAAATTTAACTCACCTATAAATATAGTCAGAGCTGCTTGAAATCCCAGTCAATATGCGCTTCGTCAAACAGCAACCAACATTACCTGTGAGTAATGCAGATACTGCAGACATCAAGCTGAAGATGAAGAAGAAGAAAAACGGTCCTCTGTTCCCCGAGACAGCGAGGGCAATTGTGTGTGGACCTTCAAATTGTGGAAAGACCAACGTAGTACTTTCCCTGCTGGAATATCCCAATGGGTTTAGATTTGAAAATGTATTTGTATTTTACATGTCACTGTACCAACCAAAGTTTCAGCTGCTAGAAGAAATACTGAAACCCCTTAAAGGAATTAAGTATTTGACGTTTAACGATAATCAAAGAGTACCTCCTCCAGTGAAGCTCTACCAAATTCTGTGTTTGTGTTTGACAACGTTTTATGTGAAAAGAAGAAAAATATACGACACTACTTTTGTATGGGCAGATATCGGTTAGTTGATTCCTTCTACTTGTGTCAGACGTACCGTGGGATACCAAAACACTTTGTTAGAAATAACGCCAATCTGATTGTGCTTTTTAAATAGGATGATATGAACCTCAAATACATTACCTGTGAGTAATGCAGATGCTGCAGACATTAAGTTGAAGAAGAAGAAGAACGAACCTCTGTTCCCCGACAGAGCGAGTTAATACTGATATGTCGTTCAACGAGTTTAAAACTTATGTGGATACTGCTGGAATGAAAGTAAACATGAATTTGTGTTTATTGACAATGACTGTAACACGTTTCGTGGACGGAACCGCAACGGATTTTATTCATTTTTGAATAAATAGCCAAGCACACTAGGTACAAGAATGGACAAGTTCGGTAGAACATCGATGAAGAGAGTGTTGGCGTAGCCGCATCGAAACATAATTCTTACAAAAGAAGGTATTTTGGATTGCCAAGGTAGAATACTTAAACATGTATCTGACCCCATGGGTGAGGATGAAGCTGTAACCAAATGGTACCTTGATTTAAAAAAAAATAAAAACAATTAAACAGGCTCTTATGCTTTTAAAATCGAGAGGAGCCACTGTGATAGCAGCTATTGTGTCTACGGACACGTTCCAAGATCATGCATACGTACTTGATACAGCTTTAAATTATTATGAAATCTCAGTTGATGGTACAATAATGTTTGCAACCGTACCAGACTGGGTACTCCTTAGACTAAATTGGATAAACACAGACTACGGAGATTCACCATTAAAAGTTAAATGAGGTGACAAATTTACAAGTTTTTTCCCTGCAACTGAACTGCACGAACCATTTAGAGTATATATAACAATCGGATATAAAATGTTACAAAATTTCGGATGATAAATTCTGTACCACAATAAATAGCCGAGCTCACTCTGTATAAGCATGAACAAGTTTGGCAGAACATCGAATTTACACAACAAGAGAGTGTTGGTATACCCGCCTCAAAACATGCTTTTTACAAAAGAAGGTAATTTGGATTGCTAGAGTAGAATGCTGAGACATGTATCTGAGCCCATCCAAGATGATGATGTTGCAACCAAACGTTACATTGACAAGGCAATTAGTGACGCAACAATGCTTCAAAAGTGAATAAAATTGGTAGAAGATACTGTGGTTGTAACTATTATGTCAACAGATACAGTCCAAGATTACGCATACATACTTGATACAGGTCTAAATTATTATGAAATCCCTGTTAATGGTGAAATTCTCTTAATAGTTAAACTGAAAATGGTGGACAAAAGACTGAATGGGCTAAAACTTGACCATAAAGCCCCAGTATTCCATGTTAATTTGTGAAACTTTGTGATAAACTTAGTTTTTTCCCCGCATATAAACTCCAAGAACCATTTACAGCAAAAGTTACTTTGAGATATAAAATAGTACATTAACCTGTCATAAGGTTCATTCAGTGTATAAACATGTATACAGCAACAACTAAACGTGGGATCATAAAAACCAGGAATGAAATTCGACGCAATTTACCCGAATTGAAAACTGACCAGATCAATTCTGAAATTTTTTTTTCGTGAATTCGTTAAGCCCTGTGACGAATACTATGGAAAAAGTTTTGTTTCCTCAGCGACCTATGCTGCTGCAGCAGCAGCAGTGTTCTGACTCGACCAAAGAGTTATTGTGTTCACTAAAGTGAGGTTATAATTCAGTGTAAAGTGTTCAATAGAAAATGATTCACTATTGATTGACAATTCACCCATGTCTATTGGAGTAGATGTTATTCTAATAGATGGCGCTAAATATGAGAGAACACAAGGACTAATGGAAATGTTGTTTTTAAAAAACTAAAATTATGTACCAAGAAGGACTTGAAAAGCTATTTGGAAATATTAAACAACGTAAGTGCCCATAGAGTAAAATTTAATCCATCAGGTACAGTTCGGAAACTTACAAACAATGACAGGTATAAAAACATAATCTCTAAACTTGTCAGTCAGTCTGGTTCTGGCCTTGTCCCCACGAAGGAATATGTGTATTTGAACGATCCGAATGAGCTCCTTGATCGTATGAAGCTACTTACATTGTCCACATAGGCAGGACATACAGCACACACCAATGAAATTTTATCGGTGATTAAAGAACTTCGTGAGAGAGACATTACACTGTACCATTTATCACGTTGTAGCAAAAGTCCATAGACAAGCAAGAAGAAATTTCTCAAGATAACATATAATCATTAAAGGACGATTTGTGGCAATCTGATATTGTAGAAATTATCACATACTCCCGTAAAAACAGTGGCTACAAATATATAATGATGGTGATCGATACATTTCAAATTTTGAATGGGCAGTGCCTGTGAATACTACAGTGGCTAGTGTGGTTGTCGACGCTATGAAGAATATACTAACTGATGATCCTGTTCCCAGAAATTTACATACTGACAGTGGAAAGGAGTTTTACAGTTCAAAGTTTAAGACACTCATCACTAACAATGGTATTAATCATTACTCGACATATACTCATCTGACAGCATCAATAGTTAAACGACTCAACAGAACTATCAAGTATGTAATGTTGTAAGAATTCAGAAGACGTGGTTAACATCGATGGATTGAATTACTCCCTCAGTTAGTATCTCATTTCAATAATAAGTTGCATAGGATCATCAAGATGAAACGTTGTATCCTTGAAGACAACCACTGGCGCATCCAGGGGATTTTTTTCCCTCTACTTTTCTTATAACGGCGGCAATCTTCTGAGATTTCTGTCGGCGACCTCCTCGTCCGAGCCAAGCCCCCCCAAACCAAAATCCTAGCCCCCTAAACCAAAGTCCTAGCCCGCGAAACCAAAATCCTGGATCCACCACTGAAGACAACTCATTACTTGTTTACCATCAGTAATGTGAAATTAACAAACCCTGCAACTTATTTACTTAAGAACTATCGAGGTAAAGCATTTTACCCGCAAGAATTACAACTAACAAAACTTAAAAGTACATTTTTGGTTTAACGAGTTTTAAGAGATGGAAAAATATGATCTTGGTAAAGTGCCTAGCTTTTTTAAATCACATAACACATGGATTCATAAAGAAATTTAATCAGAAAAAATAAAAAAAAGGACACATTTTTTAAAATAAACTTATGTTCATAACAATGATCTTTTTTCTTAATAGGCCTTTATAAAAATTGTAATGACACTCCTAGAGCATATCACTAACCAATGATTTTACACTAAACACAGTAGCAGCCAATTTTTACAATGTAAAGCAAACTTATAGAGCATATCATTCAAAAAATCTACAGAGTATGATTGTACATTTTTTTCGGGCTATGTTTTGCTTGGAGTCTATGATACTCCTCAATGACAATGTTCTTTATATTAAACAAAACTTACAGTCTAAGTACAGAGCATATCCCCCAATAAACCTACAGTCTATGTTTTTTTTCTTTTTTACAATGTTTCTTCAGGCTATTTATGACTCTGATTTTCTGTACATTTATTCAAAGGACTCGATACAAACCAATAGTGTACTACATCTAAGGTTTCCATGAATGGCATCATCACAAAAACTTTTTATATGAACAGCATTTGTACAACACCACAAAAAAATTCAATCTAAGTTTTCTCTATGTACAACACATATGTTCACCATCCTATTAACTAAACTGATCTTCAGCGGCCCAAGCAGTGCACTATATATTTATATATGATATATTTCATCTTCACTCATACATTATATACAAACATTCACACATTTTTTACAAACTCAGGTACATACTTGTGTCCCCACGGTAGGGTCTCAACCCCAACTGGGAAAATATATCGCTGATCGTCCGACCTAGAAACACCAAGTTATTTGTTCAGTATTTACATTGTGGAAGGAGGAGCCTTTTCTTCGCTGCAGGTGGAATTTGGTGTTCCTCCATGGAGACAATTTACACAGTGTTCCATCTGACGGAGTGAGCCAAACCCTTAGTCCATCTAGAGGTTTGGCCCAACTCCAGCCGGAATGTGAACATTTTTGACAGCAACCCAGCCAACTCCACAATAGGGATGACGTTCGCCTCGTCCTTCATAACGCTGACCTTTTCACTATGGAACTGTATTCCAAAAGGTTGTTGATGCTACATCCAGACGTGTCAAACTCATACCTGTTATGGAGCATCACTTCAAATTAATCACGACTCATCATGTAAATGACGCTATCCATGTCCATATAAAGCAGCTTGGGGCTTCCAAAGCGAGGAATAGCGAATTTATAATGAAATAGATACATCCTCACACATACAATAATACACATTCCGACATATACACGTTTGTTATTGAGGAACCGTGCTTTCACCATCATCTGGGCTACAAAGTCTTCACGAAAAACGATCATGCATTTGAATCATGGTGAAGCTACGTATTTGTGAGTACCGCGACGACTCGCCCATCTAGTACACAATTTCACGTCATGGCGTCTACAAATTTCCTCCATAGTTTTTCCGTAAATGGAATTGTTCATCAATTTTTAGAAATCTCTCTCTAAATCTGTGTTATCTCGTCGACGAGATTCCGTGTTGAGAGATATATGGTCTTTCAACCACTTGTTGAAAGAAATCACGCTATGTATTTTGCTCACTTGCAACTACAAGTCTACACATTACTGGAGTACTCAGTAAGGGAAGACATACCGTACCTTGTTCTCCAGTGTGGTCATCAACTTGGAGGTCATAGAACCTACCGAGGCTTTGTGCTCTGGACATGACGGTAGGTGAGCTAGAACGTCGTGTTTATCCTGAGGAATCGTAAGGTATGCCTCCAACACGAATCCACTGGGCAAGTCAGATGCAATGTTCATAAAATCTATGCTCGCAGTCTGCTAGGCCGACAATCACTGAAATCCATCAGAGGGTAGATACTCGGACATGGTCCAACCATACAGGTTGTTCACGTCGAAGTACATGATAAAATTGTCTGGCACCTCGCAGTTGTACTCCGATATGTTCTTGTTATTTGACTTGGCGTACCTATGGACTCACAGGCGAATTCCGCGTTCGAAAAGGAGCAGAATATCGATATCTGTCAGAAGGTTCAGTTCGACATGTGTGCTCGTTAACATGACGTGCCACGAAAGGCTTGGGGATGTAAAATGCTGGGCAGAGTCCAGGGTGTATTTCTGAAAACATACACTCCTAAATTTTTCAAACAGATCTGCAAGCAGGCCTGTCGCTAGCTGTTTGAACGCCCTTGTGCAATATCGATTATGCCGCTCCTTGTTTAATTACAGCCAGTAGTGGATCTGGGCCTGTCTGCAAGTAACCGCACATCTGTGTCCATATAGAGACCCAAAAGTCTTGATCTGGAAAGTCTGCCGCACTTTTGTCGCGTTCTCCTATTCGGCATCTGAGATTGCTGACTCCGACAACGAACTATAAAATTTTGATTTTCGAGGAAGCGTGGCTTGTCGAGCTTTTCCCACGAATACATATATTCGTATTGGAACACTCCTTTTCACTTAACTAATTGAAACTTCTCCGTGTTGGAAAAATGAGCACGAGTATGTTCATGTCACTGTCCTTAAAGGTTACAACCAGTTTATCTAATGAGGCGTGTATAAAACGGTTAGACTCCAGAAACCTTAACATAATTGAAGTACATTCAAGCTTTTTAGAAAAAAGAAATGTAGCGTTCAGTGTTTATGGGAAGTACATCCATCCCATCGCCTTCAAGGTCGGATAATGCCATAACTATAAAATGTGCGTCATACCTACAAAAATTATGAAAGAAAATTGGTATTTACTTTTTAGTCTTAAACTGGAAATTGCAGTCATTGTGTGCAGCCCACCTAAATGCACCTGTGATATAACAGTGATCGCGGACTTTAACAGTCCCCAGTTCATATCTTTCTCAGAGACGTAGTATACTGTAGCATCAGCAAAATTTGCTTCTTGCTCATGTGTCATTACAAGGGGAATACATCCCTTGTAAATTTGGCAAGTTTGTTCCACAAGTCATTTCTCAGTGTTTGCACCCGAGAAGGAGTTGAAACGTGACAGACTAGGTACGTCTGGAGAAACGACCTTGTCTGCTGCAGGGAATGGGGTGTATTTCTGGACATCGGTTGAGTGAGAGGCGTTGGCTGGAGGACTGCATGAATCATAAAGCCTCGTATCCACTTGAGCACACTCAGGCGAATGAGCCGCTCATTCATTTGAGCGCGCTCGTTCGAGCGTGCTCAAGGAATAGGAAATTTTGGTCGAACGAGCCTGGTTTCAGTGCTCAGAAAAAGCTCGGCTATTGACGTATCGTCACGCGTAGCTGCGGCCTTTATTATCATCCATACGAAATTATCTTAATAATTTAATTCGCCAATTGACTTTAGAAGAAGACAATGAGCTATTTCAAATCTTTACGAGATCGATTTCGAAAATTTGCTTTCATTAGTTGGACCTCATATTAAAATGTACGATACGCCTATGCGTGAGGCTATCCCACCAGAAGATAAAATTTATAATAACTTTAATCTTCCTAGCCTCAGGAAGTCCCTACACAATCCTGCAGTATATGTTCAAAGGATATAAACAAAGACTCATCCATTTAGTATGGGTAGTCTATGATGGCACTATTGAGTCACTCCAAATTAAATGAAGGCTGGTACCTATTTTTAATTTGTGTTTACAAATATAGATTTAAAGGTTATTTTTATGTTTTTTTTTAAATTATGGTATTGATTTCAAGTTTTTAATAAAAATTGGTAAAACAATTATATTGCCTGGCACAAAATCAATATGATTTTAGGCACTTAGGATCTGAATTTCGTAACACCAAATTCAATCAAAATCCGTTCAGCTTTGAGAAATACTATTAAAAATGACTTACCACTTCCCCTTATATAAGTCCTCTTCTGTTTTGATCGTTCTCGCCTGAATGACCCTAGCTGATTTGTTATTTTTTTTTTACATCATCAAAACTAAAGTTTAATATCTCGCTGATTTCACGCCATGCACCTTACTTTTCAGTTCGATTATAATACTGAAGCTATCCCATAACACCCTCATTGATTCATACGCATCAATTAGAGTTAAGCAAGTTTCATTGCCCCACGAGCTCGCGCTCATTGTAGAAACCGCCAAATACCGTCCACACAGAGCGCCGAACAAACACTGGCTCGCCTTTGAGCATTCCAAAATACCGACAACCGATCGGTTCGCCCCGAACGCGCTCGCTGTCGTTCGTTGCGAGCGTGCTCAGGCGTCCACACTTGAGCGGCTCATTCGCCTGAGCGTGCTCAAGTGAATACGAGGCCTAAGGTTCTAACAAACTATCCAAATCCGCGTTAACAACGACGGGGACATGCTGCTTGTGTGAAAAATCTTTAAACTTTAAGGTTTGATCCTCATAGCCAGGCAAATCTACCTTAATTGGATGTGCCCTTGCGAAGTCAACCTCGTGACTGTACAGAAGATCTTCGCGTCTGAAATGCGTCAGACATCTGTCACATATGTGTATGATGCCATTATGGTTTCCTAATGACGATATAACTAGCCGCGACAAATTGCGAATCCAATAGTAATGGAATTTCCCACTACGATCAGTATAGGGAAACATGCTGATGTGTCTATCTCAATATCTGAGAAATCGAATCCATGGTTTGCGAAAGTCACCGTGTAATAACTAACTCGGTGTGCGTGTTATTCCGGCGCCTGTACTTGAGCTGTAAGTAGAGTCCATAGAAGGCAAAACTCGTCATCGCTACGAACGTCGACTACAGCTTTCTTTCTTTGGATGCCAAGTGGCAGAACGACATGGGAATACCGTCGATAGAAAGAGTGGAAACTAACAATGATTATGTCGAGGGAAATTAATCTTTCGAATGTTTTGCCAGAATCTATCTCCTGAAACTCTTCCATTTTAGTCTTGATCTCTCACTTCACATAGATCTTATACGAATTAGACGGCGAGTGCTGATGGTGACTTCATACATTTTAGTTGGAAAATACCAAGTCAGTGCGCATGCTTCGTTAAATCTACAAAAAGGATAGCATAGGTTAAAACTAGTATTGCAAATTTAAAAAAAAAAATTGAAAAAAAACCTAGCACCCTTGTTTTTTTAAAAAAATGTTTTTTTTTCTTTAGAAAACAATATATTTCAAAAATTATAGTTTTGTTTATGGAGCTTACATTTTAGATGTTTGTTTTAAATCTTACTGAATCATATAATGTCTTACATAATGATTCATAAATGTATCTATATAGGTAACATAATTTTGTTCATCCTCTATGTCAGTACCAGATTCACTAGTAGCAGCACTACCAACACTAGTTCAGTCGGTGTTGGAATTTTCTGTTCCTTCTTGTCTCCTCTAGATCCATAACTTCGGAAATAGTTACATTTTCTTTTTACTGGTTGTTCTTGTATTGTACGCAAAAGATTTTGAGATTGCAATTTTAAATTGTGAGCAAAGTACACACTGTGCATAAAGACTGTGCTGATAGTTCTATATTACGGTCTTTTAAGTTTGAATTTAAATCTATTATCAAACAAAATGGGAGCTTTATTTCTTTCCAATCGTTGGCTTACGGTTTACGCCAACGGTTGCAAGGAAACTATTCATAATTACTGACAATTTAATGACTCAGTATCACTATACGCTGAGAGTTTAACAAGTATACAAATATAAGGAAAGCACAATCAGTAATAAAAAGAGACAAAAAACCGTAAATAAATTTAAAATACCTAATTTTTTTAAAAGGATGCGTAGGTCTATAGATAAATTCGTAGGGGTGACAGCACTGGTTCAAATAGCGAGTATCAATCCAAACAACGGGGCACGGGGATTCCTTCTCGCGCAACCTAGCCTCTTCGGGAAGTCCCCGTTCGTAAATGAAAACTTCAGTCAATGTTGTCTATATTTTCATAATTGTTTTTCTACTGAACCAGAAAAATATAGTAGATTTAAAAATTAAGATAAATACCTAGTACAAACTCTAAAACAGTCATATTAAACGATAAATCATCCCCTCTCCCCCTTACCACCCCCATTACGTTTTTACCCATAATTTAGGCAAACCACATTTTTTATTCCGATTTAGATAAGAATTTGTACACTTATACTTTAAAACAAACAGAAAAATACTGCCTACGTATGGTTTCCGAATATTCATCCCCTCTCCCCATTTCCAACCCCATTACGTTTTTACCCCATAATTTAGGCAAACCACATTTTTTATCCGATTTAGATAAGGAATTTGTACACTTATACTTTAAAATAAACAGAAAAATACTGCCAACATATGGTTTCCGAATATTCATCCTATCTCCCCCTTTCCAACCCCATTACGTTTTTACCCCATAATTTAGGCAAACCACATTTTTATCCGATTTAGATAAGAATTTGTACGCTTATACTTTAAAACAAACAGAAAAATATGGCCTACGTTTGGTTTCTGAATATTCATCCCCTCTCCCCATTTCCAACGCCATTACGTTTTTACCCCATAATTTAGGCAATACCACATTTTTTTATCTGATTTTAGATAAGAATTTGTACACTTATACTTTAAAACAAACAGAAAAATACTGCCTACGTATGGTTTCCGAATATTCATCCCCTCTCCCCATTTCCAACCCCATTATGTTTTTACCTCATAATTTAGGCAAACCACATTTTTTATCCGATTTAGATAAGAATTTGTACACTTATACTTTAAAACAAACAGAAAAATACTGCTAACATAAGGTCAATCGCTTCAAGTTTGTGGATTAAATCTGGAAAACCCATGCTTCTCACATGGTCAATTATATGTAGCATGCTCACGAGTGGGACAGCCGGAAAATTTATTTGTTCTTGCAAAAGATGGAAAGACTAAAAATATTGTATATGCTAAAGCACTTGAATAAACGTTCTTAAATTAAATTTCAAACACAAAAATAAAATCACTGTCTTTTATTGGTTTTGTATATTTAAATATGTCTGTATTGTGTACATATACCAATTTAGAATGAAAAACAGGCACAAACCATTCGTCCGTTTACGGTGAAGTTTTGGTGAGTTGTCGACGGGATTACGGAGAAGGTTCCTATAAAAAAAAAAAAAAAAAAAAAAAAAAAAAAAAAAAAAAAAAAAAAAAAAAAAAAAAAAAAAACCACCCCTCCTCCCCATAATTTAGACAAAACCACATATTTCATCAGATTTCAATGGGAATTTGCACACTTATACTTTGAAAACAAACAGAAAAATACTGCCTCCATATGTTTTCCAAAGCGCATCCCCTCTCACCCTTTCCAACTGAAAATGAATGAAACAGCAGTTTAAAATTTATATGTAAATATTTTTTCATTTAATCTATGTGCCTACTCAAGTCCAGCAATAGTGAAGCATTGCCGGGTCAGCTAGTCTTATATATAAAAATCAATGTTTGTGGGTTTGTTCGTCTTCTATGCATTCCTATACCATTTATCAGATTGCAATGAAACTTTGGAGAGTTTTCGAGTGTTCGTCTGCGAAGGTTCCTGTGAAAAAAAATTTCCAAAAAGTCACCCCCTATTCCCCATAACACCCTATAATTTAGGCAAAACCACATTTTTTATCCGATTTAGATAGGAATTTGTACACTTATACTTTAAAACAAACATAAAAATACTGCCTACATTCGGTTTTCAAATATTAATCCCCTCACCCCCTTTCCACCCCCATAATTTTTTCACCCCATAATTTAGGCAATACCACATTTTTATCCGATTTAGATAGGAATTTGTACACTTATACTTTAAAACAAACAGAAAAATACTGCCTACATACGGTTTCCGAATATTAATCCCGTCGCCCCCTTTCCACCCCCATAATTTTTTCACCCCATAATTTAGGCAATACCACATTTTTTATCCGATTAAGATAACAATTTGTACACTTATACGTTAAAACAAACAGAAAAATACTGCCTACGTATGGTTTCCGAATATTCATCCCCTCTCCCCCTTTCCAACCCCATTACGTTTTCACCCCATAATTTAGGCAAAGCACATTTTTTATCCGATTTAGATAAGAATTTGTACACTTATACTTTAGAACAAACAGAAAAATACTGCCTACGTATGGTTTCCGAATATTCATCCCCTCTCCCCCTTTCCAACCCCATTACGTTTTTATCCTATAATTTAGGCAAACCACATTTTTTATCCGCTTTAGATAAGAATTTGTACGCTTATACTTTAAAACAAACAGAAAAGTATTGCCTACGTATGGTTTCCGAATATTCATCCCCTCTCCCCCTTTCCAACCCCATTACATTTTCACCCCATAATTTAGGCAAAGCACATTTTTTATCCAATTTAGATAAGAATTTGTACGCTTATACTTTAAAACAAACAGAAAAATACTGCCTACATATGTTTTCCAAAGTGCATCCTCTCTCACCCTTTCCAACTGAAAATGAATGAAACAGCAGTTTAAAATTTATATGTAAATATTTTTTCATTTAATCTATGTGCCTACTCAAGTCCAGCAATAGTGAAGCATTGCCGGGTGAGCTAGTGCCTTATAAATTTGAGATTTAGTAATTATAAAAAAACTTTGTCCCAAAAAAATGTTTTTTTTTCATAGTTTTTTCATATTTTTTTTCAGTCAGAAAAAAAAACATTTTTTTTGCAACGCTAATTAAAACATTATATGAATTTGCTAAATGAAGAAAATTATGAACCACACTGTACTCACATGAATATGCGGTAAGACCCGCAAGCTCTGGTCCTGCAGATTGTAAACACCCGGGAGGAGCAGGTCCGCATACGTCGGCGACAGGATCAATCCTGTCCGTGGACGGTTCTAAAATGATACAAACCAATGATGAGAATAAAACTGATATGTAATTACATGGAATGTATGAATATAACAATGTGAGACCAATTATTTGCATGAGTTGAATCCTCCTTTTACTGGGTATATCAAAATCCTCATACTCTGGTAAATCTATAAAAAAGATATTATTGGTTAAACAACTACATAAATTTGTTACATGAAAATTTTTTGTAGCATGCTTTGCCCACTATCAAATAAATCAGATAAATCAAATAAGTCAGAGACACTAGCACACGGCAAATCATCAGATTCCCATAAATCTATAAAAAAGATAGCATAGGTTAAAACATTACATGGATTTGTTAAATAAAATACACTCCTGGAAATTGAAATAAGAACACCGTGAATTCATTGTCCCAGGAATGGGAAACTTTATATACACATTCCTGGGGTCAGATACAACACATGATCGCACAGACAGAACCATAGGCACATAGACACAGGCAACAGAGCATGCACAATGTCGGCACTAGTACCGTGTATATCCTCCTTTCGCAGCAATGCAGGCTGCAATTCTCCCATGGATACGATCGCAGAGGTGCTGGATGTAGTCCTGTGGAACGGCATGCCAAGCCATTTCCACCTGGCGCCTCAGCTGAACCAGCGTTCGTGCTGGACGTGCAGACCGCGTGAGACGACGTTTCATCCAGTCCCAAACATGCTCAATGGGGGACAGAACCGGAGATCTCGCTGGCCAGGGTAGTTGACTTACACCTTCTAGAGCACGTTGGGTGGCACTGGATATATGTGGACGTTCATTGTCCTGTTGGAACAGCATGTTCCCTTGCCGCTCTAGGAATGGTAGAACAATGGGTTCGATTACGGTTTGAATGTACCGTGCACTGTTCAGTGTCCCCTCGACGATCACCAGAGGTGTACGGCCGGTGTAGGAGATCGCTCCCCACACCATGATGCCGGGTGTTGGCCCTGTGTGCCTCGGTCGTATGCAGTCCTGATTGTGGCGCTCACCTGCACGGCGCCAAACACGCATACGACCATCATTGGCACCAAGGCAGAAGCGACTCTCATCACTGAAGACAACACGTCTCCATTCGTCCCTCCATACACGCCTGTCGCGACACCACTGGAGGCGGGCTGCACGATGTTGGGGCGTGAGCGGAAGACGACCTAACGGTGCGCGGGACCGTAGCCCAGCTTCATGGAGACGGTTGCGAATGGTCCTCTCTGATACCCCAGGAGCAACAGTGTCCCTAATTTGCCGGGAAGTGGCGGTGCGGTCACCTACGGCACTGCGTAGGATGCGACGGTCTTGGCGTGCGTCCGTGCGTCGCTGCTGTCCGGACCCAGGTCGACGGGCACGTGCACCTTCCGCCGACCACTGGCGACAACATCGATGTACTGTGGAGACCTCGCGCCCCACATGTTGAGCAATTCGGCGGTACGTCCACCCGGCCTCCCGCATGCCCACTATACGCCCTCGCTCAAAGTCCGTCAACTGCACATACGGTTGACGTACATGCTGTCGCGGCATGCTACCAGTGTTAAAGACTGAAATGGAGCTCCGTATGCCACGGCAAACTGGCTGACACTGACTGCAGCGGTGCACAACTGCTGCGCAGCTAGCGCCCTTCGACGGCCAACACTGCTGTTCCTGGTGTGTCCGCTGTGCCGTGCGTTTGATCATTGCTTGTACAGCCCTCTCGTAGTGTCCGGAGCAAGTATGGTGGGTCTTACACACCGGCGTCAATGTGTTCTTATTTCAATTTCCAGGAGTGTAGTTTTTGAACCACACTGTACTCACAATCAAATACTTCTTCACTGGGTATCCCTCATCCTCCGTTAAATGTATAAAAAGGATAGCATATGTTAAAACACTGTTTAAATTTGTCAATTTACATTACATGGATTTGTTAAATAAAATAATTTATGAACCAGACTGTACTCACATGAATCTGCGGTAAGACACACAAGCTCTGGTCCTGCAAATGGTAAACGCCTGGGTGGAGCAGGTTCGGACACGTTGATGACAGGTTCGTCCATGGCTGCAGAAGGTCTGAAACGATAGAAACCAATGATAATAAAGCTGGTATCCAGTTACATGGAAAGTATGAATATATAAAAAAAAGTGAGACTTACCATTCAGTTACATGGGCACATCACAAGTACTGGTAGTGGGTAGGCCTTCAGAAGATATATCTGTTAAATTAAAAAAGTTAAAGATAATATAAGTTAATTCTAAAGAAAGAATGTATTAATAAAAACCCACTGTCAAATTTATCAAATAGTTCCAAATTCTATTCATTGCAACTGATAACCAACTGACTTCCAACGGTACTTGCTCCTTCAGACGGTAAATCTATTAAAAAAGAAAATAACAAGATTTGTTAAATGTACAATTTTTTGAAGAATACTATTTTTTCTTTTGTTTTACACACAATGAAATAATTCTTCACTTGGTAAAACATCATGCTCCGGTAAACCTATAAAAAAAGATAGCGTATTTTAAAATAATACGTGAATATGTTAAATAATAATAATTCCGTGTGGTCGTAATGACCTGGAGATTGGGTTTTTATTGGCTGCGCATTCCGCCCCTATCATAGCCGCCTTAACCTAACCCAACAATCCAGCCCGGTACAGGGAACCCACAGTTTAACGTGGAATCCGAACCACGGAAGCGTTCTGGTGTACTTCACTTTACACAGCAAGCTGTGGCAGAGGTAAAGAAAGGTCGGGTTAAGCACCTTTGAAAATACACGCCGAGACAAGTATTCCAACCGGGGACCTTTCGATCTTAACCACTGGGCCACCAGACCGCTTTAATTTGTAAATAAAAATTCTGTATAATATCAGTAGCTGAAACTGTCAATGTATGAAAAACATAATTACCTTGTAGATTCACTTCATCGAACGAAAACAAACCTTCAGTTCTTTTTGAGGACATTGTCTCTGTACAAGATACAACTGGTTAAGTTGCTTTTAAGACCGCTTCCTTTATACTGCATATAGCGGCAGGCAGTATATCAAGTGTGTGGGCGGCTTTGACAGAACTCCGGTGGAGTGGGAAAGTCATTTTCTACCCGGATGGCCTTGACGGGGGTCCGGTGGCTGGGGAAGGTTACTTTCAACTCCGTGTGGCCTTGACGGGTGTCGGGTAGATTGGGAAGGTTACCTTGGACTTGGCGGGGCCCGATGGAGTGGGTAGGTCACGTGGGTCTGGTGGAGCGGGGTGAAGGCAGAACAACAAACTAAGTAAACAACAACCACTAAATATGTATCTGACAGTTAAAAGAGGTTGGACGTTTAAAGACATAAGATTTGGCCTGAAATTTAGTATACATGTTCCTTAAGCAGTAATATTTTAGACTTAGTGCATGTTAAAACCAGATAATATTTACTATTTTTCAAAATTCAATTTAATTGCGATGGAGTGCCTGCTCCGGTGGCTGTTTTTTATCCTTTCCTGTACCTGCCTATTTTGCCTTCTACAAATTTCAACTTTAAATGTTTTCAGCGGTTTTGGTAAATCATTTCTCTTGGTAACTTATTCCAATCCCTGAGACCCTTTATTTACGAAAGAAAATCTTCACACAAACTTGTGTCTCAAATCACTTGAGATCATGGTCATCTTTTCCCTACCATGTACTACACTTAATTCTTACACAGCTTATCACCTACATACGTCTCGTACACTCCTATAACTCTCTTCACCCTCCTCCTGTCTTCCAGTAAATCCCATTCCAGCTCCTTTATTATAATAGTAAAATAGCTCGCTATGTGGGTAGTTGCATAAAAGTTATTAAGCAAGAAGTACATGCTATTAACTGCGGTATAAGAATATATTCTTATCCTATTACAAAATTTTGCCAACGATTTTTCATTCACTACTGCAGATGCATAAAAAATTAAATTCCCTAGATATATTCTGTGATCTTGCTAAGGCTTTTGACTGTGTTGATCATGAGATTCTACTAGGTAAATTAGACCACTATGGAGTTAGTGGTAAGCCAGGACTTTGGTTTAAATCTTACCTGGAAAATAGAAAGCAATGTGTATCACTGAAAGATGCTAATACAGGAAATGTTATAAACTCAGAATGGGGTATAGTTAAATGTGGTGTGCCTCAGGGCTCAATTCTTGGCCCTCTGCTGTTCTTAATCTATATAAATGATCTCCTACATATACTAGGTGATAATGAACACATGCAGATGATACCAGCATATCGTTGAAAGACCCATCAGCACAAAACCTCGAAAAAACAGCAAATGAGGCTATAAAGAAAATTAACAGGTGGTTTAATGCCAACAAACTAATACTTAATGTAGAAAAGACACAGTTACTTCAGTTTGTTACAAAAATAAAACAAAGGACAACTATAATGTGATATCAGAAGGAAAAGCAATCAATGAAAGTAATTTCACAAAATTCGTGGGTGTATGTATAGATAACAAATTGAACTGGAAACAGCATATTCAACAACTTCTTAAAAAACTGAATTCTGCAACATTTTCACTTAGGGTAATATCTAGAATAGCTAATATAGAAACCAGAAAGTTAGTATATTTTGCATATTTTCATTCCCTGCTCACTTATGGCATCTCATTCTGGGGAAACTCGTCACAAGCACAGAGGGTATTTAAATTGCAAAAACGTGCTATAAGAACTATTTTTGGAGCAAGCCCACAGACGTCGTGCAGAAATCTATTTAAAAACCTGGGTGTACTAACAATGCCAGCACAATATGTATACTCTGTACTATCATTTGTAGTGGAAAATCCTGAACACTTCAATCTTAATGCTGACATACATAGCCATAATACTAGGAATAAATATAATATTCACAAGGATTACAAATCACTGTCAATTGTACAGAAAGGGTTAACATTTAATGGAGCTTCCTTATTCAATGTCTTACCAACAGAAATTAAATGTTATCTACAAAAACCCAACTACTTTAAGTCCAAACTGAAAGAGTTTCTGCTTCAGAATCAATTTTACTCTGTAAAAGAATTTTCTTCTTGGAATTTGATAACTAAGAATGACTGATAAAATAGTGTATATGGTGTATGGAAGGGAAAGGTGACAAAATTGTCCACAATTACTAAAATGATATATGGTTTTTCTTTCTGTTGAAACTTTTGACAAATGAAGTAATTACACTGTTTACAAAATTTCACTCATATATGGTAACTAACATGGGATAGCATGCACTCAAAAACTGCTGTAAAAAATTATGATACTAACAGGTTTTTAAATAATTGATTGCTTATGAGTTGTGGTAACTGGTTGGTAAGAAAATAACTGGTTGTTAGATGCTGGTAACAAGTTTATACACTGTTCCACATAATAAGTATTAACTAACTCGGGATTGTATTTGTAGATTACAGGAAATATTGGTTATACTAGTGGGTCATAACTAACTTCTTGTCAATATGTAATACTAGCCACAAACCCCGTCAAAAATGACGGGTTTAACGTATTAACTAATTTCTTCTTAGTTGCTTACCTAAATAGAATTGTAATAAAATAAAGCTCAATGTTCTGTAATTTCTCATCCCTTGTGACGTAGCAAAATGTTTCATTGTCTATTTGGTCCAGGTTACGTTTCAGCCTAACAACAATATTCGCCAATATAGCCGGTAGAAATACAAAACTTAATTCACACGCGAATTAATATTTTCCCTGTATCGCATGTCAATGTCATCATGCATCGATACCAATCATGCATCATGCGATACAAACTTGATCCAAAATCTTCACAGTTTCATACAACTTTCTTATTTTCTATGACGAAGGTCGATATTTTAATGCCTGAAATAATGACCCCAGTGAAAACGAAAGATGCTAAAAATAAATCTTGAAAACCTAAGCTATGTCACGTAATATTATTTTTAATTGTGGTTTACGTAGCACACATCGCAAACAATTTGGAACTTCTTTCATTCAGACCAAGTAATGAGTTCATTAAAAAAAGCTACTGTTAATTAATATGCCATTCTAGCATTACATTTCTTAGCAATTACTTAAATAAATATAATTGTTATAAAATATAGTTCAGTGCAATTCATAGTGCTTTGCTCTGTAAGAAAAGGTTTTCGTTGCTGTTCTGGTCCAGGTTGTATTTCAACCTAACCTCTACTGAACTTGCGATAAATGAAACAATACTTTAATCACACGCATGGTGATACATTACTTTATCGCATTTTAGTGGTAATAATGCATCACGATATTAACTAAAACAAAAATCTTTACGGGTTACGAATACTTTGACATAAAACGAATCTATTATTAAATAAATCAAATCTACTAATACTTATTATGTCGATTTAAACTCAATACATACTATTATTTCAGTGTTCTGACAAATCACGGCTTAGTGTAATTCCTCGTGCCTTGCGTTGTAGCAAAAGGTTTCAGTTTCCATTAGGGTCCAGGTTGCATTTCAACCTAACCACGTTAACATCTCGCCAGAAAAACAGTACTTCAATATCACGCTTATTAATGCATGAACTGTTTCGCGTTTTAGTGGCAATAATGCATCGCGATATAGTTTTGATCAAAAATCTTCAAGGGTTTTTGCACATTTATTTTTTGTGATTCAGGCTGGTAGTAAAACGTTTGAATGGTTGACACAATTGCTGAACTCATAGGCTCAGTAATATTAGGCAGTGAAAGGAAAGGAAATTAAAATCAACCTTATGAACTTACATTATGCCACGTATTATTGTTCTAAGTGTAGTGTAGGATTGCACAGTTCCCGGATCAACGTGCAACTATTTCCATTCAAACGAATTAATAATTTCAATAATAGGACACAGTTTAAATAATTTTGATATAAACTAAATTATTCATGCCCTCTGCGTTAACGTCAAATGAAACTTGTAATTCTAATCCATGCAAGTTATATTCTAACCAAACATTTAGCAGCACTGATGCTCGAAATACAAAGCTTTTATCTTAAAATATCTATGGACAAAGAATTTAAGGAATACTTCAATATATCAAAAGAATATTACGTAAATATAAGCATCTAATGATTGATATATCGATTTTAACGCAATACATACTTTTATTTCAGTGTTATGTGAGTTAATTTATTCACTGTTGCTTGGAAATGATATTAAATAACGCGCACTCCCACAAATGATATCGTAAAGCGTGACGTCATAGCGCAACGTCATAGGTTGACGTCACCGCGTGACATGACGTAGGTGCGACAACGCTACATCTTGTGTATTATATTAATAGATTATCAATTATATAGTAATATTGACATTACTAATAAGTGTATGTACTGTTCCACATCCCCGAGATTAATCTCACATGGGATCAAAGTGAACATATCTATCTATCTATCTATCTATCTATCATTGATGGCATAGATTTGCTTAAAAATGGCCGGCGTCTGTACTGTCGACTCTATCGCATACTGTAATTTTCGTATAACATGATGTCTGAGGTACATTTCTTTGCTATTAATATGCGTTTTTCTCGAAAGGTATGCACCGAATGATCTATACGATTTCTTGTAGGAAAAATACAGGTACCGTATAGTCAATTGAACTAACTGTGGACGCCTATTGTTTTTCTGTTTGCTTTAACGTTTTTGAAAGATGCCTGCTTGAAGTGTGGTTAGGATAGCAAATATACATGTATCTTGCTGATCCTAAAGTACAAATTTTGTTCGTCAATTTCTCAAAAAGTTATGAGCAGCAGTGGTAGATAAAGATGGAAGCCACTGTGCTTGCAATACAAAAAGTCAGTAGACTTGTCTGAAAGCTAAGTACCTACCAACATATAACACAGAAATTGCTCCTGTTAACAAAATCGCCAAATAAAAATAATCAGCAGTTCTCACTTACCTCAATCCGAATCGTTTCGTAAAACTCGAATATATTGATCACAGCTCGTCATTCTACTGCATCAAAAAGCTATGACACACAATTCTATAGCAATAACGCCCCTTCTTCCACATTGAAACACGCAGTTGACTGGCTGTGGTTGATTGTAGAACATTTTTAAATAGTGAGACTCCGGCAAGGACTGGGCCAAGGAACGGGAAGGAATTCAGTCAAGGCCCTTTTGAAGGAAGTATCCCGGCATTTGCCTGAAGTGATTTGGCGAAACCATGGAAAACCCAAATCTGGATGCGTGGACGGGGATTTGAACCCGCATCCTCCAGAATACGAGTCCATAGCGTTAACCGACTGGTAATTCGTGGTGGGAGGTAAAAAATACAGAAAATTACTGAATATTTTTATAAAGATAATGTGATGAAAACCGCTTTCGTTGAGTCACTTCACCGACAGAAATTAGTCGATATCAGTGGCACGGTGATTTCTAAGGTATCTAAAAAATAACTGCCAGTATCTTGTGTAAATATAGTTCAAATAATTAATTTACCATGTATGCTATGACTGTACATCTCCTGGTGTATATATTTAGTTTGTTGCGTAATTGTTTACAATACCATATATGTTACGACTATACATCTTGTAGTGTATGTATTATTATTATTTATTTTTTTAATGTACCATATATCCTATGACTGTACATCTTCTGGTGTATGTATTATTTTGTAATGGAAGTGTTTAATGTACCATGTATACTATTACTGTACATCTAGTTGTGTACTTATTATTTTGTTACGCAACTGTTTATCTGTATATTGACAACTTTCCACATCCCACAGAGCCAGTCTCTTATATTGGGATCAATGGAAAATGAATGTATTGTATTGGAGACGTAGCCATTAACTTTGAAATGCAGACAGTGTTGTTGAAGCGAATTGTGGATGATTGCATTGCATAGTAAGACCTCTCGTTTTATTAAATATTTTATGGTTCTTGTGTTTGGCTTCCTTACACTACTGACCTGCATGCATTTTTTTTTGTTTGTTTCAGTTATGAGGAAACATATTTCTCCCGTTAAACAGTTCCCAAAATCTCCATTTAAAGTGGCTTTAATTTTGATTCTCAGTAAGTTTTGCATAGTTTATCTTTAAAATTATACAGTTATTTAAATAACTGATTAAGGGAGGCAGCGGGATTTCTTTGTATAATTACAAAATCGCTGCATACACATATTTACAAGTCACAGAATTTTTTTTTTTTTTTTTTTTTTTTTTTTTTTACAAAGAACATTCAGCAAACATTGATCATCATTAATATAAAAAAAATCTAGTAAAATTAAATAGTTACTTAAATAACTATTTACGTAAATAGTTATTTAAATAACTGAAGGAACGGTTTTTTTTTTTTTTTTTTGTTTATTACAAAATCATTGCGTCTACATTTACACAAGTCACAAATTTATTTACAAATAACATTCAAAAACCATAGATAATCTTTAATACAAAGAAATTAAATTTATATTTCTCTTTCTGGAGCATAAGTTACTGTGGAAGGATATCCGTCATAAAATGTCCTTGGTGTGCACCTAATTTTGCTTCAAATGTCTCTATGATTTACAACATCCTTCATTTGTATTTCACAAAGGAAAATAAATAATTTGATGACTGTTTCGTATCAAATAGAAATAAAAAAATACAAGCAGAAAAGAAAATTAGCAGGTGATGGGATGGAACTGAGGACCTCACGCTCAGCAACACACCGCATCAACACGCAAGGCTAAACCGACGTTATTAACAAGCCTACCTGTTCTAACCATTGATCAAAAAGCAAATATATACAAACTGGTCAATGATTTATATCCTTATAAAAGGAAACTCTACGAACTGGGAATCACAGAAAATGACCGGTGTAATATTTGTAATCAGACTGATGTTAGAGACCACATCCTGCACTGTCTCAAGATCCATATGGAAATGGGTGCGTGCAAAATTAAACAAAATATCCAGTGAGGATTTACATACCTTAACGGACACAAGACTTCTCAGATGTGATTTCAAACTGTTCCCAACCGTCAAAACCCAAGCTGTTGTCTGGATGATTACACATTTTATAACTTACATAACAATGGAGCAGAATCACACACTCGAAAAATTTAAAAATACCCTCAGAATCGACAGATGGAGATTGAAAACTGGAAACTACATTGATAAATATTATGGCCCATATTTGTATGCTCTCGTTTAACATTACAGCACTACAAATATGGAGCACCATGAACTGTTTGATGAAATATGACGGCGACCAAGTAAAATGCAAAACTGTTTCGGAAATCGCGGCTTTGAAGCAAACTTCTACTAAAACCTCATTATAACATGGTAAAAGCCTTTGGCTGAATTCGCAGTTCCGTTCTTCCTTTGTTGAGTTTTGGCGCGGTTATAATGGATGCAAGTTGAGTGAAGACCTCTGATTGTAATAGACTCTTTGGCAGTAAGAAAGTATCTGTAGAGATTAATTTGACATTTTTTCACTGTAAAATATGTAAAATGGTAAAATGTAAAATTTAAAATAGTAAAAAAAAAAATAAAAATAAAAAAAATAAAAAAGTGGTATTCCGTAGCAGTATATCTCAATTAGGCACAATTTTTTACGCTTTTTAATCTCCGATTTCTCTTAAACGGAGACCCAACAGGCAGAATTGGTTTAGGTCGAGAAACCACAGGTGACGTACTATTAACCAGACTTGCAATATCCAAACTGAAGACCTATCCTTGTCAGCATGCACTAATAAAAATAAATAAAATATAACTGTTTTTGGCAAAAATAATGACTTATGCCACATCTATAATTGACTTTGAATTAGTATGTTCAATTTTACTTCTTTAGGTGCGGCAGTTTTTTAAAAAAATGTGCCACATGTGTGCATGATTCGTCGCCTAGTGTAAGGGCTCGCTTCGCTCGCCCTAATGATTTTTAGTCTTTCCAGTTTATTATAAAAAGGGAATGGATTCAGGAAACAGCAAGTCGTATAGAAAACATAAGATTTTTACTATAAATATATAACTTATATCTAAATACGACTGCGCTTTGCTAAAATACGTTATTATGAAAATAGTCGCAGTTGGAGTTAAACGCTAAAAAATGCCAAGTCATGCGTATAAGTAAAAACGTGTCACCACTTAGCTCTGAATATACAATTAATGGCACTTTCATTAGAACGGTAGATTCCCCTAAATACCTAGGGATAAAAATTCGTTATAATCTATCATGTAATTAACATATCGAGAAGGTAATTGGGAGCTCAAATCGTATACTCCGATTTCTAGGTCGTTATTTAAACAATGCACAGCGGAAGTTAAACTGATTGCATAGGAAGCACTAGTGCGTCCTCACTTAGAATATTGTTGTTCTGTATGGGGCTGGAAAGAAAGCGTAAGTGCGATGTTGAAGGAGTTAAGTTGGAAAGGCCTGTAACAGCGAAGGTGTTGCTCTCAACAGAAGCTAATTAAAAAATTCTGGTTTATTTCGGAATGACAGCAAACAAATATTACTACAAGCACATTCATATCTAGGAATGTCCGATAAAATAAGATAAGAGAAATCAGGGTCAGAACCGATTCATTTCTGTACTCATTTTTTTTCCAGTAGCGATTAGCGAATGGAATGAAAAGGATTTACCTGGCGATTCAACTTAATATCCGACAGTAATAGTTCTCGATTAATCACTCCGGCCGCCTTGTTCTGGGTTTTCCATGGATTTCCCAGATCGCTCCAGGCGAATGCCGGGATGGTTCTTCAAAATAGCCGATGGGTGCCTCCTGCCACATCCCGTATATCCCCTCCAAACTATTACACTTTCAGGTGGGTGCAATGCATCCTCCGCGAACCACTTTTAGTGGAATGATAATAAAATAATAACGATTATTTCAATGTGCTTCTTCAAAGGTAGTTTGAAAAAATTGGTTAGTATCAGTTTTAAAGATTTATGACTAATTAAGTGATTCGTAGAAATTTTAAAATAAAAATTAATGATTAATATATTAAGTCATCTTCTCTGTTCCATAAATAAGTAATATAATTTCAAGTAGTTAGCGTAAACTGTGGATACTCTTTGCATTAAGTAATTATGAATTTATGTATATAATATTATGTATTGCAGGTTCTATGCTTAAAGATGAGTAGATATAAATTATATTTAGGACGGCATTACACTGTAAAAGATCATAGTCAAAGAACTTTGATAAAAGATATTTTATAAAATATTTTACAGTGTAATGTGGCATATTTTATAAAAGATTTCTTTTATAAAATGTAAGGACGTTGGCATTACATTTTATAAAAGATTTCACCACCCTGAAAACGTAAAC
This sequence comes from Vandiemenella viatica, assembly GCA_031002005.1. Classification (NCBI taxonomy): domain Eukaryota; kingdom Metazoa; phylum Arthropoda; class Insecta; order Orthoptera; family Morabidae; genus Vandiemenella; species Vandiemenella viatica. The sequence continues at coordinate 174,171,198 of JARYHS010013630.1, forward strand.
AAAGAAAATGGCGCAAGGGACGTTACCAAAGTTGGTTATGACTGCCTAATCCACGAAAATATTTATTTCTGTGTATGAACAGAAGGAAATGATGTAAAGTCAGAAACATGTAGACTATAAGATTAGGAATAAAAAGGTAAAGACTTGCGCAAAGTTAATCAGTGCTATGATAGAAGGCTGTACTGTCGAAAACGTAAAAAAGAAAATTAATGTGTTAAGAAACGCATTTGACAGGTTTCTGGAATAATAGCAGACGGAATGCGCAGACCAATGCGTGTGCTATATTGCAGAATAGTGTAGATCCGCCACCAGCAATCGAGTACAACCCATTAAACATGCACCGTAAAAATAAACACCAAATAGTATATATATATATGGGGAAAAAATTCTGATGTAGAAACTTATGAAAATATTGTGGTAAGAATTTATTGGACCTATACTTCAGTATCGACCATATTTTTATAACTTACCATGTCCTCACATTGCAGCTCTTTCACTAAACTTTCACTGAACTCCTATCATATCAACCCTCGTAATCCACGGCCTAACCTAAATATGTTTACTTCTCTTCTTTATCTTTAATAAAATACATATTGTGACAGCTGCACTAATTGCGTCTGCAAAAGCTTACAAGTTTACTTCATTCAACAGAACAAGCTATATTTGCATTCACTGACAATATTTTAGAAGGAATAAATGATAAATTGATTCCTGTAGGAATTTTTTGGGACTTATCTAAAGCATTTGACTGTGTAGATCATAAAATTCTGATACAGAAACTTAAGTATTATGGTATAGATGGCATTGTTAATAAATGGCTTAGTTCTTACCTTCTAAATAGAAAACAGAAAGTGTCAATGGAGAATTTTAAGGCTGCCTTAAGAGGTCCACTGTTTTCTGAGTGGAAATTAATCAGATGTGGAGTACCTCAGGGTTCTTTATTGGGGCCACTATTGTTTTTAATATATATAAATGATCTATCCTGTGTTTCATCTAAAAACTCAAAATTTGTCCAATTTGCAGATGACACAAACATAGGAATTAAAACACTCCAGATTTATCTACAGAATATATTTCAAATTATGTCTTTGAACTGATTAATAAATGGTTTACAGCTAATGGCTTGTCTTTAAACTTTGATAAAATTCAATATATGCAATTCAGTACATCACACAGATTAACACCTGATATAGACATAAAATTTGCAGGCCAGTCCATTCAAGAGGTAGAGAGTGTGAAATTTCTAGGTTTGTATATTGATCATAATTTAAATTGGAAAGTACATGTTTCTGACTTACTAAAGCGATTGGGTGCAGCCACGTTTGCAATTCGTACAATTTCAGCTTTAGGTGATCTCCGTATGAGGCAGCTAGTTTATTTTGCTTATTTTCACTCCTTATTGTCATATGGAATAATATTCTGGGGCAATTCTACCCATAGAGACAAAGTGTTCAGAGCCCAAAAGCGTGTAATAAGAATTATACCGAGCGTGGTGGTGTAACGGATAGCGTTCTGGCCTCGCATTCGGGAGGACGGCGGTTCGAATCCCCGTCCGGGCATCCAGATTTGGGTTTTCCATGGTTTCCCCAAATCACTCCAGGTGAATGCCGGGATGCTTCCTTCAAAAGGCCATGGCCGAATTCCTTCCCATTCCTTGCCCCCATCCTTTCCCGTCTCTAAAGACCACGTTGATAAAAAGGGACGTTAAACTGTAACAAAAAAAAAAAAAAATAAGAATTATGTATGGGGTTAGCAATAGAACTTAATGTAGAGAGCTGTTTAAGAAGTTAGTGATTTTAACATTAGCATATGAGTATATATACACATTAATGTCCTTTGTAGTCACAAATTATACTTTGTTTGAAACAAATAATAAAATACACAATTATGGCACTAGAAGTAAAAATGATCTTCACAAGACTTACAAGTTATTGTCATTTGTTCAAAAAGGGGTCCGATATTCAGGGATACATATCTTCAACATGCTCTCAACACATATTAAATGTCTAGTAGATGATAAGAATAAATTCCGGAAAAAATTGAAAGAATTTTTAATCGACAACTCCTTCTACTCTGTCGAAGAATTTATTTCTAAGGTATCTAAAAAATAACTGCCATTATCTTGTGTAAATATAGTTCACATAATTAATTTACCATGTATGCTATGACTGTACATCTCCTGGTGTATGTATTTAGTTTGCTACGTAATTGTTTACGGTACCATATATGTTATGACTGTACATCTTGTGGTGTATGTATTATTTTGTTACGGATTTTTTTTTTATGTAGCATATATGCTATGACTGTACATCTTCTGGTGTCGTGTATGTATTATTTTGTAATGGAAGTGTTTAATGTACCATGTATACTATGACTGTACATCTAGTGGTGTACTTATTATTTTGTTATGCAACTGTTTATCTGTAAATTGACAACTTTCCACATCCCACAGAACCAGTCTCTTATATTGGGATCAATGGAAAAGATTGTATTGTATTGTATTGTATTATTCATTTCAAGGAACTATGACGAAAAATTTTATATAGTGTAATGGGACTGAAAAAATACCATAAAATATCTTTGATAAAAGAAATATGATAAAATGTTTTATAAAAGATGTTGGACAAAGATCTTTTACAGTGTAATACCCATCGAGGAAGAAAATTAATGCCGGCTTTATAATTAATTTTTATCTTTGTTCTAAAGCGCTTGTATCTGTGGCCTATTCTCCAGCTTGCCAACTTGGTATTTCTTTAGTGTCTCTGATTTTGTGTGTGAGGGTTTGCTGTAACCATGAGGTGAGAGGGAACGAATTGTTTTGCCAGAAATTGTTGAGTATATTTGGCGAATTATGTTTAAGAAATTCAATCGGCATCTGTATAAAACGAATTTTTTTTTATATGTAGAAATTTGTTTTATGACTGATTTTTATATTTTTAGTAGAGATGACAACATCTATTGCACCACATGGCCACCAAGATGTGGTCTTCAATTTTTTGTTATAAAATTAGCCCGTATGAATTCAGGCGATTATTATGTTCGTTTGATTTCTGTTAGAATAATTGGTATGTGTATTATTTTAAGTTGATTATAAGTTTCTATTTTCGCTTATCGTTCTTTTAAACAAGGTTTGTACAGTGTTTTGATTGTGTTGAATTTTTAAATGCTGGAAAATGTTTTTCAGCTCCCTCAAACTTCAGAAGAGGCTTGCCGCCTCTGTTATGCGATGTGGCAAGAAGAAAGTTTGGTTGGATCCGAATGAAATTAACGAAATAGCAAACACAAATTCCCGTAAGTTTTGTATTTCTTTCAGTAATTTGTCACAATCTCAATCATAAATTCTACTTTTAATGCATGCACTATTAATTTAGTGTTTACAGTATTATTGTATAGCATGCTATTATGGTAAGAGTGGAATTTAGTGCTTAGTTTTTTTAATAGTAACCTTTGGGTCAAATTGTTTTAAATGTTATTAGTGATCAAATCGAAATTGTTGCTTATTGTATCTCATTTGACACCGTACTGAACGAAAGAAACCATGCTTTGTGTATGACATTAAGATCTTCCCCAGAACCAGTATGAAAAATGAATCGGTTTGTAACAGCATAGCGGTCTAATAATTTAGTTATGCAGTTAAGCTGCTATTGTGAATGCAAGATTACCAATTGTATTTTTAGGTGGCATACGTTTGCAGTTATCAGTGATTAGTTTCCTATTGCCGAGAATATAGGGAATGGATTTAAAATGCTGTTAATACTAAGACAAATAATATGCTGCTCTGTATTTGAGTAGAATTGTGAGGGAAGGTAACACTTTGTTCACCTATATGAACCGGGTATTGACCTATTGAAATTTATATTAATTGTTTCATTATAATGTCCTCTTCCCATTTTGCACTCTCCTTTTTCAGAAAAGCCACAAATTAAATAAAAAATGCCAAATTATGAGACACTGCATAACCAGTTAATACTACCATCACTACAAAAATGGACACATTATTGGTACAGGTATGATATTAACCTAAGTGGTTTCTTTTTGTCTTAGAGGTCATGGTTAGTTTGAAATGCAGCCTGGATCAAGAGAATTTTTTACAAAAATGTCTGAAAAGGGGTATGTGTATACAACAGAAGCGGCCGATTCTCAGAATGTGTGCATTGATACAAGAGGGTGAGAGTTGCTGTGCTACACCAAAGACAACTATTTTGTATTTGTTAATTTTTTGCAACGGAGGGAAGCTGAAACTGCAAGAAAATATTACAAAAAATGATTTAACAAGCATTTCAAGAGATTGATTTTGCAGCACTGACGGTATCTAATAGCTGCAAGTAACCCTCATATTTCGACATTTGTGATTTAATTCGTGGCAACTTTTCTGATAGAGTGCAAAACATGAATGGAACATTATAATGAAGCATTTAATCCAAGTTCAGTAGGTTAAAAGCGGTGTAGAGTAGCTCGACAAAGGGCTACCATTCCTGAACTGTGTATTTGGTGTGACAGTATTAGTTTTTTTTTTTTTTTTTTTTTTTTTTGAGAAGACGTGCTTTTGTTACTTGTACATTGAATCTGATGGTTGCTGGGCTAGTGGTAATGAAATAAGTGTTATCTGTTGGCATTAGCTATGTTTGAGGGGGAAAAGGATTGACAGTTTATAGTTAATGTTTTTTTCTCTCTTGTTTTGCGCTTTACTTGAGTTTCTGTTGCCGTTATTTTCTTCCAGTGTGTATCCTTTGATTTTTTGTTTGTTTTAATATTTCACAAATATGGATTTTGAAGTTCTTAAAGATCTATGACTTATTCCACAGAGACAATGATGAAATATTAAAAGATTGTTAAAGTCGAGAATTGATTAGGAGCTCTGTTTGATGCAAATCGAGAACATGCTACAAGTAATTGTTACCTGGGTAAAGATGCTTCTATGTTTCTTGGACATTATTTCAGATGTACTAAATGTAAAAAGAGACAAGTATACAGGATGATTCTGTTTTCGAATGACTTAGAATTTCACTGTTTTACCTTGGCAATGGTGTGCAAATGTTTTGGTTGGATCCTACAAAGTTTTTTTTGTAGACATACACAAAATGTATTGTTATTTTACTGACATTTGTTTCTGGAAAAATCCGGAGGGATGCGGACAAATTCATTTTCGGTGGCTCAGGTTTTGTGATTGAAACTGATTAAATTGCAGTCTGAAAAAGAAAATATGAGGCTGTAAGAATTATTCTGGCAAGAAGGATCATGGGTATATATGGTGTGATAGAAAGAAGAGTAGTCTTACTGTATTTAAAAAATAAAATGGTGTGAACAGTCATACCTATCATCTTTCGTCAGGTTTGGAAATATATATCGGTTGTTCACCGGCATATAAGCTTCTCTGAGATTTGGGAAGAGTATCACCAAACTGTCAATCTTTCCAGAAATTTTTTCAATCCAAGCACTTGTACTTGCACCACCATGAAAATTTATGGAGTACACTCAAGATTTTTTGTGTAGACGAAATGTGCTTGCCTCAAACCTGTTGCCAGAGCATAAAGATTGTTTCATGTGGCGGCTCCTGTATGGAAATACTACACAAAATACATTCCACAGCATGATCTGCGATATTACTGAAAAATATGTTCCGTATTTTGTTTTACTGTCTCTTACATAAGCTTTGGTATTAGTACCACCATGTCTACCATTTGTTACTTTTGACACTTATTTCATTCTTTTCTTTTACTGCGAAATTATTACTGGCATGTTTTCTTACAGCTTTCCATTGAAAAAAGGTTTCCAATTGTATATTACATTAGTGGGGCTCCTGGCGGTATAACGATTGATTAAACTCTAAGTTTTGAATCCACACTTGCAATATCTGCACTGGCAAAATGTTTCATGTAATGACACACTCCCCCAATAGGAGGGCCACTGAAGTTTAATTTCGTTCCTATATATCTGCAGCCCTCATTTTTAAACAGAAATGGCATTCCCTTCTATGAATGTTACTGGCTCTCATTTCATCAGGTAAGACTATGTATGTCATTGTAACTTATTTGAAATCGCCACTATATAACACTCGTCTCGTAGCTAAAATCAAATGAACTGAAATTTTAAATAAAAAGTAAATTACTGGAGCCTTACGCTGTTACAAATTGAGCCCAGGCTGCATCTCCTTGTAGCCACTTCATTCATTTAAGGTTGACATCTGACCTGGACCTCTACGAGAACACCCCACATCCCAGAACAATAGTGCACCTGTATTTTTATGTCTCTTTTGTTACTTTCACTGTGGTACAGATTGTTTTACAACATAAACATAATTTTTCCCTTAGAAAAAACATTCCATGCCATCTGTGCGCTATTCTAATATACTGCAGTCTACTTTCACACCGAGCATGGTGGTGTAACGGATAGCGTTCTGGCCTCCCATTCGGGAGGACGGCGGTTCGAATCCCCGTCCAGGCATCCAGATTTGGGTTTTCCATGGTTTCCCAAATCACTCCAAGCAAATGCCGGGATGCTTCCTTAAAAAGGCCATGGCCGAATTCCTTCCCATTCCTTGCCCCCCATCCTTCCCCGTCTCTAAAGACCTCGCCGTTGAGAGACGTAAAGCAGTTAAAAAAAAATCTACCTTCACTAAAGTCTTAAACTTCCTAGTCATCTGTGCAATATTCTAATATACTATAGCGTTTCACTTTGGTTCATTGGGTATTTCAGTCTAACAGCTAACTACATTGATCTCGGGTCAAAATTAACTCTTAACCTTTCAAAGCACACCACAGGACATGACAATAGTCTATCAGCATTATTATTTCCTATGTTCCTAATTTGATCCACCATTCACTGAAACCTGTTAAACACAGATTTTAATATCATACAGGGTTGCCTAGAAATCCTGTTTGAATGCATTATATTTGCAAACTGATATTAATGCAATAATAACACACACAACTTTATTTAATTTACACACCCTGCTGTCTCTTAACCTTGTCATGTTCTCTTCTTACCAACCTCTTTAACCTCCTCACCTCCTTATAGTACTTTGGTTCCCTAATCATCCTTTTTTTCTTTTTTGGAATAAATTTTTCTTCCCCCTTTATCTTCTTGAACCCTTCCTACCCTGACACTATTGTACTTGTGCCTTTCTTCCATTTGCTAAACGTTCTCTGAAATATCTCTTCAAGTTCGAAATCTGTGCCTTTTTATAATTGTGTATGTTTTCCCCTTTGATTTTGGCTGCTGGTTCACTGAATCATCTATTATCCATCATAACTGCTTCATGATCACTTATTCGTTCATTTACTTGACACCCCACAAAGTTATCATCAGGCTTTATTAGGAATATATCCAAAATATTTTGTCCCCTAGTGTTCTGCTTTACCACTTCCTTCCCTTAAGGTATTTGCAAATCTCTGTTCCCTTGTGTTATTAATCTTATTTCCTACCCAGTTTACATCTGGTGAATTTAAATCCCCACCAATAATGACCATTTTCTCACCTCTGAAAAATTTAATTTCTTCCCAAGAGCCTCATCTTCATCTGTAATTCTACGATTGTGGTAAGCAACCAACATCCCATTTTTTTTATTGTCCTAGAACTCTATCCCAAGAAACTCATTGTCGTGAACTGTGGTAGTTTCTGCTAACTAGTATGAAACCTCCTCCACCAATTGCTCTTACCAGGCGCGTAAATATGAAACTAGAATTAAAAATACACCTTTATTGTGTAAAAATGGTACAAAGTACCTTATTTGAAGTATTGCCCATTGTTAGATATACATTTTCCCACCTCTATGGAAATTTATGAATGCTACACCGGAATTTTTTTTCTCTTTTGTCACAAACCCTTCATTGAGCCATTTTCATAAGAAGTGAAGTGCTGTTCAGCGAGTGCGTGTCCCATCAACGTAAAGAGAGATTTATTGGATGGAGCTTAGTCAGGTGAGTAAGCCTCGTGCATCAGTATCACCCAACTAATGCTTCAATCATTTCCTTGACCTGTTTTGCTGTATGTGATGGTAAGTTGTCATGAAGCAAAATCACTTAGTGTTCCCTTTTCTGGTATTCTGGTCGTTTTTCCTGCAGTGCTTGATTCAAATTGATCATTTGATGTCAATAAAGTTCAGAATTAACAGTTTCACCAGGTTTTAAGTAGCTCGTAATAGACCACACCATTTTGATCTCACCAAAGACAGAGCATTGTCTTCCTTCCACAGCGATTTGGCCTTGATGTTGATGGTTCAGCTGGAGTTACCCATGATCTTTTATGCTTAGGGTTCTCGAAATATATCCACTTTTTATCACCTGTCACAATTCAATGGAGAAATTACACTCTTTTTTTTATACCTGGTGAGCAGCATTTCACAAGTGGTTTTTCGTTTTTCTTGCTGTCTGTCAGTTCATGTGGAACCCATTTTCCCATCTTCTGGATCTTTCCCATCACTTTTAAACGTTTGGAGACAGCTTCCCTTGTTATATTTAATTGGTCTGCGAGTTGTTCTTGCATTTGGGCATCTTCATCCAACAATGCTTGAAACTCGCTATCCTCAAACTTCTTTGGAGGTCTTCCACTGTGGCTATTGTTAACCAAAATGTATCTAAAGGAACTTTAAGAAGCTTTAACCCTTTGACTGCTGACGACGGATCGTCTACTTGCCGCGCTGAGCCCTGCTACCTGTGCTAAGTGATTATTCCTGGGGACGGAGCAGCCCATGCTGCCTCACCCGCTCAGTGCTGAATATTCCTGGCCGTGACCACACACGGCTGATACACAATAAGTACTATCACTACGTAGTTTCTCTGCAAATAAATTACTGCAGAATCAAACAATCATTAACCATATTTTTCGTCACTAATAATTATATCTTGCTTGTAGTTTTTACTCTATTTTTGCAGCTTATGTCGAAAGCATCGTGATTCTTAAATTTACCTCAATAGTTTACTGTTCTTTCTTGCATACACGTTTATAACAACTGCCATTTTCTATAGATTCCTTACTGCATTAGAGTGTTATAGTTTAAATTTAAAGAGTGTAGATTCGAAGAAGATGCTAGAAATATTTTACTTCCACACTTACATACCGCGTTCAGACCACGACTGTAAAATTAGAGATATTCGAACTATACAGATAGTTAAAGGCATCCAATTTTTCCTCGCGCTATTCACGAATATAAAGACACCTGAAAATGATAATTGCACAAGCAGCCTCCCCCACAAACCTAAATTTGGCTTGCGGAATAGATGTAGGTTCCCAAAATATCTCGATGTTGACTGAATGTTTGCTGCGCTTTGTAATTACCTGATTATACGTAATTTTGTTTCTTTGATGAAATTTGTTCCACATAAGTACTCAACAGATTTTTCAACACTTAAAAGCTGTGAAGTGTCTGTCCAGTAATTACGTGACGTGAAATGGGGGGGGGGGGGGGTTCCGGCGAAACCTCACCGGAGTAACAAAAAGTGGTATCTGGATAAAAGTTCACTAAAAATAGGAGTATTTAGAAGAACATCTCTGGTCCAATATTCACTAATTTTCAATTTTTTTCACGCAAGGCATCAGAAGACAAATAGCTATGAAACAAAAAATTCCATCATATTCAGTAACTTTCCACTTTGATATTCGAAAATGCACTGATTCTGGAGTATTCTCCATAGTGGCTATATAAAAGCGATTGTTTTCATCAGCTATATATTTCATCAGTTCTTCTGTAAAAAAAATAACATGAAAACTGACAGACTACTTGGCTCATTCCCTATTTGACACACGTCCCGATAGCGTATCATCAAATGCATGACTAACTGGACGAAAATCATTTTCTTTCCAGTCAGATTTATCACTAAGACGTAATTTCTTCATAGGGGTTTCACTATCACTTTCTGATTCTTCAGATTTAGAACAACTAACATCTCTTGTTGAAACATGAGACTGCATTGTCACCCTGCTGACGAGTATGGCTTATGACTACAGCTTTCCAGTTCTGTGGAAAAGCTGTTACTTCCATCAAAATCAAGTAGTTCATCCTCGGTGTCGCTCCTCGTAAGAATCTTCACGATTTCTTCCTCAATACACCCACGACGTTTTACCATTTTCTTTAGAAAAATACAGGACACAAAGAACACTGAATTAATTTCCGTTGAACAGTGAATTGTAGATCGAAGCCCAGGCTCCCAAAAGACAAATATTCGGACGATAAGCTAGCAACCAGAACTGCGAAAGGCTATTGACAAATGGGGCGTGAAGTCCGCTGTACGACTCGGGTAGCGGCGCGTATATATTTGTCATCAGCACTCGGGTAGCGGCAGGCGGGTGCAACTTAAATCGCCAACAGCGCTCAGGGAAAAACCAGCGGCTGCGACTAAACTTGTCATTAGCACACGGGGGCAGCAGGCAGCATGATGAGTAAACTTGTCAACAGCAGTCAAAGGGTTAATTTCAAAGTTCTGTCAGCTTTTAAATCTGAGTTACTCTTGAATATTAGTTGGAAGATGTTCCGAATTTGCAGCGAATGGATCAAGAAGCCAGTCGAAATCAACACTTTATCCAAAGTACTTTTTGAATCTCTGCTGCAAGACTTCTAAATGTTCTTTAAGTCCATCACCATTTTATTAGTCATCAAGTGACCATACAGTCGGGAACATCTCAGACGACCCATTTTCAATCCTCTGTAACCACAAATACAGCTTGTTCTCAAATATTTTAATCTTATCAATACTAACAAGAATATTTTCGTTCCCACCTTGCATTTTGATGTTCAGCTCATTCAAGTGTACAAAAATGTTGGAAAGATATGCCAACTTACATACCAATTCGCCATCTGCGTACTTGTCTTTCAACATTCAAAAATGCCTGGACCTCTTTTCTAAGTTCAAATATTGCGTTAACACCTGTCCTTGTGACAGCCAGCGTACTTCTGTATGTAGCAGGAATGTAGTGTGTTCTGAACCCATTTCCTGACAGAATGAAAAATAGTCTCAAATTTAGGGACCGCGATTTTGTGAAGTTCACGACTTCCAGCACATCTTTCAGAGAAGGTGACAATGGCTTTGCTGTGAATGAGACAATGCTTGCATTGTACGTTGGGATTTACTTCGCGTACTTTAGCTGCAAATCCTTTCACTGGGCCTGTCATAACAGCCACTCCATCTGTACAAACACTAACGCAGTCCTTCCATGTTAATTCATTAAGGTGCAAATATTCATGTCAAACGAAATATTTCTTCACCAGTAGTATTCACTGGAAGTTCTTTGCAAAAGAAGAAATTACTTACAGTTACATCTCCATCGGTGTAGCGAATGTAAGTCAGAAGTTGTGCATGGTGACTAATAGCTGTGGACTAGTCGATCTGAAGTGAGAACTTCTGGCTGTTGTTGATTTTCTCCTTCATAATGTCTTCAATATCACGAGACATATCGAAAACTTGGCGATTGATTGTCAGCAGAAAGAGGAATTTTTTAAATTTTACTAGCAGATTCTAAACCCAGAACTATTCTCACAATCTCTTCACAAAGAGGATTTAACAGCGTTTCACCTATTGTAAGTGGTTTCTTGGCCTTTACGATAAGTTCAGCTGCCTTGTAACTAGCTTCCTGTACTTTTTCCGAAAAACTTACTGTAGCGGTCTTGGAAGTTCTTTGTTTTTTCTTATTCTCCAACCTATGAAAATAATTGACATCTTCGTTTGAGAGAGAAGAATGTTTTGTTGACAAATGTCGTTTCAATTTCTTGGAACCATTGCAGCGTTGCTGAGTTTTTCACCACATTCGATACACTCGAGGATTGGGAACGTTTTTCACCACACCAAGAAAACCCATAGGATAAGTAATTATCACTATGTTTCCGCTGCATTAACTTTTTTCTTTTTTTCTGACTCAACGCTTTCATCAGTTGCATTTATAGACAGAACACTCCATTCAAAGAATTTGTCCAATATTGATGAAATAAAAGTCTGCTAATTGTAATAGAAAATATCAAGACGAACTACTAACACTTTTCGGGCCACTTCAGAGCACATCTATGATAGAATTATAGAACTGAAGTAATTGTAAGAAGCGGAATTTACACACTTTAAAGAAGTCGCATATATGGTGGAGATTGTTTTTTACCGTGTTGTCTAACAATGCGCCGGTGCAAGTGTACAGGAAGAAAGTAGCATTGTTGGAGAAGCACGGACGCCAACAACTTAATAAAATATAAGGCTTGGAAAGTTCTACTAATCCCAGCAGTTTAGACTGAGGGAAAAGCACATACACAGCGGTAAATGAAAGGGAACCTCAAAGCGCAGCAGCAGATGCGAAGAGTAAAAATATTTTAAAAATGAATAAACAAAACTAACAGCAAGTGTGAGTAAATAAATAACATTTAATTTCTGAAAATACGACTATACATAACAATTCGCAGCACATGAAACTAAAATGTAATTAATTTTAAAAAATTGGTAATTAACTTTTCAACTTGTCGCGGCACACCATTTGCTGACCACTGCTCTCAGGTATCCCCAAGTGGCAGGTGTATCTTTGCAGCGGCCAACTCCAACTCAAAGCCTATTTAGCGACTTCCATATGGGCCATGGTTGTTCAGACGCAGGTGGTAGACCCTCTTTTGACCTGATCCACTCAAACCCTTGTAATCGCTTCTCCCAAGCCAGTATTCTTTCATTGCTTGGAGCTCCAGTTAAAAGTGAGACCTCTATCAAGAGTTACGCCCAGGTATTTTGGATTTTCACTTTGCAACAGAGTTGATCCATTCCAGGTCACATTCAGCTATCGCTTAGCGCATTTACTGCGCAAGTGAAATGCACAGACCTTGTTTTTGTTTTAAATGGCTTTAGGTCATTCTGCTTGTATTAGGTTCCAAGAGATTCAAGAGCTGTTGTAAGTCTAGCCTCAGTGGCCTCAAAAGTCACATGTTGAGCAGCTAGGGCAAGATCATCAGCATAGATAAAGGACATACAATGGTTGTCCACGGGTTGATCATTGGTGTAGATGTTAAATAAAGCTAGAGCAAGAATACTTCCTTGAGGTAGTCCATTTTTTGGTTTGCTTGGACGGCTTATTTGAATTCTGAAAGCTGACGGAGAATTGCCTATTGCTGAGAAGTTCGTAGCCTTTTTGTGAAACTGAAATCCCGGGTCATGTTGTGAACTTTAGGAAGGAGTTTTTTATGCTGATAGTAGCGTAGGCTGCTGTTAGGTCAACGAAGACTACTCCAGTAACTAAACCCTTTTTGAAGCCATCTTCAATATATTGTGTTAGGTGTAGGTCTTGGTCTGAGCAGGAGTGGGCTGTTCTGAATCCGCTTTAATGTAGGTTGTTATTTCTTCTAAAGAGAAGGGGCACTAATGATGGAATTTTCACTAGTGGTGTCACGGATGATCTTGGTTCCTGTGGTCCGGTTTTTGCTTTTGCTAGCTGGTTTGGTATTAAGAAGTAGCTGGTGCACAATATTATCAGGAGTGATGATGTATAACTGCATGGTTTTGATGAGGGTCGTGTGTGATTTTTTTAAAGAGTTGTCAATGCATTTTTGCTATTATGAGTCATATCAGTGTTACTGATTAGATCAGTCGACGTTTTTCTTCTCGATGTTCCAATTGCTTGCATTAGTAATTCTCCACATTCTCTGGTTGCTTCAGAAAATGTATCTTCCTCAGATGACAGTATTGAGTGTACAAGTCGGCTTCACTGGCCTGCAGTTCGTTCTGCAGCCTCGCGGGATGCACTGTCGCGAAGCTTTTTGAATGATTTTTACAAAATGTTCATAATTACGTGGATTTGGAGCTAATTGTGAATTTCCTTAACACTCCACTGTGTCCTTTTAAAATTGAAGCTTATCTTGAAAGGTAAAGTCATCGGTGTAATAATTTTGCTGTACGCTGCACATAATTGGCTTGTGTTGAGTGGAGGTTATCGGAGATAGGACTTGCTTCTTGAACATTTGACTGATGTTACTAACGGAATAGAGATCGGGATTGTAACCTCTTTTCCAGCGGCTGCTGAGGAAAGATTCAGATTTTTTTTGTCATGGATAAGAATCAAGTTGTTGGGCAATTCTACAACCAAGCCATTATTATTACTTTGTGCGTAGCCCTAATCGACACTAAAAAAACATTTTAGAAATACTGATATTTTTGCCCTTTAAAGGTTCAACCCATTTTTAAAATATGATGAGAATGATATCTCAATATGATTAGAATGATACCTCATTTATCTATTTCAGGTAGATATAAATGGCGATAAATGGCTCGTGACACAAAAGTGGGTTGATACTATTTCCCTTTAAGGATTGAATTAAAAAAAAATTCTTAATATATGATATCAAAGTGTAGACATTACTCTTCATAATTCTACTTCATCTATCGATTTCGGTTAGGTATCCAGGGAGATAAATTACTCAAGACAAAAAAAAAAACGCATTTTAGAAATACTGATATTTTTGTCCTTTAAGGGATCAATTCAGAAAAATCACATACTTAAACTATGATGTGACCCCAGCGAAGATCTTAAGGCTCCCACATACGAGCAGTCCATCTGGCGCCAGGCCATTTCGCACCATTCCATTTAGACTCGGTCCAAACCAGGGGGTCACACACAACAGAGCCGCGCCAGACCAGTGCGTGCCTACAACTTTCGCCAGTCCGGCTCTGGTAGTGCAGGGACTAGCACGCAGACCCGGCATTTTAAGGGTCACCCATTCGAGTCCGCCCTAGGGCCTGATTGGTTTTATTTTAGTGTTGTTTTTTCTTCAAAAATGTGTCCCAAAATTACATGAAAGAAACCTGTTACAATATTTAGTACAATATAAATTCGAGCTGGCTAAATGGTTGCACAGACCAAAGGCCTTTTTTTCCGCTATGTTATGAATTTTTTTAAAAAAAATCAGCAGTCATTTATTTAAAACAATTTTGCATTTAATTTTATTTTACAGGGGGGTAATAAGTTAAAAGCCACTTACATGAATTCTTAAAAACGGTTATCTTAAATAATGAAAATTATTAAGGACATCTAAAGTACAAAACCCGGGATATTCAGAAACATATGGAAGGGTTAACACGCAATGGCATAGGTCACTTTTCCGTATTTTCTAGAAATTAATATAATGCAAAAGATATTGTAATAAATTCTGGAACATAAATGTTGTATGAGGGTGAGTCAAATGAAAACCTTAAATATTATTTATCATGCAGAAGTGGTACAAAGCTGTATCACTTTTCAACATAATCTTCCCCACACTCAATGCAAGTCTTAAGCACTTACAAAGTGCATAAATTCCTTTAGAAAGAAAATCTTTTGGTAGCCCGCGCAACCACTCATGCACCTCTTCATCAGAATGGAACTTCTTTCCTCCCATTGCTTCTTTGAGTGATCCAAACATATGGAAATCACTTGGGGCAAGGTCTGGTGGGTATGGTGAATGAGGAAGACACTCAAAATGCAGGTCTGTGATTGTTGCAACTGTTG
This sequence comes from Vandiemenella viatica, assembly GCA_031002005.1. Classification (NCBI taxonomy): domain Eukaryota; kingdom Metazoa; phylum Arthropoda; class Insecta; order Orthoptera; family Morabidae; genus Vandiemenella; species Vandiemenella viatica. Next base: position 174,186,633 of record JARYHS010013630.1, read on the forward strand.
TACGGGCAGTGTGGGGCCTTGAGTTGTCATGTAGCAAAAGGACACCTGATGACAGCAATCAAATCAAAGCGACGTGGAGTTTTTGGGAGATCTGTGTATGATGCACTGGTGACAGTGGTCCCTCTAGGCATGTAATGCTCCAAAATGACGCCTTTTTCGTCCCAAAAGAGTCAGCATAACCTTCCCTGCTGATGGTTCTGTTTGAAACTTATTTGGTTTTGGTGATGAGGAATGGTGCCATTCCTTGCTCACTTTCTTCATTTCCAGTTGGTGGAAGTGAACCCAGGTTTCGTCCCCAGTAACGATTCTTGCAAAGAAGCCATCACCTCGTTCAAAGTGTCGAAGAAGTTCTTCTCAAGCATCAACACGTCGTTCCCTCATTTCAGGAGTCAGCACTCATCTTGCATACACTTCGTGAAACGGGAGCACATCATGCACAATGTGGTGTGCTGAACCATGATTAATCTTTAAACATGATGCAAAGTCATTCAGTGTCACTCGGCGGTTTTCCATCACTATGGCTTCAACTGCTGCAATGTTCTGTGGAGTCACAACTCATGCCTGACCTGGGCGAGGAGCATCTTCCACTGAAGTCACACCATTTGTGAACTTCCTACTCCATTCGTAGACTTGCTGCTGTGACAAACATGCATCACCGTACTGAACCTTCATTCTTCGATGAATTTCAATACTCAAAAACTGAATAACAGAACACTGTTCTTCCCTGTTGCAAATCTCAAGTGGAGCAACCATCTTTATACTGATACTGCGACGGTATTTGTGCATCTGCACTATGCTGCCACCTACAGGCCATTCTGCATGCTGCTTGTAGCACGCTTTCCAACTTACAGGATAACGGCGCGAAATTTCGATATCTTACTACAAAGGTTTTCATTTGACTCACCCTCGTATTTTTATCATTTTAATGATGCCACCTGGAATCGAATTAAATTTGTACAATGGTTACATTTTGCTGTTGAAAAATATTACTTAAACCAGTGTTTATTAAAAAAGTGAATTATGCCACTGTGTATGATTTACACCAGCGTATTTGTAATTAAATCTTATTTAATGTAAGGTTTCCTAATGAATCTTCAATTATTTCCTCGGAGTCCATTATTTCTTTAAAAATCCTATGTGGAAGAGTGGAATCTGTCAGCACGGAGGATGCGTTTACAAACACACTGATTTATACCACTTTGCTAATAAACAAAGCAGGTGTTCCATTCATCACTAGAATTTCCAGTTCCTCCTGTTGGAAGCTGAATGAAAATCTGACTTGATTCACATTTTTTACTAACAGATCGAGAGATTGATTCATCTGCATACGGTTTCGATGTGTTTTTTCTTGAAAATATGACTGACCTACACCATTGTGACTTTAACCCTTCCAATCGAACCTATCTCTGTCAGATAAAAAACTCGTAATCTTTATTTGGAGCACCGGCCAAAGCTCATATTTTCGATCTATCATAATTTGTTTTGCTGTTACATTAACTCGCTATTAATAGCCATTTTTTTAAAAAAAATCTTTTTGAATACAAAAAGGAAAGAACTAGAGTGAAAATGACGAACAGATGGAATTCTATGAATTTATGTCATTCTAAACTAATTATTGGGTTTAATCTATAGATATAATAAAACTATAACTGAGAAAGTCAGCACATATGATACATTATTAAATAAAAATGATTTCGGGTACTATTAATGCTCTACAGGAAAGAAATGAGCTGTATTTTTTTTTTAAAATTTGTGTTGCTCTGAAAATTTTGATAAAGCAAAAATTATTGATGATAATTTGAATGGGTTTCGCTTAATGTACAGCCTGTGGTCCGGCGAGTAAAATAAGGCAAGGTTCATTTTGATGTGAAGTCGGAAAGCTGAGATATTTAAGACAAAACTGTGTGCAAATTAGTGTCCACTTTTTGTTGCATGGGTTATCCCACTCCAGTCGTGGTGGGGATAGCTTACTGGACTGTTGGTTACCTGCGTTGGCTTGGCGGATTATGGAGCGGCCAAAAATCCAACTTGGCCAGCTGAGCCACGCCAGTCCGCCCGAGTCCCAAAAACGACGGGTTTTGGTTCGGTGCGAGGACATTTGGCCTGTTGGCTCGTTCGTGTGTGGTGGCCTTTAATCTTTAGAATGATACCTCATTTATCTATTTCGGTAAGATATTAATGGAGATAAATGGCTTGTGACACAAAAATGCATTGTAAAACCATTGATACCTTTTCCCTTTAAGGGTTGAATTCCAAAAAAAAAACAAAAAAAAATCTTAATATATGTCACTGAAGCTGCAACATTAGTCTTTATAATCCTACTTCATTTATCGATTTCAGTTAGATATCCATGGAGATAAATGACTCCAGACATAAAAAATGCATTTTAAAAATATTGACATATTTGCCCTTTAAGGGTCAAATTATGAATTATTTCTTTCTTAAAATATGTGACCCTGGTGGAGAACTTAATCTTTAATATGATACCTCATTTATCTATGTCGTTTGGATATCAAGGGAGATAAATGTCTCATAACAAAAAAAAAGAACACCTCGTAGAAATAATATATATGATGAAGTATCCAATTAAAACAAAGCTTTGGTTAAATATTCTCAGATATATATTTTAAAAAATCCACTAAATTGTAATTAAATTATCAAGTGAGAAATGTGTACTGTACAGTGGTAGATGAGGTTTTAAAAAACTTATTGTAGGTGTATTCTTTAAAAGCAATAACATTGGTAATTGTATTCCTAATTTCTTCATTAATAATTTTCCTTTTTAATTTACAGGTCAGAATATAAGAAAACTTATTAAAGATGGCTTGATTATCAAGAAGCCTGTTGCAGTTCACTCACGGGCTCGTGTGAGAAAGAACACTGAAGCACGTCGGAAAGGTCGTCATTGTGGTTTTGGGAAGAGAAAGGGAACAGCCAATGCTAGGATGCCACAGAAGGTGAGTTCAGAACATTATGGTTTAATTTGGCATATTTTAATGGCAGTGGTTAGGTGCTTATGAAATCTACAATTTGAACCATTGCAGCAACACTAATCTTATCTAAGTGCTGTATTTTAATTTATGTACTATGTATACTAAAGGGAGGGATTTTGGAATATACAGCAGGAAGTTGTGCTGAAGTGCATTTGCAATTTTTGGTTGTAACGCCCTAAGCTTTGACAATAGTGGATAGATTCCTTGGTACAGCAATACAGCTTAGATTTCAGTATTTACTTTTGTATTGCATTTTTGTTACTTATGTCTTGCAGATGACCTTAATTCTTAATGCATAGGGATTTATGCTGCTTGAACTATGATCATAATTGATAGTCTGTGGTTCTGCATGAAGTATTGGAATTTCGGGGAGTGCACTACTTTCGGAACCTACCCTAAACTGGTACTAACTTGTTGAAATTCCAGTTAATTGCTCTGTTAAATTGCCCTCTTCACATTTTGCACTCTTATTTTATGGAGAGACCGCCACAAATTTAATTAAAAATGCCGAAATATGAGAGGGCAGCACAGTTATTATACCGCCAGTGCTGCAAGGGTTCTAGCAAGAAATGGCATTAAGACCATTTGCCTACCATCTCCAAAATTAAGGAACATTTTGCACTCTCCAAAAGATGACATTTCCCTTTGTACACTGGGAGTTTATTGCATCCCGTGTGAATTCAGGAAGTACATCGGCCAGACTGTATTGTGTCATAAACAACGTTGTTTAGAACACGCCCTACATGTTCGCCTGGGATAAAAGGACAAATCCGCAGTGGCCGAACAGTTTGGTAAATGGACATGGATTTGATTTCAAATCAACTAAGGTGCTGGCACATGGAAGAGACTTCTGGGACTGCGTCATTACAGAAGCGTTTGAAATTCGCCTCGTTTTCTGATTTGGTAAACCGGGATTGTGGTTTCCAGCTAAGTGATGTGTGGATACTTGTTATTAAGGCTGCTCGTCATCAACGCTCTCCTTTTGTGTTCCGCGGGCATCTAATGAAATTTGAGATGCTGCTAGACAATGTAGCATTTGTCAATTAAACAACTTGCTCAAGGCGAACTTCAAGGCTTACAACTGCACCTGAATATGGCACCGGAGCATTATGTCGCCGAAATATTGTGTATCAATAATATTACTCGGTTTGTTTCCCGAGAAATGTTTATAAATAAACAACGCCAAGAAAAATTGCATTAATTTATAAAAATGGCAATATCTTAAAATTTTGGTTAAATCCTTTGTTGTAATGTTTACTTGCTGTTTCAACTTCCCTCCGTTGTAAAAAGTCACAAAATTTACAAATAGAAAATATTTGAACGGATTGCAGCCCAGGAATGCTTGCCATCTTGTGTTGACCAGTTGTAGACAATCAGTTTCTTCCATTGTAAACAAATACACCATTTCCGATATAGATGCTGCAGAAAAAAAAAAAACTATAGTTTTTTTTTGTCCAGGTTGCGTTTCAACCTAACCATGACCTCTATGACAAAACGAAACTGTTTATATGTAGATATTATCCGTGTACCGATGATTTTTTCATTTTTGCAGGATCACCTTAAGAATCTATATGAAACAGTGAGCAGAGTTACTTTACAATGAATGCGAAGTCGGAGACATAATATAGTCTCAAAAAGGCATCCAGCAACAGGTTTTGTCCTCTAGCCTCCACTGCCTGTGTAAGGTTTTTTGTACTTGGAAAAAGTTAAAACTTGAGTTTTTATCTGCTTCACATATTTGTAAAAAGTCAATTTAGATGTGGCAAAAAGATCTCTAGTATCGTGATGGATAGATTTTGGAGGCAATTATCCCCTAAATTTCAATTTTCTGAATAAATGTTTGAGTTAGTCTGTGTTCACACTAGTGTGTAGCACGTTGTTTTTTTTGTTTTTTTTCCCCTGGTTATCTTATGTGGGAAAATAGATCTTCCCCCCTTCTGAATTATTTGAGCAAATGAAGTTGTGTTTTTTGTTTCTCATAGCAAACATTTTTCAATTTGTTTGGACAAAATTATTTTTTTCTACATGAAAGTTTAAATATTCTTTTCCCACTCAAGGGTTCTTATTTCACCTCCTTAAACGTGATTTTCCACAAATGAAAAATATGAATGCATCATTTGAGGGTGGTTGATACATTCATAACAATTTAATGAAGAAGTTCTCCTCAAAATGGTCTCCCATCAGTTCAATGCACTTAGAGCAGTGTCCCCCCCCTCTCTTTTTATGCCTTCCAAAAATATGTTTTCAAAGTCTGCAAAATATGAGTTTATATTTGTAGTGAAGTCTTTGTCAAATGTGAATTTATTTCCACCAAACTTTTTTATGTTTCTGAAGAGAAAGATCTGATTTGGGGCAAAATCTTTGGAATAGGTCTGATATGGTACCAGTTTGTAGCATAAAACTACAAATTTAGCCATTGGAACAGCCGACTTTTGTGCACACGTGGTGCTGTTGAAAGATAATCATTTTCTTTAACAAATCAGCTGTTTCTTAAACGATTTCTCTTGAAATTAATCCAAGAATTTGAACTTGTGAATTTATTAATCCTTTGCTACGTAATCAGTGATCTCTTTAATTCAAGAATGTGGTAGCCATGATTGTTCCTGCTGACTGAACTATTTTTGACTTCTTTATAGGACTTTCATTACAGGAAATCTACTGTTTGGATTGCAATTTGGTCACAGTCTAAAATTGATATAACATTGTGACATAGGAGTAAGTTTCATAGACACAGCAGGAAGAGATAACTCTAGCATTGTAGATAAATTATACGCCCAAAAACTTAACAATGAAGGACGCTTAGTCGAAATAGGACTGGTAATGTGAGAGTACGTCAAGAGTGAAGTTGTAAAACTAAATCATACGCAGAACACCACAAACATTCTCACAGATAGTACAGTTAAAAACTAGCATTTTAAAGTAGTGGTCTGATTTTTTTTTTTTAAAGCAGTTTAACGAATCTGAAAATTTATTTGCTATTTGTGTACAATGAAATGACTCAATTAACAGCGAGGCATTCTAAAGGAGGAAGCTAATTTCGGCAATAATAAATGGATACATGGTGAAATAGGTTCACTAAATTTAACTATTGCAAGGCTTTGTCAGCATGTAAAAGAGCCTTGTAACACAATTTAGAGCTCGTGGGTAAATCCTAAATGTCTTTTATATGAAATAAATATTACTCCTTAAATAAAATAAATTTAAAGCTGAAAATATAATCAAATGATAGCTAAAATTAAAGTAATAATACAGTAACAATTTGGAACTAAATTTAAGCTTAGAGGGTGAAAATTGGATTTTGATGTTTAAGCTTGTAGTGTCCTTGATATGTGTCAAATAGAAGTAACAATCTGTTAAAAGCGGTACATGAATAGTTAAATAGACAGTTAATTTCCAAGAAGATAATACTAAATTTCATTTAAAACCATAAATAAGAGATATGATTTTCTGAAGTTCAAGTCTTTTGCCTGTAGTATGAGTGAAACTAAAAGTAATGTGTAATGTTGGAAAATTAAAGATTGCAGCAAAGTAAAAAATAGTTACACAACTGAGGAATGTCAAATTAAATAGAAGATTAAAAGAAATCTTGTAGTGTATTTTTGCGATGGATTAAATAGTTCTAAAGATATGACAAATAAAATGACCATCCTTTGACTTTCAGAAAATAATTGCGAAATGAAGAGATTTAGAATGATAAGTGTTATAGGCAAAACTATTCAAAATAATAGCCAATATATAATAGCCAAATTTCAGACGTATCCAGTTACAATAAGCTACCGTGGGAAAGAAAACTAAATATTTTCCAGCCATGATTGCATAAATAGTCAAGCCATTTTTCATCATTACGGCAGTTTGTAGGGAAGCACAGTCCACATTAATCACATCAGAGGACAGGAAGTAGCAGTACTGGTAAAAAAAAAGTCATATAACTTTTGTGACTTAGAATATTTTCTGCTTGGTTGCAGTTTGAAGATAGAAATTTTTATTGCTAGAAAAGAACTTAAAAATTATCCGTTACCAGTAAAGTGGCGGATTTTGTACTTTTATGCAAGTTGAACTTTATTAAGATTTACAAAAGTTTGTGGGAGTTTGTAAATTTATCAAAAAATAGAAGTGTGTGAAAGCGGGTTTTTGTTGTGATTAATTGCAGTCTTGAAGTTAGGATGCAACCATAGGGGGCTCGTTCATAGTCAGTTGCAATTGTAGATCATGGATTGCATCACAGTATTATACATTCAATCCTGATTACATCAGTCCGTACATTGAAACAATTACGTTAACACTTCTACAATGGATTTAAATGAAGTTACAGCAATTGTATCCTTAGAATTTCGGTCTAACTACACCATTCTGAAAAAAATCATTTGGTTAAACAATGGTTACAGAAGAGAGATTTGTTTACTTATTTAAATCTGCATAATTAAATACAACTAACTGCTGTAGATGGCAGCTACCTCAGGATAGAGGAGAGGGGGGAATATTTTGACGTGTAACTACAAATAGCAACTTGACGTATAACAAGATACTTGTATGAGAAGAAGTAATATTTTTATCTTGCAACAGTTAAAAATATTGAAGATTTAAAATTCACTGCTATAATGTCTCCAACTTTAATTATGGAAGCGATAAAGGTTACATGTTGAACTCTAATTCATGAGCTCGGGGACCATATAAAAGTAACAAAATTCTTTTGTACAATAATAGGAAATCTAGGTTGAAATGTTGCAATAAATTGACATTCTTGTTGAACTATTCAATTGCAATTCTAACTACTAAAAGCACGGCTTTGTGGTGGCTCAAAAAGTTTGGTATAAGAAATATTATATATCACTAAAGAAATCACAATAATTTTAATATTTAAACTTCACGAACTATCATCAAAAACAGTGATTTTAGTTTGTTGACAAAAAATAATTAGGCACATTTTTAACAAGACAAAATCTGTAAATATTTTATTTAATTTTTTTTTACTCAGATAGAAAATTTCTCATTCGAGTTTCTTCCCGTTTTCTATAATTGGACCTACTTGAATTTTTAATATTACTAATTCTGTTTTAAGAAAATCTTCTGTTTAATGCTAGGCTTTCTAAAGTTTTCACTCTTGATAACGCAATATATGTTAGACCTACAGAAGTTTCTTTGTCTCCAGTATCTACCACAACTTTATCCAATGTTAAACCTTGAGCTTTATGAATTATTATTGCAAATGCTAATTGCAGTTTGTAATGGGAAAAGCTGCATACCGGGGTAGTAGTATCAGTCTTCCCCTTAACTGACTTCGCTCGTCTACAAGTTCTACTAAATTTAAAGAAAATGTTCAAAATTTCTAGACCGTGAAAAACACCTTTGGAAATATCAACTGTGAAGTTAGTACGGCCGCCACTTTCCCCTATGAACCTTTTGAAAGAAAAGGTGAGGTTGTCACTACAAATGATGAGCACTATTGAAGTTTACATCCCACGATTTTAAATTTTTACATCACAGTTGAAATCGGCGATCAGACAAATCACTTCTGAAAGAATTGCAAGTTATGAAGAAGATCGACCGCCGGAATACCCCTAAACAAATTTTGAGACTTTACATAATGGCTAATTGAAACTATACTACTTCACCAACGGAACCTAAGATGCCTGCCGGAAATATGTCAGTAATGGAACTATTTACGAAATGCACATTCGACTGACTGGAAGCCCGAGGAACTCCAATTCACGTGACTCCCAGAATATAGTGCACAGAAATTACGTACTTTAGAGCTCTCAGATTTTAATATTATTTAGAGATGGGCATAACGATTATTTTACTTCCCTTCGACTTTTATCGTAAGTACAACGATTTGGCTGTAATAACTTGAAATATGTTTTCTTGTACCCCTACTCTTATGGAGGAAGGGGGGTTTCCCTTGATTTTCACTTTCCGCGGAAAACTGTTTTGGGTTTCAAAACTTAGGACTTTCTACAGCTGCTCCGCTTTCCGAAACTACCTCTCTTGTTTCTAGGTGGTATACTTTTGTAATGATTTCTAAAATATCTACATTTTCCAGCCAGCCGACATGTTGAGAAAACTACTATTTCCTTAAATCATGGTTAAAATAATGCCTATTTTAAAAACTACTTTTGGCACCTTGCACTGTGATTTCTATTATACCTTTTACAAGTGATTTTATCCCCTGACTGTATTTACTTTGACTGAGAATTTGTTAGCCACCAACGTGCAAAATTAGACGCAGTAAATTTTTCAAAGTCCTTTCAGATTTGATTAACTGTACAGAACTGCTCGAAATTTCAGCACAAGGTACAGGAAGAATTTAAATTTGTGTTACAATATCAGTTGGTATATTGTTATCAGTGTTTAAAATTACTGGTTTGTTTAACTGGATTTAAAACCAGTGTTTTCATATATTTTTTTAAACTGCCTAAAATTACTAATCGTGTGTTATCTATTGCAAAATTTTGTTTCTCCTGTTTGATTATTATTATAAGTGCTTTTTACCGCTCCGAAAAGTGTTGTAAAATGATGTTTTCTCGTAACAAAATTTAAGTGCTTACAGGCTGGTTTATTGAGGATTGCAATAATTTAAGTGAGTTTAAGGTTTACCTTTTATCATTGAAGTTCTATTCAAGGCTGTTATTATGTGTTCAGTTAGTTTTTAGATTTTAAATCACCCTGTGTGTATAAGCTGCAGTATCGGCTCCTCTAAGATACCTGTTCCCCATGTCTTGTTGCACAGGAAATAGAATTTAACAAATTCTGAGGTAGCTTATAAATGTAAATCGTTTTCTTGAACAAGTGATATTCCCTCTTTTACAACATGTAGTTGTGGGTGGAATTAGAACACAACCACTATTTTGATAAGTTAATGAAAATAATTTTCGAAACTAACCATTATCACTCGTGGCATTTGATCAGGCGGGCTTAGATTTTCTTTGTAAATAATATCCTGACCATAACCTAAAACTCCATTCACTAATTGTTCTTCAACCAATAAATTAGAATGTAACATAACTTTAGATCCAATAGACAGTTATAAATGGTTCCAGTCCACCTAATAATACAGCACTTGCTGATTTTACTGCAGAACAATAGGGTATTTGACTACTTCTTGAAAATGGTTTTAAATTGTTTGTTGGTACACCTTATTCCCTTAGTGAAGAGATTTTTTGACAAAAGTGCTTTATTTTGCGTAAAATTCAAAGTTAAAATTTAAAGAATTTAAAAGCCCGCAAAATCGCTTCTTTGCTGCCTGGCGTGTGCAATGATAGTCGTGACGTCGCATGTCTGTCAACGCTGCCACTGCGAATGGAGTGTTTCCCATTACCCAAGTTTTCAACTATTTTTATTGTTTGTTGCCGGTTATTTCTTGCTATTAATGAAAGTTCATTTTGAATATAAAATCGAAAACAGATTGTAAAAGCCTACAGCGGAAAAAATATTGAAAGTAGACACCTTATTTATGGGGCTAGCTATAGAAACAACCACTTAGTATTATTCTGTGGAGCTTAAAAATGTAACAACTTCAATTTGTTATTGTGACAGTCACTTACGATTTTCTGTGAAGCTCATTTACACCGCAATTTCGTATCGTTAAATGTAATACGTTGTTTAAGGCGAGAATTATTAGGGTTGGTCCTGAGGTTCGATCCTCGCTTCGGAATATGTTCAATTTGTTTTCTTTTGTCATTTTCTTTGGATACTAGTTGCAGTTGGTTGCATCGCATAATCACTTTTTCCCGAAAATCCACCAAAACATCAATTCAATTTTTCTTCTTTTTTCTGAAGGTTTCACAACTTTTTGGATAACAAGCGAATTACAACCATTTGAAACAACCCAAGATTTCAAATAGGAAACCGGACGTTACTTGCTCACCAAAAAACAGTTGTTGTTTTTTTTTTTTTTTTTTAAAAATCACTTTTACATTAAAAGTAAATACCACCTATTAGACACAGTTATGTCAGGAAGGTAACCTGCAGTTGTATCGGCACGTAAAAATTCCAACAAAAAGGGTCACAAAGCGTTCCGGAACTGTTGTAAGATAAACATGAAATTTCTACAAGTGATGTCACTTCTAAAATAAATTGCATTATTCACCGCCATGCACCTGTATTTTTTTCATGATATTCTCTCTTTGGTAAGTTTAAAAATTACAAGTTTTCATGTATGGTAGCAATTTGTTTCAAACGCTTGCATGACGTTATCAACTATTATGAATTCTTCGAATAAAAACATGTTAGTGCAAAAAACAGCAAACAAAAACTGAAAAAATGCACGCAAAAAAATTATCCCATCCAAGGTTCGAACATAGGACGTTTTGAATTCCATTACACTCTTCAATCACGCAGCTATCCGGACACTGCTTCTTAATTGCTTCTCTTTATGTTAATAGTAAACACTTCACAGTTTCTTCGTGTGAGATAAAGTGAAACGAGGTAGGTAAGTGAATATACAAACAAATTCAGTTTTACTGACAAAAAATATCATTTATCTACAATCTTTAATCTGTAATTAAGAAAAATGGCCCACATCCAGTTGTTCAGAGCGTGGTGAGTGAGCGGTTAACGCTCTGGCCTCGCATCCGGGAGGACGCCTCACAGTGTGATATTTTCTAAATCTAGAGGGACAAAAGTCAGTTTTGATAATAGTCTACGCAGGCAAAATAGCTATTTATATTAAAAGTAGATAAACCATATTACTCGGAACAAAGGTTTATTTTCCACGAATTCAGGCCTAGCAATAGAAAAAGTAGTTTGAACAATGGGCTTCCTGTGATCCACCGATCAAGCGCTCAAGTCTGGCGGCCATTCCACTGAGCTTGGTCAATGCGCTTTGTTTCTGCATGTTAGTAGTGATTTGTGTGTTCCTATTGCTTTTGGCGAGCCTCAAGGTAAGTTTATGCATGATTTTTCCGTGATACAATAGCATCATTAAAACAGAGCTAGATTATTATTAATTAAAAAAAAACTACTGAGCCAATTTCATGTTGAGTTAGTTCATTACACCACATTATACCGATCGATCTCTTACCATATTTATTTTAAAGAGCTGCTTATTAGCTACAAGAAACAACTTCATGTGTTTCCGCATATTTGCGACACACATACAACTTTTCTTTATTTTCAGAATGACTGCACAAATTTCCCGTACAGAATTTTTCAAGTATTGTTTGCTAACGCAAAACAATTTAAATATAAATGAGTCTCAAATTGAAGCTGTTACATTTTTAGGCTCAGCAGAATAAAAGTCGGGTTTTTTCTATAGCCGGCCCCACAAATAAGGCACTCTATTTTCGATATTTTTCTGCTGTAGGCTTTTACAAATTGGTCTCGGTTTTGTATTCAAAATGAAATTTCATTAATAACAAGAAATGACCAGCAACAAACAATAAAAATAGTTGAAAACTTGGATAATAGGAAACGCTCCATTCCCAGCCGCAGGTTTTACAGACGTGTGACGTCACTCAAGTGACCACCAATCCTAGAGCGTTATCTGTAACGTGACCAGAGGTAAGAAAAGTATAATTTTTATTTCGCTTTTTTATTAAAAAATAATCCACTTTACTTTTCAAACTTGAAAAAATTAGCTTCCTGGAGCTTTAATCTAAGAGAATCAGTTCAATTTATATGATTTTTTTTAATACTGTCAAATAGCCTATTATGAACAGCTGAAATAGAAGCAACAGGTTGAAGCAGTTCTTTTAATTTTGGATGATTAAATTCTTTTACATCTTTATTTGTTGCTAATGGTCTGATAGTATCGTCGAAAAACTTGCGTTCTTGTAATGGAAAATTTTGTAGACAACGTGTCATTAATTTTTTATAGACTTCAATTGTACTCTCGCCATTCCCGATACGATCATCTTGAAATATTTGGTGAGATTTATTTTGTTGGAATGATACTGATAAAAAATAATATTTTAGAATACTTGATTTGAATAACAGTTACCGAGCGTGGCGGTGTAACGGTTAGCGTTCTCGCCTCGCATTCGGGAGGACAGCGGTTCGAATCCCCGTCCGGGCATCCAGATTTGGGTTTTCCATGGTTTCCCAAATCACTCCAGGCAAATGCCGGGATGCTTCCTTCAAAAGGCCATTGCCGAATTCCTTCCCATTCCTTGCCCCCATCCTTTCCCATCTCTAAAGACCTCGCTGTTGAGAGATGTAAAGCAGTAAAATAAAAATTGAATAACAGTTGTAAGAGGAATTTGTTTCCTTCTATTTTATCACTATAAAGTGGTCTGTCATTAACAGGCGGTAACTGTTTGCTATCCCCCCAAAAAATTCATAACCAATCCACCCAATGGTTAGTCTTGTCTTGAAGTAACAGTAAACCAATTTTCCTCAAAATCATCGAATCATACTCATTTCATCTATGAACACAAATTTACACTCAAGAATTTCCTCTTGAAATTATGTAAGTGAATGTAAACTGACCTCTCTAAATACTTTATTTACTCTATTAGGTCTGGAATGTATTGTTGAACCATTTATATAGACAGCAGCAGTACCAATGGGCACAAACAGTAGGTAAAACGATGTTCCCAATGTTTGAGTTAATTGAATACTAAAATAATTGTTTAATGTACTTTTTTCCAGATACAGCTTTCCCTCGAACAATAATTCTTTTAATTGGCAGTTTTCTTCATAACCTTGTAAATGATTAAGTTGTTTTTTCAAATATATTTATCAGTTCTTGTTAGAAACAATATTCGTTGGTAAGTTATATTGAATATAAACATTTCTCTGATTTTCTGCTAATTTTTCATTTTCAATAAATGCCCAATATATTCAATACTTATACTTTTGAAATAGTATGCCAATTGTATTTGATATCGATTTCTCTTCTACCTAGATCCACTTTGACTGATTATTATTTAGTCCAGCGGCTACATTCTTCCAGTCGTATGGTTGATTTACTTCTACTTGGTTCATTTCTTCAAAATCTTCTCTGTCTTCTAAATTTTGTAACATATAATCTAAATCATTATTCTAAATATCTTCATTTGTAAAATGATACTCTTATATAATTTTCCAGGAGCTATTTTGTGGAATTAGATCATTTGTCGCCAAGGAACATGCGTAAAGCTTGTTGCTCCCAAAAAAATTTCATTGGTTTAAACACTAGGATTATATTTAAATTTTGGTATAACTCTTAAGAATAAAAGGTAATATTATTTGCACCTCTTTTTCACAGTTTTGTAAAAAAAAAAAAAAAAATACATGTAAAGACATATTTTCAAATTCTATTGGTCATTGCTGATATTTATTCAAAGAACTGGAAATAGAAATGCTTCCATCTTCTTTGTTCACATCGTGTCCTCGTACGTTGTCTGGTGTGCATGTAATTTTTGTAACAAATGTTTTTATGGTTTACATCTTCCAAAGGAAAATAAATGATTTGGAGAATTTGTTTCAAAACAAATTTGTAATGCTACAATAAAACAACAATAAAAAATACAAATATTTCGTCCATTGTGGGAACACAATGCGTTAGCACACACGGCTAACCCAATTTCATTAACAAACGGTCTTCCATACAGGTATAAGTCATTCAGACACAACTTTTACACTTTTAATCCCCAATTTCTCTTAAATGGAGGCCCACCAGGCAGTACTTGTTTTAGGGCAAGGAACCAAAGGTGGCATACTTTTTACCAGACTTGTTCATTCTACGATAGCGATTTCCACATTGGAGACCTCTGATAGTCGGCATGAATGAATAAAAATTATTGATTTTTTTTTTACGTATTTGATGGCACATCTAGAATTGATTTTGAATTAGTATGCTCAGTTTCACATCTACGGGTGCAGCAAGTTTTCTCCTAGTGTAAGGACTCTTCGCTCGCCCTAATTAAAGTTGACAAACAATGGACCTAGTGTAGTTTCTTCAGAATCAGGTGGATTTTGTAAATATGTTTTATTGTTCACAAGGATTTGGCACAGTAGTGGCATTCATTTTTTCGCATTATTGCTGCGAGTGCTTATGATGCAAATATTGGCTCTAGTGCAATCACTGTGACTCGTCAAGGAATTGTTGTTTTGTTTAGAAAACTGTTGCCAGCTTTCGTTTGGCGATACTATTTAAGATACAAGTTGTTTCTAAGTGAATGGATTTTAACACTTTGTAGTATTGATTACATAAAACGTTAAATTATAAGTAATACATGAGATGAAAGAGCCACTCAAACAGTTTTGTTTGCTGGTACCTGTGTGCATGTGCACGCAATATTTCATCCGTTAGAAAGCGCTAGTAGCAAAAATGGCGACTAGGGAGCAGAAAGTTTTTTGTGTTCTGCAGTTTGCAAAGATTGAATTTGTACTTACTGTGCAACGTGTGTTTCGGATTTAGTTCAGATGTGATCTTCCCCCCCCCCCCCCCCAATCTGTAGATGGTATCATCTGTTTGAAAATACTGGCTGCCTTTGCAAAGGGAAGAAAGAGTACGGGATGACCAAGGGTTAGTGAAGAGTGTGTTGAGCGAGTGAGTCTTTCACACGTAGCCCGAAGAAATCAGTTCGGATGGCTAGCCATAAATTAGCAATTTCAGTGACGACTGTTTGGAAAGTTTGATGGAAACGCTGATAACTGTGCTTATGGTTTGTCATTGTTACAGGCTCTAAAATTTAGGTACCATGGTTTATGTGCCAACTTTGCACATGAAATGATTTTGCGTGATGACGATTTTCTGGATCATGTTTTCAGTGATGAATTGACGTTTTACCTCAGTGGACATGTGAATGCTCATAATGGCACATCTGGGGCTCAGAAAATCAAGATTTGGTACAATTGCAACGAGACTCCCCGAAACTGAATATATATATTTTTGCCATATTTTGGTGAAAAGTTTATCGGCCTTTTTTCTTTGGAGTAACAACTGTAACTGGTGCTTCCTACATTGATACTCTACAACTATGGCTATTTCCACAATTGGTAGAAGATGAACCAAATAACTTTATTTGGCAGCAAGATGGTGTACTGCCTCATTGGCATAACGATGTACGCGGTTGGTGGAATGTCACTGTACTTGAACGCTGGATTGGCCGCAAAGGGCCCAAAGACAGAGCTTGTTTCGCATGGCCCCCTAGCTCTTCCGATCTGATGCCATGTGGTTTCTACCTGTGAGGGTTCATAAAGGACTACCAGCTGACGTATCCGACCTAAGAAACAGGATTGAGGCAGCTCTTGCAACAGTTACACCACAAACACTAATTAACGTTTGGGAAGAAATTGGCTATCAACGTGTGCCGTGCGACGCTCACTCTGAACATTTGTAAGGTGGTAGTTATAACTGTTTGAGTTGCTCTTTTATTTCATGTATTACTTATGATTTTACGTTTTATGTAATAAATACTACAAAATGTCAAAACCCCGATATTCATTTAGAAACACCTTATATGTTGCTCTTAGAGATGTAAAATATATACATACCTCACAAACATCACTCAAAAAGTGCCGTAGCGTTATAACACGAGCGACTGGGAGAAGCCCTATAGCGAAGTGTAAGGATCATCCACACATTCATCAAAGATATAAATATGGAAAAAAATACACATAAAAAACTGCCACTACTTTGAACTGTAAGCGAACATTAGACGCCTTATTTACATACACATATGCGATGTCCAATGATAATAGATATTACATTGTCAATAAACATATCTGCATGTTATTTCTATGACATTTATCAGGGTAGGTTGCAGCAATATTAAAGTAGTTTATGTTTAAGTTGAAAGACCAGCAATATGCTTGTTCAGCGTTAGGTCGAAGGAATTTAGTTTTTATAGTTGAAATGCTGCCTGTACCAAAATGGCGTTTGGTTCATGTTAAAGAATAATTCATTAGAAATTTGGAATGATTAAACATTTAAGTTGTGTTTTTTGAGCAGAATCATTAGTGGCGCTTGTTGATAGGTTGCGATGTAACCTGGACTAAATGGACACAGACACTTCCTTTTGTACCTTAATGGACTTGAAATTTTACCTTTATTATGAGGTTAAGTTGGTTTCATCTTCATCATTGTTGGTCATTGATGCATTTTGTTGCATGTAATATTAGTTTTGCTGGTAGTCGCATATAACAAATGACATCCTCTCATCGCTTAGTGTGTAACGTTACAACAGGTTTTTTGTGCAAAGTTTGTGAAATATATACTATCTTGACGGATGTAATAGAAACATATTCCTAAAAAATATAGTTGAAGGAACGTTTGTGTTTTCATTATACTTCGCTATATGCCTTCACCCAGTGGCTCGCCACTTGACATTACGGCACTTTTTCAGTGAAGTTTGTGAGGATGGATTTATTTTACAGCTCTAAGAGCAACATATATTAAATGTTATTACCAAAAAAATGTGTGCAACAGTTTTCAGTCCGAAATAACAATTCCTAGATAAGACCCAGTGATTGCGCAACAACCCAAATCTTTTCTGGACAAGAATTTTGTGCAGAAATTGCTGGATGTAATTTAACGATCCAGGACGAGGATGCAGGACCAAAGATAAAGGAACATCATGGTGACTGAGAATTTATTGCAGAGTTTACTGGATTTTCTTGTAAATCTCTCGTAACTTTTCGTATCCAGCTTGCTGCTTGTACGAGGGCTATCCAGAAAGTAGATTACGTTTTGGAATAAAAAATAAACAAAGTATAGGAAACAAATTTTATTATATACAGATGAAAGCCACACTCAAATACTACTTTTCTACATAGTCACCATGCAAATTAAGGCATTTATCGTAGCGATGTACGAGCTTGGAAATTCCTTCGTCGAAAAATTCGGCCGCCTGCGCCTTCAACCACTTCGTTACCTCTTCTTGCAGCTGTGCGTCGTCATAGCCAGCCACTTCTTCATTGCTGGGAATAGGTGGAAGTCGCTCGGTGCCAGGTCGGGACTGTACGGTGGATGAGGAAACAACTCCCACTTAACCCTTTCCTCCCTGACGGTACTTATAAGTACCACTGTATATACCACCATATAATTCAACAATACCAGTGTCCACTGCATTGTTAAGCCTGTTGATGTATTGTTGTATGATTAAGTCAGACAATGACAACATTTATTTTTAAATTTCTGGGTGAAATTGCCGAGAAATTAATTTTCTAAGTTGGGGCTTGACAGCATACTGACCAAAGTAACAAGTGGTACATTACAATGAATTTTTAGATGATAATTTATGTGGTAAGTGTCAATTTCTGTTATTATTTTTTTAGTTTGAACATTTAACCATATATTTTTTACCTATAAAATATGGTTTTCTAGTTTCTTTACTAAATAATCTAGAAAAACCAACGTGGACTTATAAGTACCGTCAGGGTGATCTGGGTAGTTTTGTACAGATTATTGGTCAATAGATTTAGCAAGTATACAATTGGATTTATCATTGTTTTAGATATTTTCAAATGGATATTTTTATGAAATACGCTCTGATTGAAGCTCTTTTCTTAGAAGTTTATAATTTATCAGCTCTTCTCTTAGAAGTTTATAATTTATCAAGGCAAAAATTAAGAAATGACTGGAATGTTCTCAGATTACTCATTAGGTCAAAGAGTGGTCTTAGAATTGACTGAAAAAAATGGAGCAATGCTGACGTTATCTAGTATTATCATTATTTTTCATCAGTTTCATTATTAAAAAACTGAAACAACTTTTGTTTGTGGGAGAATCCGACCCTACTGCAAGGGACTTTCTAACAATGTGCTGATGGAAAACTAAAAAGAGGAGATTGTGACAATGAATTTACAAACCTAGGTATTTGCTACTGGAAATGGAAGGATAAATAGGCCATATATTTAGTATCAAATTTTCATGGCAGCGGTGAAACTCCACTACACTGGTTGGGGTCAATTTCAACTTCAACAGATGGGCCCTCTCTCGGGTTGGATTGGTGACCTGGTGGATCTTGGACCAGAGGGCCTCTCTGGCCGGTCATCGGGGGCCACCTCCGGCAGTAGGTCCCGTAGCATTTTGCCCATCCTGCCACCCTGTTGTTACACCACTATTTATATGCAAAGAAAAGATGGATTGAAGTCGACAATTTCATGCTCAGGAGTCGTCAAGGACTACAATACCTTCATGTGTTGGGTTGATACTACTGATCAGCTGATGACTTTGTGCAATGCTGAAAGAAGATTACCGAAATCATGGTAAAGATTGTTTTTGGGAATTCTGAATGTTGTATTTGTCGATTCCTATAACATAAATGGTCCGATATTTGAAAAAAGTCTGTAAAATTTTTTAGAAGATCCTTTGCACATGGTATGACTATGAAGGATATCGGTAAGAATAAAAGGTCATTTATATATTTTTCACCAAGCCCTCATCCACTCAAACAACACAAGTCATACTATTCCACAATGAGAGATGTAAGATTTGAAAACAGAGGTATACACTGTCCCTAATTTGTAAAAATCAGATGAAGATGTGAAGTATGTAGAATGAAGAAAATACAGTCAAAACATCATTCCAAATGTTGCACTACAATGTCTTTTGTGTCTGAATGAGCAAAAAGATTTTTTTTTTTTTAAATATCATGAAGCAAACATTTCATACCAATATGAACATAATTGATTTCAATTGCTATTTGTGTATGTCATGTGATACACAAAGTCCCTGACGGTACTTATTTGTACCGGCTTAGTAATTAGCACTTAGAGTTCCAAAAAAAATTTGAAAAAATTATGTGTGTTTAATTTCAAGTACCTTTATACAAATATATAATTGGAATTATAAATTTCCCTTTTTTTCCAATAGCCGGTAGGAAAGGGTTAAAAGATTCAAGAACTTCACGAGTGACATTTGCCGTGTGGGGCCAGCGTTGTCGTGAATCAACAAGATCTTAGAGCTCAACATTCCTCTGCGCTTGTTTTGAATTGTTCTTCTGAGTTTTTGGAGAATTTGGCAATACCTTTGAGAGTTTATTATCGTGCCTCTTTCCAGGAAGTCCACCAAAATCACACCTTTTCTGTCCCAAAAAACAGTCGCCATCATCTTCCTTGCCGACATTGTTTGCATGCATTTCTTGGGTTTTTGGGGAGAACTTGTGTGCCCCCACTGCATTGATTGCAATTTCGTTTCACAGTTCACGTGTTTCACCCATGTTTCGTCATCAGTAACGATGCGATCGAGTAAAGAGTCACCATCCTTATGGTAAGCGTCCAAAAAGTTCAACGCTGCAGCCATTCGCTGATTTTCGTGGTCCTCTGTCAAGATTTTTGGAATCCATCTTGCACAAAACTTGTGGTAACCAAGCTTTTCGCTGATGATTTCGTGCAACAAACTTTGCGAAATTTGTGGAAAACTCAAAGAAAGTTCCGTTATTGTGAACTTCAGATTTTCACGGACTTTAGCATCGACTTTTTCGACAAGTTCGGCAGTCACTATGCTGGGTCTCCCACTTCGATCTTCGTTGTGAACATTGGTTCGGCCATTTTTAAATCTTATGACCCACTGACGCACTCCACCTTCAGTGATAATGTTGTCCCCATACACTTCACAAAGCTGCCGATAGATTTCCATCGGTTTACAGTTTTTTGCAGTCAGAAACCTTATTACTGCACACACCTCGCAGCTCGCGGGATTTTCAATTAACACAGACATTTCAAACCATCACAGTATCTGAACGGAGCACAGCACGAACCTCTCACTAGCACGGCTAGATGCCGACTGAGCTGCGCAACGCTCTGACCCCAAGATGGCCGCACTAGCCCCGCCCCTAGCGGACACAGACGAAAACGTAATCTACTTTCTGGATAGCCCTCGTATTTGTTTGCCTGATGTTTATGCTGGGCATTTCACAGTTCTGGTAAAGTTTCTAAAAAAGATGATCAAATCTTCTAATTGAGGAAGCGAAGGTGAATTCACTGGGTCGACTGGCAATAGTGGCGGAGAGCGCTCGTCATTAGCATCACATCTTCAAGGAGTGCACTGCATATACTTATGCAAGACTACCCATTCAATCTTGGTCATAATAAGAATCACCCTTTTATCTCTTGTGGTGTAAAAAAATACAAGAAGATTGGCAACCAGATTATGATTATAAACCATGTGGTGTTTTGAATAGGTATCAACTCCACAGTTACATATAGCTAATGATTGGAAACTCTCTACACCACGAGACATTGTCATTACAACAGCACAAAAACTTTTTTCGAATTGCACTTCAGCGTGCCATAAATGCTATTGTGGAATGATCACCAAATTCCGCTTGTCAGCAGTGTCAAGACCAATCTTGCCAACAGCTTTCTTATACACAAATGTTTGTTCTAAATATTTCTTATCCTTTCACTTGAGATATTTATTGGAATCTCTGCTATCTTGCATATTTCCATTGGTCGGTCTTGCATGTCATGATTTTGCTAACCATTTCTTCAGTTGTAAACTCAACCAGAAATCATGAGTCCTTGGTATCCCCTTTGCTTGAATGGCCACAATAAAATTTCATAAAGCTCTTTCATTATCATCCTGTCATATGGAGTAATCTGGTAGTACCTTCTTATATTATCTTCCATTTCTTTAATTTTTTACTCCTTTCAAGAAATAGTGCTTCAAGACCTCTAAATTCGTTTTTCTTTCACTTGGCAACCTGCTTTGTTGGACGCTCTCAACAATGTTGTGATAAGCAGATGACAATGAATTTTAGCAAGAAAATGCAGAACTGATGTAAGAAATTACAGCAACAAGAAACCTGCAATTTGCGTGCCAACTATTATCAAAGTCAAGGACTCGTCAGTCCACCATTGTAGTTTTCAATGTAATATAATATAGAAGTTATAACTTAGTAATAAGAACTTGTATTTACAACAGAAATGATTGGTGGGTTCTGCTGGCTGATTAAAGCTGATGATGAAAAGCCTAGTGGAAAATTTTCCTAACGTTTGCTCAGATTCAAGGTTGAAAGAAACACTTATATATAACTGCTTGATGAAGTAGGAATTTTTAATTTGGAAGTTGTACCCGTTTACGAGGGGCATTGTTAGGTGACGAGTGGCATTACACAGTAATGTAATGTATAAAAATTAGATTTCAGTTAAAGATAGGTAAAATAAAAAGAAACATTTTAAAGGCAATGCTCATTAACTTAATAGTTTCATTTTGGGAAGAGAGTGGAAAGTGGAAGTTTTATTAATCTAATAACAGTTTGTCAATTGTATAATGTTTTGCGGGAGTGTTTTATAAAAATTTCCTCATAATTTGAAATATCAAAACTTTTAAAGAATTATTATAAAACAAATATTCAGTTGTGGAAGAATTACTTGTAACATAAGTATGACTTTCACAGCCATCTTTGTGTGTAAACTTTTGTTAGGGTCAAGCTTGGTACCGGGGTACGTATCGGCTTGTTCACCTAAACTTGAGTTCTTCCAAAATGTTACCAAAAGTTCGGGAAAAGTTCTATAACCATGAAATACCTTGGAGAATGCTAACTGTAACGATGAAAACGGCTGCCACTCACAGAATTAACCCCTGTAAGAAAGGTACCAGGTTAGAAATAAAAGTTAAGTCAGAATCGCTAAAGTATATATTCTTGAAAATTTCACTGAATTTACATAAAGTCACAGTTAGCAATGGCAATCGGAGTAAATCATTAAGCCAAAGATCACAAGTCATGAAACAGAACAGACCGCACCACCCCGAAATGAAAGAAAAGTTAAAGTTCCGGCATTGATGAGTACATGTCGTCAAAGTTCTACGGTTGGCAATTCCGATGGTCAGCCATGTTTGTTCCGGTCTCCCATGACCACCCACGAGCCGGTCTCACTCCAATTCGCTAAACCAAATGCTACATGATATCCCGATCAAGTGCTTCAGCAAACTGCCGCGAGACAAGCACCCGGCCTACCTTTATCAGAAATGACCTACTAACCTAAACAACAGGCTATCTAGAAATTTTTTTATTAACGGAGGACTTCCAGAAAATCACAAGAGATAGAGCGTAACTAAACGAGTGTTGTGATGTGGTTGGTTTTGTTCTCAGAGCTTCCAGACCGGTGCAAATGATTTTTGAAAGTTGGTTAATCGGAAAGCTCAAATGACTTTAGTACTGCCTAACGTCACGTCCGTAATATGAATTTGCTAATGTTTAAAATATCAAGTTTATACTATGTTTAAAGTGTTCAGTGGTGTAAAAATCTTTTAAATCGGTTAAGGATGTCAAAAGTTATTGAATTTCTAAAATTTGCTGATTTCCTGGTGGTGCAAGATTTTATTCACTTTTTATTTAAAGTTGGTTGTGGCCTGAAACTATTTTTAAAACGTACCTTTATTTAATTTAAGTGCTTTAGAAAAGTTTTTGGTTCATGAAATATGTTTGCCAGATAGAGATTCAAATTACAAGTTGGTTTCTACGACGTCACAGGATAACGAATTTTAACTTATTTATATCTTCTGTTTATTGCTATTAGAAACTTGGAGAATATTGACTTGCCGGTTATTTAGTTTGTTTAAATCTACTTTTGAAGCTCTGAAATTACTTAGATGTGCAGGAATTTATTATTGAAATTAACACATGGTGTGATGCTTTAAAAATCATATTTACTGCTTTAAATCAGTCTAGAACTGAGAGTTATTGGTGAATTTAATATAAAACGGTGAAATTATAATTATGAAAGTGCTTTACAGTGGTCAATTTAGTGGAATATCAGTGATGTGGTTGTTTAACCAAACCTGTTTACTTTACTTCAGAATTATTATGGATTACGCTCATTTAGGTAAGTTTACAGTTTATATTTTATTAGAAACTTCTTATTTAAGGTTGTTATGTGTTGTTTATTTACTTTCCTAGCAGTGAGGTGTTGTTATCTCGATTTCAAACTGTGGTATCATGTATTGAATGTTAACCTCAAACTTCGTCAGATTTTAACTAAATATTGAAAATAAGGAGTAAGGTAGCTTACACTTTCATGTAGGAAGTGCCCAGTTATTACAATGGAACTGATGGTTTTAAGTTTGGCAGTAAAGCCAAATGACAGATTGTGATGTAGTTACTGAAAGTGGAGGGTGTGTGCATTTTTGTTAGATGTAATTAAACTGCAGTTATTTATTTTTCAGTTACAAACATTATATGTCCTAGTAGTTATAAAGCTGTTTTTAAAAATACATGAATACATTATTTAAATAAAACCTATGAGCAGAGCTTTTTATTTCAGTAGGAACCTAAAGTAAAGAATTCCAATTCTACCGATTGGCAACCAAAATCTAGTTTTAGATCACGTTATTACATTTCAGACATTCTCGTGTATGGGATGTATGAATACAACATGCTGTTAAATTTAATTTGTAATTGGCATATTAACATTTCTGGTAGATTTTGAAGGTACTTGTAGCAAATTTGTTTTTTCAAAAATAGCCAGAAAACTTTTTTTTTTTTTTGATTGACATGTGTTATACATTTCTTCCAGATTTTTGTCTTTGAATTAGAATTCTGATGTATGAATTTTGAAAGTTGCTTCAAGTTGAATAACCAATTTATTACTCATACCGAGCGTGATGGGTCGGTGGTAATGCTCTGGTCTCACATTCTGGAGGACACAGGTTCGAACCCCCATCCAGTCATAAAGATTTGGATTCTTCATGGTTCTCCCAAATCACACAAGGCAAAATCCTTGGTGGTTCCTTCAAAGGGCCATAACCAAATTGAATTCCT
Organism: Vandiemenella viatica; assembly: GCA_031002005.1. Classification (NCBI taxonomy): domain Eukaryota; kingdom Metazoa; phylum Arthropoda; class Insecta; order Orthoptera; family Morabidae; genus Vandiemenella; species Vandiemenella viatica. The sequence continues at coordinate 174,211,258 of JARYHS010013630.1, forward strand.
TCAGTTCAGTCCTTTACTGTCTCTAATGATATCAAACCATAAGCAAACAAAAAAATACTCATTGTAAAAGTTTCAAATTTGTTTTGTTCAAACAAAGTTTTATCCTATGAAAAAGCAAAAATTTTAACTGCCCTTCCCCTCACTTGGAAGACTTTAATTCCCAAAATAAATAATAAAATTCAACCTTAGATTTTTAGTCTTGTTTGACATACGTAAAAATTGACAAAAACGGACTTACAGTTCAGGAACCTTCTTTGTGAGCCAATCAGCTCTGGGGTAGTGGTCAGGCTTAACTTTTGGGAGAGCCCAGATCTGATCTCTGATCGTTATCCATGGCTTCCCACAATTATTGTGGCAATGGTTGGGATGTCTTATTCCTACAGTTCATGGATATTTCCACTGTTTTCCTTCTCAGCAATTCCACCTTGACTCTAGCCCTTTACTTTCAATTAATTGTAGAGGCCTAGTTAAAAAATAACTTGGGTGTCTTCCTCTGTGTATATTGTAACGTGGAAAAGAAGTTTAACGAGATAGGTAAAATGTTTGTAGATAATACTAGATATTTTTTGTTTACAGACACTATGGATTCAACGGATGAGGGTGCTTAGGAGACTTTTGAAGAAGTACAGGGAAGCAAAAAAGATAGATCGGCATTTGTATCATCAGCTTTACATGAAAGCAAAGGGTATGTTTATCATACAATAAAAATTAGTAAGTCTTGCATGTCAACTTTCTAATAATGATTTCGTGTATATTTTTATTTTGTATTGGGCAACACCAATATGTATTGTAGTATAGGTTCACTCAGTTATAACATAATATTGGTATCTTACTAAAGCTAGAGGTTTGACTTCAGATACGAACTCCAATCTCCAGTTGTAAGTCTATATTATTAGAACATGTGTTACCATAAATCAAACTAGAATCATTTTTATATTGATCAGGAATTCTGTTAATTTATTACGAGATTGACAGTTACATAGTCTACCAACAGAATTTGTGTTGTGACCATTAAAACTCCTATATTCAGTTGTCGCATGTTTATTCCAGAAACAAAATTGACAGCTGGCTAGTGGAGCTGTTTTTGCACGTTCTAATTATAATTTTATTACCTGTACAGAACAATATTACTGCCTTCAGCCTTGTCCATAGTAGGAGACAAAGTTGCGAGATTTCTTTCTCTTGAGGGGAAACTGTCTACACATTATGGGACAAATTGGGTGTCTCGAACATTGGAAGGCAGAAATTTCAGGACTTTGTCTCCTGCTTCAGTTGCTATATGTTAGACAATTTGTTGTGTGGAAGTTCTGTTATCAAGGCCATGTTGTAAGTTTTCTCAGTGTGATGAAAGTTTTTAAAAATGGCGCACTGGCTCTAGTGTAATCACTGGGACTCTAAAGGAATTGTCCTGTTGGTCTGAAAATTGTTACACATATTAGATGGATTGTTTTGTTTCATATGTTTTTCTCTTAGAGCTGTAAAATATATACATAACTTACAAATTGAAAAAGTGCAATAACGTTTACTGTGAGCGACTGGGAAAAGCCTTGTAGCAAAGTATAATGATCATGCACACATTCTTTGAACGATATTTTAGAATATGTTGCTATCACAGGCATCAAAAATATAAATATGAAACAAAATACACAAAAAAAACTGCCACAACATTTAACCGTGAGCGAACGTTGGATGCCTTATTTATGTACATATATGAGACATCCAACGATAATTGTCAAGAAACATATCGGCATGTTATGTTCATGATGTTAATATTCTACAGTATTTATCAAAGTAGGGTGTGGTAATATTAACGTAGGTTGAAAGGGCAGCAATATCCTTGTTTCAGTGTTGGACTGAAGGGGTCAAGTTTTTATAGTTGAAATGCAGCCTGCACCGAAATGTTCTTGTTATTAAAGCATAATTCGCTAAAAATTTGGATTTGTTAAAACATTTATCATGATTTTCAAGCAGAATCATTAGTGGTGCCTGTGGATATCTTGAAATTTAGCATGGACCAGAATGAACAGACTCTTCCTGTTGTAGCTTAATGGACGTGAATAATTTTTAATTATTATAAAGTTTGTTTGATTTTCGTAATTGTTAGTCATTGATGCATTATATTCTACGTAATACGAGGGTAGCTGTTTATATTTCTGGCATAATAATGAAAAAACAAAATATTTATGTTCGAAATTGGTTTTATAGTTTCTCAGAATATTCTCCATGAAGATCAATACACTTTTGCATGCGTTTGAACGAATTATCGAAGCACTTTTTTCACTCTGGTGGAGCTAACTCCAGAACATGTCTTGAATGAATCAACCGCTTCTTCAGGTGTCGAAAATAGTTGACCTCGTCATTTGATTTTGATGCGTGGGATTAAAAAGAGGTCATTGGATGTCAAATCAGGGCTGTACAGCAGAAGACCCATCAGTTTGATGTTTTAACTGGTCAAAAATTCCTTTGTTTGAGCCGATGTGTGACAGCTTGCATTGTCGTGATGAAGAATTATTAGCCTCTTCTTCGACTTTTTCCAAATTTCTCCAAAGACTTCGTAAGCTTTCTGGCTAATTATGGATTTTAATTATTAGAAAAGTCCCTTACTCGACACACACATATTCATTGATCAAATAAAAGGTTCTTTATGCCGCGGCCGCCAGGTTTAGGTATTACCATTCGTCGGGTTACTAAATGATAAGCTGACATACTTTAGAATGGACAGATATACCAAACTTTATTGAGTTCATAAACTTAAGCTTTCACACCGACGGAAAATACCACCACCAAATCAATATTTAAATAAGGAATCAGACTCCTTTTCCGAGAATTGCAGACTCGTGGGACAAGAGGAATTAAATTGCACAAACTCCCACACTCTCCACAGTACTCATAACACGTGCACAGTCACTTGAGATCGCTGCACTCCATGCAAAACCGTTAATATAACACATTACTAGTTTCCACGTTACACTCCGCCAAAACTTCTCGTCTTTTCACAATTTCTATAATTACAACCGAAATGTTCCCGCGTCGACAACTAAACTTGACGGCAGTCAACGATGTACACACCAAAGATAGCCCCACACTGGCTTACTACGCCGGCCACAGATACTCTTGCATGGCTCTGACGTATGTTATGTTAAAACTTCTGGTGAGCAAATGGTAGTATACCATTCAGAGTTCCTCTAACACCACTGTCGCCACGTGACCGGTAATGCGGAAGAAACGGGCAACCATTTGCTTCGATGTGCTTCTTCCGCGAACAACTTTTGTCGGATTTGGCTAGTCTTGGAAGACCCAAACAGTAGATTGCTGTTTTGTTTCGGGCTCATATGCATAAATCCATGATTCGTCACAACATTTCCTTGCACCAATCAATACAAGCTTCCTTTTGAGCGTTTGTCAGATTATGCGGGATCCAACGGCCAAATGATCATGGAATATTTTATTGATGCTTGTCATACTAATGCGCAAAGATGCCTCAATCTCATGGTCTGTCACATGATGATCTTGCTTTATCAGTTCACGTACAGCATCAGTTTTTTTCTGGCACAACAACCGATTTTGGACGACCCTGACGGAATTTGCCCTGAAGCGAACTTCGGCCACATTTGAATTTGTTATACCAGTTTTCTACACCGTATAAAGAATTAAGTTAATTGATGCACTCTTGTCTTGGTAATCCATGTCAAAAGTTGTGAAAAATAATTGCACGAAAATGTTCACGAGTTAATTCCATTTTTCACCTGAGATGAATTTTTAAAGTTACTGTAAACAACAAATCGCACTCAAATGACACATTGTTATGAATAAGGCTATGTTCAACAATGTCATTGTTTCCAATGGAAACGTCAGATGGCGCCTGGTAACACTTAATATTGCCAAGGCGAGAAATATTAATAGCAACCCTTGTATTGGTATCGCTGGAGGTCGCATATGATAACAAATAGTGTGCATCGTGACGCCAGGTTTTTTGTTAATTGAAGTTTGCACATTTTATACACTCTTGATGGTTGTAATAGAAACAAATTTTTAAATAATATAGTTGAAGAAACGTTTGCGTTATTATACGTCACTATATGCTTTCTCCCAGTCACTTGCTGCTTAAGATGTGTTTAGTGTGAGGGCTAGTACCAAACACTTAACCTGAAACTATAACTGTGATGTGTTGCCTTTGGATATAAAGATTGTTCTTGCTGTTGATCGGTTACAACCAGATTGGATAACCTCAATCAGGAAAGATACGTAGAAATTAAGTCACTGCTGCTATGGAAAACTTAAATCATCACTATATTCTTCAGAAAAAATGTACAAATTGACAGAACAATTCTTTAGGAATTGGGATTCTTCACCAAACTAATTGACCGCAAGTACTGATAAATGATTCAAGTCCGGCCAACTCTGATAACCCCTAACTGCTTAATTACATGAGGGTTTGCAAGTATTTCAAACAAGAACGAAAAATTCTAAGATGTCTGCCAGAAGTGCTATGCCTTCGCACCAATCACTGGCCCAGCCTACAAAGTGCCTGGACCTGGTCAGCTGACTTTTACTGACTGCTCATCCCCCCACCATGGTGCCTTCCTTTTATAACCACAGCTTTCCAGAGCCTGAGAAACTAAATTTTTTCTTGTTCACATGTCATCATTAAAATCTTTTAAGGATAAGATTAATTCCTATTGCTGTGAAATTTTTACAGTAGATAGCTTATTTCGTAAAACTCATCCTAGTCAAAATTCTTGTATCTGTCCTTGTTTATACAGAAACAATTATTTTCTTCGAAATTCCAAACATGTTTATAATTCCAAGTTTTATAGCTATGAAGTTGAAACACCTTCAATTTGATTTATTTTTGCTCCTCTTTCGTTTGATACTGAAATCCACTTTATTTCTAATTTTAAACTGAGTGAATGAAAATTGTGAACTTTAAATCTTGGATATTTCCTAAAGTATTGAAGTTGTGGCTCTGAAAACTATTTCAAAAGAATTCTACATTAACTCTTCAATAAGGTGGTATCACCATCCAACTGTAATAACAGTTCTTTGATAGCTTTTTCATCATTTTACAAATTCACCCCCTCCCACTTAGAGTATGAATTCTATTCAAACTCCCACCGGAAATCGCCATCGCCGGATGAATTTTAATTATTTATTTTTCAGATATCAGCCAAAATATGGCATAAATTCTAAAACCAATTAAAATGTCATGCTCAGAAAAAAATTCTCCTTTTATTTAAACGTAGTCCCTCCTTTGAATTTATTTATTCTTAAATCTGAACTTTCTTTCCTTCCCTCATGTGGATTATTATACTTTTTGAAACCTCCAAAAACAAACCTCAACTTTTATCTACCTTTCTCAAAATTGAATATGACATGCTTCTTTTAAGCTATAAACTATTTCCTGTAGCTTCGGGAATTTTAAATGTGTTTATTGTGCCATTCTGCTTTCAGACAAACTTTATTTTAAAATACTGATATTTCTATAGGAAAAATTCCAGGTGTGAAGTTAGCCATTTTATTTTACTGTATATAACTTGAGGTAGCTGTGAAAATGAATGTGACATTTTCTTTTTTAAAATAATTTGAATCCCATTTTATGAAAATGTTGATACTATGTTCTGATTTTATATAACTGTTTGCTCTGATATACGACTTGAAATATCTAAGCAAATTACTTTAAACCTGATCTGCAATGGTATTGAGGTTAGCTCGATGCTCTATAAACAAATTTGGTTAAGAAATTACAAAATTTTAGATTACCTGGCATTTACAGTACTTTTTGAGGTAGGTGTATATTTTACAGCTCTTAAGAGCAACATAAATCAAAAGGTATTGCCCAACGAATGTGTGCAACTGTTTTCAGACCAATGCGACAATTCCTTTGAATCTCGGTGATTGCGCAACAAACGCCACATCACCCCCTAAAGTGTCACTAAATGATGAGGGTGAAGTTGATATCTAGGAAGTGTTTTCTGGCTTGCGGGTATACACACATTCTAGATTAGGCACTTGAGTGAACACCAAAAAAACAACACACACACACATGCAGTGAAATGGATAGAATTCTGTTTTCATATACCATCATCTATAATCTTCTCTTGATTTGGGTTCTCCATTTGAGTATGTTAGATTTAGTATGCAGTATAATTCGATACTCTGCTATAAACTTAAACAAATAAGCATTTGCTTTTTTTTTCTGTTATCAGTCTTAACTAGTTTGATGCAGTCCTCCATCCTTTCCTATATTATGCTAACCTTTCCATCTCAATATACCCCTTACAATGCACGTCCACAATTATCTGCTTTGTATATTCTGTCTTCCTCTGAAATTCTTATCTTCGACTGTTCCCTCCACTAACAAGTTAACCAATCCTGTCTCAAAATAGGACCAATCATCCTGTGTCTTCTTTCTGTAAGACTTGTCCACAAACTTATTTCCTCACCCTTCATTTCCAAAAGTCATTCGTTTCATACTTTATCTGTCCTCTTAATTTTCAGCATCCTTCTATAGTACCACATTTCAAATGCTTCAATTTTCCTCCTTTCTCGTATTCCTAAAGTCCATGTTTCATTGCCATAAAGTTTTAAAAAGTTCTTCCTGAGTCCGAGATTAATATTTGAAACTAAAAAAATTATGTGTTTCATGATGATTCTTTTTGCTAGTGCTATTCTGCTTTTAACACCGTTCCTGCTTTGGCCATCAGATGTAAGTTTACTTCCAAATTAGCAAAATTCATTAATTTCTTCTATCACATTCGACTCTATTTTTATATTTAAACTACTATTATTGCTATTATTTCTGCTTCATTTCATCACTTTTGTCTTGCTTTGGTTTATATTTAGTCCAAAATCTTCCTTCAGTATTTTGTTCGTGGCATTCAGTAACTTCTTGATATCCTCAGCCTGTTCTGCTAACAAGACAATGTCATCAGCAAATCGTAGCATACTGATTTTTTTCTACTTGAACACTTATGCCACATTCAAATCTTTCATTTGCTTCCTTTATTGCTTCTGCATACAGGTTGAATATTAATGGGGATAGACTAAAACCGTTTTTAACTGATGCGTGTTTAATGATTCTCTTTCATTATAGCTACTTGATTCTTATAAAGGTTATAAAGTATTCTTCAATCTCAGTATTTTAGACCAGATTTCTTTTTTAAAAAATAAACATCTTGTCCAATGTAACATAATCAAAAACTTTTTCTAAATCCACAAATGCCAAAAAAAAGTATCTTGGTTCTTTTTTAACCACCCTTCAAGTATTAATCAGGCTAGAATCGCTTCTCTTGTACCACAGTTTTTTCCTAAAGCCAAACTGACCTTCACTTACTATCCCTTCTACTACACTTTATTCTTCTGTATATTATTCTGGTCAGTAATTTGAAGCCTGTTATGTTAGACTTATAGTGCGACAATTCTCACATATTTCAGCTTTTGCTTTCTTCGGAAGTGTGAAGATGACACTTTTATTAAAATCGGTAGGAATCTCCCGTTTTATAACTTTCTGATATACGTTTGAACAATCCTTAGAGTTCTTTTCCTAGAGATTTCAAAAGTTCTGCATTAATCTCAATTCCAACTGCCTTATTTGATTTCAAATCATTCAAAGCTCTATTAAATTCTGTTCTCAAAACAGGGTCACCTAAGTCATAAATGTTGACATCAACTTCTTTTTCCAATACACTGTTGTTTAAATCCTCTTCATCATATAGTTTCTCTATGTATTCCTTTTGTCGGTTAACTCTATCTTTTGAGCTTAGAAGTGATCTTTCTATATGCCACATCTATTTTACCTACGACCATTTCCTTTTCTACTACTTCACACTTTTCTTACAACCAACTTTATTTTTCTTCTCTGCATTTCATGGCAACAGGAAGCCACTGCATTAAAGACAGTAAGGGTATCCCAAGGCCATGTAATCCTCTCAAAATAGCATTTGCTTAGCGTTTGAGAATTCCAAGTAGAGCAATTTCAAAACAAGCAGCACTCTGATTAGGGTGGTAAAAATCAACACTATGAATCAGTAATTTCTTGTAGCAGTAGAAATTGGATGTTGACTGTCATTGGTGGGAATGTGGAAGACCTTTGACACTCCAGAGCATTAACAAATGAATGACTCAGCGAACTCTGATAACTTTAACAACTGTTGTTGAATAGCTCGAAGAAAATTTTTACCCATCTGCCTTCACAGGTGTTATGGTATTTTGAGATTTACTCAAGTCTGGCAGTATATACTTACACTTCTACTTTTGACAACAAATGGTTGGGAACTTATTTGTCAAAATGCTCTTTAAATGTAACATTACCATGATTGAATTCAGTCATATTTTTTTAAATAGAGTTTAAAATTGTTTGATTCATATTTTTATGTAACGTCAGATATTTTTAGATATATAATATATGCTGTTGAAACTTTGCACTGTCCAGTCTTCTGCTCCTTAACAAATGTTGACTGTTACAGGTAACGTTTTTAAAAACAAACGTGTGTTGATGGAATTCATCCACAAAAAGAAGGCAGAAAAAGCAAGAACTAAGATGTTAAAGTAAGTTTAAAAAAAAATGCTTCTTTATATGGGAATGTGGTGATGTGAGGCAAACATTTGTTGCAGTTGTGGTTGGATGATGAGTAAAATGTATTATGTTTTTAGCCGAAGAGCGTACTTTATAATGGCTTTCGTTCTGTGTGAAATTTTCAGTTTTTATATCTAGTGAACTCTCCTTTATATTTGAGTCTGAATAATTTATGTTTATCTTATTCAATTTTTGTATTTAAAATTGTATTTTATTTGCAATATCTGTAGAAACGGAGCAGATGAAACACTAACCCTCCTGCTGTTGCTTAGGTCACAAGTTTTATTCTGTTCCTGTACCATATTTCAACTGCATGAGTGTAATTTATTTTATTTGCATCGTCTTCATCTTCTAAGTGAAAAGGCGAAATCTTTAAGATTGTGGATAAAATTATTGTACGTTTAGGTCACTTCGTGATTGTCTTATACTTTGGCTGAATCCACCAAAAACTTATATTGGGCGAAGTGGTTACAGTTTGTTAGTTCTGTAATTTTTGTTCCGAAATCTTAGATGTTGCCAGTGCTGAATATGGAGGGGAGGCGTCAAATTGGGGTGCTTGCTCCGGGTGGCAAAAATAGTGTTTGAAGATGGCAGTAAATAACAAATTTGTGTGGCGGCGACCTTTTTTTTAAACTCTACTGCCCCGAATGGCAACCTTCAGGGGAGGAGGGGATTAGAGAGTAGCTCTCTACTGCCCTGAGCAGCAAATTCATATTTGAGGGGGTGGCAATCTCAAGTTTTTGCCCCGGCTCGAAAAATTCCTAGATCCATCACTGGATGTTGCAATTACCCATTGAATCAAACCCTATCTGCATTGTGAAACTTAAGTTATGTGAATAAAATAAATGTATTTAAACTAAGGAAAAAGGAAACTGCTTTAGGGAATATAAATTACAAGGAAAGGGAAAGTGACTTATCACTCACCAAAGTTGAAGGCTGCAATGGGTGAAAAACATATATGATGAACACAAGAATACACAATATTTTGTTTTTTTCATGCCGTAGGAAATGAGTTGTGTGGTTCTGGAGGTGTGCACATGCCTAAGTTTAATACACGACTCATTTCCTACAGCGTTAATAAGGTGTAAAACTGAAATATTATGTATTCTTGTGTTCATCATATATGTTTTTCACCCGTTGCAGCTTTCAACTTGGGTGAGTGAGGAGTCATTTTCACTTTCCTTGACATTTAAAATAAATGTCTGTAATACATTCTTGCAAGTAGAGGCAGGCTATGTTGGTCCATACTTACATTGTTGCCAGCTCATGAAATGCAAGATTCCTTTTTCTAATGAGCTACTTCACTGTAAACAGACTGTGATTTGGATACCATATTAAAATATATATTCATCGCATAGGCAGTATGTGCAGAAGCTTGAAACTGTCACCTGATCCTTAAATATGCAAGAATTGATGTGTTTAGACATAAAAAGTGTATAGACTAACTTGAGAGTATAGAATTTTTCTGAAATTCTTGTTAAGCTGGGAGAAGAATTGAGACAGACAGGGAATGTTCATTTCTCAGAGTTCCTCAGGTGACCAAGATGACCATTACTTGTTGACGTTGATACCATTCAATACTTTGAGTCGAGAGGAAGGTGCCACTGTTGTGCAGTACTTATTTCTGTTAAAGTTTTATCCAGGCCTACTAAAATGTTTGTGAATAATTCAAATCAGTATTTATGGCATTTCAAACTTGGGAGGTTATATTAAACTAGATGACCTGTGCGAAAATTTCACGAATAAAATGTGATGTATAGTGGAAGTTGGTGGCTTGTAATATAATGAAAAGTAGAATCACCTCGTTTTTAACAGTTTTTTATTTGTTTAGTTTAATAGGTACACATGAAAATACTTACAATATATTATGAAATAATTAGGAAATGTAAAACCTACTGTATGTATGACAAACTGTTGCTGACTTTAACAGAATACAACCAACCTGAACAAAATACACACAGCATATCCATATCTCTGTGATATGTGTTGCTGCAATCGTACCCTGTGAGAAAATTCCACGAATAAAATGTTTACATACAGAAATGTTTCTGTAACAGAAAACTAATCTGTAAAGTTACTTATTGTATAAAAACAGTTTGACATCTGTGATATGTGCTGTTGCTATCTAGGCACCTGGCTCTGAACTTTCTCAAACACACGACCTTCACAGTTATTACTTTATATGTTTTAGCAAAAAATAATTTTTGCCTTTTAAGGATCGAATTTCGAAAAATTCTTATTATGTGGAGACCATAAGCTGTAAAGTGATACCTCATTCATAGATTTTGGCTAAGTATGAAGGGAGATATTGTGACAAAATAACACCTTATAGAATAGAAATAATATATATGATGGTCAGGGCTACACCCTTGCACTGTGATAATACGGGCTTTTTTTTTATCAAGGTACCCTTCTTTTTAATTATATCAGTCTTTATAGAAGACTTGAACAAATTGCATTTCCGAATTCAGGAGGACGCGGGTTCGAATCCCCATCCGGGCATCCAGATTTGGGTTTTCCATGATTTCCCCAGATCACTCCAGGCGAATGCTGGGATGCTTTCTTCAAAAAGGCCATGGCCGAATTCCTTCCCGTTCCTTATCCCCCATCCCGCCTGTAATAACCACGCTGTCGACGAGGTGTAAAGCCCAAGCAAAAAAAATGCATTTCCGAAGTCAATATTATGTTTCTAGAATCTTCTTAAATTTTTTTGTGTTTAGCAGTTGTGGACGAGGAGGAATTGGTGTGCTGTGAAATTTATATTGAAAGGAAAGAGAAATTATATGGCACTTACCATAGTTGAAGGGCCGAGGGCAGCGGCAAAACAAACACACACACACACACACACACACACACACACACACACACGCGCGCGCGCGCGCGCAAACTATTTTGGACAGGACCCATTTCATTGACTGTCTCCACTTTTCTCCAAGCTTAACAAGAATGTCAGAAAAAATTCTGTACTCTTAAGTTAGTCTACACACTTTTTATGTCTAACTGCAATTCATTCATATTTAAGGACCAGGTGATAGTTTGAAGCTTGAAAAAAGTTTTTATTTATTGTTGTTGCTATCCTCCTCAATTAATCTTTGAGTGTTGGGTATAATTTATCATTCCTTTCCTTGTATCACAATTCAAATTAACAAACTTCCATTTGGATAAAGTAGTGGTACAGTTGGTAGCAAGATGCATTATGTCAGTGCCGGATTAAGACGGTGTGGGGCCTGTAGCATATGTGAAGAAGGGGCCCTTGATTTTTGCCGTTTGGGGGAAAATTGTAGAGCTAAAAAGAAAAAGAAAAGGTCGCCCATCTAGCCTAGGAGGCATGAGGCCGCCTAGAAGGCGCAAGGTCCGTAGCATTTTCTACCTCCTGCTACGTGGACTATCCCGTACTGCATTATGTAGGAAACCAAACAATCAATTTTATTTCTAAATTCTCTGATTGGCTGAAGGTGTGCACTGTCTACAATCATATTCATGTAGTTAGGTGATTAGGGAGAATTGACTATCACTATTTAGATCAGACAACTGTTTTATTCTTTCCGTTTTGTACCAATTTCATTACTGGCTTGTTGTTTGATTTCAATATCATCGGATTGGTATGTATTTTAGTCAGTGCAAACTTGACAGTTTGAACCAAGTGATTAAGTCACTCTCCTAGCTTTTCTTGTGAATGCACGTTTGAAGAGGCTAGGTGCTTGTATTGCCTCCAAGAAATAATTAGTAGTTCATCATGTGCAATTACTGAATCATTTCTAGCGATCACAAAGTGCACGTGCCATTTTAGTGGACTGATCACGACAAATAGATGCAGAGTATGGAGCAATGGTGTCAGATGGTTAAAAAATAATTGTATTTTGAAGAAAGTTCCTTATTCAACTGTTTTCTGGTTTTCTATTCCAATTTAATCTCAGTATTAGATTTTAATTGAAGTAAAGCTGTGATAACTTCATTTAACATTTTACGTCATTAATTTGCTTTTTTTCTTGTACTATTTATTTTGCAAACAATTGTTTGGCGGTAACTGAAAAATAGCTTATTGAATCTGAATTAGTTTTCGTTCTTCCTTGGACAGCAGCCACCAAAATTTTGTGACAATGTTTTATGTGAATGGAAAGTTATCATCAGGGCTGACAATACTAATGCAAAAATGTATATGTGACTCGAAACATTTTTTTATTGAGGAATATTTTTGTTCAGGGATCAGGCAGAAGCAAGGAGGCAAAAAGTCAAGGAGGCACGAAAGCGGCGTGAAGAACGAATCAGCAAGAAGAAGCAGGAACTTCTCCAATCATACCAGCGAGAAGATGATGCAGCCACTGCAGCTGCTAAGAAATGAATTTGCTAAGCTGTTTACCTGTTTAAAGGATGTAACTTGATTTTTTTGACAATAAATGAAGTAAACGTATTGGCATTGTATACTTTTTTAGTCATTTTAATCTAAAATACAAATTTTTGGCAAAAATGATACCCATAATAAAAATGAACTGAAAAGTACTGTGTCTAGTCCATGGATTATGTGTTGTGGTAAATATCATTACAGTTGTCATTAGGAATAATGTTTGTTGATGTTGATAGGTTAATATCAAATGTAAAAAAGATTTTTGTTAAAGCTCCAATGAGAGTGGCAAAATTTAGAGAAGACGCACCTTCCATACCTCTTCCACCACAACCAGTACTTACTCGTTGGGACACATGGCTCGATGCAGTTAGCTATTACTGTGAATATTATGAAAACATACGGAAAATAGTTTCTAATTTTGATAGCAGTGAAGCATCTTCCATAAAAATTGTCCAAGAACTGTTTTCCAGTAATTTGTTCAGAAATTTGGCGTACATAAAGTCAAGTTTTTCAGGCATCACAACTGCGATTTCGCGTCTTGAAGAAATTGGTCTAGAACTGAATGAAAGTTTGGCGGTCGTTAAAAGTGTGGAAACCGAAATAGGCCAAGCTGAAAAACAAATTTGATAAAGTGTTGTATGGGAATAAGGGATATAAAACAATTTGTAAAATTAGTGAAATTTTACATGGTGGCGAATCTTCTTACACTACAAGACAGTTTTAAGTGACAACCGGAGAAAATTCCTCTTCGAGAACTTGAAGATGCATGTGGTGATATACTGCAATGCTGGCATCAAACAAGAATAAAAAATGATATGTACACTAATTCGCAACAAATGTATAGTATATTTCCATTTTTAAAAGTAAAATTCTAGTAATCCATTCTTTTACAGGAACAAGAAAATAACTTTCAACAAAATTAATTTCCCAATCGTACAGGAGTGCATAGAAGCAAATTATGGTGTCTAATTGAAAGCGACACAGCTACATAAAATAAATTATGTACATTTGAGCATTTTTAAAGAATAAAAAATTTAATGTTTGGTCATATTTTCTCTCTTTTAGGTCATATTTACCTATTTTTAAGGTCATATTTGCCTGCATATTTCGCGATTTTTTTGGTCCTAAAGATCCGAACCCTACTGATCAGCACACAAGTGCCTCAATTTTCCTCTCTCTTTTCACAATCTCTCCACTAGAACTTTGATCCACTTTTCTGCATAGGTTCCCCCACTCATCTCATTAATCTTTCTTGATTTGTTTCTCATTTAATTTTATTGTGATGGAGCAATGCATGGTAGTAAATTCCCCACAAACCATTTTCCTTTTTAAAAATATTAAAATTCATTGTTTGCTAGAACACCAATTTTAATTTGAATTCTTTCTGTTTTTTAAGGTAAATTGTTCGTCAATTCTGTTGGTGATTTGTTTTAATCCCTGATTCCCTAAATTAATTTTTTCTCTGCCATAATCCTTGAAATCAAGTGCCAGGTTTTGCCACGACCATCATCATCTTCTGAACATTTCTGCTTTTGTGGGTCATCCAGAACATCATCTTCTAGAGGCTGAGCTTATTTTAAAAGCAAGGTTCCATCACTTCTAGCTTGCTAGGCCTGTTGTAGTTTTGATGGGAGAGCATATGTGCTGCCATCTGTCTGTGAAACGTGTAGCTTGTGTTCTATGTGATAATTTAATTTTTGTAGATGAAATATGTAGTAAATTAGTCAGGGATTGGGAATTGTCCAGGTATTCACCAAGATGATTGCGGAAAACTGCAAGCAGGATGGCTGGTATGTCAGGCCTGAGATTTGAACCTAGGTCCCTTCTACCACTTTTTCAAGACTAACCTTCCAATCCTTATCATCAATATTGGCCAAATACATTCCTAGCATCCTATTCATCCATCTGCTGCCTTCTAATGAAGTCTATCCCAGCTCCTGTATCATATCAGTTACCAGTTGTGTTCTACACAAAAACCTAGCTGTCCTTCTTTGCAACACCTCCAACTACTGTATTTGATACCCAGTGGGTCGCCTATTGCACCAACATATCCGAGAAATGGTCTGATCGAGGTTTTTTTTTAACTCAGTTACCTTATTTCTTTAGTATAAAAAAAGAAGGATCTTAGAAATCTCTACCTACCACCAGCCCTAACTGAGTTTACTATCAAATGTTATTCCAAGATATTTACACTTAATATCCTTAACAAGTAATTCTTCTCTCAATACAAGACCTTCATTAACTTATTTGTGTACATACTCGGCTGAATCTTCTTCACATTTATCTTCATTCAATGTTGATCTACCCATCTAGTTATCCTGTCCATGATCTCCCTGTAGCTGTTTGCAGTTCTCTCCTGTTATAATCATATTGTGTAACACTGTCATCAGCAAACAACTTAAACACTGACTATAATCCACTAACACAAACATTAATCGGAATAATGACAATAATGGTATCAATACACAATCCTGTTGCCACACTCATTTTCACTTTCACCTCTTCTGATACTTGCGTTTTGTACTATAACTCTTTGGTTTATACCTTTTTAAGAAATCTTTACCCAACAAGTCACCTTTTCATCCAACTGAATGGGTTTTATTGATTTACCACTGTATGTCTCACTATGTTAAATGCCTAGGAGAAATTTGTTTTTCATTATCAACATTACTTCCTAACTTATATTTAAATGAATAGCTGCTATTTTACAAACCAGTTTGTTCCTTACACACATTTTTGATGCGGTTGCATATCAATTTGATCTGTTGCCAGAGTCAGGAGGAGAAGAGTCTTATGTAGATGTAGGAGTATCTAAGATGCAGCAGGCCTTTAGGAATAAGGGCATACAAGGTAAGAATAGAAAAAAAGAAGGGTTTGTTGCTTGGTAGTAGCCATGGGAGAGGTGTAGGGCCCTCTTCTGCAGGATCTGTTAGGTTACCAGGTCACAAGTTTTTTCAAACCTAGTGTAACATTAGGTCAGGTAATGGAAAAATATGGGTTCACTTTGTAAGAGTTTGACCAAGGACGATAGAGTAGTGATAGTGGGAGGTGCAGGAATAGTATTGATAGAAATGTGAGTTATAGTGTAGGGAGTGATCTGAGGAAGGTGGTGAAGGAGATGCAGCATACCAGGGTGGAACTCGTGCAGGTCCTAAGTCACGATGACCGGTCCACAACTGAACTATGCTGTGAGGTGGGTAAATGTGGAAACGGAAAATGCTACTTGGGAAAGGCATTAGTTCCGTCTTTGGGGTTTTTCCTGTGAAACACTAGTGCGTCCGCATTTGGAATACTGTTGTGGAATTTGGGATCCATATCGCAAGGGATTGATTGACACATTAGAGAAAGTACAGAGAAGAGCCGCTCGATTCATGACTGCTAGTTACAGTCCTTACGTAAGTGTCACAGAGCTGATTCGTGGGTTGGGCTGGGATTGTTTGGCGGACAGACGACGTTGTTTTCGTTTGAATTTGCTGGAGAATATGCGAAAATCTTAAGTTACGAGTGCAATGAAATACTTTTTCCGCCAACCTATTTAGGTCGCAATGACATGAGGGATAAGATTAGAGAAATAAGATGCCGTACTGATTCATTTATGTATTCCTTCTTTCCTCGATCTGTTCGGGATTGGAATGCGCAGAATTAGGATTGGTGCTTAGCACCCTCTGCCACCCACAGTATTTGTGATTTGCAGAGTATAGATGTAGATGTAGATCACCATTGGTAGGTGGGGTCTCACTAGGCATGGCCTACACTTAAATAGAAAACACAAGGGGGTACTTCCTGAGTTGTTAGCTAAAGCAGTAAGGGAGCCCATTTACAGTTATGATGGGGTCAGTACTGTGCCTTTTTTTTTTTAGGATAGGGGCTGCAGGGTGAAGGGATGGAAATTGATGATTAAAGTGATACTGATTGTATATCTATGATGGGAAAAGTCACAGATGTTAAAGAAATAGGTGAAGTTGCTGAAACAATAATTGACTGGGATAAAACTGGGGAGGAGGAGGCTGATGTTGAAAATATAAAGCCAGTAATAAGGGTATTACTGGTGAACTGTAGAAGTATGATGAACAAAGTAATCGAATTTGCAAACTTAATAGAGATACACGAACTACAAGTAATAACTGGGGCAGAGAGTTGGGTAAGAGAAGAAATACTAAACAGTGAGGTTTTTCCTGATGGTTACAGAGTGTACCGCAGAGATGGAGGAATAATTGGTGGAGGAGTTTTCATACTAGTTAACAAAAAACTACCACAGTTCACTGGTGTTTACAGATCAGGACCATGAGTTACTTGGGATAGATTTATGGGGTAATAGAAAAGAAAAAATCAGGGTGTTGGCTGCTTACTGTAGTGGAAAAATGACAGATGAAGATGAGGCTCTTGGCAAAAATTAAATTCATACTCAGATTTCAGAGGTGAGAATAGAATGGTCATTATTGGTGGGGATTTAAATTTACCAGGTGTAAACTGGGTAATAAATAAGATTAATAACGCAAGGGAACAGACCTAATAAGGGATGGAGGATTTACACAAGTGGTAGAGCAGAACACTAGGGGATGTAATATTTTGGATATGGTCCCAATAAAGCCCGATGATACCCTTGTGGGGAGTCAAGTAACGAAAGGAATTAGTGATCATGAAGCAGTTCTGATGGATATTAGAGGGGTCAGTAAACCAGCAGCCAAAATTGAAAGGGGAAATAGGTAAAATTATAAAAAGGCGCACAAATTTTGAATATGAAGAGATATTGTGGTGTAACAGGCTACCTAAAGTAAATAATTACTCTGTGAAATTGGTAGCTAAGGTAACATTTATAAAAAGGAGAAGTTAATATAAGAGCGGACAAGCTTGGTAAAAACCTTTGGTGTGTTTGCTTTGAACTTTAAGTTGCTGCTAAAAGGAAATTGTAAACATTCGGATAATTAAGGATATTATGACATGATAATAAAAAAAGGAATTAAGTCATATAAGTTTATTATTTATTTGAAGTATGAAGAAAGAGTCGAATAAACAGTAAGCTTAAGATTTACTCACTCACGTATTAAAACCGATCGTGTATCCTAGTGACGATACAAAAGGAAGAATATAAAAGTAAAACATCAAGAAGGAATATAATCATAGAAAATACGACGATAAGCATAAATAAAAATGCGATAATATTTCAGAGAATGTTTCAGCAAATGGAAGGAAGGTACAAGTACAGTAGAGTCAAGGTGGGAAGAGTTCAAGGAGATAAGAAAGGGGGAAGAAAAATTTATTCCAAAACAGAAAATAAGGAGAAGTAGAGAACTTGTGTACTATAATAGGGAGGTGAGGAGGTTAAAGAGGTTGGTAAGAAGAGAACATAACAGAGTTAAGAGACAGCAGGGTAGTAGGGAAAATTTAAAACAACTAAACAAGACAACTGAGCTGAAAGCTTGTCGCTTTATAATAAAATCCGGCTGAAAACCCTAGAAGATTTGTTGTCATTTATTCGTCGGGAAAGCCTGCATTCGCAACTAAACAAGAATTTAATAATAGCTAAGAAGATGGCTAAAGATGGGTTTATGAAGAGTATTGTCAGTGCAGGAGGACTATTGACTGACACATTTAGAAATTTCTATGGCTATGTTAAAAAACTGAGGGGAAGGGAGGATGTTGATACACTTATGGATAAGTATGGAGAAGAAGTTGCTGAGGATTTGAAAAAGGCAGAGATTTTTAGTAACTGGTTTAGTGAGAGTATTAGGGACAATGAATCAACAACGGGAGGGTCTAATTCGGAGAACGAGCTTAACAACATAATTAGACATGAAGATACCAAAAAAAAATTGAAATACATGCTGAGGAAATCATAAAGCTGAAAAAACATAAAGGGGCTGGTGTAGATAATATTACTATAGATATCTTATAGATAGCCAGATGTGACATTGTACCTTATCTTGAAATATTATTTAAATTGAGTATGGATACTTGCTGCTTACCACAGGTCTGGAAACGTGCAATAGTAGTGCCGCTACATAAAGGAGGGGTGAGAAATAAAGTAAAAAATTATAGGCCAATCAGTTTGACATCAGTGGTAGGTAAATTAATGGAAAGATTTATATGCAACCACATAAGAAATATATGTGAGGAACGTAAGTTGTTTTCAAGTAGGCAACATGGCTTTAGACAAGGATAGTCATGCAAATCTCAGTTGGTGGGATATATGCAAGATATTTCAGATTAAATGGACAAGGGAAGCCAAATGGGTAGTGTAGCACTAGATATGTCAAAGGCTTTTGACAGAGTGAGCCATAAAATGGTAGTAAATAAGCAAAAAAAAAATAAAAAATATTGGAGTGGATTGTAAGCATCTTAGAATTTTAGTAAATTCTAGCCTCTCGCCTTTAGACATTAAGGGAAAGTTTACTCTGTAGTAGAAGACAGTTTTCAGTTCATGTAGAGGTTATGGGAGTAAAGCTTTATGTAGCACAAGAGACATAATAACCAATCACACTAAATAAAACCCTTTAGGGATAATAAATGTATCCATAATTAAATAAATGCTCTAAATAAACCTTTGATAACAAAAAGAAAACATCAGTTTGGGAGGGAGTAGCTTAAATCCCCCAAATTCAATTTCACATAAAAGATTTTGATATAGGTTAACTTTGAAGTTTCTAAACCGATCTGAATGCAGTAAAGACCTTCAGTAGTTGTTAAATGCCGGATATAAACTGGGTATAGTGATAAACAAGCTTTTAATCAACTGAAAATTAAATAATCAGTAATAATACTACCTTGGACTTAAGAATTTCTACTGTGGAAGCATTTTGTCATTTTTAGATCAATTAACGAGCAAGAAAGTAACTTAATAGCAAGTAAACCAACTAAAGTAACTTTCTGTAATGATATTAACACCTTTTACTAACCTTTGATATGATAATCCATAATAATCCTGTTCAGTGCACAAGTAATTTCCAATATTTGGTATTTCACTGTTTTCACACACTTTTGAATAAAATAAAGTAATTTTAATGAAGTAATCAGGCAATTAAAATATAAATTCACTAAAATTTCGTAGTTTTTGAACGTTTAAATAACTTAAATCAATTTGTTTATACTTCGTCAGATGCACTTCACTTTTAATAATTTTTATCTCAAAATCCTAGAGGATCTCCGAAATAAAAAGTAGATTTCCGGAAAGAACTAAAAATCTAATATAACATATAATTATTTCAAGTAATTCCAGTCAATAGAACCGATTTTATAGAGATATTAAGATTTACTTTTCATCACGACCATGAGGTCAACTTAGAAATAAATTTCAACCGATCTAAAGTAGATACAGAGATGAGACAACTTTCAGAATATGTATTCTTATTCAGAGAATCTCATGGTAATTTTAGATTTGCGATAAAACTAATAGAAATAAAGTTATAAAATTAAAACTGAAATCACACTTTGGTTACGTAGTAAGTAAACTTTCCGTGCACCGATCTTAATAAAAGTTACACCAATAAACTCAGGAATTTTTGTAGAACACAGTGATAATAAAACAATTTGCATAAACCGTGGCATTAATAAAATGACGAAATGTAGAAGTTTCCAGAACAATAGTAGTTCCCCAGGTACGAAAGTAGTCCACCCATACGCTGGGAACTTTTAAACCAGTTGCTTAAAATTATTCACTAAATATCCATTATTTCACAATTAAATATGTCGAAACACTGCAACACTTAAAGTTTTGGATAACAGTTTAGTTACTGAGATATTTCAGGCCTAGATCGCCTAGGCGCCAGTAGAAACTTGTATTTTGGCTCTGACGTCAGCGAGGGTATAAATTGGGAAGCCATTTTGACTCAGCGTCTTTTCCGGGTTTGCAGTCGTGATAACAAGATGATTTAAGCGTGTGTGCGTTGGTAGGTTGGCAACTCCGACTTATGTTGGTAGCTCAGTTTTTTCAGTTGGCACTACCGGGTTCGGCCATCATGATTGGGGCGTGGTTTTGGTTACTCAACATGGACTTTTAATTTTCAACTGGGGTTTTGGTAGGTAGTTTCTCTCCATAACCTGCAAACTTGTGGAACGAGTGTTCGATATGCCTTCTCGACTGTAAATGCAATTTTGAACTTTTGATTTTGAAGAATAAAACCTTGAAGTTTTCTAAAAGTGACTTTGTGTGCTTCAGTTGTTAGCATAGAACCCTTTTCTATGTTCGTGGGTAACGAATATAGTGGCGACCTGAGCATTCAGTTGAGTTACCTTGGCTACATGGTCAAATCCAAATTATTTGCTGAGTTTTTAAGAGAACTGTTAGTTGACAAGAGTGTAAGTTAAGGCACTTAGGCGATACTACAACCCCGGTATCGGTCTATGTCCTTACAGGATGAGAAAGTGATTTTCTGGGTAGAAGAATTTTTAAAAGGTAGAAAACAGAATGTTAGGGTAGGAAATGCAGTATCAAAAGAAGTGGAAGTAAAAATGGGCGTGCCACAGGGTAGCATATTGGGACCATTGCTATTCATTATTCTAATGAATAATTGTGTTAATTGTTTACTATCTGAAGTTAGATTGTTTGCAGATGACATAATGCTATTTTTTTTTTTTTTTTGCTGTCGTCAGTCTTTAGACTGGTTTGATGCAATCCTCCATCCCTTCCTATCTTGTGCTAACCTTTTCGTTTCTACATACCCCTTACAACCCACGTCCTCAATTATCTGCTTCATATATTCTAATCTCTGTCTACCTCTACAGTTCTTACCTTCAACTGTTCCCTCTACTAACAAATTAACCAATCCATCATGTCTCAAAATATGACCTAAAAGCCTGTCTCTTCTTCCTGTAAGCTTCTTCCATAAACTTCTTTTCTCACCCATCATTTCCAAAGCTCGTTCATTTCTTACTTTGTCCACCTAATTTTTAGCATTCTTCTGTAGCACCACATTTCAAATGCTTCAAGTTTCTTTCTATCCGGTATTCCTAAAGTCCATGTTTCGCTACCGTAAAGTGCTGTGCTCCACACATAGAGTTTTAAAAAGTTCTTTCTAATTCCTAGATCAATATTTGAAACTAAAAGGTTTCTCTTTTTCATGAAGGCTCTTATAAGATTCAAAATGATAGAGGGTTCTAAACAGTTGCAGGGTGATCTGGACAGGATATCTAGTTGGATTGGTAAACAAGGGATGAAGAAAAATGCAAAGAAGAGTCAGCTTATTAGATACGCAAAAAAAAGGTTCATTATGATTATAAGGTGGGGAAAGAATTGCTTGTTGAAGACTTGAAATATAAATATATTGGCATTACATTTGATAACAAGCTTAACTGGGCAGGAAATTTTGAAAAGGTTTCAAAATTCTGCACTTGTTGGAGAGAGTGATGAGGGGCCATACGAGAGAAGTAAAGGAATTGGGTTACAGAACTTTGGTCAGACCATTGCTTGAATATGGTAGTGTAGTTGGGGACCCACATTTTGCGTATCGAATATATCAGTTGGAGAAGGTACAATAAAGGACTGCTAGATTTGTTTCTGGAAATTATCGCAGAATGCAATCTGTAACAGATATGATGAAAGAGCTGGAATGGGATTCATTGCAAGACAGGAGGTTTATGAAGAGGATCATGGGAGTGTACAAGGTGTATATTGTTGATGAGGTGTGGAAAGATATTGGTGTAAGAATTAAAAGTAATAGGCAGCATCTTTTTCTGGCAACATTGTGGCATTTATTATGCAATAGTTTCCCGGCAACATATCCAGCAATAGATGCTCAATATATGGCCCAGCAATGTGTGGCTCTATTATTGCCGGGCACTTGATGCGCTTTATTATTGCTCAATTTTGCCGGTTAACACGCATCGTGTGCTCGGCAATCAGCATCATGGCAGAGGACGAAGTAATTGTGGCTGCTGCATGTTATCTTGCAAAACAAAAAATCTGTTGCTATCGAATCTCTTTTATTTTATTATTACTGGTTTGGAATAAGGAAGTTACGGTGATTAGCGAATATTCAATGGAATCTTGATCAGCTGACACCTCAGTCATTCGGCTGGCATTGTTCTGGCTATCTTGTCTGTCCAGCCCTTCATTGGGAACATCATGAGATAACACAAATGACATTGCATTGAATGCAGATCATGTTGTAAACACTTGCTTACCATCTGCACTACCACTTTTGTTTTTTGTTTTCTTTAACTCGTTCTTGGCATATGTTCTCAAACTTTTAAATTTTTTGTATGCTTCATCATTGGAAATATCAAACTTTGTGGCAATGCAGCTTCAACTGTCTTTCTTCTTTTCTCAGTCTTTGTAAATGGATGCTTCAACATTCCACAACTGGGTGTAAGTATATTTCATTTATAAAGTTTAAGGTCTTTTAGGTTGACCAGTTATTCATTTCGACACGGATTTTATCAAAAAAAACTGGTAAAAAAACATGTGCAAAATGCCTATATGCGCATCAGACTCGAACAAACGAAGAGAAGTTGGCGTGAATGTTCGGTCGGCGAGCGGTATCACCATCAACATGCCGGCCACACTCGACATCACACAGAAATACCGACAACAATGGAGACGTATTTCCTGGAAACTCGGCTGCATTGCCCGGCCACACGTCCATATTGCTGCAACGTTGCGGCCACTCAGACGTAATACTTGCCGGCAACACATTGCCGTGAAAATGTTGCTCGTGTAGACGCCCCTTAATGCATGGAAGGGAAAAGATGACATTGACCACAAGCTGGTACTCAATTTCAGGCACAAGGGTGTAGGAAGATTCTCTTTTTTTGGGAAAGGGTGTCAGGGATTGGAATAATTTACCAAGTGAAATGATGAATAATTTACCAAAAACGTTGAAGGATTTAAAGCTAAAATTTGCAGAGGGCAAATTTAGGTGGGTGCTGGAAAATGGGATGATAGGTGTGTAGGAAAATTGTCACTGGAGCATGCGCTCCATCACAAGTATATATATAAAACTCTCTTCATCAATGTACCTACTAGTGATGTGAAACTGTAATTCTGTAATTTTCTATACTATTTATCTCATTTTCTTGATATGCTCATTGTTATTTGAGTCTTGCCAGTTTTGTTTTCTCCTGCAGGGGTTACTCTACCACTGTCAAAAACTTTCAAAAATAATTCCTTATATCTCCATTCTTGTTATCTTTATCCAGTATTTGGAACATTTAATTTTGCTCTTCAATATGTTGTTAATATTTCATTTCCACACAGTCTGAATAAGCAGCTTTACAAAGGAATAGGCACATAATTTGCCTAAATAAAAATATTCCGTTATATTTCTATGGATCGTTCTTGTTTTAAAGAAAACTTGTATCACTTCTTAAAAATTTTCTCATTTGATGCCCTCTTTCACCTCTACCTCCCGCGTTTTTTTCACCTTCCTCCTTAGCACATCCCAAGTATTTAAAGCTTCCTTTATTTGTTGTCTTGATACATTAATTCTCTCAGTTAGTCTCTCCGCTTTCTGGGTGTTGCAATATACTTATTCTTTGTATTAAAATTCATTATTGACAAACTGGTCTGAAGCAACACTCTACACTTTAGTTCCTTTTTAAATCTTATGACATATTCCCTCTAGGATTATTCCAAAAGTTTTGGAACAGTGGCACTTTAGTTTCATATGACTTCTCTATAATTTCTCTGTTCTTTCTGGTTTCCTTTTTTCAAAGTAAGCACTATTATTCCTTTCTTCTAACCTTATATAGTCACATCTTTTCTAATACTCGGGCCACACTTGCTTTAACACATGTTTTATTTCCATCCTTTACCAAAGCAATATCCAATTCTGCCCGAATTTGGAATTTTTAGGTTACTCTTTCTTGTTTGTTGTCCTCCTCTTCATATAACAATATCTTTTCCATTGTGCAGTTTAGGTTGGATAGAACATCAAAATATTCTTCCACATCAATTTTAGGTTTTATTTAATACATATCTAATTTTTATTTTCATTTAATATTTTAGATTTCTCAGTAATACTGCTCATCTTTCAAATAATACTTTCATCCATCATCTCAGTTCATGTACTTCCCCCTTTCCTTTGCTACAACTCCTTTGGCCTTGTTTGTTTCCACTTCTTGTATCATTTTCGTTTTCTTTTCTCTGTTCACTTTCCTGATGTTACATTGGATACAGGTTCAATCCTCAGTTTGGTTATCCAGATTTCAATTTTACATGGTTTCTTGAAATCACTCCAGGTGGTTCCTTCAAAATGGCCTCTCTTGGCTCTAATCATCACAATGGGTTTTAAAGCCCTAGAAAAAAGATCCTTGATTTCAAACATCCTTTAAACGATTTGGAAACTATGGTCAGACCATTGCTTGAATATGGTGATGTAGTATGGGACCCACATTTTGGGTATTAAGTACAGGAATTTGAAGGGGTGCAAAGAAGGGATACTAGATTTGTTTCTGAAAGTTACCACAGAACACAATCAGAAACTGATATGATGAAGGAACTGGTATGGAATTCATTGGAAGACAGGAGGAGAGTGAAGAGAGTACAAGGCATACATTGGTGATGAGGCATGGAAAGATATTGGCAGTGGCGTAGCTAGGTCAACAAGGGCGCCGGTGCTAAAAATTTATTTTGGGCCCTCAGGCCAGATGGGCGACCTTTTTTTATTTTTTGCTTTGTGTTGCTGGTAAGGGCCCCCTGAGTTGAGGATGGGGCCCTCGAGTTGTGCTTAGGGGCCCCCTGAGCAGTGAGAGGGCCCTTAGTGAGGAGCTTCCTGTGTCTCAGGGGCCCCCTGAGACGACTGTAGACGAAAAATAAAGGTCGCCAGTTAGCCATGAAGGCTCGTGGGCCTCTGAACTGCGTTTGGGTGCCCCCAGAGGTATGCTTGGGGGGGCCCCTGAGCGAAGGAGCCCCGGTGCACTGCACCGCCTAGCCCCATAGTAGCTACGCCCCTGGTTATTGGTGGAAGAATTAAGAGTGGTGAATGGATTGGAAAAGATGAATACGACCACAAGATAACACTTGATTTCAGGCAAAAGGGGGTGGGAAAATTCTCTTTCATAGGTAAGGGGATGTCCATTAATATGTGAGCTCAAAAAAAATGGGGGGGGGGAAGAGGTCTGGTAAAATATCACCAAATCTCATTTAATGAGAAGAAGGGGTTAATAAAAATCTCATGTCAACTTTTTACATTGTTTTTCTTCTCCTATTGCATAGAAAAAATGTGGTACAAAGAAGTCATCAATATTAATGCTTAGGTATTTA
The DNA here is from genome assembly GCA_031002005.1 of Vandiemenella viatica. NCBI lineage: Eukaryota > Metazoa > Arthropoda > Insecta > Orthoptera > Morabidae > Vandiemenella > Vandiemenella viatica. Next base: position 174,237,376 of record JARYHS010013630.1, read on the forward strand.
GTGACTAAAGCAAAATACATGAATATATCAAATAAATTTAATTATTTAATAATTAAAATTATGAGTTAAATCTCATGTTAGGAGGGGGTCCCACTACATCTTCTCAAATCTCCCCAAGAGGGGGATCCAAATTTAAAATAAAAACACCTTACATAATTAGTAGAAGTTCCCTAAAAGGGTCAAGGTTTGGAATAAATTACCAAGAGAAATGACAAATAATTTATCATAAATATTAAAGAATGTATAGTTGATATTTGTAGAGGAAAAAGGAGGTAAATACAGGAAAGAGGAAAAATAGACGTGCAGGGAAATTTCCACCAGAGTGCACTCTCCATTACAATTAAATTAAATTCTACACTATTAGCTTTACCTTCCTTACCCATTTATTTGTGGCATGTTGCACCTAGGCCAATGAAATTCACCTGAATAATTTCTCCCGAGTTCATTTTGCTGATTTAAAGAAATTGTATTGTTTCCTCATTGATTTTCCTGAAGTGGTTGCATATCAAGATCTTCACTGATTTACCTGAGGTCAAACTAATCAGCATATAATTCTCAACCCTATTTATATCCTCTATGTTAAGAAGCCTCTACTTTCCAATTTATCCTTCCATCCCTGCACTTTAATGGTCTGTGAGTGAGCGTGGATAATTAATATTGTATGAGCAACACTTGTGGTTGGCTGAGTAGTGTGGGGTGTACAGTATTCCTAATGGGGGCAGTAACACCCTCTGACCGAGCGTGGTGGTGTAACGGATAGCGTTCTGGCCTCGCATTCGGGAGGACGGCGGTTCGAATCCCCGTCCGGGCATCCAGATTTGGGTTTTCCATGGTTTCCCCAAATCAATCCAGGCGAATGCCGGGATGCTTCCTTCAAAAGGCCATGGCCGAATTCCTTCCCATTCCTTGCCCCCATCCTTTCCCGTCTCTAAAGACCACGTTGTTAAAAAGGGACATTAAACTGTTACAAAAAAAAAAAAAAAAAAAAAAAAAAAAACACCCTCTGGTGGGCACTAAAGAGATTATAGGGAGAATTTCTGGTCCAAATAAAATTTAGGAGGCATTGAGAACCAACCACCACACTGCCCTCGTTTCCACAATTGTATCCTGCTTTAAGGACTGCATCAAAGAAGTTTTTAATTGCAATCCCATAATCATATGTAGTCAAAGTGAGTTTAGCATAGTCAACAGTTTGTTGGCTAAGAAAAGAAACAGATTTTCAGTAATGGAATGTGGCAATCAAAGATTGTTGATGACAAATAAGGTACCAAATATTGAAAAATTATTGTCGTTACACCAAGCTCTCTAATTAATATTTTTTCATAGCAAGCATTTGTTAGTCAAACTGTGAACAATACATCAATATTGTTAATATTTTTTAATACTGTTATTTTAAAAAACCTATTCTTGTTTTTCTATATATGACGGTGCACACTCCATCTAAAAGGAGTGCCATCAAATCACTGCTTTGAAAAATGGGTTACGAGCCAAACAAGTTGGAGCACTATGGGTTACATTATTTATCACAAAAAGGGGAGCGTGTTCTTTTTTCTGAAAAGGGGTAGTGAGTATTTTTTTTTATTTTATTTTTTTTTTCATAAAGAGGTTTTCAACTCTAAGAAGTGGCAAAAGAGTCATAGTACTTGCAATGGTGTGGAGCTAGGGTATCACTCACATGGGGAGCAAATCTACCTCTCACTCCATGTTCCCAGTTTGGGAACCTACACCTTATACCATAACTGTTAAATCCTCAGTAACATTTCCACATTCTTGTTCATAATTATTTGAATATATTTAATGCCTATCAGCTTCCTAATAAAGCAATAGTAATTTCTTGTTGCATAATACAGTGTTGCTGCTATTAATTCCTCTTCTAGTTCTTTCAAATGTTCTGTACTGTCTTATTGTTCTCTTTCTCTATTGTGTTCTTAACAATCTGCTTATTCTCTCAGTTATATCCATTACAATTAAATTAAATAGGTTCTGTGCTTTTCTGTTTTAATTTTTTGAATAAACATTTCTTCCTAGTCTTTTATTTATTTATGTTAACTGTGCTAAACAATCTGAAATACCTTCTCAATTATGAAAACAATGTCATTTTTTATAATTGCATCTCAGCCCCTTTCAAAGTTGGGTACAAGTTTTCTAAATCAAAACTGCTTCATGATCACTGATTCCTTCAGTAACCTGAGACACCATGTATGTTTCACCAGGTTTTATTAAGAAGATATCCACTATGTTCTCTCGCCGTGTACTGTGCTCTACCACCAACGAAGACTATCCTACATTTACCTCTGAACTCTGAATTTCTCTACAAGTACATCATCTTGGTTATTCATTCTTCCACCATAGTAAAGAGCCAAAACTTTCTTTTGTGCCTTCCTTAGTAGCCTATTGACAATTATTCTTGACTATGACCTATGAACACCAGCTAACTGTTGGATTCTTTGCTAAGCAATATGAATACCTTTCCATCAATTTATTCTCTATCTCTAAGGGATACTCTATATATAACATTTTAGAAAATGAAAAAAAAGAAACCAGTGTCCATCATTTTAACCAGTATTGAAAAGTAGTTATGGTTTGTGTAGCCCTGTTAAGTTACTGCACTCTAGCTGTTGTTTGTACCTCAATATTTCACTATAAATATCAGATGTGTGATGCACCTCCCACTATGAACTGAAAAGGAAGGCAGCGAGAAGAGAAACATGGATTGCTATGGCAAACCAACCTTCCAGTTGATAACTGAAGAAGTTCACTAGAAGCAGTATTATAACTATCCTTACTATACTTCCTCATTATTTTAAAACCCCTCCCTTTTATTAAGTAGCTGTAACCACTCTTTTATATTTAATATTTATAATATTTAGTTAAATTGCAATGGAGCGCACACTCTGGTAGCAATTTCCTTACACACCCATCTCCCCCTTTCTTGCACTCACCTACATTTGCCCTATACAAATTTTAACTTTAAACTCTTTCAGCATTTTTGACAAATTATATATCATTTCCTTGGTAATTTATTCCAATCCCCCTTTCCTGCACCCACCTACATTTGTCCTCTACAAATTTTAACTTTAAACTCTTTCAATGTTTTTGGCAAATTATTCATCATTTCTCTTGGTAACTTATTCCAATCCCTGACACCCTTACCTAAAAAAGAGAATCTTCTTACACCCTTGTGCCTGAAATCGAGTGCCAGCTTGAGGTCATGGTCATCTTTTCCCTTCCATGCATTTAGATTCAGTATCCCTTTGGTTACCAATTTTTATCCTCTCATCAGCCACATCTAACTGATATGGGAGCGTCCATAAACTACGTGGCTCAGCCTAAAGAGAGAGAGGGGGGGGGGGGGTTGTGGAGGAAAGGGAGGAGAAGGAGGGGTTGGCTGGAAAGCTACACTGGGCTATGTGGGGGGAGGGGTGGTTCTGAGCTAGGCCACATAGCTTTCCATTTATATTATTTGTCACAGTTAAAATGAGGTAAAGATCACACAACAGCATACAAATATTTATTTCCTTCATTTAATTGTAACCGTATGTAATTTATGATAGTCTGAAATGAGAAAACAGTACAAAATGTCTTCTGGAATCAATAGGAGAAAACGTTAGGTGCTATATGTATGTGTATGTGTGTGTGTGTGGGGGGGGGGGGGTAGAGTCAAAAGCCAATTTGGCTAAGTGGCAGTTCACAGGAGGCCAAAATGGAGCGACGTGGTTTATGGACGCTCTCTATAAGACACAGTCGTAACTCCTTCATAAATGGAAGTGTGTTTCCTTACAGCATTAGCCAACAGCTTAGAAAGTAACACCTTTTTCCCAGGAGTATGTCATGTCTGTGTGAAACCCCTCCTACCAATTGTGTCTGCAGACACTACCACCATGGGGTCATTCCATGTCAAATCAACACAGAGTTTAAAACTGACATTTTCAGATTGTAATGAAATTTAGTGTACTGAATGATGATGTAAGTATTGTGAAAATTCTCTAATATTAATTTGATATGTGTTCTGGTTTTGGAGTTACAGGGCTCTAAAGTTGCCAGATTTGACTAAAAAGTGGGTGATCGACATGTTTAAAAATTACATTTACCGTTTACCTAATTAAGGTAAGCTGTTGAACAAGATGTCATTTTAAAGCTCTTTTTATGGTCTTTCATATGATATGCAACAATACAAGATTTTCTTTAAAAAAAATTTTTAATTAAAATTAAAATTTTTAAATTTAATTTTCTTAAAAAGCCAATTTTTTAAAATTTTGAAAAAAATCTCATAGTTTATTCATATTATTGTTAATAAATTCTGAAAGTTTGATTTTGGGATCATGATGGGTTAACATGATATAAGAACTTTCAATTTTGAGTGTTTGCAGAAAACATTCTTTATTAATGCAGTGCTGCTTAATAACGTTAGAAAAACTAGCACACATGATATAAAATTAAATATAATTCTTTCATACAGCTTTCCTTGGTCCAATCTATGCAAATATGAGAATTTTAGCTGTATAATTTTCCTAACTTATTCAAGTTCTGACTTGTAGATTCATGTTCTGACACGTTGATTGTTGTTCTGACAGGCACAATACTTCTACTTCACCTTTCTCAGATCAGTATTGTAGATTATAGTAACAACAGTGGCTGGTTGTGTTCACAATTGTATACTGGTGTTTAGTCTTCAGTCTTTATGCTTTATGTTCTTATTAATAATCTTGTTTATTTTGCAAAAAAAATTCTTTAAAAGTTGAAAACAATAAGTAAAGATGGAAAAAGGGGGTAGATACCCTATGCTGCACTGTTTTAACCCATTTAAAAAGGTGAATCATTTTTATAATAAGAAAGGATTAAGAAGAGTTTCTGAATGGATGTGTAAATTATTTTCTGAAATGCCAAACATTGCTAAAGTATGCAATAGCTGCAGAAAACAGCTAGGAGTGCTTAAAAAAGAGCAAGAGGGCCAATGTTCATCCTCTCAAGATGTCACTAATGATACAGTCAAAATGCGAAATTGACCCTCCTTTTGTTTCAGAGTCAGAGGTTGTTCAGTCTCTCAACATCTCTCTTCAGGAGTTAGGGGAATTCCTGTGGATATTAAAAAAATTCAAAAAATTAATTCTGCCATAAAACGTAAAATGTTTGATGACACAGAGTCTTCTGAAAGTGATAGTGAAGATCCTAGTGAAACAGTTTTCAGCAATCTGAAAGCTAAATTTAGAAGTTCAAACAACAGGAAAACAAAGCTCATGATTCTCACTTGTTTGCCTGAATCATGGAGTATTAGGAAAATAATGTATGAATTTAATGCTCCTAACTATATGGTTCGTCATGCAAAGAAGCTTTTAAAGGTTAAGGGAATATTGTCCAGTCCAGATCAGAAACCAGGAAAAAGTCTTTCAGCAGAAACTGCACAAACAATTCAACAGTTTTATGAAAGTGATGATATTAGCAGAGTGATGCCTGGTAAGAAAGATTGTTTGTCAGTCAGGGGCGACACTGGTGCAAAAATCCAAGTTTCAAAAAGACTCATCCTGTGTAATTTAAAGGAAGTATACAAAATATTTAAAGGAAAGTTTCCAAACATGCAAGTTAGCTTTTCAAAATTTGCAGAACTTCGACCTAAGAACTGTGTTTTAGCAGGCCAGAATGGTACACATACAGTCTGTTCATCAGAATATTAAACTTATGATTGAAAATGCTAGGTTAGCTTCCCTAACTAATGGAAAAATTAAAACTTACCAGGACTGTCTGGAAATGGTAATTTGTAACCCAACATCGATTAACTGCCATTTGAGGGATTGTACATCTTGCCATGGAACTGCAGATTTGAAAAATTTACTTGAGGAAGCATTTGAGGAAAACATGGTGGAAGAGATAACTTTCCATCAATGGATATCTGTTGATAAGTGCACTTTAGAAATTATGCAAAAATCTGCAACCAATTTCATAGATTTATTTTGTGAGAAGTTGTCTGCATTAGTTCGCCATGACTTTATTACAAAACAGCAAAGATTCTTTATAAACCACACTAAAAAAAAATTTAAAAGATTCAGAATTTGTGGTTCTACTTGATTTTGCAGAGAACTATTCTTTTATTATACAGGATGAGGCCCAGGGCTATCACTGGACCAGTACACAAGCAACTATTCACCCATTTGTTGCATACTACAAGCTAGAAGGTAAAATTGAGCATCTAACTTATGTTGTCATTTCAGATTGTCTGTAACACACTACAGTTGCAGTCTATTGCTTCCAGAAAAAGCTTATAAACTTTTTACAGACAACATTTGCAGAAAAAGTTTCTGTAATTTTTAACAAGCATTCCAAACCAAAAGCTCTTGTACCATGAGAACCCATCATGATCCCAAAATGAAACTTTCAGAATTTGTTAACAGTAATATGAATAAGTTCTGAGATTTTTTTCAAATTTTTAAAAAATTGGCTTTTTGAGAAAATAAAATTTAAAAATTTTAATTAAATTAAAAAAAAATAATCTTGTATTGTTGCATATCATATGAAAGCCCCAAGAAAGAGCTTTAAAATGACATCTTGTTCAACAACCTATCTTAATTAGGTGAACGGCAAATGCAATTTTTAAACATGCCGATCATGCACTTTTTGGACAAATCTGGCAACTTTAGAGCCCTGTAACTTCAAAACCAAAAGACATATCAATTTAATATTTTGGAATATTCTTTGTTTTTATGTCAATTTATAATATACTAAATTTCATCAAGATTGGAGATGGTAAGATAAAAAATGTTCAAAAATTGTGTTGATTTGACATGGAATGACCCCATGACAAAACTTGTACCTTCTGTTCCAAAGTAGCACCTCAATCTCCACTTCACAGCTGGGTTTATGTAGATGCTTATAAATCAGTACATCAGCAAAGACTTCTATGTAATATTAAATTAATTAAAAATAACAAAAAATAGAGCAGTGTGCCTAAGCAAGCTATAAAGTGGAGACTCCATAGTAATTTGAAACAAACTGAAAAAAATATTGAAAAACTATGAAAACGTAAATAAACGGATATTAACCCCATAAATAATTATAATTATTGGAGTTTATGGTCCAAGTTGAGCTGCCAACAAATTAACAAAGTAAAACATTTATGGCATTTTATATCATATTAAAGTACCCACCAATGACTCCAAAATTAAATTACCCCATGGGTCTCATGTGGCACATGTATCAGTAAAACTTCGCGGGTGATAGATATTCATAAAATCATGGGAAACATTCTGTTTAGCACTTCACCCCATTTACTTACAAACTTCTGCTAAATAGCAATTACAACCATACAATAGATCGAATTAACTGTATTAATATTTTCGTATTCATTATATGGGGGCGCCAGTGTTCATTGACAGCCAACAACCCCTCAATTTCAAAAATTATGTGTTGGGTATGTCTTGATAGCCATACCCCACGAGTCCAGATGGACCCATGCGCCAATAAGAGACGAACACCCTTTTTAACAAAGCAGCTTCTCGGCATGTATTTATACATGGCGGCTTAGACCTTCTGTTTGTGAGAGATTCATTTATAGCTTAAATTAATACCCTTATATCTGTTGTAAAAAATTCACTAATTAAATAAAGGAGAAATTTTAAAAGAAATATACTACACAATACTTCTATTTGCTCTGCTATTGCATATAATTAAACGATATTTAATAAAGTAATATGAGAATTACTTGAAGTGACATCTTACGGCAACATTTTATACTATGAGAGTAACTTCTGGCTTGGTGAATAATATTGCCATGAGATGTCTTACAATGCTGTCAATCGTGAACAAATTGTACAGCGTAAGAACCAGTTAATTTACTTAAAAATTATTGTATCCCCTGAACATAACACATACTTTTAACAGTTTCCTCCGTTTTGAACTTAATGAATTCCACTGCCGTTCCACAGGCTCAAGAAAATCGGAAGTGTCAAAGATGTTTATACATATTAGTCTATAAAGTGCTTTCAGTAAGCCAGTTTCAAAATTGTTGAAAAATATTGATTAACATTAATGCTATTTAGCAAAATAGGTAGTGTCTAAATCTTGTTGTACTGTCAGCACAAAAATATCATTTGTTCTTCTTTTTTAATCCTTTAGTAATTTCGTGATAATCACAAATCTGAATCACGACTGAAATTATAAAATTATAACGAAAAGGTAAGATACATGATTCAGTTAGTTTTGCGATTTCAAGGATACATTTATATGCACACAATAAACAATTTTTTAACCTCACAAGTGGGGTAATTGGGTGCCATAAGCACTGTGCCTCTTATATGTAAGTGCAAACAATGTTTCTAAGTGCGTGGTAAGATATAAAACATTCACTGGCAAAGGTTAAAAATGTTGGCTTGCATCATGGAGGAAGGAATATATGGAGACGAAATAAAGCTAAATCCGTGAAACCTCATGAAAAAAACTGCTCTCCTACTGCGCATGCGCGGCGGCCATTGGGATCCCCTCAAAACATTGGGCAGTTGCACTGTGACAGCTGCTGAGAATATTTCATTTTCTAATATTCTAAAGTTTTCTATAATGCCAAGTTGTGTTGCATATGGTTGCACAAACAGACAAGAATAGTTTCATAAGTAAGTCACATTGTAATTATCGTTCTTGAAGTATCTGATAGGTAACTGCAACATTAGGACCTATCGCTATAATATTTATTCATTGCTTTTTTTTTTTTTTTAACTGCTTTACGTCTCTTAACAGCTAGAGACGGGAAAGGATGGGGGCAAGTAATGGGAAGGAATTCGGCCATGGCCTTTTTAAGGAAGCATCTCAGCATTTGCCTGGAGTGTTCATTGCTCTCAATAGGATCGTATGGTTCTCCAATTTTTGTTGGTGTAGTGTAGACAATTAGCATATGTTACTACTTTGCACCTGAAAAGCTAGACTTATTGTCGACAAGCGTTGAAAATTTAATTTAAGCTGGTCAAGTTTACATCGCGACACAGTGAATATGGTATTCTGCAGGCTTTACTCACTGAAAGTGTACTATGAAATTAATTGTGATAATTTGTGCTGTGCGAACTACTAAACGTGATTAAATAAACGTTGTTGCCCGAAATGTAGTTCGCGATGCATTTCCTGTGTTTAGGTGTGTCTACATAGTTTGATTTTGTAGCGGCAATATTAATGGAAATGTTGGTAGGTTGAAATGCGGTGTGTACCAGAAGAGAACAAACAATTTATTTATTATTATTTGTTAGCTTCTGACTTATGAATGCACTGATTTTGCTAGCAAAATTATATAGGCCACTAACAGCACAATATCTTCTAAGTAAGCTCAGAAACTATGAGGTCTTTTGAAGTGACCATTTTTTTAAAAAGTTCTAAACATTGACTTAAGCTATTTTTAAATTTTCAGATTTTGGTGACTTTTCTGGTCCAGGCCAGATCTCACCCTAACCTCCTCACATTCGAGGTACAATATCTCGAGTAAGCGAAATATCAAAATAATTTATTCTTTATTTTCGATTTGTCTCGTTAAGTTGCATACGAATTCATCATCAAATTTGGATATGACGAAAGTTTTCTTCTGGTCCAGGCCACATTTCAACCTAAGCATGTCTATTGTAAGGTACAATATTTCGAGAAATAAGCGAGATATCAAAAAATTTTATTCTTAATTTTCGATTTGTGTCATCGTGTTACATAAGAATCTATCATCAAATGTAACTTTAGGGACATGTTTCTTCTGAATTTCAACCAGAAACTCCACTCTTTTGAGACAGTGTATCTAGAGAACTAAGCACGATATCAAAAACTTTTATTCTTCATTTTTGATCTGTCTCGTCGAGTTACATAATAATCCATCATCAAACTGCGGTGCCACGGTTGTCTTATGATTCCTTTGAGGTTTTTGTGCCTATTCCCCGTGTTTCAACGGCCAAGCAATATGGCGGCCTCCCCACCCCACTTCTCTCTACCCGGTTTCACTCCAGTACGTGGTGAAGGTCCCTTGCGGCTTGCGTCGTCTCCACATATTCCTTCCTCCATGGCTTGCACATGCGAATTAGACAATAATCTGTATTGGATATACTATCGAATAACTTATTACAAAACAAATGATTAGTGCAAACTGTTGAAGACTTACTGGCGGAGGAGGGACACATATATATTGAAAATATGACAACTGTGCAGTAGCGGATCTATGAATTTGCCGAGCCGGTCCAAAAACTGTGACATTGGCGCCCCTTCGAACATTATTTTCCTGCCCCCATTGTCGCCACCCAGACTGTTGCCGCCTCCAATGCAACAGGGGCAGTAGTGGGCATAAAAACATAAATTGTCGCCTATCAAACAATATTTTGCCGGCCGGGCAACTTCCACGGTTTGCCTCCCCCCCACCCCCACCTAGATCCGGCTCTGCTACTGTTTTTCCCACAATCTGTTTTCATTTAGTTAAAATTTAGAAAGTAATCTTGGTTTAGGAAGACTCATCGTACAACAAACTACGGAGTAGCTTCTAGTGTCCATGTTTCCTCTAAACAGAATCGCTCTTAACTTAAGTTAATGTTCAGAAAAAATTTAGCGTTGTTGAAAAATATTTTACCAGAACCATTTCAGCAACATGTTTCACATTACGGGAAATGGATTCGAACTATAGCATTTACTTGTCAGCCACCGAATTTATATATATGTATATAAAATAGTTACTCACCTAATTCTTTTTAAAATAACTTTTATTTCGTGGAAACATGCTTCAACATAATATTGTGATAAAATATGTTTATCTTCCGGGGCACATTCAAAGTATCAGGTTCAAACCCCCGTGCACCCAGAAACTTTTACGACTAGCGTTGTTCATAAGATTAAAACCAAGATGCTTCGGGGTTAGGATTTCACGTCAGCTGTAGTTCCTCTTGTTCGTAAGTGTGCGTTCTGATGATATTTCCGTCAGAGAGTTGATATTTTTAATAAAGTTGTAAAAAAAGAAAAAATTGGTGGGAGAATAAGGGTGTCATGAATGTTTATTGGAGAACCAACTTTAGGTTTGATCATCAGCAGGAAAGATGAAAAGTAATTGAGGTTATCTTACTCTAATACAGATATTATACAATGTTGTGAGATTGTGAGGTGACCAATAAATCCCAGTAATATTCTGTAATTGTGAAGTGAATTTAGTTCGCTTCTAGTGGCAATAGCAAGGCAGCCGCTAAGTAACACTGTCGCGTGGTAATGGCCGAGCGAAGAATTACCTTCGACTTGCACATAAGTTCGTCCACCCTGCTCGCCGTCAACTTTTGGTTCTTCCCGTTGGCATCTGCAAGTACGGGCTGGAAAACACTAAAAAATCACTCTAACTACTGACTTAAGGTTTTGTTGCAAATAACTTAGAGATGTTAGGAACAGGCATTTATTCTTGAATTCTTCGGAGAGACAATTGGATTGATACAGTTGAATGGTACATCCTAATATGCATAGAAGCGAAATGTGTTTCCTCACTATAGCCGAATGACTGAATAAAATAGCGGGAGGGTTGGTACAAGCCTCGCCTCGTGAGCATACGAAGGTGTAATGGTGGTGTAATTTTTAACACTGCCTAAGTCATTGGCTTCCTAAAAATTGGCAAGTTTACGGCGTGATCTTCAAAATGAAACTGCGCAGAGGACGAGTACAAAACGCGTCACTCTACTGTCGCTTCAGGGTGGGGTGACTGTCTCCCATTGGCCAGTTCACATCACGCGGTGTGGATGCAAAGTTTAATTGGCCAGTTGGAGGCGTCTTTCTAGAAGGTACCAGAACATGATATAGACAATAAATTAAGATTAATAACTAGTGAAGGAAGCATCTATAAAACATATGAATACAAGTTCCTAGGAATATATGTTGACAAGTTCCTAACATGGAAGCCACATGTTGATTTTGCATGCAAAAAAGTGAGTAAAGGCATTTTTCTAATCAACCAGTTATCAAAAGTCTTGGACAGCAATATTCTAAAAACTGCATACTATGGAATAATCTTTCCACATATGCTGTATGGTATTGAAGTCAGGGGATCTTGTTATCATATCAATATGCATCGATTGTTACTGCTGCAGAAAAGATGTATTAGAATAATGTACAAGCTAGATAGAAAAGAATCATGCAGAGAAATATTTAGACAGGAAAATATTCTTACGGTATTTTCACTATATGTATATAGGGTTTTACTATTGATTCAAGGTAATCCTCATTTTAACCACACAAATAGTGAAATTCATAAATATAACACTCGTACCAAGACAGACCTTCATATCAAAAGACATAACTCTAAGGCAGCAGGTAAGAGTGCCTATGAAATGGGAGCCAGGCTATATAATAAGCTTCCAGCTCATCTAAAGATATTGACTGGGAATGAATTCAAAATTGGAATAAAATCTTATCTATGTAATAAGGTCTTGTACAAACTTGATCAATTGTAAAAAATATATGTATGAATGTACCTTTTGTATTGTATTGTTTTGTCCAGCTCATCTAAAGATATTGACTGGGAATGAATTCAAATTGGAATAAAATCTTATCTATGTAATAAGGTCTTGTATAAACTTGATCAATTGTAAAAAATATATGTATGAATGTACCTTTTGTATTGACTTTGCTAGAAACTTGTATCACAAGCATATTGGCAATAAAAAATTATTATTATTATTATTATTTCTAACCTTGTTTCTCACAGTCAAAACTGCTTGCCTCTGTGGCCTTGCAGGAAGGGTTCAGATTCTGCAAACCCGCTCTCATGTTCCACGTCCGCCCAGGCCTGTAGTTCACCAAGGCTGGCTTACACTCACTAGAATATTAACTAAGAATCATTGAAACAAGCTACAACACTGCACGTGATAACGCGTCAGCGCTTCCTGTTAGTGCACATGTACTGTACTTGTCGCAGCGGGTAGTCTCTTAAAAGCCTCGCGAAGCGTACAGATGAAAGACGTAATTCGCGATTTACTACCAATAGTACCACTTTGTACTCCATTTCGATAACAGGAGTCTAAATTTAAGATAGCAGGGCTATAGCTAACCGTGATTGCGTGGAAGCAAAGCTATCTTCTGTGCAGTGGTGTAGCTAGGTCAAGGGCCCCGGTGCAAAAATTTATTTTGGGCCCTCAGGCCATCGGCGACCTTTTTTTTTTTTGCTATGTGTTGCTGGTATGGGCCCCCTGAACTGAGGATGGGGCCCTTGAGTTGTGCTTAGGGACCCCCTGAGCAGTGAGAGGGCCCTTAGTTAGGGGCTACCTGTGTCTCAGGGGCCGCCAGTTTGCCATGAAGGCTCGTGTGGGCCTCTGAACTGCGCTTGGGGGGCCCCAGAGGTGCACTTTGGAGCCCCCACAGGTATGCTTGGGGGCCCCCTGCACGTAGGGGCCCCGGTGCACTGCACCGCCTAGCCCCATAGTAGCTACGCCCCTGCTTCTGTGTTGTATGTTCGTCAGCGTAAAATACGGTAAAAGTCCGGTTATCCGAGTTCCGATTATCCGAGCCGCCGAGTTAAACGAGGCAAATTTTTGAAATATGATAGGGAGCTTCTATGAAGATATGGAATATTTTTCCAACAAGAGTGTGTACGATATTAAGCGTGGTACTGTAACTCTTTCGTGTATCGCCTGTTGCTGCGTCGAGTAGAAAGCACAGCAGTCGACATAATGATGCTACAGCGTTGGCGCTATACTTCTGCTAAGTAGAGAAACAAAATTATGACACAGAAGACAATTAAAGACTATTTTGGCAAGTGATCGTAATTAATGTACAAAAACAACTTTATTGTTTCACAAGTTAGGATTACACTATAAATAAATTGTATTATTTCAGTTTCAATACATTTTTCGATTCATTGTAACCTCTTTCCTTGACCTCCGGTTATCCGAGTTTTTTGTTATCCTAGGTAGTCCCAGTCCCGTTTACCTCGGTTAATTGGACTTCTAGTGTATACGGCAATAATCCGGAACTGTGCTTGTAGCTTCTGTTTCTTTACGCAAAACATTCTAACAGTATCAGGCCAACAACACACAGGCGAAGAAGAACTCAACGCAGCCTTTTATCAAAATATAACAACTTAACAGACTCTAGGTGCCTTCAGCAGCTAGTCGTCTACACAGTTTGGTAATACTGCTTCATCAAACAATTACTTGATGTCAACGACAGAAGACGTCACCCTGACAAGACGAAACTTCAAGAAGAATCACTATCGAGCAGGTTAGTGATATCACCCCGATAGTCGATCAATCAATATCCACTCGATCACTCAACGAGCGCTGGTGTTATTTGCGGAACTCAAACACTGCATCGTACGCACCATGGAGGAAGGAATATACGGAGACGACGCAAGGGACTTTCGCCACATATTGGAGTGAAACCGGGTGGAGACAAGTGGGGAGGGGAGGCCGCCATATTGCTTGACCAGAGAAACACGGAAATATGCACAAAAACCTCAAGGGAATCTTAAGACAACCGTGGCACCGCAATTTGATGATGGATTATTATGTAACTCGACGAGACACATCAAAAATGAAGAATAAATTTTTTTGATATCGTGCTTAGTTCTCAAGATATTGTACCTTAAAATTGACGTGGTTAGGTTGAAATGCGGCCTGGACCAGAAAAAAACTATCGCCATATCCATATTTGATGATGAATTCGGACGTAACTTAATGAGCAGGTAATTCTTTTTAACTTGAATAACAAACTGTTTATTTCTACAGTCCTTAAATTATAGTTGATGTTCAAATAGGTTATATTTTCACATTCTATTTCAGTAATTGACAAGGATGATTTCAAAATCTAGAAATAGACTTGCAGACATATTTACAAATAGAAACAAGTCATATCTGAAATTTAAAAAAAAAGCATAAGTCAATGTTGAGAGCTTTAAAAAAAATTAATACTTCATAAAACCTCATAGTTTCTGAGCTTACTTAGAAGATATTGTACTGGTAGTGGCCTATATAATTTTGCTAGAAAAATCAGTACATTCAAAAATCAGAAGCTAACAGCTAATAATAAATAAATTGTTTGTTCTCTTCAGGTATACACCGCATTTAAACCTGCCAACATTTGCATTAATATTGCCGCTACAAAACCAAACATGTAGACACATCTAAACACAAGAAATGCATCGCGAACTACATTTCCGTCAACAAAGTTTATTTCATCACGTTTAGTAGTTCGCACAGCACAAATTATCACGATTAATTTCATCGTGCAATTTCAGCGTAAACTTAAACGTGAGTAATGCATGCAGAATACCATATTCACTGTGTCGCGATGTAAACATGACCCGTTTAAATTAAATTTCCAACATTTGTCTACAATAAGGCTAGCTTTTCAGGTGCAAAATAGTAACATATGCTAATTGTCTACACTACACCAACAAAAATTTGAGAATAATATGATCCTATTGAGAGCAATTAATAAATTTATAGCGAATGGTACTAATGTTGCGGTTGCCTGTCAGATACTTCAAGAACGATAATTACAATGTGACTTACTTATGAAACGCTATTCCAGGTTTTTTTCCTATCTCGTCTGTTTGTGCAACCATATGCATCACAACTTGGCATTATAGAAAACTTTAGAATATTATAAAATGAAATATTCTCAGCAGCTGACACAGTGCAAACAGCCCAATGTTTTGGTACTCCTGCGATATCCGCCGCGCAGGCACAGTTTTTTCACGAGGTTTCACGGATTTCGCGTTATCTCGTCTCCATATATTCCTTCCTCCATGGTACGCACCACGGAGGACCTACTACAAGATACATTCAGCGTTGCCAACATCAAAAAGGTATGGTTTTTGTCAATAAAAATGTGGCTGATTCTCCGATCCAACACCACAATCCCGTAATTTCCCATTATCTTTTATTTTTATTTTTTTAGGCCACGTTGATAAGGCGGTTATTTATTAGAGGTAGTTAAGGATTTGAGACAAGAAACGGTAATGAATTCGGACACGGTCTTTAGCAAGAACCATGCCACTATTCGCCAGGAGTGATTTAGGGAAACCAGGGAAACGGATATCTGCATCCTGCCGAATGATGACCTTCAGTTCTCTCTCGACAGTCTATCTTTTCAAACAATTTATCTATAATATCTTCATTATTATTGACTGGATCAGAAGGTTTCTTAAAATAATTATTTTAGAGTATTAATGGTTTAATGGTATTTGTGATATAAGTTATTAGATATGGCCAAAGGAGAGAATTTACTTCCATCACTCTCTCTACATTTCCTTTCCTAACTAACATTTTCGCACTAGCTACCACCAAGTAAGAACATATGTTCCGTAAATATATATAGATTAAAAAAAAAAAATCATGTCCTTGAGGAAGGTGAGGTAGGTTTAACAATGTCTTGGAAATATGACGACCTTTAGCAAAATAAATGAAAATAAAGTTATTATTATTATTATTAATTATAATTGCGATGGAGCTAACGCTCCAGTGGCAATTTACCGTGTCATCTAAAAACCCCTTTTTGTACATATTTTTTAAAATGATCATTTATAATTAGAGTGTTAAATTCCTCCCCATTTACTTTCCCACTTTAAAATGTTTAATTTTAAATCCCTTAAGCGTTTTTGTTAAATCATCACTTCACTTAGTAAATTGTTCCAATCCCTGACACCTTACCAACAAAATAAAATATTCCCATTTCCTTACGCATGAAAATGAGGCTAGCTTCAGTTATGGTCACCTTTCCCGTTCCATGCACTATTCCTAATTCTTTGATCAATATCCCTCCAATCCCCATCACCACCATATGCCCTGTATATTCCCAGCACTTTCTTCACCCTCCTCCTTTCCCCCAATGACTCCCAATTGAGCTGCTTTATCATATCAGTTATCGACTGGGTCTTGCGATAATTTGCACAAAAAAATCTAGCTGCTGTTTTTTGCACACCTTTCAACTCCTGTATTTGATAACCAAAATGTGGGTCCCAAACTACATCACCAAATTCAACCAATGGTTTGACCAAAGTTTTGTAACTTAGTTCCCTAAGTTCCCTAACTTCTCTGTTACATCCTCTCATCACTCTCCCCAGTAAATGAAGGATTTTATTACCTTTTCCTACAACCTGCACAATTTGCTCTGCCCAGTTGAGTTTGTTATCAAACATTATTCCCAGATATGTACACTTCAGGTCTTCAACAAGCAATTGTGACCCCACCCTATAATAATAATTATAACTTTTAGTTTTTTATATGTGTACCTAATAAACTGACTGTTCTTGGCATTTGTCTTCATTCCATGCTGAACTGCCCATTAAAATATTCTATCCAGGACACACTGCATTTGCTCACCGTCTTCGCCTATTTTTCTCTTATTGTATACCATTATTTCGTTTGTAAAAAACCTAAAATCTGACCGTAACCCATCAATACAGATATTCATTACAATAATGAACAGTAAAGGTCCTAATACACTACCCTGCGGCACTCCCATATTTACTTCCACCTCTTTTGATAATGTATTTCCTACTCTAACACTTTGCTTCTGCCTTTTAAGAATTCCTCTACCCAGCAAGTAACTTTTTCATCCAGTCCAATAGATTTCGGTTTATTTAAAACCATTTTATGACTCACAATGTCAAATGCCTTAGATACTATCAATTCGGCCTCTCTTGTCCAATTCATCTGAAATATCTTGCATATAGCCCACAATCTGAGATTCACATGAATATCCTTGCCTGAAGTCATGTTGTTGATATGCAAACCTGTTTCTTTCCTCACAGACATTTCTGATATAATTGTATATCAATCTCTCCATCATTTTGCCTATCACTGATGTTAAACTAATTGGCCTGTAATTTTCAATCCTATTTGTAACCTCTCCTTTGTGAACTGGTACTACTTTCTCTCTTTTCCAATCCTCTGGTATGCAGCAAGACTCCAAACTCATTTTAAATAAAATTTCAAGGTAAGATACCACATCATATCCTACAATCTTTAATACATTTGTGTAATATTATCTACACCAGGTCCTTTACATTTTTTTAGATTTCTGAGTTCTTTCATAATTTCCTGAGAATCTATTTCAAATTTTGTAGTTTGCTCATTTATACTTTTAGGGTGACTCTCCTCTGATTCATTCCCTCTCATCACAGGATGACAATCCCTAGTTTTCTCACTAAACCAGTCTCACAATATCTTTGCAATTTTAACATCCTCTATGACTTCAACTTCGTTCTTATCTACAGTAGTCTGAATGCCTTCCCTTCCCCTCAGTTTTCGAATATAGCCATAGAAATTTCTAGATACATCCTTCAATGGTCCTCCTGCACCAATAATATTCTTCATAAACCTAACCTTTGCTTCTCCCTTCACTCTTATTAATTGGTTGTTTGCTTGTTTAATTGTTTCAAATATTCCCTACTGCCTTCCTGTGTCTTAACTCTCTTTTGTTCCCGTCTCACTAGCCTCTTTAACCCTATTCTAGAATATAGGTTCTGTACTTCCATTTATTTTCTCCTTTGGAATAAACCTTTCCTCACCCTTTTTTATTATCTGCTTAAACTCTTCCCATTTTACCTCCACTGTACTTGTGCCATTCTTCCGTTTGCTGAACCTTTCCCTGAAATATCTCTTCAATTCTAAGGTCTGTGCGTTTTTATAAGTGTACCTATATCCCCCCTTCTATTTTGACCGCTGGTTTACTGAATCCCCTAATATCCATCAGTACTGCATTGTGATCACTTATTCTTTCAATTACTTGACATGCTACAAGATTTTCATCAGGTTTTATTAGAAAGATATCCAATATGTTTGGTCCCCTCGTATTTTGCTTTATCACTTGTCTAAAACATCCTTCCCTTACTAAAGTATTTAATAAAGTGTTTTCCCTTGTGTTATTTATCTTGTTTCCTACCCAGTTAACACCTGGTAAATTTTTAATCCTCTTCAATAATAAACATTCTATTCCCACTTCTGAACTGTGAATGTGATTTAGTTTCTCTCCTAGAATCTCATCTCCATCATTCATTCTTCCACTATGGTAACCAACCAATACCCTGATTTTTTCTTTTTTATTACCAAAAAAATCTACCCCTAGTAACTCATGGTCACGATCTATGTACACTAGAGAACTAAAGTAATCTTTGCTAACCAGTATGAATACTGGAATACTCCTCCACCAATTGCTCCTCTATCTTTGCGGTACACTCTGTAATGTTCAGGCAAAACCCCATTGTCTAATACTCCTTCTTTTAACCAAGACTCTACCTCTATAATTACTTGTGGTGCATGTATCTCTATTAAATTGCAAATTCTGTCACTTTGTTCATTATACTTCTACAGTTCACAAACAACACCCTTATTTTTGGATTTATGGTATTTTCGACATTAACCTTTGTCTTTCCAGTTGTACCCAATTCCATTATTATTTCAATAGCTTCATCTGTTTTCTTCAACATTTGTGTTTTTTCGAATAATGCATCAACAATCAGTATCCCTTTGATCACTTATTTTTATTCTATCACCAGTGGTCCCTCCTCGTGGTACACCCTGGGCAACGTGCTTGCACGGCTAAATAGTCTACACAATTGGCCTGCCAGACAATCCTGTAGGATCTACTAGCAACCACAGCACAGTAATCCTCATGTCACCTAACGTTCTTATCAGAACCAAAAGGCAAGAACCCTTGGACCTCCACTAAGGATTTGCCAACTTAACATGGAAGGAACAAGCCGATCAAAAAGCGATTACCTTTCAAAGTTATTACTTGACCACATCTCCGACATAGCCTGCGCTCAAGAAACCCATGCCAAGGATGATTTTCAACTGAGTCTGAGAGGAAAAATACAAGGCTACAAAATCTTAGTTGTCACACATCATCAAAGTTATGGGTGCGCAACATATGTGCGAAATACTATTACCAATGCCTGCCACTCTCAGCATGTAGCGAAAATAACATCCACATTATTACAGTGGTGGTGAACAACATTAAAATTGTTAATGTGTAGAAGCCCCCCTTCCGTCTCATGGCCGAGTGAAGTTCTACCAGAGTCCTCAACATCCTGTTAAGTACATTGATGACACAAAAGCCTTTTTTTTTTTACTTATGGCTTTACGCCTCGTCGACGTCGAGGTCATTAGAGGCGGAATGGGACTGGGGACACGGAACTGGAAGGAATTCGGCCATGGTCTTCTCGAAGGAAGCAAACCAGCATTCGTCTGGAGTGATTTGGGAAAACCATGGAAAACCCAAATCTGTATGCCCGGACAGGGATTCGAACCGGCGTCCTCCCGAATGCGCAGGCAGAACGTTAACCGCTCAAACCACCACGCTCGGTGACACAAAAGCCATCACACAGATTGGAAGTACACAGAAAACAACCAGGATGGAATCAGCCTAGAGGAATGGGCGGCAGCAAATAACATGAACTGAATTTTTAACCTGAAAGACGCAGGTACTTTTAAATCAGGATGGTGGAACACCGAAACCAACCAAGATCTATGTTTTTGTATCACGTGACGATCAAAGCCACCCTCTACCAACTATAAGACAAGTCCTACATGCGTTTCCACATAGTCAACACCGACCAGTCTTGCTAGAAGTTGGTCTAACAATTCCCATAATTAGATCCTCGCCTTTATCTAGATGGGACTTTCGGAAATCAAAGTGGGAAGAATTTTCCGGTAATCTGTCCCTACAAACCTCTCATCCCCTGTCACCAAGGTTGCAAGGGTGGCAAGGTTTCAGGTTTTGATGAAGTTCACCCGGAGTTTCTCACCCGCTGTGGAAAACTTGCCAAAAAATGGTTGGCTCGTTTCTTTACTAAAATACGACAGAAAAGTGTCTGCGGAGTTTAAACGGGCAAAGATCATAGCCATTCTGAAGCTGGAAAAAACCCTGATGTTCCAGAGAATTTTAGACCTATTCACTGCTAAGTACTACTTACAAATTATTTGAAAGGATCATCTGCAATAGAATCAGTCCAATTATTTTCGAAAACCTCCTGGTTGGACAGGCAGGTTTTAGGCCTGCAAGAAACTGCGAGGATCAGGTCCTGCCCTTGGAAACTCACATAGAAGCAGGATTCGAGAGACGATTGAAGACTGGTGCTGTACTTGTTGACCTTTCCGCAGCCTACGATACGGTTTGGCGAGAGAGCTGAACATTTTGAAGTGCAAAAAAATCACTGATCAATACCATGCTAGCTAACCGAAATTTCCTGGTTGTCTTGTCTCAGATAATAAGATAAGTAAAGTAAGAAGAATGAATAATGGTCTGCCTCACGGCTCAGTTCTTGCCCCACTTCTTTTTAATTTCCGACATTCCCCAAACAATATCCAGACAGTTCTCTTATGCTTACAATCTGGCACTAGTACAACAATCCCATAACATTCAGCAAACTGAAAATAGTTTAACAGCAGACCTCAAAAACCTGAGCAACTATTTTAAAAAATAGCGTCTCGGACCTAGTTTCCAGCAAGACGGAAACTAGTGTCTTCCATCTTAACAATCGGGAGGCAGATATCTCGCTCGACGTACCTCTTGATGGCACTCCCATCCGACATAACCCTTTCCCCCAGTATTTGGGACTCATAATGGATCGCACCTCGTTGTAAAATAAACATATAAGCAACCTTGCAGCAAAACTAAGAACCAGAAATAAAATTCTGTAGAAGTTAACTCGTACCTCCTGGGAAGCATCCGAATCCACACTTCGCACATCAGAATCTGCAGCTGAGTACTGTTCATCTGTCTAGATTTAATTTAATTGCAATGGAGCACATGCTCCAGTGTCAATTTCCCTACACAACCAACTTCCCCCTATTCCTACACTCATCTACATTTGCCCTCTACAAATTTTAACTTTAAATTCTTTTAACGTTTTCGGTAGGTTATTCATCATTCCCCTTGGTAACTCATTCCAATCCCTGACACCCTTACCTAAAAAAGAAAATCTTCCCACACCCCTGTGCCTGAAATCAAGAGCCAGCTTGTGGTCATGGTCATCTTTTCCCTTCCATGAAATACTTTTCATACCTACTGCAATAACCTTTCCATGCCTCATCGCCAGTATATGCCCTGTACACTCCCATTACCCTCCTCATCCTCCTCCTGTCTTGCAATGAATCCCATTCCAACTAATTTATCATATCTGTCACTGATTGCATTCTGCGATAATT